>MU269989.1:25824743-27024743 GCA_021432705.1 Caranx ignobilis | reverse complement strand
TACTGAAGACTCGTGATGGCGTTGCTCAAGTGCGATGCTGTTTTTCTTTAAAAACTGAGCCCACAACAGTTTGAGAAAATCAGGCTCTTGATATTTTACAAATGCAAAACTTAAAAACAAGTTTGGGATTTATAATATTCATCTAACACTGAGCTTTAAGGGCGTGTAGCTCAACAGGTGAAGCAGGAGCTCTGAAAAGCATAAACACCCACACAGCACTGCTGCAGGGGGCACTTTGGATGAAAGTGTCGACCAGGTGACATATGCTTTGAGTTTCAATTCAGCGCCAGGCAACGACTCCCAGGTAGGTCTGTCTCATTTGTGGAAAGAGGCTGTCAGGGTCAGAGACGTGTTATTAGCTGTGAGCGCTGCTGCGTTTCAGAGGGAAGAGGTCGTGTTGTTGTTGCTGCTGCTCCTATTTCTGTCACTTCCAGGTAGAGGGATCAGGGAGAGGTGAAGGCCTGAACAGACACACAAATCTGGGTTAACCTCTGCAGATGCTGTCCCTCGAGGCTGGATGTGAACTGCGGAGCTCAGGAGTCTGTTACACGCCTGCATACCTTTTATCCCCATGTGACTGTGACACGTTACCATCAGCAAAATACTATGGCACAAATGTCAACATTCCACAATTCCCACAGTTATTTTAATTGAATATTTACACTTGGACATGAGATGATGAAGCGTAGGCTGCAGGCATGCTGGTGTAGTGTACTTGTGCACCTTTGCAAACTTGTAAGCATCTATATATTAGGAACATGTGCCTCTACTTTACTGCTAATTTGGTTTGAAGGTGCCAAAATCTTAGAGTGAGTTATGGGCTCCAAGGCATAAACACTAAGGTGATGATTGTTGTTGCAGTGTCGCGCAGCTGTTTCCAGGTGTTACTGTAGGTTGCTTCGAGTGTTTTTAGACGTGGGGCAATAAAGTCAGAGGCTAAATGCTCTTTCCTTAAGTTTGCAAATATTGGTAGGTTATTGCTAAAAGGCGCAGAGACGGTAATCAGATCATGTTGCTGCTTGCTGCAGGCTCAACTGCTGTGAGCAAAGAGCAATAAATGAAAACGGCTCAGACATTTTGACCAACTCAGAGCTCATCACATCTGGATCTCAGTAGCTGGACAGAGAGAGGACACATCTCAGTGAGTAAAACAAGCTGAAACTGTAAAACAAACGGCCAGAGGCTAATTAATTTTGACACCAAAAGCGAAAGAACACACACAAAAAAAATACCTCTACAGCAGAGGGAAAAAAAAAACATCGATCTCCCATGTGCATTTCCTCAAAAGATTTCACATCTGTGGTCAACTTCTCTGCAGTTCTTCTCAGCCCGGGTGGGAAAGTGGAGAGGAAGAAAGATGAAGAGCGAGAGCAGAGGAAGAGAAGAGAGAAACCTTCCAACTGGCAGCAGTATGGACTAGTGGAAGCTCAAGCATGACTAAAAAGTACATTCACCGCTAGTCAGTGAATTTTGCTCCCTATTTGTCACTGCCACCTTGGAGAGCAGTAAGCATTAATAATACATGGGAGCTGGGGGAATCTATTAGAGGCTACCCTTGCGGAGAGGAATCAGACGGAGGCTGGGTGCTGTTAGGAAGGGAGAGTGTGAGGGCTGGGGTGGGAAGACAGAGAGATGGTGAGGAACAGAGAGCCTGGGTGCTCCAACCAGGCCCCTCTTATTTATTGAAGAGAGTTTTAAGAGTGAGGAGGGGGGGTGGAGTTGTCAGGTGTGGCTCGTGTGATGCATCATCAGAGAGAGAAGGAAGCAGAGGAAGAGAGAGTGCCGTGGTGAGAGGAACCTCAGGACATGGCTGTAATTGAGTTCATTGATCAAATAGAGAAGGAGGGGGGGAGTGAAAAAAAAAAGAGTGTACACACCGGACACACTGCTACCTAACCGTGCGTTCAAGCAAACTCTGCAAACTCAAACAAGTCGGCTCACGGTGCTCAAACAGAAGAACCACCTCTGCAACCTTATTTTAACCAAACCCAGCCTCCTGACACACAGGCCACGGCCGAGCTACATCATTATTAAGCGTAATTACTTTATTTTCATGGATAAAATAGAAAAGGAAAAGCCAAATGCACCTCATTTGTTCTTTTTCCCTGCACATATTTGCAATATACCAACAAAAAACACCACCTGATCCTCATCTGTCATCACATTAATGCCACTACAATTCTGTTGTTTTGTTAAAATCTGATTTAATTTCTTAATAGACAAGGAAACACTTGTGCTTGTCTGTGCTGCCATACACACTCTCACCCCTCCTCTTCTATTCTGGCCAGGTCTAAGCACTTTGTGGAGGTGGGAGGGCGCAAAAGGGAGAAAAAAAATAAAATAAAATAAGAAAAAAAGGGGGGGGAAGTGGACCATTTGTTGCTTCAGATGTGCTGCTAATCCTTTGATCGAACCTCTTATGCTCTTCAAACTTGCGACCGGGGCCAAGCTACTAATGAAATTCTGAGGCCGGCAGATAGGCCTCGAGCCGGAGCGTGACAGAGTCCATCTGGTGTGCTAAAGTCCCCCTCTGCTCTCAAACACACTGCTCAATGCAACTCTATGGGAACACTTTGAAGTGTTTTTGCAGTATTTAAGCTGCTGCACTGAGGCCAGATCTGCTCTGCTTCTACCTGATATCAGACGCCACATTATAACTGGGATTATTTTAATAACATTAAATCATTACTCAATTCATTTCGGTGTGTTAGAATAAAGAATAACACTATAAAAAGATGGTCAGACGGTCCAACAGTCTCTACTCGACATTTGTCATCATGAGCCACCTGCTCAGATTTGGAGGGAAACCTGCTGGACTGCTTTACGGTGCAAAACAGGAGGAGGGCGCTGTTATTCCAGAGCACACGGAGACAAAGAGTTTCGAGCTTCTGCCGACAGCAGATGGTGGAAAGAGTGAAAGATGTCCAACATGGCCGCCCTGTGCAGGAAGAGGAGCAACACGTCATCTGAATCATCTATCGGTTGAGTTTCAAACTCTGACTTCCTGGGAGATTTGAAGGTGACAAACAGAAGAGTTTGTGTTTAGAGCTGAGTTCAGGGGTCAATCTATCAATAACTGCACTGACAGGAAATTGGTGACTAGTTTGAGCAGCTTGACAGAACCCAGCTTCTCAAATCTGGTGATTTTGCTCATTTTCTTTGTCTCGTGTAACAGTGAACAGAAAATGACTAAAAACTGAGAAATAATCAGCAAACACAGTTTCCAAAATGCTTTTCACATTTATTGTAAAATACTAAACACAATCAGCCTTTAACTAAATAAAAAAGTCTGCTTTGTTCAGATACTGATTCGTACCAGGGCCAGCTTCTGCTCTACTCTTCCTCTAAGAGACTTTATCCTGAGGACACATTTTGTTTGCAACAACAAAAAAAAAATTCAAAGTTTGATACCTGTGAAGTTTTGGCAGCAAATCTGAAGAGCCTGGATGCAGGAGTGTCATCTGTTCCACAAAGAAACAAAAACTCTTTTATCTGGCGCCGAAATTAAGAATAACTCGAGGAGATCACAGCACAATGACCACGAGCGGATCGCACACGACCTCTGAACCTGTTGTGTGAAACATCCAAACCCAACAGGACCGAGAGACACCGTCAGGTTTGTTTTTTCCGTCTTCGTACATCTCCACAGTTGACAGACCTGAGTAGGAACCCTGATCTGACTGCTAGCTTGTGTTTGAAAACATGCCGGGTTGCACTGACCCAATCCATACTACACAAACACACACACGCACACACTGCCTCAGTGCCTGAGAGGATAAAACATACACACACACACAGCTTTACATGCAAGGATGCGTGTCGATGTGTTATCTAACACACAGAGACAAGAATGCAGGGGAGGTTCAGGAACACACACACACACACACACAAACACACACACACACACACACACACACACACACACAACCAGGCCATTTTTTTTTTATGCCCGTAGGAAAAAGACAAGAAACAGCAAACCACCTGCTGTGAACTACACATTCATTCTGTTTGTATTTTCTTTAGTTTGCTGAACTCGCTCTATTGATGTGCTGTTTGTCTACTTTCCACTTTCCAAACTTACTTCAAAAGCAACGCTCTGGCTGCTCTCTCTCCCTCTGTTTGGTTTCCATTAACAAAGCGCTTCTTGACGCGACGAGCCAAACACCAATCAACTTCCACGGGACGAATCTTAGAAATATATTTTGACCATATATCCATTTCAAATGTTTTTATTCCTAGCGATTAAGTTATTTTTTCTTGTATGATACGCATATTGTATTGCTTAATTAGAAACTGAATGAGGAAACCTAATTTCCCCGTGTTTGTAGTATTTTATATTTTTATAATATCACTTCCTGTCCGCCTCCTCTCATAAATAACCAGGTTGAATGAGGTTGGTCTTCAGGGAAACATAATGCGATATCTCCTCACCTACCAAGAGGATTAGAGAATAAACTGGTCTGCAGAAATGTAAAATATATATTCTTCATTATATGTTACTCTGAATATATGTAACAAAAGCACTTCTGTTCTGCTCCATCATGAAATGTGTTTTCAACATGGAATAATCTAAAACGACCATTTTCCTGCAGACACTTACCCACAAAAGACAGACATTAGCGGCTGCATTATGTGGGTACAATCACATCAACCGGACTGAAGATGATACAGTGTGCATTTGTCCCGCAGCAGTGTGCATGTGTGTGTGTCTGTTAAGTGATATAGCACCCCGAGGCTCACACTAAATCTGGCCTCTCGCTGTGGGGAACTACAACAATGGTGTCACAGCTTGGCAGTTTCAGATATCATCTTAGTGACCTGCGAGTGGTGTTTGTGCGTCTCTGTGTGTGTCCTGAACCACAGCACCGCCGCTTAGGAAACAGTTTAGCAGGGGTGTTACATAATTTGAAAGCCATCAGGCCATAAAGATAGCAGTGCAGCATCTGAACGCTGATGTGCCATCTGTCTGAAAGCCTCATCACCTTCGACGCCGATCAAAACAGAGCAGCAAAAAAAGAAACAAAACACATCAATACTTTTCTCCAGTGCACAAGGTTAATAACTGCTCCGTTTGTTTCTGTGACTTTCCAAAGTAAAAGTGCGCAGAGAAGAGAAAGAAAGAAACAATAGGAAAGGAGGAGGAGCCCCCCCGCCCGTGCCTCACCACCACCGGCACCTCACCTCTCTCCCCCCCTCCGTCTCCCTGTGCTGAAGGAGGCGGCAGTGGCCTGAGCCAAGAAGGAGTTCACCTAGGGCTGGGATTTAATGAAGGGGGGTGACTGTCTGCAGTCGGATGGTTACGGGGGTTTAGGGAAGTAACGCTAGGGCTGTTTCAGGGCTGAGTTAGTGTTTGGAGGAGGAGGAGGAGCAGGAGGAGGAGGGGGTGGGCCACCTGGATTGACCAAAATCTATTTCCCCTCTCGCTACGAGGCGACGGGACTTGAGCGTTATGAGACAGATGGACACGATATGAGAACATTATGGTTTCTACTCTCAGGATTTGGGTTCAGATTAGATTTAAGGCTCAGTTTAGCCTGAGATGGAGGTGTGTTGACATAAGTGAGCTAAGAGGTGTGTGTCAAGACAGAAGCTACATGTATAACTTGTAAATAAGTACTGCAGTGTGCGCAATGATAAAAAATGAACACAAAGTGAGTGAGTGTATTTGCTGATATGAGGTCTGTGTGTGTGTGAGACAGAGAGAGAGGCCATAGAGGCAATGATATAATATTAATATCAAAATATAAATATTATTTCTTACAAACCTATTATTTGAATGAACTGTATTCAAAAGCACAAACGTCAGATATCAGATTGTGCAGGAACACCTCCGTCTATTGTACATTTGTTTGTACTGAATATACAAACACATGCTTCTATTCTTGTGTTTCTCCTGCATCCTGAAAACTCCCTCAGATGGTGCCATGTAAAATATGAGATGTTCTTGTTGAATTCGTTGAATGCAATAAACAACACGCATCTGTTTATCCGGGCTGGGGCAGAGGCAGAAAGCAGAAATCTCAAATTCTGGACCTGCATGGATGAAAAACAGAGAAGAATGTGTGTGTTTTATTTGTTATTTAAACTGACTAGCCTTTCAAGGCTTCGGTAATCTTTGAGGGCTAGAACATCTTATAATGCCATCAACCTATGTTCATGCTAATGGCTGTTAAAGTGATGATTACTGCCTGGATTCACCCCTGTATCGCGGATTACCACTGATTTTATCTGCTCAGGAAAAGGTGGGAGAAACCTTTTTTTTCTGACAAACAAAAAAAGCGGATAAAACCGAACTGCAGTGGGTTTCTCAAAGGTAATTGTCTGGAAACGTAAAAATGTGCCTTTTTATCCCCTTAATCCTGTTAGATTTGGATGCAGATAGCAGGCGATGCTCTAATCTGTTCTAAGGTGTGGAAGAAGGGATAATGGAGATTGAAGGAGATACGAGCGTTAAGGAACTGTGTGCCACGCTTCTTCTTCTCTCTAATGTAGCTTTCAATGAACAGTGCTGAAACTCTAACCATGTGTGCGAGTGACATTAAAATAAAAAATATAAAGACAAATGAGCCCATAAAGAGCTCAAAACAGCACTAAAGCCACCACAGTCACAATTTAATAAACAAAAACTACACCCATGAGACGACCTGGAGGAAAATACAACAATGGGAGGGAAAAGATGACACAAGAAATATGAAAATGAAGCTTTCTTTATGTTGCTGTCACTGTTTTTTTTCCTTCTTAAAACTTTCTTTGTGCTATAAAGTTGATTTCTCTTTATGAAACCATTCTCATGCCCGTTCATGAGGAAGTCATCTCCTTTTATTATGTCAGGCCGGCAGACGTTTTTGACACCGTTACTATTACTTGTCACCTCGCAGGACGACTCCTCGCGCCGCTGTTTACCCACTTTGACAACTCACATTATTCTTCCAACACAGGACTGTCACGGCCGCCGACAGTCGCTCGGCACTCAAACCAAATCTGGGAGACGCCCTGATGTTTTCCATCTCGCCAGCAAAAACGATACCACGATCCTCTGAGCCACCGCCGACGCACAGTGAAGTGTCGGCCGGACGGAAGCTGACACTTTGAACCACACACACACACACACAAACACACTGTGGTTGGACAGACTGTGTCACTTTTGTTCTGTTAAAAGACGAGGAGCTTTAATAGTGATAAAAGTGGTGGTAATTGAAACTGCCATGTATTATGGAGTTTCTTTATTATGTTAAGTATTTTATTTAACCAATTCAACCAATTGTATATTTTCTTTTAAGATTTTTCTGGGTAAAAACACATTTCTTTATTCTTGTGCCTTTATGTTTTGTGCTGTTTTGTTTTTGGAGAAGTAAAATGAAGATGAGATCAGTACTTCAGTCCTCAAAGTTTCAGTATTTGTAATCATCTAATACATTCAATCAATCGATCAACCAACCTGTTCCAGTGGTATTAGCAGCAAAAACACACTGTGTCTTTGTTTTGCAGTGTTTTATGTCTATTACCTGAGAAATTACAAATAGTAGTGTTAGTATAGTTTCTATGATTATTACTGATACTGACTGTCACTGATATGTACTAGTAAAAGCACAATATGTGGTGAGGAAGTGAGCAAAGTGATAAAAGGTCATGCTCTTGTCTGACATTTTTCAGCAGCAACAGCAGGATGAATCCATCACTATGGACTTCACTCACTTACCCTTACTGTATATCATTGTGCATTTCCCTGTGCATGCATATCCATCACAGTACAAGTGAATTAAGCCTGTGTAGACAAGAGTTTATCGTCGAGAGCGTAAAAATGCCAGCGCAGGGAGGAAGGTGTAACGGAGAGGATGTTGTGGATGTAAGATGCAGGTCGCAGATAAAAGCCGTAATCACAACAAATGACCCCTTATTATTACAGATGTTGAGGATAACATGTTAAACGTGGGAGCGAGCCTGAGGGGGAAAGGGGCTCCACGGTGGTTTATTTTCCTCAGCAACAGGAAGAAGAAAAAAAGAAAATTCCAGCTTATATGTGAGATTGCACCCACGCCATTCCCAGGTTAGTCCACGTTAACCATGGTGATGGCACTCTTTGAAGTTTCACCCCTTTTCTGCTTTTATACACAAGCACTAATCGCTGCCTATTGTATTAGTAATGGATCCAGTGAGAGATATGTCTTCTATTTAGAAAATGAATCTTTGTTTTGCACAAAAGTTTTCATGTGTTAAAGTAAAACTTTTATTTTTTCATCTGCTCTTTGCTCATCAGCGCCGTGCTGTTTGTGCAAAACGTGGAAGGTACTGTAAATCCAAGTGGAATGCAAATTATGCTTGTGGTTTATACACGTACTCCTCATGATGGTGTGTGTGTGTGTATATGCTTCCTGTGTACTTCAGGGGGTATCAGCTTAAGGGTCAACACTGGAGGTGGGGGTCATGCAAGAGGACGCCACTAGTCCAGGTTTTAGATGGCTCTGGTTTCAACTGAGCAGAGGCTTTGTAGCGTGGGATACGAGGCCCGACTCTAAAGCCTTAGGAAAATAAACCCAAACAGGGAGGAAATGTTGGCTTATCTGAGCTCAGGAACACAGCAAAGAGATGATTTTTTTTTTTTTTACATGTGCAATCCTCTCCCACCCTCCTACACTTCTCTCCAACCCCCAGAGGCAATTTCAGCAGCACCTTATTATGCATTCTTTTTAAGCCATAAAAATATCTAATACGCCTTTCCTGTGTTTAAGTGAAGCTTACCTTATTACATTATTGTATCACATGTTCGCTGCCCTACAAAAGCCAAAGAGTGTGAGCTGTGTGGGCAGTGAAACTGAGCTGATCTCCTGCTCCAACAGGAAGTAGCGGTGGTTCCAGGAAGGGCTTATTTATCATTTACTCATATTTATGAGCATAATTTGTTTCTGCGCTGGAGTCTAAACTGTACTCCTGAACTTTGATCTCACTTCAGTTTGTCTTTTCTCTCCCAACGAGGCTGAATCAATCAGGCGAGAGGGTCCAAGATGCCCCAGGGGCCCCAGAAGTCCAGGAGGGAGGCCCCCAGAGCTCTGACGTTGGTGTGTGTCAACTGGTTTGTGCAAATTTAATTGAGTCTGAATTCAAGCACGATATGTGCTGGCATGATAAGGACAGCGCGTGTGCTCTCCTGTCATTTTTAATCTGTGCGTCTATGTTAAAGGGAAAGGAGGATGAAGGGTTAACTGAGGTGACCATCAGTGGTTGCTTTTGGATTATCTGTGTTTAATCGTTTATTGGAGCCAATGAGGAACATTTTATTTAATTAGTCTGTGGTGGCCTTCTTCACTTTTGAAAATAAATGACTTCACACCCAAGAGCTGCCCAGTACAACAACAGTTTTCTTCTGCGATGTCACTGAGCAGCTCCAACACAACTATGGGGTTTGGTGCCTTGCCTAAGGGCATCTGAACTACATTGTAGGGGGGGTATTACTCACTTTTTCCCGCCCAGGACTGTTTTCCTAACTGGCCAAATCCAAAGACTTTTATTGAAATGGGCAGCTCCCAGGTGTGAATATGGAGCACTGTGTTCTTCACACTCAGCAAAAGCTTTAATGAAAGGTTAAAAACTGATTTTGTTTCCCATAATAAACTCATAAACCAGCTATTTTCTAAACTTTTTTTTCCAACAAGCACTTGATACCAGATTGCCACCTCAGTGCAACACCAATCCACTTCCAAATCTTTGGGAATCACCTCTGGCCACAGCTGCAGGGGTTTTCTCACAGATGTGATACGTGCCACATCCATCTTTCCCTTGAAGTCGATTCCTCCGTGGCTCAGTCTTGTCAGCCAGAGTAAACAGGGTTTTGATAAATGGGAGTCAAGGTGTGCAGTCACCTGGAGCCGCCGTTCGAAAAGCCTTGCGCTCGTCTCTCTCTGTGAAAGTGTGCGTGTGTGTCTCGGTTTTATTTTTACAGCTGCAAGGTGCCTTCGCCTTCTGAGTGCACCGTTAAATTTCTACATGATCCCTTCACCCTCTGGCTTCAAAATACACCTTCAGACGCTCGGCACACACAGTCCTGGACTGTCTCAAGAGGCCGGGACCGTGGTAGAAACCGGAGACATACATTTGCAAAGATCAGAGCCAGAAAACGACAAAGACTAACAAACGTAATATGTCCTCAAGTTCTTTGCCTTGGTGGGCCAATCATCTCAAATCAGCCTCCCTTTTGCTGTGTGCATGAGTCTGTGCGTGTGTAGCGCAGTGTGTCTTTGTGAACGTGTAGACCACTAATTGTAAAATATTAGAAATACTGGACGGTGCCTTTGTATCCTCTCACAGGAGTTGGGATGAAAAAGCCAGGGTGTTGCAAAGTGAGGTTTTAAAACGAGCCTGCGCCACTTTGCACACAAAAAAAGAAACATGAAACAGGAAGCTCACTGATCTAAACTGGCGCCTTTGCTTCTCTGTTCCCGTCACACAAAAAAACTGAATATACAAAGTATATTGAATGCATAAAAAGAGACTAATAACTGAGATCACAAACAGCCCCATGATCATTTTTTTCTTCTTTTGATCAACTGTAATTCCTCCATCGACAGGAATGCCGTCCCTCCATGATCATTTACATATGAAGCCATTGCAGATAACTGTTTTCCTGCAATGGCTGATGCAGAGCTGCAACACCAAAGGAAACAGTTGCTTTTTTCTCCTCTCTTAGAAAAACAAACCTTTAAAAAACACATGAGAGATGGATGCATTTAGCTGAACAAAGGTGGCGCTCACGGCTTCACAACACAAATGTGGTGTGACTGATGGGGAGAGAAGCCCTCGGGTTTAGACCCCATATCATTTGAGAAGGATGGTTTGAAATGTTGATTGGTATGTTTGGAAATGAGAGCTGAGACATTTGGATGCAAACGACAGAGTGAAGTCATGTCACAGGTGCTGAAAGCCGCGCTAACCTGCCAAATGTTACACCTGCTCCCACAGTGTCAGCAACACTTAATTACACCAAAAACCACCTTACATATTCAAAAGCTGTTACGCTTGGCCACTCTGACAACAGGGCCCGGGCGTCCGTGATGATTGCGATACTCCGAGCGAGAGCCGCTCTGTGATTAAAAAAGAGCACTTGACCATCAAGGAGCACAATAGGGGCCTGACCTTCCTGAATCTACGAGTGGGCCGCTGGCTCCCCGGGGCCACTGTGGATCTCATTTCAAGACATCGTGATTAAGTGTAAGCAGAGGCCTCAACAGCCTCTGCATGTCCTCAAGAATTCAATGACCTGCAAGATACTGAGGAGAATCTGATTATAATAACACAGCTTGCCTCCCTGTTTTCATTTGCATACACATAATTTCTTTTTCCTTTTTTTTGGAAAACCATTATTTTGTGTAAGATTGTAATACATATAAATATATATATTGCTTGATGTAAGAGGATGAGGTCAGCGAAAGAGCAGTGTGACTACAGAGTATTGCATAAAAGAGAACTTTGCAGTTGGTTTTCTTTTCCACTCTGTTGCTCTTACATTCTGATAATCTCTATCTAAAATGAGGTAAAACGAATCAGGTTGGGTGATAAGTCCACCACTGTTCTTTGCTCTCTCTTCTAAATAAATTTGGCTTACCCGGGGGTTTATTTATAACCTGTCTGATCGTCTGGCTGCTGTTTCCTGCCCAGGCAGACTTCTGTTTAGCAATGTTGCAGCATTGCCAGATTTCAGCAATTAACATAGTGAGTACAATGTTATTATCACAGATAGGAGCGATGTCCAAAACTGGTACAATACAAAGCCCACGTTGTATGAAACCGGAGTTTCCCTTTAATGGTGAACTGCTCAGGGGGCACGGGTGGGGAGGGGGGGTCTTCTTCCTTCTATTTTCTGTATTCAGTGTGAGAGAGATCAGTCATACCTTTTGCATCTTTGCCTTGAATAACTTTTACCCCCCTCCCATCGACTCCCATCTGTAGTCAAAGTGAGGTCTGCTGTGAGTTATGTCAGATGGAGCGATTACCAGAGAGGGGGCCAGGAGGATAATGAGTAACAGATGTAGGTCGCTTGATTTTGTTCTCTCACATCGACTCTTTCTTTTTTTCATTTCATCTAGTAGTTTTTCTCTTTCACTCTCTTTTTATTGCTCTCTTCTGTCTCCATCGTTTTTTCCCTACCTTTCTGCCTCTTTCCCGACTCTTACTCTCAACCCCTTCGCTTTCCGTCTCCATCTCCCTCTGGCCACCCACAGCTGTCCAGTACAAGGTGCTGGCGAACGCTCCCTGGAGCGGAGGTGCACTTGTTCTTTCCCGCTGTTAAATAGCATGCATCAATCACCCAGGTGTCTCTCCACCAACGGCGGGAGACCTCTTAACGCATTGCACATGCAGCCAGAGACAATCTATCAGCGGAAAGGCAATGTTAATGTGGGACTGGAGCCAGGTTTTATACATCTGCAGTCCACTTTGTCATTGTAATATCAGCAGCAAGATGCATGTTCACTACAGCAAGCGTGCTTCAAGTGCTTGACGCTCCCGTTCTGTTTGTTTGACCAGGTGAGAACAAGAACATAATGGCACCGAGACGCCTGGAAATGTGGATCTTTCTCCTCCTCCAAGCAAACTGCAGCGGAGTTTGTTAGGAGTGAAAACAATCTGAGAAAACAGGAAACTAGCCCAAAAAACATGGGATAAAGGGCGCGAGGACACACACATTGTGAGCTGCTCCTTCGTGTCTTCTATCTGGTGTGAACATGAGAAAATGTAAATCACATTTATCTACAGTTACAGACGTCAGGACACCAAACCTCTAAGTTACAAGGTGATGGAAACTGATGCAGAAAATATTCAGTGGATTGTAGTCGGTTGCTCTGCAGTCATGCAATAAAACCACAACTGCTTAGGAAAATACAAAATTCAAGGTGCTGCTAAAATTCCTAATGGCCTCCAGATCATTTTTTTTTTACAGAAACATTTGTGGCTGGTTATTTCATATAGAACTGATAAACTGTTGAAATTGGATGATGGGACAATAATGTGGGAGAAGTAATCTCATTTCACAAAGACCACAGCTTTGTATCACGGACCCCTGGGGGTCACTGGGCCAAAGATTTAGCGTGTATAAGCAGTAAATGTATTTAACTGGTGTGACAAAGTGGTTTTGGGAGATTCTACATTTACCCAGTGGATAAAGACAGAGTCCACACCTCAGCTCACACGATATGAAAGTCGTCTAACACGGTTCCCATCTCGCGCAGGGCAGGAAGCTCACCTCTCCAAACATTAACTGTTCATTTCCAGAGTTCAGCAACCCCTTCTGCTGCTTCTCAGGCCAACTGGATTTAGAGCGGCTCGTCCAAATGATGCTTAGTGCTCTGCCAAAGCAGCTGGAAAGGCTGGCAAACCTGCCATCTGCAGCCAAAATGTATAAGCATTTGGGTAATTTCCCAACTAGAGTCAGGTCATCCAACAGGCCTGAATGTGACAGTAACCTTAGTCGATCCAGGGAAAACAAAATAGGTGCTGGAGATATCAACAGCTCCACTTTTAAATAAAATTCATGTCATTACTGCATGTTACTGACGTGCAGAAGCTTCACCTCTCTCCTGCAGTCTGTCACAAATTGTATGTGGTGTTGACTTTGTTGTATCTAACCTTTGTTCCTTTACCGTTTTGATTGCTGATCAATCAATCAGAACCTGATGCTACATCTCCCGGTGCAGAATGTCAGGACACTGCAACACCAGTTTTACATCCTCTTCCGCATTGTTATCACATATTCTGTCCTGATGTCCTTCAGCTGTCAGTCACCAATTACAGCAAACGGCCCGACAAGAGACAAACCCGTTGTTTTTCGTCTGAGGGGCGAGTCAATTAATCACTGGCAGACGGTCCTGGTAGCGGAGGCAACATTGAGAAAGAGACTGAATTTGCTGATGCAAGTTTAATATGTACATGAGAAATTACTTTTAAATTTTCATCACACAGGCTTTTTGAAACGCACAGATGAAACGGCATAGTATTTTTTTTTTCTCCCAGACTTGGACCACATCCTTGGTGCCCTAGATACTTTCGCCCTTCGCAGCGGAGTCGCGAGGAAGCTCCTAGGAAAGAACTCTCATCCGTGAGGAATTGGGAGCTCCGGCGATTCTTCCACTGATTTGAGTCGTGTCAGAGAAACTGGACACTTTTTATTCCAGAAAAATTAAAAATCCACAGGACAGGGTTTGTAAATTGCCTCCAGATGAGGATGTGGGTTTACAGTATCAATGACGGTCAGGCTTCTGTGTTCTGTGAGCTTCTCCAAATTTAATTTCTTACAAACCACTAAAGAAAAGACAGTTGCTAATTAAATAATAATCACAATGTATTATTTGTTTTACAGTAAGACTTGATTATTTTTAAGACATATTGTGACCCAGAGGGTGAATAATTCATAAACTGAGACCTGAAATTGTGTTGAAGCTATGAAGCTGTGAATCACAATGCTCTTTTTCCTCACTGATTTTTTTTTAGAAGAAGTTATATTATAAAAGACAGATCCTTTATGTGGTGTAATGGAAATAAAGACACTGGCTTATCTGGCTGTAAAGTGACAAAGCTGAAAACAACTACTAAACGTGCACATGTGCACGTTTAGCACACCCTCCTCCTGAAACAAGGAGAGGAAATTAAGCCTTTGTTGCAGTGTGACACAGTGCTGAATATGTCATGTAATTCATGGGAAGGTGTTTCCACCGCGGCTTCGAATAGATACAACGGTTTATGAGGAAGGTGCGACGTCCCACTGTACGCGCTGAGGTTGCCCAATATAAGGCTTGTGGTTGCCAGACTTCCCAGCATTTGTGACATAAGAGGATACCTGGGGCCTTGGAGGGAGTTTCGGCTCCTTTCTTATGCAATTGCACCACGAAACCACAAAGATATTGAAATTCATGTTCTATGTCCTGGTTGTTAAGTGTGAACTCTCCCAAAACTACCGTAACAGAGAGTGTACGTGCAACCTGTACTTTGATAAAGCGCTTCCACCTCTCTCAGACGCTCTGTTTAAACACGCGGAAGCTGAACAGACAAATCAGCTGTAGCTCTGAGTTCATTTTCAAGTAATTTCCACTTCTTGATAAAAAAAAGAGGAAGGAGGCAAGGTAAAGACTTAATTTGCTAATAGGAATAATTATAGCCTGGCCAGAGGCTAGCTCCATTAGTAGAAACAAGAACAATTTGGCTTGTGTTTATCTTGTGCTAATTGTTGCAAGCAATCGGCAAATATTTTATTAACTTCAGGAACACACTTTACCCACAGAAGGAGTGACCTGAATTTGAAATGATCTCCTGAGTACGAGTGTGTTCACAGAGACACAGAAATTGACTTAACCGTTCTGACATGGTTTACACTGCGAGAGCACTTTGTATTTTGCTGAAGTAGCTTCGAGAGGAGTTGAGCTGTGACCAGAGAAACGCCTGATCCATCTGGGAACATCTGGGTGAGGGAAGTCCACGGATTCTGCAGACTTGCAAACTTTTATTATTCAGATTAATTTTTCAGGTTTTGTTTGATGAATTAAAGATGCAACTAAACAAACAGCAGAGGGAGGAAACTGTCAATCAGGCTCGGTTTGTCCACACCCACGGCTTCGAGGAGACGTCTAATTGGGCAAAATAAGTGAAAACACCTGCATGGGTTGAACCTGAGTTCATGGACTGAGTTCCCACTAACCTACATGTGTGCATTCTCCATGTGTGTGTGTGTGTTTGCATGGATGCACGTGTAACTACTTGTGCATGAGAGTCTGGAAAAGTGTATGTGCACTGGAGCAGAGCCAGGGAGTGTATCCTGGGTCCCTTCCTCATTAGGCGTCCTGAATCAGGCTTGGCATTGTTCAGTTTAGAGGGTAAATATTTTTTGGTCCTTCACCAACATTTTTTTCTGGAAGGCCCCCCCCTCCAAATCCCCACCCTGCCTGAACAGAGCAGGCTGAGGAATCAGTGTCCGTCTAAACGCGCTGTTTCAATAACAACTCAGCCTAATCAGAATGATACAGACGAAGGTTGGCGCGCAGACGTTGGCAAATGTGGAAAAGGTCAGTGGTGGTCGTGGTGAGGGAGGGAATGTGGACAGATCTGAGTGGCTTTGACGGTTCACTGAAACATTGCTCAGAGTGCGGTGCCGTCATCAGTTTAACTATTCCTCTCTTATCCCTCCTGTGCTGTAATGAACACAGTTTGAGAGGTCAGCGAGTGACTAAGCACCGCGTCCGTTTAGGGAAAGAGTGCAAAGTGCCTGCCTGCACGGAAAACACAGAAAGCAGAGAGCAGTCGTGTTATCGAAGGACGTTCAAGAGGCGGAAGAATGATCCTAACAGTGAAACCTGACAACACAGAGCTACTGATACGGAGAGATAAAAGTGTGATGTTAAATAATTGTGCAGCAAGCATGTAACCTACATAATCCAGGTTATTAAGCTTCTACCTTTACCCACACATAGTGGACCTCTGCTGTGGTTCACTGCAATTTTCCCTCTCGCTCCAGATGTTGTGCTTTTGTACGTTGGGGCTATTATCTCCCAGACTTGACGTGATCGTCTTGGTGCATGTTAAAGGCGCGCATAATAACCACTGGAGCACAAGTCAGTGAATAGACTAACACAGCGTAATGGGCCCGGACACTTGTCAAGTCGCCTTTTGCTCACACCGAGGGCCCGTTTGCCAAATGACCCGCTGTTGTTGTTTTTTTTCTTTTTTTTACGTAACAACTGCACGGCAACCGTGTGCATTCACACATTGGCTGCTTGAAGTAGCTGCCTGGTGCCTGATACACTTCCAGTGTACTCAGACAGTCACTTTGACACCCAAGGCACAAGTCAAACCTTGACAGCCTGTCAGGAAAGGTGCGACAGAGCCAGGTAGACGCAACACCTCCCTCCCTGAGGTGCCAGTTTTGACGGGGCTGCCACCGGTGTGAGTGAGAGGTCAACACCTCTGGAATAGACTTGTCAAATTAGGGAGTTTGCACTAGTTTACTGCTAACAGTCACTAATTAGTGACAGTGTGCACTAACACAGACACATGCACACATCAGTGAAGGAGCTCTTTAGCTCAAGGGCACAACCTCTGTAACAAACAGAGATTATTTGGTCAGGTTGTCGGCACCCTCAGGGCCTGAGTGTGCACTGATTTGCACTAGCAGTCAATTGAGATGTGTGCACCTCTCTCCTTTACCTGTTTATAACCAGATAAACATAAAGAGTGGCCTTTGATGTGCAGCCCAGGAGGTATTTGTTCTTTTAACGCTGTGATATCCTGTTTGTTATGTGTCTGAATATGTGTTCATTTCCTTTCTATTTTGCCTTCCTCCCGAAATGAGTGTGTTGTCACAGTTCAGCTGACTCTGTTTTCCATATTTTATAAATAGCCAGGAGAAAAGTATTAATTATCCTTGTACAATTTAATGCACCAAGTACTTTAACCTTTCAGGTTTCCGTTAAACACCGACATAACAAGGCATATCCGTAGCGGCAAACGTGATTTATGACAGGAATACCTAATTCTTGTTTTTAAATAGGTTGGACGGCAATCTGCATACATTTAAATGTGCCCGCAAACACTCCCCCCCTCTCCTCTCTCTTGTCTCGGGGCCCTTGTTTAATATTCAGGGATGATTTTTTTGTCCACATACATTTTGGTCTGTGTCACCTTAGATTAAATTATTACCGTTTTGCAGCCTTTGCCGTGCAGGCTCGGGGCCCTTATTTACTAGAATCAATGAAACAGTAATGAAAATCCATTTTTCATAGTATCAGCCCCCGCTGTCTTTTATTTAGTTAGCTGTGTCTAAGCAAGCAATTCATTTTGTGTAAATGCCACCCTGAGAAAAAGGCATTAGCGCAGAAAGGGTTAACCCCCCCTCCCAAAAAAATTAAGATGCTCTGCTCAGCACGGCCGCTGTGATCCGACACCCAGGAACCCCCGGAATAACTTTATCCCCAAAACAGCCATGTGGGATTTGATTATTTTGTGGTGTAAGGTTTGGCCATGCTATAATGCTATTGCTATTACAAACAGAGATGAATCTTCACACTTGGCAGTCAGTAATAGAGTATTGATGACTCAAACGCTGTCAAACAACAGATCTCCACATGAGCGACTCTCACATTCACCAACTGTAAAATGCACACGTTATGTGGACAGATGAATCAAGTGCATCCTGCATACACTGATGAAAACACACACTCCTCACCCTGGGGTTAACAAGCAGAGAGGATTTGGTGTTTCTAATATTTTAGCGGCCCGTTAAATACATGTGCAGCACAGCTCTGAGCGAGGAGGGGTGGAAGACACCGTTCACCTTCTGGATCGCAGCACATGGCACCGAGGTAATACAACACACTACCAATCTTGCATATTGAAATATCTGCATCTGAGGAGTGCGGTGTCGCTGCTGCTGCTGTACATATTCAAATGGCTTTGTTTATTGACTTTGGTTGGGGTCACGCGTGTGGCAGCGATAATGAAACAACGGCAGAACAGGAGTTAGGGGAATGAGATCAAGTGATTCAGTGGGATCTGTTCACTGTGTGATGACAGTTTACCTCCAGCTTTAACCTATTAACAACAACATCTCTAAACTGATTATAAACTAATGAAACTGACTTAATTGTTCATATTAATTGTCTTTTTGTGCAAAGCAACTAAAATATTTCAGGTTACTCGTTTTTGGGGGAACATATTTTGCTGCATGAAGCAGCTTTATTTACATTATAAGACTATTCTGAACTTGTACAAACTAATAAAGGTGCACACATCAAAGAAAGTCTTTAGTTTTTGCAGCACTGTTTACCGTTAACGGTGGTTTAACAGTGCTTTTGTTGTGTACCTGCAAACACAGCCAGACGGATAATTAAATTCAGTATTTGCACTTTTGCACCTTGCTCTAAAATGACAGGAAATGTATTAAAATATTACATGCCTGATGCTTTTATGCGCTCCTTGTAAATGATCCTAAATAGCGTCTCCATACATTTATTGTGTGCAGCGTGAGAGCAGCACACGCCTTTGTATCCATCTCTGTGTACACAGAACAAAAGATCAAGGGCCCCGGCGTGTCAGACGTGACACTAAAGGTTCATCCACGCTCTCCTGCTCTCAGATTAGATGACTTCATAAGTAAATGAGTCTGCGTGAGTGTGAGCGGAGGTGAAAGGAGGGAAAGACCCCGCCCTCTCTGTCGCACGGTGAAATAAAATTTAATAACTGAATAAAAATGTAAATAAAGATTTGCTTAAAATGAGTTGTCCGTGAAATAATTCTCTCTTCCCCCCTCCGCCCTCCTTGTCGTCCCCCTCCCCTCCATCCTTGAGCTAATACTGTGATGTGAGGGGCGGGCTGGGGCGGGGTGGGGGGGTTATATCGAGCCCGTCCTGATGTGGTGTGTGACCTTTTGAAAGGCGCTCGGCGAGGGTTGATTAAAGACGTATTAAATTTGTTTAAATAAACCTCCTTGTAATGGCACATCATTTGTAAGAAGCTATTAGGGAAATGCCGGGGAAAAAAAATTGCGACGCCATTATTTGCATGAAAATGTGCCCCGACTGCTCAAATTGAGGATCGCTCCTGAGTGAACGGCGACGAGAGAGGGGTGACACTTCTATAATTTTCCATCGCACCCCACCTAACCGACCCCCCCCTCCTCCCCTCCTCCCATCCCGCCGCCCTTGACACAGTGACAAAAAGCTGATCAAACGTCCTGTGTTAAACCGTGAGATGAGGGCGGAGCTCGTCATGTAAAAACCTGTCCGTTTGACAGAAACGCCGCCCACAGAGCCCACCTCTCTCAGCTCCACCTTCCCCCGAGATACACCTCTGAAGGACGTGATTAGGCGCTGACAATGCCTGAGGACAGTGAACGCATCACAAAGTCCCAGCAGGTGGGAGGACTGAGTGACAAGTGTTTAGAAAACCTCTAAACTTAAAGTTTGGTCTTCTGTTTTTATTATTCTACATCAGTTGTTCCACAGTTTCACTGCTGCAATGTTCAAGCCCATTGAAATATCTGTCTATATAATAACCAATAAAACCCTTTTGAGGCCTCGTAGATGCACAATTTGAAATGTAATGAAAGTCAAGCTAGAGGCAAAGCTGCTTGGGTGAAAGTAAACACATCAGCATCTCCAATTAGGACGGAAAATTGTCAAGAAAGAAGCTTTTAATGGCAAAGAAATTAAACCTTATCTTCTCGGAAAAGATGAAAAGATCCACTCAACGTTTGTGATGATGCTGTGAAGTTCATCGCTGAGAGCCTCCAAAAAGGACCACAGTCTGTGAAAAATCTCTTCAGAGAAGATTGTACTATCAGCATTGTTTCTGGGAAACAAGTTGCAGCTTTTCATGTCCAAGAAAAATAATGAAAAACATGAGAATTCCTGAGAAATGATAATTGTAAACCAGATTTACATACAAACACTGATGCATCCAGAACTTGTGACAAGCTCCTAACATAAACGACTCGGCTTGTTTATTTAGAGTTTCTTTCTTTTTGACTCCTTCTCGCTCAGCCCAGGAGGGAGTTTAACTCCAGCCAAAACTGGGGCAGGGAGAAATGAAGTGCTGTCAACCCCCTCGGAGAGAAGTTCAAGGCCTCGGCCAAGTTTAAGTTGCTGCTGAGGGATGGAGGGATGTTCAGCAGAGCATGAGGCTGAAGCTGAAGTTGCTGACAGGCGAACAGCTTGGGGAGAAAAGTTGAGATAATTAAAAAGAAATACTTTTTTTTTTTTTTTTTTTTGCAGGGGGAGAATGGCTCGATCAACTTAAGAAATGAAAACACACAATGAAATCATCCATGTGACCCCCTCAGATCGCCGGTTCTGATGCTCTGTGCTTCTATTTACTGTGACATGATGCTGAGTGATTACTGGCTTCATGCTGAGAGTTTAGACTTCAGGGTCACTTTCATATTTGTTTAATACACTGATTTAAAGGAAGAAGAGCTCCTTGATAACACAACCATTACAGCTGTGTGGTTCAGAGATGTAGCCGCTGAGTTTGGTATAAAAATGAAATTGTTTCTTTTTCTTTTTTTTTTCTCTGAGGATAAAAAGTTGGAGCTGCACAGTGTTTAGCAGATTTATTAATCCACTAAAAGACCTGAATGATCTAAAATCGTAAATAACAGAAGGGATGTCTTAAAATGTATTTTATTTGATCTCTATAAGATGGATTACATCTGATAAAATTCTCCTGTGTCATCCTGTGTTTTATTTCATTTTCTTTTTTTCTTTTTTAAACAGGGTTGTGTGTCGCCTGCAGTGTGTCAGATATTATGTTCCACGAAACTTTAAGGGTCCTTCAAGGCATCCTTGACCTTTGACCTATGAGAGGTAGCTCATGATCAAGGTTATTTATTCTTTTAAACTTTGCTCCTTTCATTTCACATATACATTATGCAGCAACGTAATTTATAGGTAACAATTTATAAAGATCAAGAAAACTGGACAAATACAAAGTGAAGTTTCATGTTCAAGTCTCATGACTGTTATGACACGTTTGACAGGTTGTGACCTTCCTTCACCTCCTCCCTCTGCCTCTTTACGTCTGTCTCTGAGGAAAGAAAGACAGAAAGAAAGAAAGACAGACAGACAGACAGACAGACAGACAGACGGACAGACAGACAGACAGACAGAAAGAAAGAAAGACAGAAAGAAAGAAAGAAAGAAAGACAGACAGACGGACAGACAGAAAGACAGAAAGACAGAAAGAAAGAGAGAAAGAAAGAAACAAAAAGAAAGAAAGAAAGAAAGAAAGAAAGAAAGAAAGAAAGCCATCCTCTCTACTGTACATCTCTCTCCTCGTCTCTTTCTCTCCTCCATCTGTCTGCCCGTCTGACCAGCAGCAGATTGGACGGTGTGATTCGAGGCGTCTGGTCAGTGTAACACAGCTGAAGGGAGCAATCAGGTTTGTGGCTGATTACCTTTTTGGTAGCAGTTTCACAGAGCAAATGTGTGCACGTGTGTGTGTGTGTGTGTGTGTGTGTGCAGTTGTGAGCCTGTGTGTGTGTGATGTAACAGCACCTGACATGTTGGTGTGTCAGCTTGGCGGTTGGTTATTCACTGAGAGGCACAGGAAGGCGAGAGAGGTGCGGCACACACGCACATGCACACACACACACACACACACACAGAACACACACACACACAATCATTACTGAGGTGGTTCAAAAACATGTACATTATTCTTTTAGCTTGTACAGATATAACTGACCATCTACTGCCATATTTAACTTTTTTCCTTTTCTTCCAGGTAGCTGGTGTGTGTGCGCTCAATTACACACATACACACACACTCACACATACACACACTTTACAGGAAGCACCTTTCTATTGAGAAATCCCTTGGTTTGACATTGAGACAACGGCCGTCATGTAGTCACTGTACTCGTGCAGGATGTTTTAACGGTTGCATAATGTTACACACAGTGTGTAGCTCTTCACTGTTACACAATGTTGTGAGACACCAACACTGCAAATGAATGATCATTTGCAGTGTTGGACAGAGTAAACCCAACAGGTGGGACACAGTAAACCATGTATACTCAGACTGCTCACTTCTTTGGAAAAAGCAATGATAAACAAACCATTATACAGTCATTAGGCTGTTGCATATATGTCATCTCTATATGGTTTTATGGCACTATCAGATTAAAAGCCTCATCAATCTTGTGCAGTGTGTCAAAGGGGAGGATAACCAATTTGTATTGATTTTACAGACAAGCTGAAACTAACACAGAGTGGAAAAGCCAAAGATAACATCAGTCAGAAAGCAGGATAAAGAGCACTCACAGTGATCCAGTGGTGACAAACATCTGGATCTGACACTACACAACCTACACAACACTGCACCATGACAAACACCAGCAGCTTCTACCTCTCATACTCAAGGCTAAAAACGGACGGACAAGCGTCAGCGAGATGGAGCTGGAGGTGTGTCTTTGACTTACACCTCATGAAGCGCTGACAGGTTAATTGTCCTCTCTTCGACACTCAGACAACTGGAGCTGGAAGTCATGAGAGGCAAGGCGAAGCTGCTCTGGAGCTCTCGCAGGTTTAATCAAACTTCACTGGAAAGACACAAAGTGGGAAAACAAAAACGAGCCCCTTGACATCTTGTCCAGTTACAGTAATGAACCGGGAGGCCTTGACAGCCCATCACACACACACGCACACACTAAAAACATCCAACTCCTGCTAACTCAACAATACTCAAGGTTTTCAGTGGAAAGGAAGACGTGGAGCTCAGTGATACGAGCAGGTCTCGTCAAGGACTGAACACAATGCAACAGGAAGTGAAAACCCAGAGAGAGCACTTCCCCTGACACTGAACACAGACAGTGACAGGGACGGGAAACTAGTGCCACATGACAGCTACTGAAACAGATGTCCTTTCTTTTTGTTTCACCTGTGATACCTGTGTGTGATATTCTCATTTAAAACAAACAACACAACAATAAAGAGGCCAAAGGTCAAGGTTTAGTGCAGGGATGTAACTCTATTGATCTTTTTACGCCACAAATGACTAAATAATTGAAATAATGAGTTGTGTAATCAGGTTTTTTGGAGATAACTGATGATTTCAATAAAAAAATCCTCTTTGATAGATGTGCCACCAACGCTCATCACGCTCTTCTTATCAAACACAGACTGAATTCTAGTGTATAAAAGAGCATTTGTAGCAGGAGATGTTACAAATGTGTTGACAGAGACACCTTAAGATGATTGATAACACAAATATAAGAGAGACTAGGAGCTAACTTCAGTTCTTGGTTGAACGCTTTCTGCATTACTAGAGATACAGCATGATGAGCTTCAGGTAATGAGATTTCTTCTTTTTTTTCCCCACTCCATAAAAATGGATATATAACGTTCTGGAAACAAACTCTTCAAATGCAGACATCAAAACAAATGGTGAATTAAGGCACAACACTCACTGCCTTGTTCTGAGAGCATGGCCTTGAGCTACCGATTTTTAAACTGTGCCACCGTTAATTTATGCGAAGATCTGAACTAATTCTTTGGCAACTGTGAAGCGAGAATATTAACGCGATGTATTTCCTTGTCGATGATAATGCCGCGCTCTTAATTTGAGATGTGCGGTGTAGTCGAACATGAAATGGAAATTTGCCCCAAACTATGTATTTGTCACTGAGTGTCGGATGTGGAATGAGGTTACATGCATCCTTTGCTACCCACACTCTTAAGATACAAGAAGAGGTGTATTTCTCCCCTCACACACACTGTGCTGTGTGTGTGTGAACGGTGAAAGCTTCAACTTAAAGCCCCAGCTCAGAATATATTATATTTACATATTTACATCTGGGGCGGTTTTTATAATGTGTTTGCATTTATTTCCTTAAGAGTTTGTCTTGTGCATGGAAAATAAACTAATCCATCATAACTAAAAATACATGCAGGTTTTCCTCCAGCATTTACATAGTGACCCCTCTGAGGTCAAAGCCCTTTTTTTGAGTTGGCACTTGTCCAAGTAGTATCATATGTGAGGCACAAACTCAGCTCCAAGTGTAAAATCAGACAAAAAAACTAAAGCTGCACAAAAGTTAGAGATAAAGAAAAAGTCACAGGATAATTTTCAAATTTCTAGAAATAATAGGAAATAAATTTAATCCAACTTTTAGCTGCAGTAAGAGCCTTGGATATGTTAAAAAAAATAAAAACACAAAATGACATGAAATATATGCTTCTGGATGATGAAATAATGTGCTTTTCATTGTTGAAAAATGTTGTGAAAAGTGGGAAGAGAAAAACCATGATGGTGATTTTTAATGACTTTAGCATCCTGGATCCTAATGGGGCATCACGGCTCCTGATTATTGATCATTTCTGGAGCAGTCATATAGATGGAGGCACTGACAACTTCACTATTGTGTTGTTTAGATAAAAGCTTTGCTGTGAAATAAAAGACAGCACTAGTTATTTTTCTGTAGTTTTGTGCCAGCTGTCTACAGTGAGGTTTGTGAAAAGCATTTGCAGCATTCCTTGTCACGCGCTCACAAAAAGACAAAAACATGTATATGTTCAAAATCTAATTACACAGAGCAAGCATTGCAAAAAACAGGGAGGAAATGTAAATGAGATATGAACAGAAGTAAATGGCCTGTAACTCTACATGACAGCAGCATTCTCCTGGAGCTCCAGAGCCGCCCACTCCAGGCAGGAGTAAGCAAACGCTCCGAGTATTTAGAGAAATTTCAAAATATTTCACCCAGGTGAATGTGTGACACAAGAGAAATAATTTCCTTTTAAGAGCCTGCAAGAGGATGTGAATACTTTACAGTGTGACCAAGCCATAACCCTAATGGATACAAACTGTCATCTGGCTAATCCCCAGGCCACGTCATGGCAGTGCCACCCAGAGAGTGCCGGGCCAAAGGTAACATCACGTTTCCTGCTTTCACAGGATGAAGGCTGGTGTCCTGGTGGGTATACGGTCGGTTTACATCACGCTAAATGAGGAGGAAGTGATGCGTTTATGCTGTGTAAACCTCTGCTGAGTGTACAGGATGCTGCAGCTGCCTAAAGTTTACCTGCTGGATGTAAACCATCAACGCACACACACATATACACATACAGTATGAGCAGTGCACACGCAGATATTCACACATACAGTGTATAAACACACATATAGGGCATGTTTATATCCTTTTCTCAACCTCCTGTCATCTTTGAATTGTGATGATCTGTACCTGCTAAATCATAAAAACTCTCCGTGTTGACACATTTATAAACCGGTGCCTAATTACGCTGCAGTTCACTCCGAGTGTTTGTCCTTTCAGACTAATTTTTCTGTGAAATCCATCCATTACTGCCTCACCTCCCTCTCACCTTTCTGCAAACATAAACTAACTGCAGGTCTTCGAAAAAGAAAAGAAAAACCCAAACTGCTCCAGGAGGAACGTGCCTGCTGCAAGAGGATTTAACAAATTTGGCGACGGCCCAGATTATACATGGTTAAATGATTAAATCACTGAGGTACGGAGCGGAGAAAAGGCAGGAGAAGAGGAGAAAGCAGGAGAAGAGGAAAACAGGTCAACGTGCACCCACAGAGTGCTCAGGGGAAGGCAGGAGATAAGAGTTTATCACAAGCGTATAAGTAGATACTGTTAATCCTCCTTCTGTGAGTGTTCTACATGAAATAAATCTGTGACTGACAAACTGGAAAGATACCATTGTTTTAAAGGTGGAGGGATACAGGGGGATGGAGGGGTGGGTGGTTGTTGTCAGCAGATAAGCGTGTAGATAATCAATTCACGCCAGGTTGAGCGGCTTCTCACGGAAGACGAGGCACGCAGAGGCTGCAGAGCGAAGCTGGTGAGGCAGGTAGATGGGCGCATGGCGCTGTGCTGAGCTGTGCTGAGCTGGTAGATGTTTAGTCCTTAATAATTAAACCCACACACTTGCCAAAAGAAAGATTGATTATTCTATTAGAGGTGGAGATCAACAATGACCTGACTGTAGCTCTATTTCACACACCGTTTGAGTGGCCAGAATAACCAATGCTGCAATGCACAGGACTCTCTGAGCCATATATAAGATATTTTCCAGCAATTTTATCATCCTTAATATCATATGATGGCTTTATTAGATAAATGAAAAGCTTAAAACTCCAGTGGTGACAGGTAAAAGCTCCTTGAATGAGTCGAGAAACATTAAAAAATGCATTTAATACAGTCTAAAAACCAAGTGGTTATGAATCTAATTTGCTCTAGTTGAGAAAGATGCAACTTATTCTAATAAGAGACACTTTAGTCAAGCAATTAACCATTTATAGCAGATCCATCTACAAATGTGCTGCTCCTTCACGGACAAATGTGAACTTTTGAAAATCCTTTTTAATTCAATTAAAGCAAATAAGGTCATAGAAGATATACAGAATATAATGGCAATGCTGCACAACAACTACAGTGGGCTACTATCCACACAGGTGTGAATGAGACAAAGCTGGTGAAGCATTCAATCAAAGAGCTGATGATAACATCAGATCCTGACAGGAATAAATTAACCTCCCGTCATTATGAGACAACGGATCTGCTGCAAAATGTAACATACACAAGCTTCAGCAGAGAATCCTACAACTCTGTGTTGATCTCTGAGAGACGACGACAGCAGCTCAAAGCAATGAAGCTTTTTATTGACGCCTCACTTGTTCACCTAGAGCCAGTTTTTTTTATCTTCCTCTCTTTGGTTTCTGGAGGGAAGGAAAAGTCTCAGGATTTGTCCTTTGAGTCCCTAAACCCTTCCCTCTTAGGCTCATATCCACCCACAGTGCGCGCACACACACACACACACACACACACACACACACACAAGCCACATATCAACAAGGTATCTAACCACTGGGAGGCAAGAGATCCACAGAGGTGTACATTAACATAAATGCCAAATCTGTGAGAGGAGACAGAAAGGAGTGTGTGTGTATGTGTGTGAGAGACGAGGGGGTGGGGTGAGGAGGGGGGAGAACAATGCATTCATTGTGTGCAGATGGAGGATAAGAAAGAGAGAGGGAGAAAGAAGTGTAGAGTGTAGCTCCATCTACAGGCCGAGGGATCACACACACACACACACACACACACACACACACACACACACACAAACACACACATCAAAATGTCTTTGCCTCTCTCTAACACACACACACACACACACACACACAGGGCAACAAACGTACACTCTGTCCCTTTCCTTCCCTACCACACACACACACACTATCCCTGACACACAAAAATGCTTGTTTGTTTTTAGCATGCTCTCTCTCTCTCTCTCACACACACACATACATACACAAACACTCATCATGCACACAGACTTTCACACACACACAATCCTCTGCACATAAACATTTTCTCCTCCATTATAACCTCCACCCATTTGTTTTTTTCTCACACTTTCAAATTTACACATGAACCAACTCACATACACACACATCACTTCCACCTCTCTCTCTCTCTCTGTCTCTCACTTGAGAACATGCACTAATTCTCCTGCAGCTGCTGCACTGACTGATAGCCCTCTGCAGAGGATGGACAATGCTGTTTTTTTCCACGCATCTTCTAAATTCTGTTCCTGTTTCCACCAAACATGAAAAAAAAAAAATCTGCATGAACATTAACAGCGTCCTCCTGCTCCCCTCATGAGGTTCATTAAGATCAGGTAATGCAATTAAGATCTAATTAAAACCACATTAAATCGCTTTTAAGCATCACTGTTTGTGTCGAGTGAAGACAGGATCTCTCTATTAGCACACGCAGAGATACACAACCAAGAGATGCACAAAGAAACTCACACACACATTAAAACAAATACAGTTATGTGCACATTTACACATGTTTTCATTCCTCAGGTCGCCACTGTGTTGTGCCAAAGAAAAAGGTTCGCAGTAGTCGAAAGGTCAAAGAGGGGGACCAGAGGTCACGGGCTGACTGAGAGCACATTCATATTTTCTCAGCTATTTTTTGCAGCTTTCGTGTCTTTGCTGTGCTCCACTAACTCTGCTACATAACATTACAAATGAGACGCAGAACATTGCTGTGAAACAAACGAGAGAAAGCTCCACTGACTTTCCCAGGACATTAAGAGCTTTGAAAAAAAAAGAAAAAAAAAAAACAAAACCTGGGCCTCTGGTTATCCTACACTTTAAAGCCATTTAGCTGAGCAGGAAGCCCCGTGTGAAGCCAGTTGGTCCTGCTCTGTCATCACCTCAGCAGCAGCGCTCTCCCTCACTTCCACAAATTAGTAGCATTATGCAGAATCGAATAACAAGTCTTGGGTTCCTCCTGCCTTGATTTAGTCCAAGAGGAAATTTACAGTGATAGCTTGACTAAAAGGCTGACAATCAGGAGGGGAAAGGGAGATCACTTCCCGTTCTTTCCTTTAATGTGTTTGTTTTCTTTCTTTTCTTTTTACATCCCTTGGTCTGGACTCCACAACACAATGCTGAACGTGACCCTTCCAAACTGGCTGTTTTCCTCCTCACAAATCGTTTGGATCAATCCGATTTTCTAGTATAACTTTGCAAAAATGTTAAGTTATTAAAAAATCAAATCTTATTTTGTTATCTCCCCAGAAATATGAAAAGTCAGGACACAATAACAGGTCCTTTAATAAAGCCGACCGCTCCAAAGTAGCTCCTTCAAACCCTTTAAAACCGAGCTTTCTTTGAGCAATGTAACTCTGTCTGTTTGAGGCTCATGTTGTTGTTTTGGATCATATTTTTATCTATAAGTCAGTCAAGAGCCAAAAATGTGCTGTGTCCTGCTAAAAATACAGTAATCTACCTCCCTGTCCGAGGTCAAAACGGCAGAAATCCCTGGAGCTGGTAGAAAATCAGCATTTTGTCTCGACTCCCTACACTGCCCTGATTTCCAACTGCACTGTTAATGATTTTCTCTTTCCAGCCACCTAAATGCAGCAGACAGAGGAACAAACTGCTCAGGTGTGATCACATCAGCTGCAACCCCCGCTGCAGATGTGACGGCAGAAACCAAACCTGACATTGCAGAACTGAGAAGTAATTAGAGGCCGGGCCGGCGCCGCTCTTTCGGCTGACACCAAATCAATGCAGTTTTTCCGCGTTATCAATTAAAGACGTGTAATTACAAGCGAGGAGAATTGCCTCTCACAAACAGTCGAGCCTGAGATGGCCCTTCGCCGCCGTCTGGCTCCAGACCCACCCCTCGATGTGCCACACTTTGACCCCGCTGCCTCAAATGACATCCCAGAGCTGCAACGACCGGCTTGTTTATGGATTTTATGGCGCTCGCTCCAAACACCTGAGCGATAAACTCAGTGTAGCGTGCAGAACCAAAATGCCGTACAATTGGTAGCAAGCCAAAGTGCAAAATGTATTACTCAAGAGCCCAGCTCCCCACTGAAGCCAGCTGGGTTTGAACCATTAGCCGGTACAAGCAGAGACAACCTGGTTGCCGAGCGCACCGACACTCCTGGGTAAATGAAACAGAGGGGCTCTACACCACTACTCCCCCTCCCAACATCCACCCCCTCCACCCCGCGGCCTCCCATCAGCACCTGGGAAAATGGATTTGAAACGAGGGCAGCTCCACAACCCCCTCCCCTAAATGAGCAGATGGAGGCTTCCGCAACGATTATCACCACATTACCTGGGAGTCTGTTGACGAACAGGAACAATACAGGCAGCGCTAATAAACCCCAATCAAACATGACACCCCCGCTAATGTCGCTCACTTCTCTATCCCTACAAGGCAGAACTAGTCGCACTGATTCGTTTTCATCAGACGGCTCGACTGTTAGCTGCGTTTGCTACAAGTGGGGGAGAGTGGTAGGGGTGATTTCTCTCAGAGGCCTCGGCTTTGGCTCACATTATCATCATAAAAGTGTGTTGGAGTCATTAGTAAGACATATACACCAGTGTTCCCTCATGAATTTCACTCCTGTCAGGGTGGGAACAGGATTTAGGCCACGATGAGATTCTGAAACTCCCCACTGCATTCACAGAGAGCGGGGCGTTTATTTCTGTTCATATGACTTTGTGTAATATGGACTTGCTGTTGTTGTTGTTTGATGTATGGTTTACTATACAGTGAATGACACACACTATATAACCCAGAGATTTGTGCAAATGCTGCTACCTTGTTTCTCCGGCATGCAGCAGACGAGTCTGTCTCTTCCCTGACTTCACACTTCTTTTCCCCTCTCTGTTTTTTTGTTTTAGTGTGAGTGCTCAGTTTTCTCCCTCGGGGAGTCTAGCGCTCTCTCTCTGTCTCTCTCATGCCTCCTTTTTTTTTTTTTTTTACCCAAAAAAGCCCAACTGTAACAACAGCGGTCTCTAAACAACCTGGGGATTCCAGACGACTGACCTCAGCGCAGTTCGTCCACCGCTGAGATACAAATATTTACCCCTATCGCATTCAGCTCAGCGGTGAGAGCTGCCCCGCCACGACACACACTCCCCTGATTGGGCCCTGCCTGGATTGAATGCCCCTGTAAAACAAATAAAACTAACCCTTATTCTGTCTTTTATCCTGCTGAGGATGCTTAGGAGTGTGAACTGGAGTTGAGAAAAATTAGATAAGTGATCAGAAAAGTTAACATCATTCATCACTTTCTTATATTTCTCTTAAGAGGCCGGTGTGTGCTGCAGCTCTGTCTTTTGGTTTGGTTATTCAGTAATTCATATCTTTCATATTCATATTCTGACACAGACTCCCAGCATGCAATGCAACAAGGCAGGGTGAACCAGAACTGAGCCAGGGCAACTAGAAGGACCTGAGAGGAGAATTACTCCCCAGTTGTCCTGCTGAGGTGTCTCATTAAGACGCCTCAGAGACAGACTGTCTGTGGTAGGACATATTGTGGACATGTCCAACCAGGAGGAGACGGAGAACATACTGGAGGGATTACACATCCCATTTGTCTTTTGGACCACCTCGGTGTCCCCCACAGGGAACTGGTGGACACGCCTGTGGCGAAATATATCTTGGCTGCTGCCGCTGCGACTTGGACATGGAGACGTGTCAGTAAAAGGATAGGTGGATGGATCCCGACCAGAATTCCTTCTTTGCTGCTGAGGTTATGTTTAAGTAGCTAACTCTGGAAAAGTATTTTTGACTCCACCCACTGACATTAAACCAAACCAGCAAGATCTTTTCTGTCTCGAAAAAAAAAAAAGAAACTGCTCGTGCTCCACTCTGACAACTGAGCAGCACAGTAACTTAAAAATACAAGAACTAAGTGTTCGTTTATGGCTTGACTTAAAAATGAACTAATGTAGCAGCACCCTGTGCATTTTAACTTTAGCACTGACAATTGAGTTTTTTTTGGCTCTATAATGAGAGACTGTCTCCCTGTCTGGTCTTATCAGCTCGTGTTTCCCAGGTGGTAAATGTGATGTGATTGTGCATGTTTTATTGCATGCCTTAAACCTCGGCAAACAAAATTTGATTTGATCTTTTCTCTGCAAATGAAACACCAAAGGTGTTTTTTTTCCTCTCTCCTTGAACTTTGATTTGTTTTTCTTCTTGTTGCTTAAAGATTAGGATGGATATGCAGTCTGTGTTGCTTGTATCACCAAAGAAAAACCCAAAAAGATTATATTTCTCAGATCTGGGTGAATTGTATAAATCACCACGCTCTGTAAAAGCACCACTAAGGGTCTGAAAAAGCCTGAGTACACAATATATTCCCTTTCAAAGCACCCGCTGCAGTAGTTTGTGTTTGACACTGATCAAGCATAATCATCAGGCGATCAGGGCTTGTGTGCATGTCTGTGCATGGAGAGCACACACACACACACACACACACACACAAAGAGCATCTCCCCCTCTATCTTTCCAGAGCAAGTAGAGCTAACCACTCCAGGGAGCTGGAGACTCAATTAATGACATACATACAGCACTTGCAAGATGTCAGAAAGAAAGAAACACACAACTGCACATATGCACATTAAAGGCTGTTCTATACTGTGTGTGTGTATGTGTGCACACAGCTCTCATACTGATGTGTACTGTATATAGTACAGTATGTAGGCTAAGGCCGGCCTCTGGGAAATACACTGTTCTTCTACATTCTCCCTGTTGCAGCTTCAACATTTCTAATGTGCACTAACATAGTGTATCCTGCTCTCAAACTTACAATGTTTACTTACATTAAATCCAATGCAAACTCCTCGGCAGCGAATTAAAAAGGAAGACATGTAAGGAAACACACAAGAAGGATTGGTGGATTTCTTAAGTAGAAAACATGGTCGTATCTCTTTGTGTATCTTTTCCTTCATATGTGATGTACAGCGCACGTCAACACAGACGCTCCAGGGATATTGGTTTTTGCAGATCTCCACAGTAAAACAAGCTCATTCCTTGTTAAGAGGAGAATCGTTTTAAAGCCACTATCACCTGGATTTTATGTCCCTGCTCCCTGAAGCAGAGGACATCGGCCACTGCTCCGTAATGAATATGCCCCTCCGGTGATAAGCAAAGCTCAGAGGAGCTTCTAGTTAGAAGAAAGTGAAAAGAAAATTGAGCAGAAAATGCAGATGAGCTGCTGATTATGCACTACAGCTCCTCAAAGTAGGCAAAAGGAGAATGACAGCTGTGTATGTGGTAGAAACGCTCGGCTTTAACTAGGTTTTTGTTAATTTTCACTCTGATTTTCAGGATTTATTTGGATTTTTACTCATTTTTTTCCAAGAGGATTATTTTCATAAGAAGATCCCTGTCTGCTGCGTCTCAGTGTAACTGTCCACATGCTGTACTCCTACCTTTACGGCAGCTCCAACAGCAGAGAGGCCAGTAGACCGGAGGCTGTAAGAGAGGAACAAGGGCTTAATAACTGATTTTATAAATGAACAATTAATTTATCTACCTATCATTAATGAGTCAATCATTAAGTTCTTCATTAGGTTAACATAAAACATTTAGTCTCTTTTTTCTGTTGCACAACTAAGGAATATAAAACTTGAAATTCTCAAAGTTTCTCTAAGTGCACGTCTCTTTTTTGGAAGTGAACTCTTCATTTCACACCTCTGTGCTCTTCCACACACCAAGGCCTCACCTCCTCACTCTGTCTTCCCGGCTTAGGCATGGTCGGCTGCAGCTGAGGGGTCACCACTTGGAGGAAGACGGTGGCTGCTCACAGATCCCGCGGTCAAAGGTCATTCCTGTTCTCCTGGCAAAAGGTGAGAGGACCAGAGCACGGGTGAGTGGTGCTGAAATCTCATTTAAGACATTGACCCCTGGGGCCGGCTCGAGTCGGTCCGGTGCTCGGAGATGTCGTCACCAGGGATGATGTATAGGTTTGGGCTGAGAGAGGAGCCCTAACGCAACACACACATCCATGGGGACACACACCTAGGTCGACAGGCGCCGATGCACAGAGCCTCTGAGCATGTCACCGTGGTTACACATCTTTCATCAGATAAAATGAAACTTTAAATGAGCCTCTCGTGCAAACTGGGACAGTACCAGAGAAAATAATAATCGAGGAAGCACAAAGAAAGCAAGGATACAGATAACACTAAGGACGGGGTCAAAATCATACACAAGAGATAATTTCAACAGGAAACAGGTTAAATAGAAGTGAATGGGTCACAGTATGAAAAGGTGGGGGCTGCAGTAAAGAAGCAGCAGCAACTTATCCTCAGCTGGCTGACCTGGGAAAGAGACAAATGCACAAATCCACATATATGAAGTGATAAACTGCACTATTTTATTATTCCAGTACATATAAAGCAGAGTTCAACTTGGACAACAAACTACTGGATGTTGTAAACACTGGGAGTTACATATAACATTTTAGTGTTTGAATTACCTAAACTATTATAAATCCATGTAAAATCACACAGAACTAGAAAGAAGAAAAGTCTGAGATTAATGAGTCCAGGTTCATCACTGTTGTATCGTTTCTTCCTGTTGAAGTACAATTTCCTGCAACAAAACATAAATGGAAATCTAATTCAATCCTGAAACAATACTGTATGCACTGTACCATATTAACAGTGAGATTTCTTTCTCTGTTGCCGCCTGTGTTTTCACATAAAAAAAAAAAGGCCATTAGTGCAGCTTTGGTCTTAATTGAAGACGCTGCATGCAGTGGACAAGCAGCATTTTGAGATCAGTTGATGCTGGTGAGTGATATGTTTCAGTTTGCAGGCTAGATAAGCTAACTGTGTCACTTTTTGTTTTTTTCAGGTTTTTTTAAATACCTCCTCTTGGTTGAGTGCCAAGTGGAATCAAAGCATTGAGTGAGTGGCATCGAGTGTGTGTGTGGTGCTTTGTCCTCTGAGTTTTTAAGAGTGAGGACGTTTTAAAACTGAGGACTTCCTCCAAGATTTTTGAATCGTCTCCACCATTTCTGTCTTTCACCTCCTTCTTGCCTCCTGTTCCTCTGTTAGTCTCTGCATCAGGGGCGCCAGTGCCACATGGCCCCGTACATGCCATTTCTGTTACTTTCTTGAATTATTGTGAGCAGTGAGGGTGTTGCAGAGAACAGAAGGGAACAAAGAGAGTGAAATCAACCCCTCATTGATCTCAGTATTGAGAACATCTGCCCCTGAACCTGAGGGGGGTTGGGAGACATGGAGGAGTTGAGGGAAGTTGCATGAATACCAAGCAGCAGGGGCTCACTCAGGTATACTACGACCTCATTTACATTATATTTTGCACTTTTCAAACAGGGAAAAGAAGATTAAAATGTCAACAAATTTTGGCGTCGATCTCCCAGAACGAAAGACAGAGAACTTCTCAGATCAGTCTTTTCAACCATTATACACAAAGAACCACTACAAAGGAGGTGGAGCGACTCGGCTCTGCACCCACAGGAGCAGGAAATGGAATCCAACACAGCCACAACAAAGACTGGGCTTTAATGACTGCACATTTCAGGGCCAAAAATTCATGAACCGCTTGGCCAGCTAGCTGTTTCCAAGCCGCTACGTCACAGCACATCCACAGAGGTTGTCATGAGTTATTCTGGGAAATTTAGGATAACTAACTGAGGTACAAGACGCTGCAGTCTGAGACAACGTACGCTCGGCAGAAATTTAAAGTTAAACCGCTTCATCACAGAATAACTCCTGGAATGCATTGAAATCACAGATTGATGATATCTAGGAGTGTAACAATATCCAAGGGAGGGGTTTCCTTTTAACTGCCAGCTGCTGGAGTTTTGCGGTGCAGCTGTTATTAAATAAATGTCCCATCTTAAGCTCCGTATCATGATGGCGTGGAGATCAAACGTAGGGGGGCCCATTTGAAACCTGCCTTAATTATAATAGGAGGAGAGCTGAAGTTCAAATATTTATCAAATTGTAATCCTGACGCAGTATCCGTTTCATGCGAGACCAAGGCTCTGATGGACCTGACAGTTTCCCCCTGACGTCCAGGCGCTGGATGAGAGCACGTGCTGCCTGAGCACGGCCACATGTGGGGCTTATTACTAGGGGCTGAGTGTTTACGGCGGACCCAGATGTTGGGTGTTTAACATGGCACGGGCCGAGCGGCAAGTTTTGACAGCTCGTGGTTCAGCTCGACCTACACTTTGGTTGTTGGACTGCTGAGACAAAATGTCAAACATGCAGATAAGGGCCAAGTAAATGTGATTACAGCAATTCAGCTCCTCCATTGCCCAGCCAATCTGTCCAACGTCGGTCAACACCTCCCCTGTGTTTGGAGGGAAAGGTCCAAGGCTGCAGGGCTTCCTGAAAACCACCCACTGGTTAAAGTAAAATGGATGGATGGATGAATAGATAAATAGATGACTAACACTATGAAAGAATTGAAAAGAAGGAGGGATGAGGAGTCATACAAAGATGACCAGCTAGAATTTGCTGATGGGAAACAAAACAGGGTGGGTCTGTCATTAGCTTTGATTTATCAGATGACTACATGGAAGAATGATCTGGCAGAAGGTGGGAAGGAAGGATTAAAGGAAGAAAGGGAGTTAAGCCACAGACACATGAGTGCACTAATTGTATGGATGATTTTCTGATAGGGAATATGCAGTATACAGGTATATGGTACATAGGGAGTTAAACTTGCTCTGTGGCCCTGACCTTTGCTCTTTCTAGAGCTTCTTTGTGTGTTTATCAAGGTAGGTTAAAAATAAAAAGCAGATAACCCTGAGTATCTGCAGGCTCCAGGGCAATCGCACATTTCAGAATATGCTGCTGTCAATTTAATATTCCTGGCCTGCAGGGCAGTGAGAGATCAGGTGACCGGGGTATAAATAGGCCATCCGCCATCAGTTCATCTCAGCCAACTCCTTGACAGCATCAGAGTGACTGAGGACTGACTCTGATGTCACTTGAAATCAGGACAGCTGTCGCTGAGGGACCTCCGAGTCGGCGGTGAGCTTCGGTGTCTCCCCGAGACACGGACAGGGAGGATGAGGTTTACATCTGTTTTCTCTGAAGTGATGGGGGTCGCGGAGATCGCACCGCGGAGGGTCAGCCGGGCCAGCGAGGTCCAGAGGTGAATGAAGAGAGACGCGAAAATGCAAGGTTTGCAGCAGCACGCCGACGGGCTGCAGAGCAAGTCGGCAGCAGTTTCACGGACGGCGCTCGAGGCGGTGCATACCTGAACAGATGTAACTGTCAGACTCAAATATACATGAATATTTCTGCAGGGTAAATAAAGACAAACTGAATCTAGAGAAAAACAAAAACCCAGAAGAACACGCTTCAGATCTATCTGCAGTTATAGCAACTAGGTAAATAACTAGTTTCCTTTTAATTAATTATTAAGTGTTTTTAGAAAGGTGCGTTTGATTAAAAAGCCGTTCACTTGAGCTACGGCCTGGGGAAACATTTGTAGGAGGAGGGAGACATGCACCAATACAGCCGGAAGATACCTGGTATTAGATGTGTTTACTCTGCTGCTTCAAAGCAAACAGTGACGGTGATTTTTTACTTTATTTTTCTTGCTAAAAAGGACCAAGAATCTGATGTTGTTGTCAAGGTGCAAATGCCTCCAATAGAGCATTCACATCACTGTGGGACAATAAAAGTCTCCAATAAAAAACATGCTCTTGAAATTTATTGAACAGCTCCTTCATTGCAGCTTTTACAGACTGACCCCCCTGACTGAAGGTAGAGGAAGAGTGAAACCAGATCCTCAACACTACATACTGACAATCTGTAGTTTAAATAATGCACATTAACAACATAAGTCAAAAAGGTCATAGTCCACACTGACTCAGTCACTGTTCAATGCTGATATGGTTGCAATTATGTCATGTGCATTGTCTTTGAGTTGCACAACTTATTCCAAAATATGACAAGACCCAGCTATGAGCATAGTTTGGTAAAAGTACAGTGATCACCAGCAGCAGCCTCTCAAAACTGCGTCTCTGTTTTTAGCAGAGCACAAACAGAGAAGGTTTAGACAAGCAGGTGCACCTGCTATCCACCAAATTACTGAGGCAGCGCGCGACAGCTTAACTGGTAATTTAGGACAACAGCAGCATCATTGCATTTCCGCTGTGCTTCCACACACTCAGCAGGTCTGTTTTACTAGCAGCACAATGACTACAGATTCTGTGTGTGCCTAAATATCACAAAACAAGTTTCTTTTTGTAAAGGGAAGCTTCAGTGAATGTTAGATTTTCCTGTCTTATTTCCCTCCAGCTTGCCTTATAAAATTCTTAGTGCTTTCTCCATTATGCCATTCTCCTGGAATCCCTGGGAAATTCAGCGCACCCCTTATAATTACTGCACCAACTGCCGGCTGACAAGGCTCATTTGCCTTCGCTGGAAGAGGTTGTCTCTTTCCTTAGGTACCTCTGTTGAGCTGATGCCCACCCATTGTCACTACAAATTCCCATCTTTACCTACGCAGCCGGTGGTGCCTTCAAATATGGATACACGGCCTGCTTAAGGAGAGCGCTGTCAAAGATAAACAGGCGTAGGGATGCTCAGAGGGGCTAGATTTCCAGGCAGATTTCTTGTGTTTGAATTAATACTGCACGAGCAAGCATGGGTGATATAGAAGGAAAAAAAAGAAATACAAGGTTTGCTTTGTGGGCCTGTTTCCTATAGAAATGACTAACAGAGTGGAAATGTTGTTGATGAGCATGCTCTGTGGAAATCATTTGAGTCCACAGGCTCAGGCAGCTCTCTGGTGGAAGTTAATACTCGCAGTATGGGGTATGATTTAGGTAAGTCTACATCTGCCCCATTCATTACGTCCATATTTCATATCTTAATGTACAATCCATGATCCACCCAGATTGAATACAAGGCTCTCCACAGTATGAAAATATTAAAAACATGGCTGGGACAAGTACTTAAAACAATTAAATCAATTATACTATTGAGTTCGTTCAATTTAGAAATGTATTTTAATGATGGAAACTATTTGAGTGGGTTTATGAAAACAAATAAATCTGGCCTGTATTGTTATTTATGACCAGATATGAACACAAATTCATCAGTTTCTATGTTTCAGTTTCTCCTCTGTTGTGTGACAACAGAGGAGACATGGGGGAAGTACACCCTCGGCCATCACACCACCATGTGATGTGCAGTTGGAATTACGACCTAAAACATCACGCGCTTGGTATTAACGCAGAATGGTTCAAGTGCTTTGCAATCTGTTTGTGCTATCGGCATGTCATAGCATGTTATGGTCACCTGGGAGGGCCACTCAGCTGATAGCTCATACGTAATGTATGAGGATACTGGCTGCAAACACGACTGACATGTCATGGGCATCAGAGGAGAACGCAAACCTTTTTGTTTTGTTGCTCTCTGTTGTTTTGTACGTGTCAGTTTAGAAGAAGGTCAACCGTTGAAGAGGAGCTATCAATACTGCAGGTAGGGATTCAGTGGTTAAGCAGCAAGTTCAGCACATCTGACATAAAATCCAATTTTTTACTGCAAAAAATATATTTAAAAATATATAAATTATTACTTTTGCTTTTGTTTTGTTGCATGTGAGCTTTTTGTCTTTTATTTTGAAGTGTAAAAATGGGCATTTAAGAAGCTCAGCTTTTCAATTGAGTGATAATTTCATGCAGCTGGATCTTAACTTTGCTTTAATGGGTTGCTGTCCTTTCTGTTTTCCCCATGCTCCTCATTTCACATGACAGATGGCTCAAACAGACAGGTAGCTGCTACGAATACAACATCAGAATACATAATGTCTTTGTTAAGTCCTCCACCCATTCCCACTACATCAGTGTAAAAAAAAAAAAAGATGTCTTCCTGTCCGGACGTCTCTTCTGTTAACGTCGGCTCCGTCTGTCTCCAGCAAAGTGAGCACATGGTTCATGCATAAATCAGCAGCACGGTGATCCCAGGTTGTCCCCCGATGCGTCGCCTCCGGTGATCTGGCTACCGGAGCCGTGCCATTATGCCGCCGCAGTGAGCCAGTCACTGCTAAACAAATATGAAACCGCGCCACTTTGTGTCACAAATTTTTACATTCAACAGAGGTCACGTGAAAGCGAGCGAACCTTTTTCGCCCATCTGTGAGCTAAAACGTTAAAAAGGTGGGCGAGCCACACGGGAAGGCAGCACAGACAGAGGGAGAGAAAGTGAGGATGTAAGCCATTACAGCTGTGCACATCCCACTGCTATCTAAGATGTATGATCCCTGTGGTCATTTCAAATATTTACACTCTTACCTGTGTTTCCCAAACGCAATAGCCCGAGATGTGACTTCAATCTATAAAATATGATGCTTTTGACAAGAGCGAGGGGACAAAGTGGAGTTGTCACATGATGAAGTGACAGCCAAGGTCATGCATTCATGCATTCACCTTGCAATGCAATCATCCTGCACTGTTGGTGCAAAAACAAAGGCAGAACCACATTAGAAAGGACAAATCCAAAATTTTATTAACTCCTCAACAGGTCGTCACTTTAAACTTTAAACAGCTAAAACAACAACAGATTTTTTCCTATTTTGTTTGTGAATATTTAAAACGTGCAGCAGGATCTCTGCACACAGGACTGAGTGGGTTTTCTGCACACATCACATCTGTACTGGTAAATCAGAAACTGGGTCAACTTTGAACTTGAGTCGGTGATGGCCGTAAGGCAAACAAACACCAATATAAAGAAGAATATATGAATATGTTTTCAAGAGAATAATTTGTTTAGTTTCTTTAGACCTTATTTGACTTACCCTATATCAGTCTGACACTACATAAATATAAAATATGAAGTCAGATTATAAATTATTTAACATCAGCATGAAACTGCTCTGGGAAACATATTTACATACTTACAAAAATGCACCCGTCTCATAAGCTTAAAACATAAAAGTGCACCCAACAATGAGATAATGGAGACTTTCCCTGTATGGCCCAGATTAAATTCTGCTATCGCTGTGGTCAGTTTAAGGAGATCTCTGCAGAGGAACTCAGGAGCTGAATCCTAAAACCCTTTTTATTATTGCGTTATGCAATATGGTCAACTCATATGGGCTTACACAACAGCACAAATTTATATAAACCCATCCTGAATGCAACGTATGATATCACAAAAACAAAATACCAGTTTGCGTTAGCAACATAATCAGATTTTACAGACCTCCGTGTCTACAGCACCACTCGTAAATTACTAACAAACTAATGATGTAATTGTACCAGAAAAAGCCCAAATAAATCCATCTTGACTTCTTTGGAAGTGCTTTGGAGTTTAGCTCAGTTACAACTTGCATGTGTAAATGACTGTTAGTATGAACTTGTGACTCCAGATTACTATGTTTACACCGTTTATTTCCCTCCTGAATATTTTTTGATCAGCTAACATTAAATAAATAACATCCGTCCTGAGTCACTACATTGGTTAAAGACGTCAGTATGTTTTACATCATGCAACTTTAATGAAACTGTGAATTAATGCCAATATGCTACGTGTCAATACTGTGATGTGCGAGGACATTGCCCTCAAAAAAGTTGGTGAAAAAGATCAACTTAAAACTTCTGGAGTGCAGACTTACAGTAAATGAAGAGATAATATTACACTGATGCATCCACTCGCCTACAGTTGGATGACGCCTGTTTGACTTCCACCATAATGACTGTTATATCAGAGCACGCTGGAGTTTTTTGGTGCTGTGCAAGTACTAAGTCATGCAGAGCACTATGCTTAACATGAGCCTGACCCAGGAATAAAGAACCATGATCACGGTTTGATCCCGGCACAGGGCAGGTTTGAGATTGAGGCGTCTACAGAGGTTGACGAGGCCTTCGCTCTGGTGTATTCCCCCACTGGGAAATCCAAGAGCTGATGAATGTAGAATTGGTTGCAAGCATGTCTGGTGATTATTTAGACCTGAACCTGTCCTCTAATAAGCATTCTACATCACGCCTCGGTCCGCAGAAAATTCCTTGTGCAGCATCTCGACATCAGTTGTTAATTGGTTTATTTTCTCCAGCAGATGAAACTTCTTTCAGAGAGAGAGGCAAGAAAATGAGCAAGAGGAGAGTCGGCGGTGAAGGGAGGTGGGAGAAGTCACTTTTGATGATATTACGTTTTAATTATTTCTGTAAATACAGGAAGCTGGGGCTCCACGGTGACCCTGTCAGCCGATTTTTCATTTCACGTGCGGCTGTAAGGTGTCGAGAAGCCGACGTTCTACCGGCAGCCATGGGGGAATAACACTCCCTGCAACACACACGCACATAACCACACACCCCTCTTCTTTCATCTTGTTAATGGACATTCCTCCACAAACGTCGGCGAGTCTACCTGACTGCAATCCTTTAAAGTTTAATTCACTCTACATTTAGCCCCGGTCATAAATACCATATTAGGTAGCAGCAGCATGTTTTATGTGCTCCCTATGGCCGTGCTTTTGTTTTAATGAAGCCATTTGCAACTTATGAGTAAAAAAAAAAAAAGGAGAGAAAGTCGCATATTAGATGGGATAGATCAGTCAAACCTATTCCCACATTGTGTTTTATACATGGGCTGGAATAAAATGAGGCTGGTGCCCATCCACCGGCGGAGAGGGAGCACTGTATTTTGACATCTTTTTTCAATCCTTGCTGATTTAAGGAGAGCTCTTATGGAGGAGTGACTGCTGGTTTACTGCAAATCACTGACTTAATCACATTATTCACATGCTGTGATAAATTTCAAAGAATTTGGCGTTAGATAGAATAAAACAGTTCTGGATGTGCCATTTGCTGGACATGGACACTATCCTCCACAGTGTAAATGTTACATGCAATGAGCAGGCCAATCGGGAATAGGACTCCCAACTCTTGAAGTATTAGTGCCTTGCCTTTCCTAATCAGCCTGCTATATGACCTTGCTGCCTTTGATTGAACCTATTACATATGTATATATGCCAAATTATAGTTTTACACTTTCTGTAATGGCTTTGAACAAGACTTATTATGCTTATTTGGTTGATGGGGTTCATCAGGTCGGGTTTGAAATCACAAGATGCACAGGAAATAAATTAGACATACATTCAAATAACCTGCAAAAATGTAATGGTGGGCTCTGAGGGCTTTAACTCTCCCTGGAACAAGTGATACTGAATCAAATACAACAAATAAAACCTGCCTGGATTAAAGCAAAAAATGGATTGTAGTTGATCTGAGTGACAAAACATGCAAACAATACTACAATAAATCAAGGTACACAGGACAGAATAAAGAGGGGGAAAATGTACTGTGCATGCACTTTAAATTATAATGATGTAGTTTACACAATCTAGACAAGTTAGATCAGACAAATACTTTAAATAGCAACACCTACTGCACTAATTGCAGTATTTGAATTGACTGCCAAGCAACACCTTGTGATCACAGAAAAATCACCTCCGCAGCTGATAATTAACATGTAAGCATCTTGTAATTCTAATACACCTGCGAATGCACTTTCTACTTCAATAACCACATCAAGACAAGTAAGAACAGCTCTTCCCCTGCTGCAGCTTCATGCAGCACTGTGCTGTACAGTCTTGCAGCACGCTGTGTCATATTCTGTCATGAAACGTATCAGTGTCACTGTGACAAATGCCTTACCTTTGTTTGCACAGCTGTTGCATGCTGGTAAAAAAAAAAAAAAAAAAAGTATGATTTTGTGATAGAGGTGAAAGGAAAGTGAGGGAGCTGAAAAGTTTTTGTTGTTTTTCCGTCAGGAGGAGCGAGTCTTATCATGACAAGCATACAGTCTTTTCAGTTTCACATCTCCACATCTTGGAGGTGGGGGGTGGGGTGGGGTTTCTTATTATGCATGCTAAAGACGGCAATAACAAATGCAAATTTATGGACCAGTTAAGTGTCACCTCACTTTAAACCTGAGGAAGCTGTCCAAAATGCCCCCACCCCCCTTTCCTTTTATTCAGAGTGAATCTCGCAACAAAGTTATCGGGTGGAGCTTTGAACGTTGGGATGTCACTTCTTTTGTTTCCTCTAATATCCCTGGAAAATCTGGTTAAAATTGGAAGATACAGCAACAAGACCATTCCTCTGCCGGTTGCACAGATTCCACACTGTTTTCACAGCTGTCTCGCTCACAGGACGCGGCTGAAGGTTGGGGGGGGGAGTGTTGGTGCTGGTGGCGGAGGAGGGGGGGATCGAGCTGCTGCGATCAACTCATGTGTAAAGATGAGAAATGAGAAGCAAAAGGGATAAACCAATACAATGAGCGTTTGACACAAGCAGCAGCAGAGAGAAGACATGTTTGAAAAGCTGAGCAATAGCATCAAGTATTATCTGTCAGAAGTCAGAAAGTGCTGCTAAAATCTGATCTGGTAAAGTTTAGACTCTCTGCACAGCTTTCCGCGCACCAAACTATGACATAACAGACAACCTGACACAAAAAAGAAATGTGTTTCTATTCTCCATATAGGGACAACAGGAAGTGACCAGAGGTTATAAACTCAAGTTCAAACAACTTTGCTGAGCAGCTCAAATCATTATTAGTGGCTCCATTCACATCTGAACGGTTATTGTTGTGCACAGTATCATGCAACTGGATGGCAGCTGCTCACAGGTAATGTCCCACTCACACCACAGTTATTAGGCCTCTGGTCAACAGCCAAACACAGCAGCTGTCCGTCCAACACCAACCTATAAACACCCCCCACCAGCTCCTGTTCATAAACAATAATATGCAGGGAAATGGGAAATGAAGGGGGGGGGGGGGGGGGGGGCAATGTCAGACGTGGCCAGACAAAAGCGTCGAAGGTCACCGTTCCCATCCAGCCGCCTCTCTCTGATTTGTGACCCCCCAGCTAGCGGAAACATGAAAGACCGTGATTCAGCAAGCAGGGTAGGACAGCTGTGATCTCATTGGCTGGAGTTAACCTCAGCAGGCGGGGCTAGCGATAATGCATTAGATAAAGGGACGTTTAAAAAAAGATAAATAAGGAATAAGGCGATCTAAACCCAAGCTCACATCAGCGGGGTTGTTTTCTCATGAGCTCCTCCAGAGACACAGGCGACATTATGCAACTGTCGTCTGGGCCAAGAAACGCGCCAAGTGAAACTGATCTTAATGTGGAAAATTGGTCATTACCCCTCGCTCATGAACACAAAGTTTTTTGTTTTGTCTCTTTTTAAATGAGCCTTTAGGTCAAGCCCGGTCTGCCTCCTCAACCGGGAGGCGAGGACAAATGTTTTGAAAATATTGGGGAGCTTTTTTTCTCCTCCTATAAATCCTGAAGCAACTTCCTCACTGTCACTGAACGTGCTCAATGTATGTAATGTTAACTTTCACTTTATTATTGCGCCGCGGGAAATTTGGTTCGCATGCATGAATAAACACATTGGTCACAGGCATACACTGACAACTATGACCAATAAATGTTGACATATATAAACCTTTACAGTGACTATTAAACCACATCACACTGGTTATCAGGTTTTAAGAGCTGTTCTCTGTCATGTAGCTGATTTCCTCCTGGCTCATGCACCTTGGAAGAGCTTCACAGATTTTTTTCTGCCTTTTGTCACATGAGGTAAGCACTCTATATGACAAAATACTTTTTTTTTTTTGCCTTGAATAATCCAGGGACATGGGGCCTAACGCGATCTGACATTTGAATCGGGCATTGCAGGTTTCAGTTAATAAATGATTCACGCTGCCGGCCCAGGAGACCTGGAGTTAATGCCATCTTAGTGGCAGCGATCTAAAACTTTGACTCAGATCCAGCTCTGTCCTCCAGGGGACGGACAAATGGACACGGCCGACGTCTCTCCAGTGACCCTGGTCTCCATTATCGACCCCAGAAAAAGTAAAAATACAGGAAGGAGAGAGCGTAATGATCCCGTGTCAGAATGCAAAGTGCCGCATAGCCGCTTTTATGTGTGTGTTTTCCCCCTTCGCAGAGAGGAGGAAGTTGTGATTCTTTTAACTGCCACACAGATTTAGGTGCACTAACAGCATCCGAAGGTCCCTCAGAGAGGCCTAATGTGAATTTAATGACCTGACGCTGGGCGAATGACAAGTACGCAAGGTGAAGGTGACAACCTTTTTTTCCCATCTATATGATTTTTTTCCCCTCGCCCCTCCCCAGGTCTTGTTTTCTGAAAGCCGTGGTGATGTTACATCTATTACGCCGCTGTGCATCGCTGGCAGTCACTGCTGTGAATTTCAAGAACAGTGAAAGCTCCTTTCAAACCTTCATGCTTTCTGCATTATGCAAAAAAAAAAAAAAAACGCCCTCCCTCTTTTGTCCAAAATGACATTTGCTTTAAGACAATCTCCCAGAACATTTCAAGATAGTGGAGGAGTGGGTTGTAGCCTGAGACGTGTCTTTCACAAGTTTGATCCCCAAAAGAACGTCAGTGTACTATATGTCACCGTGCAGCCAAGACAAGACACTGTACATCAGAGTTTTAATTATGCAAACATTCCTCAGAGGCAGAGCTGCTCTGCAGGCTGAAATTATCTCATTGGTTGACTTAAACCTCAGCGAGCAGAGCCAAAGAAACACAGTTTTGAGGGCAGATGTAAGCTCACTGGAAGCTTCAAGCAGCCAATAACGGTGATCAAAATATAAATGGAGACCAGCTTCAGTGATTCAACCTTGGCTCAAGCCCGTCTTCTAACACTTAGATTCATTTTTGGCTTTCCCAAATACATTTTGCATAAAAAGTACAGTAATATAAATACAATCCAAGTTTGGCTACGTCTGGTCTAGGTGTGTTTTCACAGCGTGGGCTGCTCCACTTCAACAAAGGGAACTCTTAACCACAGCAGACAGTGATATTTCAGACGATAGCCTGTTTCCAACTTTGTGCCAACAGCGTGACGAAGGGGATTTTCATTTTCAACAGGGAAACACCCGTGTGCACGGACATGGTTCTGCACAGACCCAGATCATAGAGCGAAACCATGTTGAATAAACCAAGAAAATCATGTATTGTTGATGTGTTGATTTGGTGGCTCAAAGCACCTGAGGTACCTGATCAATATTTTTTCCAAACCTATAATCTTTTGGAAACCACAGTGACGATTTTGCCAGCCTACTATCCCAACCTGCTCTGCTCTTGGTGCAGCCAGTGCCACAGGCGTGCACCTGAAATCTGCACCAGGCTGCAGTAATTTGCTAATTCAGTGCTTTTCATGTCAAATAGCTGGAAATTGGGGTTATTTAGTTCTGCCAATTCACTTTAAAGAGATTATTGTAACAGATATTCCAATCTGCCACTACATTCAGTCATTATTCAAATTACTAAATGCAATGTCAATAAAAATCAGCATAATATATAAGTTGGACCAAGCTCTCACAAGAATGAGAGCCCCCTCCCTGAACATGTTTAGAGAGACAAATCTCCCACAAAGCGCACCGTACAAGCATTACAACCACTAAGTGCATGTTTGGTCATTGAATCTAAGGGTCATCATGATCACATAATGCGCTCCAGAGGCTCCCAGCGGCACAAACACATTTATTTCCAACAAAAACTCTTTTCATACTTCGACAGGAAACCTCGCATTCGCACAACACTTAACCACGACCGGCTCAAATCTGATTAATGCTTAAACCAATTACAGCTTCCCCCCAATTAGAGGACATTACCAGGTTAAGAGCTCTAATTTATCTTCCTCAGATTTTTTCATGAAGTATTTGTGGATGTTTGTCAGCAGATTTATTGACATACTTTGGTATGTGGGAGCTCAGGGGCCGCCCATGACACCCCCCACCCACAACACACACACGCCCCCACCCCTTATGAGACGTATATGAAACATGCTAGTGTGATTCTAGGAGCAACACTGAGATCCAAGTTTCTAATTAAGAAACAGGGAACGGCGCGTCACGCAGAGACACATCACTCAGCTCCTCAGCCATAATGTTGCCCTGTAATGCCCTGTGTGGTCTCAATTACACTTTCCATGATGTAGAATAACAGCATTACTGCAAAGCAAGACATGCATTCATATACTTGTAATTAAATAAAATCCAAATCAAGATCAGACCCGAGTGATCTTGAGCTACATTCATTTAGACGGATGGCAGACAGCAGTGACCTCTTGGTTGATTCTTAAAGAGACAGCGTCCAAAGGTCGCTGTCACTACAAACAGATACTTCAAACCCAGAAGGCAGATTTTTTTTTTTTTGATAACAACTCAACCGATTAATAGATTAATTATTGTAATTACTGGCAGCAGATATCTACACTGACAGATCTCACTATTTCACACATTTTCCACCCAAAGCATTCAACATCATTCAGTGAAATCAGCTTGTGTAGATTTCACGAATGAATATGATGCAACACCACCGAAGCAGAGTCAACACTGCAACTCAAACAACAAATTCCACCGTTTAAACGACAGGGAAATTGTCCTTGATGCCATTCATCAATCGCAGAGCGAGCCACCCAGTTGTGCTTCGCCCTCCCACTTCCATTTGTAAATCATTTGTGATGTTCTCCCAGCAGCAACCACGCAGAGGTCAGGCAGATGGAGAGCCATCTCTGCCCCCCCCACCCCACCCTCCAATGCCATCTACCTGCATGGGCCTCCAGCCCCATAGTCCCTCACCCTGGATGGAGGTTGTGGTGATGGTGGTGAGGGCAGGGGGGGCAGGGGGGGCAGTGTTGTCGTTTGCCCCAGCATGGTGTGCTGATGCTAATGGACTCACGCAGGAGTCCGGGCTAGATTGGTTATTTTGGTCTTAATTCAGCCATTAACATTTCATTAATGCACTGTCCTACTGCTCGCCTGCACCGCAGCCTGCCGGCTGCTGCCTGCTGATGGATGCTGCAGGCTGCAAAACACCACACTCACTCAAGGTGGATGGAGCCTCTGTATGTATGTGTCAGTGAGTATGCATTTTCCTCAGCCTGTGTTGCTCTTGTTTCTCTCTGTTATACATTATATATAACATCATGCATGGTGTTGAGTGCACGTTGTAACATTTTCATCTCAGAATAGGTATTTTAAATATATTCGTCTGGACCTCTGAGGCCGGTATCTGTAAATGATCAATAATTATAACTCCAGTTGAGTCTTGTGTGCAAAATACGATAATAAATTTTGGGCATGTCTGAGAAATCTTTCACCACAACTGTGTTTTTTAGTGTCCTGCTCATCCACGTGCACGACATGATCAAGAACAAACAAATAATGTGCCGACATACTTTCTATGTGTGATCAGCTAATATTGGTCCTGCTGATTACTAATGATAGACAGTAAAGGGAGGTGAAGCTGAGAAATGTAAACACTGAGGCTCATTTAGCTGTAAAACAGAGAAAAATAACCAGACATTTTTGTTGCAGTTTGTGGCTTTAACCCTCTCTGTTCCTCATAATATTATTTACTTTCTTGCTGATCCAGGAATTAGGAGCTTATTCTGCACTTGTTCTCTTAATGTATGAAATGCATACATACACAGCACAGGAGTATTTGTGGATGCAAATCACTCTCTGTCTATTATGCTCAAGGCACTATCAGTTGCTAAGGTATTTGCTTGATAATGAACTCAGTGTGTGTGTGTATGTGTGTGTTTGTCAGTGTGTACATGCCTGCGCTCAATCCAACAAGTTTAACACAATATTCTAATTAGACATCTATGTTTATTTAATGCGTCCTGAGTAAATTACTTGTATAAAATTATGACTAATTAAGTGCTGCACTAATAACCGAAGCGTAATGGCAGCCTTTCTGCTGCTGCACAAAGACAGGCACACAGGTAATCATCATATCTGTGTTACTCATTAAGCTTTTTGATCATCGTGACATGACATATGATAATATATGCTCTAATCTACATGCAGAGGCTGCTGCATATTTTAGATTATACTTGGAGACATGATGACTAACAGATACAAACAGCAACACCTACTCTAACCTATGCTGGTAAACTTGTACAACTCTAAATAAGAAAATCTAAGTGATACATCTGACCAGGGAATATGTAGCAGACGTAAAAAGTCTTTTAATTGACCAGAGAAAGATGATTTTAAAAACTGCATTGCTATTTTTGGTTTTCAAATCCAAGAATGTACATAATGTTTCACCCACATATACAGTAAAAATAATGAAGTGAAAATGATGAGAAACGTGTCGAAGGCAACATTCCTGCGAGCAGCATGTAACATTTGTGATTCAATGACAAAAAGACAGACGACTGGCACAGCCCTACAACACATTTGATATTTCTGGATCAGTGAAGCTGTAGGTAGACTGTTCATCTGTCATTACTTAACAGTGAGTGCAGGGGAAAAAAAACACAACGTGTAACATGAGTGATGAATATCCGGCTTTATCGGGTATGTGTGTGATATATGAGATTGGTTGATAATCGACACTTAGTTCTGCCATATGGTTGGACCCGCCTGCCAAGGTACAAGGACTCAAAATATGGAGGTAAGCTCTCGGGGACGGGGGAGAACAGCGGATCCCTTCCAAACGAATGGAAGCGAACATGGCTGTGATTTACAATAATGACCCGAGCGGCTCCTGAATCCTTTTCAAGGACGTGTGAGCTGCTTGGTTCCAAAATAAGAGATTTTCTATTAAAAAAAAACATTTTCACTCCAGCAGCTCAAAATTAAAACAGATTAAGGTACACTGTGTGAGCTAAAACAGTTCCTGACAGTTTCCTATGTTTTAGGATACAGAACGACAACGGTAGAGAACTTCTCACTCAAGCTTTCAGAGTAATTATCAGGAAAAAGCAACTATACACATGGGCACGTTTTCTTTTCTCCTTTTTTTGTCCTCCATATGGAAAAGCTTTGGAAAACCTGCTACATGAGCGGACTCACTTTCACCTCCTATTTCAGATGATGTACAGCACACCCTGAAAAATCGCTGTCCTGAAAACTTAAATGCATCACAGAGGACAGCGGACGCCAATCAAACCGGCACAGAGGGGTCCAACTGTTGCTCCGTGGTGGTCAAAGTGCACTAATAACCTCATCAGTGCCATTTAAAAAAAAAATCTGGAAACACAATCCATGTCCATCAAATGCTTTTGTGGACGTCTTGGTTATTTACAAAGCCTCAAATGTGACTAGCAAGCCAACATGAATGATGACATAAATAAGGAAACACAGGCAGCAGTAGCATTAAGAGATTGGTTTTGTCAGAGACCTCTGACAACACGTCTCTTGGACATGGAGCAGAAGGTATACAAAACAACCGGTGTGTGGCTGCCAACCTTGGGCCCCAAGGCAAAGGAATATTGCTTATTTTAGACGAGAGTGGAAAAAAGACTCGATTCTGTTTCTTTTTTTCTTTTTTTTTCTTCATGTGACTCAAGAACTGGGTAATTTTAAGAAATTTGTTTATCCTTGTGCCCCTATTTTATTTCCTGTCTCATGATGTTCTCAAGACGTTGCTGCTGGCACTGATCGGAGCTGCGGCTTTGAATTCGAGGAGGATTCATCCATTGGATTATTATTCAAATAATTACCACTGTCTAACGAAGACCAATAAACAGTCGATCAGAGAGAGCAAAGTCTTCCAGAATAAATATATATGCCAGAATCTTGTCATCCCACGGTTGAAGGCGCGAGAGAGGGAGGGTGTGTGCATGTGTGTGGGGGGGGTCCTGATAGGCTCAATGGATTTCAGATGGAAAGGAAGTGTAGGCTTTGAAAGTTCTGTAATTCCAGGTGGCTAGGGAGTGTTTTGGCAGGCCGACCTGCGCACGGCTCGCAGATCGCCAAGAAAAGGGACCTGGAGTAGGTGGAATGTTAATCATGGAGAGAGGAGAACATGTGTGACAAAGGGAATGGATGGAAAACACATGTCCCATTTCACACTTATTTACCTTTGACTGCCAAACCCCTGCCAGATTAAAGGAAGAGGAGGCGGAGGGGGGAGGCAACGGCAAAGGTGGAACGCTTTAAAGTTTACCTCTTTGATGAAGATGCCAACTCTTTGATAGCATTTCAAACATTTTTTGGAGAGGAAAGAGGAAACCTTGGCGGGATTGAAACTCGGGCCTCGGTGGGGCAGCAGTCCACTGACAAAGAGCCGAGTGTGTGTGTGAAGACGAGGGGAAGGGATACTGATAAACCGCCACTCAACACAGAAGGACATTGTGCTGAACACACACTCCTCACACATGACCTCAACTCAGGTCCCAGACAAAAGAAATGGACTCATACATTTCCTGTCAAAGGTTTAATTGAGCTCCGAGGTCCAATGTTGCACTTTGTCTTCTCATGTTTGGATCTTTGTGCAATAAAATTGAATTCTCTTCATATATTGCCATGAGGTGAATCAAATTAATCAGGCTTGCGTAACATAACACAGAATATAACACACGTTTTGATTATTAGCATGTGTTGTCTGCGTCTGTTATACAGACCAGAGTAAGATAAATATACATAAATATACCTTGTAATATTTACCAGAGGTAAATTTATGATATAGCCACATACTATTTGAAAATATCTGAACAGTTAAACATAATCAGATATTATATATGCAATGTGTTGTGTGTGCCTGTGTTGATACTGGCCTGCTGATTTATAGGTGGAGGTGCAGCTGGAAGTGAAACAGCGACTGGAATAATGGCTTCACAAAACGTTCAACCAAAGGTATAAGACAGAGACAGTAAAAGGAAGTGAGGCTTAGAAATGTATACAGCAAAGCTTATTCAGGAATACATTAGACACAAATAAACAAACATCTTGGACAGATGTGCATTATGTGCAGATTATGTGCAGCCACCGTCTTGTTCTGCTCCTCTAATGTTTTGCCTCATTATCTTGCTGCAGGACGAAGCCCTGACCATCCGGCCCTGTCTCCCTTTGTAACTTGTCTCCGTCCCCCCCCCCATTTCTGATTCTGAATTATACAGCTCTACTTCCTGCAGTACATTGTGGTCCTGATAATGCATCAAAGCAACCGAAGTAACACAGTTTGTTCACGCTGCCTTTGTGCAGACGGAGGGGTTTGCAATTCGTCAACCTGCTTGAACTGTTTGCGTTAACTTTCAAGGCTTCATTTACTTCAACTGTTGCAGGGGAACTGTATGTTAATCAGCTTCTTCATCCCTGTTTCCTATGAAATTTACATGACTTTCCTGTTTTCATCCAGTTAACCACTGACCTTTTGTACATTCAGATGTTTTCACTGGACTTGAACTGCAGAAATTTAAATATAAACTGAGCGTGATCTACACTAGATATATACACACATTATATAAACACACACACACACACACTTGTCCCATCTACATTATATAATCTAAAAAACAATCTCGTGAACTATTTTTAATCTGTGTGTAATAATAAGAAACAGTGTTCTTAGGCAGCCTCATCTCATGAGTTGTTTGAAGTACGTCTTCTGTTGTATTTTTAATGGCTGCTGCAGGGCCAGTTCCCCCTGAGGGAACAGTAATGTAAAGTGAAGCAAAGTATGGTACTTTCTTCTTCTTCTTCTTCTTTTTTTTTTGAGTTTAAGGTACCCTGCACTATAAAAATGTATTTTGACAACATTAATCAGCGTTGTCTTTAGGAGTAAATGTTCTGTGAATGCCATTACACATTATTAACTCTGGCATCCAACATTAGCTCAGGAAAATGTCCTGTGTTATATTTTCTGTGTAAAATCCTCCTCATTAATCCAGTTTTAGTCACTTTGACCTTTTGACTTTAAGTGAAGGTTGAAGCTGCAGAAATATAATCCACTACATCCTGAAATGCTCTTCTCCTTTAATCCAACTGCAAAAAATTTCAGAGATTGACTTTGGAAATGTGCAAAAATGTCTAATATCGCAGTAAAATGTGCACATGTATATGTTTAAGGTGTGCTGCCGGTACTTCTGCTGGCAGGAAAATGAATTTACCCACTCACGAACCCCATCCAGTGGAGACTGAGCAGAGCAGACGACACGACGAGTTATAGATTTTCCACGCACGGCATTTTTTTTTTTTTTTTTTGACATGCCATCTTAAACTGGAGGACATAAGCGTGCTTTGAAAAGACTGTTAAAAAGTGAGAGTGTGATTGGAGTTGAAAAGTTTGCAGCTGTAATGGTTACTGTTTGAGATAAGTGTAACTTATTTCATTTGTCGGCGGTGTCACATGCTCTCTCCGCTTTGAAGTGGCAAATTAATGACAAGTGAGAACAGTAGCCATTCTGCAAAGAGAATGACCCCTTTTCTAATGGCTGCATGGCATAGTGAGAGAGTCATCTGTCGGCCCCATCTAATTATGTGAATCGAGCAGTTTGAAAAGTGTCTTAAGGCTGTTTAGGAATAAAAGGGACATTTAAATGCAGAGCACTTTGAAAATTACAGATCCTTCAAAATACTTTCCATGGACACATTGCTTCTCCTATTTTTTCTCCGTCTCGTTAATTCTGTGCTTTGAGAGTAGAGCCGGCATTCAGCGGGAAGAATTTGGAGATAGCTCTCTCCAACTCTCCCAGTTTCCACTTGTCTATCGTAAACAGGATTCTCCTAAACTTTTCCCCTTTACTTCCATGAAAAACGACATTCACCCAGGAAACAATGCACCCCCTGTTTCTAAATGTATAACTTCAGTGTGATATTCATATGCTGCAGCCTGCCATATATCTCACACTGTCCCCTCGGAAAATGCATGTATTTGTTCAACGGGTGATTAAAGTGATAATGACTTAAAGTTTTCAAGGCCAATACTGATGGTTCTGTTTTTTATTGGAGCTGCCACGACTAAATTTATCAAGTAGATTCAAATTTGACTGCTGCTACAGGCATTAAAGATTTATGACCATGTCTGCATCTCGACAGGGCCTCTGAAAGTGCATTGTGGGAAACTTCTAATGAATAAATATAATTTTGTAGAGAAAATATGATTTTACAGCAGGGTTTACACATTTGTTCTACAGCCATGGTCAGAAGAAGACGTCCATATGATCACTTACATGCATTATAATTTAAAAAAAGAAGTCACTGTGCTGATCCTACAGACACTTGTTTGTCTGATGTGAACAAGAGCAACAGCAACACGATGAACAGTGATCCCAAGCTTGCAAAGATGTCACTTGAGACTCTTCAACAACAAAAATGTAATTATTTGTCAGGTAAATTAGGTTTAATGTTATAGAATAGACAGTCTTCATTGTCCCATGGGGGAATCTTTTTCTCATACAAACACCATCAAACACTGAAAACATTCTCCCACCACTTCAAGACGCAGTGCGTACATTGTCGCACAGAGGAAAGGAAAGGGGGGAAAGGTTAACATGGGGGATTATATCATCTATACACTCCATTATATGGAGTGTATGGATGATACACTCCATTATATGGAGTGTATTATGTCTGAATCAACAACAAACTTTTGATAGCTTGTAATGATGACAGAATGGTAGTATGAATGTGTCCCAACTCTGCAAATGCACAGGTAAATGTAACCTAGTCTTCAGGTGAATGCACCACCTGTGCAAGAAATCCATAAGGTTGTTTTGTTTCATTTTGATATGCACACACACACACACACACACACTGACACCTGGATATTTCGTACCTGTAATGAAGTAACTGATTAAAACTACACTGTGTTTCATCAAAGTTATTTCAGAGGTTAACCTGAACATCTTGTATTCAAAGCCCTGCTCTTTCTCCTCTGCTTTGGTTTTCCTAATTATTATTTGATTGCTCATTAGGCGCCGTGTTCACTGTGTGTGCATCTGTTCCTGAAACCTTTTTTTTTTTTTTTTGCGTGTGTGATTTCTCATATGTGAGAGAAACAACCGTCTCCCTTTAATTACACCGCCTCTCCAACATTTGTTAACACTCCTCTGAGGATGCATGTGGACGTCTACAAACACAACGCTGGGGCCGGTTCACAGGATGATGTGTCTTGATGTAAAGTTAATAGCAGGAGCACTACATGTGGAATATTTCGAGGTATAAGAAACAGGGAAACATAGAATCATTCTTTTCATTAAACCAACCCCGACCTTCTCATTTCTAGCAGCTGTCCCTGCGGATACACACCCTGCTTCCCTTCTCTTACGGGGTATGATGTGTGGATGAAGGCTCTTTTCCCGTGCCATAATGACTGTACACCAAGATTTTCAAGGGCCCGCTCATGACAATCCCATTTTCTGTGTAATTTCATGGTTGTCTTCTTGAATGAAGATATTGGCTGCTCTGAAGCACGAGGTCAGAGTCTCCCTGCTCCGTTTTCTGGATTGTTCCGGAGTATGTTTCCCTTCACTTGATGAAAAGTAATTCATCATTTACACCCCTGAATTCTGCCACTTTTTTCTTTTTTTCCCCCCTGTGCTCGCCGTGCCACCGTCTCTCTTTTCAGTTACAACTTTCTTCACCTCCCTTTCGCTTTCAGAGTCTCCGGTGCTACCTATGGCGGTGTTGAGAGATAGATCGGTTCAATACGACAGCAGCTCAGCCAACCCTGAGAACAGGTTAGCCCTCCCAGGCCTCCACACCGCACCTCTATCTGTGATGGAGTTTGTCACCTCTCTACCTCTGGAAGTCAAATCCTGTCATGCTCAAGCATCCTTCAGTATCCCCGAAGTGGCTTTGGCACCCAGTGGGGCATGTGAGCTTAAAATTAATTTTTTTCCCCCCTCCTGTGTTTTTTCTTCTCCTCCAGATCTGCCAGGTTCCCTTAAGGGAGGAGGTTGACAGCCAGTGGACACCCTGAGCCAATCACAAGGCAGCAGTGGTGTAAAAGACACCTAGGGAAACTTTCCCTGCGCCTCCTGCAGCCGCAGGGGTTCAAAGGTTTCTGACATGTCAAGGAGGAGGAGGTGGAGGGTTGGGAAGAGGGGGGATGCAGTTGCTAAGAGACCTGTGAGATTTTTTTTCCCCCTCCATCTCACCTCACCTCCTCCGTGGACTCCTGACTGCTTCGCCTTGGTGAAATTAATAGACTCGAGGGCCCCCCAAAACTCACTTTTTAATTGTTTTCATTTCATCACCGGCCTTCCTGTCCAAAGAAAGTACAAACACGTTTCCTCAAAGCTTCTCTCATGTCATTCTCCTTTTGCAAATATTGTTTTTTTTTCATGCAAAGGGATGTTTAGATTCTTCTAATCATTGCACCGTTTTGCTGAGCGATGAAATAATTGGGGCTGTGCATATGTAGACTCCTTTGCATCTCTCTGCCTGAACATATGTAATGGTGTGCATGTGTGCCCCCACATTTATTAGCAGTTTTAAAAGCGACTAGCGAGGCACGATGAGGGCTCACGTGACTTCCCTTTTTGCCAGCTGGTAACATCTGCAGGGTGTCCAGAGTCCAATCAGGGAGTCTTTAATACTGAGAAGAGAGGAAACCCTTGAGACTTAAAAGAGAGAGAACCTGATCATCCCGTCTCATCAAGGCTCTGGCTCTCCTGTGACCCTTCCACGCTGAATAAAACCTCCCTGCACAGCTCCTCGGAAACTAATTCCCGGGTACTTAAGGAAATACAATGAGCTCAGATTGGTATCATCAGTAAATTACACCTACGGCTCAGGCGCCGTTGTCTGAATTCGACTTGTTCACCAAATGGAGGCTCCTTCACGGTGGCAGGAGATTATGTTAAGGTCCATATGTTAAGGGCACAACGACACACCTCCAATCATTATGAGATGGGACCTTTAGACCAGTCACTTCAAAGCCTGTTGAAATGATGTGGTACAGAACCATGTGAATATGAGATTATCACTGTCCATTTCTCTGCACTGCAGGGGTTAAATTACACAGCAACAACAAAAGTAGTCAAGGAGAATTAAATTGTTTTTACCTGGAAAGTGATAAATAAACTTGACCTTTCAGCTAAAACGGTGTGAAGAAAACGGTTAACGTTTTCCACAGACATAAACTTTTATTAGAGATAAGAGCTTCGTCTTTAATTTTCACTAATTTCCATATTGATGAGGTTTATTATTAGATTTTTCCCCTTTGTCGAGAATGTACCTGATCATTTTGGTTTTTAATGAACAAAATGGGATTAAAAAACTGAAATTGGAGAAATTTTCATCATAGTTTTGTTTCCTAATATAAACAAAAAAGGAAAATATGACAGTGTCATAATTAAAGCTGCTCTGCACCGAGCAATAAAAATGAAATTAAACAAGCAAACGTCTTCATCAATTACTCTGAGGAAAAGCTCAGTTTCATTTTAACCCTGTACCTCACTGACTGTTCATCACATCCTGGTGAACTCTTCCTTCCTGTGGCAGAAAATACTAAACTGATCATCTTATTTAAAAAGAATTTAGCCGCTTGCATATTCATGATTACACGGTCGTTCACGGACTCAGAAAATCTGATGACGCCTGGACTTTAAGAACTTTGCAATTTCCTCTAATGAACTTTGTCAGTTCCTGATAAGGTGACACTTTGAAATGTGAGGTTTCGTACTTTTCTACCTCCTCTGACATCATCATAAAACACAGGCCAGTCTGTGTGATGGCTCCAAGTCTTTCCATTTTACAGTGAAAATATGGCTCATGCCCTCAGCAGACAAACAAAGTCACACACACACACACACACACACAGTTTGTCCACGTCTTGCACATCTTCGCCTCGGAGCCACTGGAGCACCCAGGTGGCACCGAGGAGGCAAAGCAGGGCATCAGGAGAAGGGGAATAGCCGGAGATCTGTGCGTGTTTACCATGGCTGAACGAACTGAGTGTGGCTGTGCGTTAACAGAAAAAACAGAAAGAGGAAGAAAAAAAATACATGCACAGATGGATTTTCAGGGTTGGGGGGGTTGTAAAAGGGGGCACAAGCACATATCCCTCAGCAATGTTAAAGAGAGTTGGCAGAGGGATTCATGACAACCTGCAGTGTCATGGCTGCTGCAGCCAGGTGCCACTCAGGTGATACTTTTAAAAATCCTTTATACACAATATTTTTCAATACAAAAAACTGATTACAGATACTATGAAATTTAGTTTGTGTTCTTAATGAATGACTAATCAATGCATTAAGGGGTGAGACTGAGAGGTAACGCAAAATAGACTGCAAGATGGCCATAAAGCATCAGGACACACATCCTAGATGCGGAGAAGCATTTCAATTCATGCATAAAAAAGCAGCACTGTTTCATTTCAACAAGATGTCACTGGATAATATGACGACCGACCCATAACCTTTAAGAGCAAACTGGCCAGAGATTAGAAACAGAACGAAAGAGAGAAAAGAAATGAGGCGACTATACTTTCTTTACAGCTCTACTGCTTGTTTCTGGTGTCATTTGTCAGAGCTACATTGTACCTGAGCTGTGAGCTGGGCCAGAAAACCTCCTCTACAATCATTTATCACCACTTTGAAATGTTGCATTAGGTCTGTGAGGCCTTGACCTGTCTGACTTTACTAACAGTCTCCCAGCAGTGAGCTGTGGCAGGTCAGATATCAGCTCTCGTCTCCACTTCTTGGATGTGCAGTTTTCAATTGCGCTGCCATGTTTTGGACTTTGGGAGCAGATTTGTTCCAGAAGCAGCAGCTCTACCTGTTTAGACAGCACAGTTGCAGGTAAATTATCTCCCCGTGCACAATTTCCATGAGTCCCTCTTGGCTCCAGAGGCTTTCATAGCGTCTCGATGCCCATTAGCCCCTGCTGCCCGGCCAGCCACCTCTGCATTAACACTTCATTTCATACATTAAGTGCTTTACCTTCAGGAGTGTGAAAGCTGTCGGGTTATCTGTCCCTCCCTCCCTCTCTCCTGCTCTCTCACCTCAGCCTCATGTCTGCTTGTCACCGCAGTGAATGGGCTCACCATCCACACTCGTGCCGTTTCTGGCCCCTCAAATGAGATTTTACTGGAGTCATATTCTGGTAAAAGCGATCCTTAACCCTGGTGTTTACAGCTAACGTGGCTTGCAGGTGCAGCACCTTCCTCATCCTTTTAGTGCTAAAGTGATGCCAAAGTGTTGCTATGCTGTCATCACCACTGGTTCTGCACTAATTCACCACTTTTACTGCAAGTTGGAGCCAACATAAACAATATTACTGCACATCAGTGTCCAAGGAAATGTTAAATGATTAAAAAATAGGTTTAAAATAGGTCCTGTTTGATTTCCAGATGTAGATCTTAATGGTTTCTGTATCCTCTAACCTCTGACACAAGGAACAACATAAAACACATTTTTACATCTAAAACCATCCACATCAAGTCTTCAAAGGCATCACTGTGTTAGAACGCAGAAGCTCCAGCAGCTCGTGCATCAACTACTTCCTGCAGAAAACATAGTTCATGCACTTTGCATTTAAATAAAAAGGCTCGACCAACAGCTCTGTCACTGTGACACTGAGCCTTTATCACCAGCGCTCCTGCCTCCATGGCTTGTACAACTGTTTTACTTCACTCTTATCACTGCAGCCGGAAACACTTCCTCCCTCCTCCGCTCTCGGGTGAGGTGAGTGGGGTGTCGGGTGGAGGGGGGGTGATGCATGGCGTAGGAGGCACATGCGATGATAAGCTAAACCTCGTGGGACGACAGTGAACTTGTTCGCAGTGGTACGCTGCTATCCTGCAGCCACTGATGAGCCTGATACGTTTAATTGGGGTGGTCCATTTCCCATCCTGCGCCCCCCACACCCCACCCCACCCCTCCCTCTCCTCACCTCCTCCCACCACTCTTCGGATCCACTCCTCCTTGTCATTTATACCAGAGCTATGTCTGTAGGCAGGGGGGTGGGGGGATATGGAGAGGAGGAGGAGAACTAAGAGAACAAGATCCCCCCACAAAACAGAGATAAAGAAAAAATGTAATACTTCCACATTTTCCAGTGCTCCTTTCATCATTACTCAAAAATTAGTTTTTAATGCAATGAGTAGCTCCAATCATGTTAAGGTCTGCATGATTCAGATAGTATCATAATTACAATTAGATTACATTACCGCAATCAGAGAAAGGGGGGATCGTTAAGAGAAGGAATATAAATTGCTTTAGTTTTACAAGTACTGAGCAAGCAGAAATTTGAATTAATCTCCACTTAAACATCTTCCCCCCTCACAGAACTGCAAAGCATGCTGGTTTCTTCCAGGCCATCAATACAAATTAACAGAGAAGTATGATTTTTTTCCCTGTTTCTGAGCGTCTTCACATTTGAAGTTTTCCACAGAGGGACGATGTTCACTTCGCACTGAGGCGACGATTTGGAGACGAAACTTTCTGAGCGGGAATGAGCGACTTCCTTACTTTCAGGAAAGGATGAATGTGGATTTAAATATTGATGGATCCATCTTAAGGTGTTTGTTTGTGTGCAGCACAGGTGTATGTGCAATAGTGTGTATCTGCAGTTGTGAACTTTAATACACAATACAGCCTTATAAACTGAGGAAGCAAGACTGAAGGATGCTCCTCAATCACAACATAATTATTTGGCAAACTGCTGCTTTATCATGATGAAAAAAACAATTACAACCAAAAGTCATCCTATCAAAATATGCTTGAACAAAAATACACATGTATGTAGAGGAAGCATCTTGTAAATGTCAAAAATTAAAATAGTCATTAGGCAGAAAGGCCCCTTTGAGACTTATGATAATACTGGACTATCATCACGTAGTTCTGTTGCTGCTGGAGGAGGTGGAGCTTATTTTACCAGTTTCATACAGTTTAATATGTGAAAAAAAAACCTAAATAATTATTAAAACGATCACATGTTTAAATTCTAATCTGTAATCTAGTTAGGAGAGTAAAAAGCAGCAGAGCAACGTGCAATTACAACAACATGGAACAGAGGTGCAGCACTTATTAGTGATTTTACTTTATTTTCCCCACAGGACAATAAGAACTCTTTCAGTTCTCGACCAGAGCTGCTGGTGAGAAAATGCTTCTATGGCATGTTTTGTGCTCATGATGTTTTTCATGTCTAATTCATGTGTTCAATCTGTGGCCACCAGCCAGTGCCGGTGCACACCCGTCCGCCTGCAGCACATTAACATGGACTCGTCACACAAGCAGAAACGACAGTTAATGTCCTCGCTGTCCTCTACAACTGAGGAAGTGTCTCAAAGCCCGATTGGTCACATTGTCCAGGATTATCTGCCAAATACAATAAAATACCAATCGCTCAGAGACAGGAGTATAAACCATCAGTGAGAAACTTGGTGGAGGATTGAGAGTGAAGTTAGCAAATCCCTGATCCGCTAATGAATTAAGACTCCAAGTCAAGAGTGGCGTTCCTTCCTTGATGAAGGCTGACAATTTCTCTGAGCTATTCCCTTCACTTTCACAACAAACAACAGTTTTGCTTAACTGTGCTTAACGCATGAGTGAATAATTAAAACAAAGCACTTTTCTCCCTCCTGTTCAGTTCACACATTGCAGTTTGTGCAATTAATAACGCAGATGATCGCCTTAGTTATATCTGCATAACTTTTTGGGGCTCTGCCCATTTGCTAGATATCAATTACTTTTTTTCTGCTTCCTATTTATTCCCTTCTTAGGCCACGATTGGAGATTAATGTGCGCTTCTAAATTACCACACATGCTGGCCATTTATCAGCTCCAAGAACAATCCTGCAGATTCATCCCAACGTTAAGTGGCAGAATATTCATGAAATGGGGAAAAAAGGAGCAATTTTGTACACCCTTTGATGATAAAAAAAAGGGAATTTCTCACTCTTGCTCATTTACTTTGTGGGTTTTTTGTCATTGTTTTCTTGTGCGGCCACTCAGAAAAGGACGGGCTTCATTGTGGAGGCAAATCCTTCTTAATTTAGCTGAAAACATGGACTTATATTTATGGGTAGAAAACAGCGCGATACATTACGGTCATACAATGTGATAATGGTGATAGCACAGTGCATTGTGCTTGTTTGTAAAGCCGTGGTGCAGAGGTCCATAATAGACTAGCATTCAATCCCTGACTTCAGTAATGAGTTGGGTAAACAGAGCTTTCAAAATGAGTTTCTAAATCAGTGCATAGAGGCAGAGAAGAGGGAGAAAAGAAAAAAAAGAAAAAAAACAGGGGCTGGGGGCTTTTGGTCCTCGACACCCCGGCTTTAATCAGGCATTAGGAAAAGGGAGTGAAGATGTTATGAAAATGCGGTGCTGGCCTTTGTTCAGCGTCTGTCATGGCATTGACTTCCCTGACACAATGCTACAATGCATGACGGATCAAAGTAATTAAAGTTCCAATAATTTACCTTCCTCTGTTGCGTGTCAAGTCTGCCAGACCGGCTGCTCTCAGGCCCTTCATTGATTTCCTCACCACTATCAGAGCGCGATCCTTAAAGACGGAGAGACACGAGGGCAGGCAGTGTGTGTGTGTGTGTGTGTGTTTAATAACTTTCCATGCTGATATAATAGCAACGCTTCAGATGTTTAACCATTAATGATCACAGACAGATGATGGAGACAAAGAGACGAGTGCGCCTGAACCCTCCTCGCCCATTCCCTCCTTGTCAAAACGCTCGTTCTTCGACTCCTGTTTCTGAAGTCGCCTGTCAGGCGTGCCGCCGTGTTCGAGTGCGCATTAACTTTTCCCCACCGGCTCACAGTGGTCAAATCGGAGCTTGTCTACTTCACCTTGTTAAACTTTGGAATCTGGGAGAAAAACTCGGCTTTATCCGCAAATCCACGGGAGATTCAGTTGCCGGTATGTGAGGATTGTGAAATCATTATCAGTACACAGAGGAGTAATTCTGTCTGCCGTCTAGGCCCGGGGATTGATGTGTAATGCTTAGGAAAGACTCCCTGCGTCGCCGTGGCGGCCCTGTTTCACCACAACAGTCAGAATAAAAACTTCCCTCACTCATGCACTCGAGGTTACTCCGTCTCTGTCGCCTCCCCTCACTCGCTCCCCCCCTCCGAGGCACGACAATGTGTCATTGTCACCGTGGTTTTGCATCAGGTTTCTGCAGGATGAGGTGCAGTGCGGTGCAGGGAAGGAGGGAAGGGGGGTCTCTTTTGAAGGCTTACCCCCCCCCCCCCAAAAAACCATCTCTCCTCCCTTGACGAAAGTTAAATGGTTGAAGTATTCCTGTTCTGAGATGTGATTAGTGTGTCACACATTAAAAATGCCATATTAAATAATCCCATCCTTCAGGCTTTACTTCCTCACCAGGTATTAGCTTAGACAGAGAATAATCCTAAGCTATTTGGAAGTAGGGAATCCACATAAAGATCTTGGCACTCAGTGTTTGAATTTTCGATCTGCCTGGTAGGTGCGATACTCAGCTGACTTACAGCGCAGACAGCGGCGGAGGAAGCCGAGCTCGGGTGCTTATAGCTCACCGACGCCGCGCCAGGTTCTCCGTTTCTAATCTTGTCTTGCTTCTTCTTCTCATTCGAGACGTACTCACTCAAGGTTTTTCATCACAACTTGAGGTTCAAGACGACGCAGGAATGAAAACTGGAAGACTCGTGTTTCTGCCACATTTGTGCATGACTTTGTTAGGAAATGCATTGAAAGAATGATCATTGAATGGTTTTAAAGTTAATACTAGAAGGAGTTCAGCAATAAAAAGTTAGTGCCTGTTAAGGGAAATGGTTTAACTTCATATAAAATTAAAAGAAAAATGAACAATCTGCATTAAAATTCTTTGATCATGAATATATCTAAATAAAAAGGGTACAGTCAAATCTTTCAGCGACAAAATACACATATCAGATGTCGCCTCAAGGTTTGAAGAGATGCTCAATTGAAAAAATGAAATTACTTTTTTCTAATCTGCCGTTTCGTTCTATTATGATACAATTTCAATATAAAGATTGTAAATGTGATAAGAGCGAAGCCTGTTAAGTTTTCTATCATTGTCGTGGTGAACGCGGGAGCCGCTGGTGCTGTGATTTCCAACCTGATAAGTTCAGAGTTCATGTGACTTTATGAAGAAGAAACTCATTTACATCAGATGGGAAATAAACAGATTACACCACTACAGCTAAAAATGAATGAGAGCAGGACAGAAGTCTTTATCTTCCATCGCGTGTCACACGCTGCCTGGAGCAGAGCTGGAGTGATGTTGCAATCAAAAAAGTAGAAGCAATGTTCTCCTCGTGTTGTTTTATTGTATCGAGAGCACGATGACGGAAGAAAAATCTGATCACCGAGTGCCCTTAAGGTTGATTTTGTTGCAGCTTATGGAAAATTATTGGTGCAATGATTTGAAATTTGTCAAGGTCAGAAATCATCAAGCATAAAGGGTCATTTCGGCGCAGACACGAAAAAAAACATTCATGGGATACTCAGTAGATATTATATGTAATAAATACAATATTTTTAAACACATCACACAATGCGGAGTCTGATCTGCGCCCCATCATGTCTGTAGGTTCTCGTGCTTGACAAAGGCAGCTTTAAATCGCTGGGTTTGTTTTCATCCCTGCTCTGAGGTCAGCACCCTGTGGCTGTGGATGGCTAATTATCATCGTGCAAATGGGTCACGGTTGTCATTACTTCTGGTCACATGATTGTATTCATCCAACATGTTTTTCTCTCTTTTTTAACCAGCGATGACAATGGAGCCACAGTATTGGGGAAACGCCTCAGAATTTCCCCCTCAAGTTAAACATTTGTTACTCAGTCACAAGTCATTATAATTATACAGCACAGACACTAGGTCATTGCCTCCTGCGCTGGTTTAAAAATACAAATACTATTCGCTGCGCTGCCTGTTGTCAAATACTCCAAATAGAAGCTTTGTAAATTAATTTCACAATGTTCAAACACACATGCCAGACTATTAATAAATCTATGGTGGAGGCTGATTTCCACCTCAGCGAAGCCTCCTCAGGTCGCTGTGCAAAAGGTCAACAACGACTACACTGCTGCATTGCCCCAAAGCAATGCACTCAAAGGAAATGTTACAGTGGTGTCACCGTTAATGACTATGTCCACTAGTGGCTAGACTAAACCAACTAATAGATGGGTCACAATCAGATACTGCAACAGAGAGAGACGGGGTGAACCAACCTCGACAATGACAACAACTGTTTCACAGCCAGTCTGCCAGTCTGCTCAGATACAGGGAGGATGCACTGGAGATGGGGGCAAAGGTCGAGGAACAGGAAGTAGCATCAGCAGCTGAGCTTGACAAAAGAGTGAGGAATGTCACTGCAACAACGGCTTTTACTTTACTCACAGTTACAGTACTACTTCTCCATCCAGATATTAGACTCGACTCTACAGTGCACTGTCAACCCTTTAAAGGACATTAACAAGACACTGAACCATATCTCCAGTGTCACATGCTTTGAACATCCCAACTCCTCCTCCTCCTCCTCCACAAGACAACTAGAGGATTGCTCTGAGAAACAGCAGTCATTGTTTGTATAACCATAAGAGGTCACTAGTCAGAAACTGTGATTATAGGTCAGTGTTAAATATTTGAAGGAGCAACAACAGATGCTGTAATCTCCCCAGTTAAGGTCTATTAAAAACAGCTCAGGGACAAACAGTCGCCCTCACAAACTTTAACACTGTGTATCACAATTTTTTCCAAATATAACTTCAGTATGCAGCTAATTATTCCAAGTAATGGGACTGTTTTATCCTGTTCTATTAGCGTGGACTGTAAGTCAAAGGCAGCCTCAGAGCAGAGTTAGAGGCGAGCACGGACAATGATCTCTACACATTTAGCTGCGAACAATGATGTGTTTGTTACAAGCGCATAGACTTTGCCATAAAAGTCGCATCAGATGATGGATAACCTTTTCAATGCGGCTGTTTCACACTATTTTTATGATACGTATTTTGGGAACTAAAGGAGGACCATGACCTCAAGGAGGCAGCAGAGGCAGACACAGGCATTTTACTGTAGCATTTTGATTGTCCATTGGCATAAATAAGTGGTGACTTGATATAAATAATATTTGTTATTTCACCACTGGCTATTGAGGTTGTACTTCAGTTTCAATAATGAATCTATTCTCCTCCTGTCCAGTGAAAAAAAAAATCGTTACTCCAAATTTAGAATCAGCAAAACAAAATCAGCTTCATTGAAATGACAGGAATTGGGATTATAAATTATTATCTGAGTGGGATTTATGCTTCATATCTGCGGAGGTCTCTCAGGAATAATCATGGCTGTGTTCATAACTAAAGCCAGGTGGCAGATGATGCTCGGAGGAAAGCAAATACCCATTTGTGTTTGTTGCATCGGTGAACATTGTCCATCCGCTGTGGGCTTGTTGTGATGTGACCTGGGGCAGCAAAAGTGCAAAAAGCTCCATGTGTTCCTCTGAAGCAGCTCGAGTGCAGACCGGGGTTTTGGGGCTTTGAGGCCAGACAACATTTATGTTTTTTTTCTCCCATGAACAAACCAAGGTGCACTTTCAAAGAAAAAGACCCTGTTACACAGAAAATCGTCCAGATTTTCTGCCTTGTGATTAGGTAATTCAAGGGGACGTATGTGTTTCTGCACAAAAGAGATGGAGAAATCAGAGAAAACGATGCTTCTCTCCTATTTGTCTTTGACAATGCACGGATGGATTACGCCCAGAAACCATGAGTTATTCAATTTCCACCTGGAAAAGCTTAGCTCGCGTTCATCATATTATGAGCGTATCTGCTCGATTGGATATAATTCACACCTCAACGGAAGCTTACACCTGCTTGAGGGAATTAGGGCTGAGGCCTTTCATAAACGTTTAAACCTGTCAGACAAATGAGATAAGTGCATTCACGACCTGTTCCTCCTGTTCACTGCTTTAATTCCGTCTGAGGGGATCCCTCTCCGTACCTGCACAGGGTGGGATATCCTACATCACTATGCACGACTCCTCAAACAGGCCCTTTAGGACCGGGGGGGGGGGGCAATTCACCGTCAAAAGCAATTAGAAATATATTTGACGAAGGTCACTGAGTGTCGTGCACAGTGACAGGAGTGATGGTATTTGCAGAGGAAGAAGAGAGGGAGGGAAATGCTAGATTTTTCCCTCATCATCCATTATAAAAGCCTCCTCTGGAGTGTGTTGCATGTGTGTGTGTGCGTGGAGACAGAGAGGGAGGGGTGAGGGCCATGAGTGGGGCCCCGCCGAAAAAGACAGTAAGCGGATGCTAACTTCCCACTGAGAGAATTTCTCCAGGTCGAATGCAAAACGTTCCCGACTAATCATCCGCGCCGTGGAAACGCCAGCTGCGGCCCGTGGTAGGATTATCATTCTCATAGACCTCTTACCGAGCTTTTAGCTAAATGAAAAATCTGCTCCATAGCCTAGGGAGAAGGCAGCGTGCAGATAAGAAGGAAGAGTGTTTACTAAGAGGCAGCGCCGGTGAAAAACAGAAACAGGTTTTTTCCTTTCCCCTGCAATGTAAAAATGGAAAGGGAAGAAATCATTAGGCTGCCGAGGAGGGAGAGAAAAAACAGCGACGGAAAAGGAAGAAAATAGACTCGAGAAGAGAGAAGATCAATGTATTTACACGATTCATTTGTGACAAAGTTCTTCTGGGCTCATTAATTTAATGTTTCTGTCTACCTTCTGTCCTGAGGGCAACATGCAATTTGTTATTCTATTGTTCTCCACTCCTTCTCTGCTTTCTCTCTCTGCTAATATTTTCCATTACACAGCTGACTTATAATCCTGAATCTCAAACAACAAGGCGGAGGATAATGGAATCGCCGTCTTCATCAAACCGGTGCCGGACCCGCCGCCACCTTTGGGCTTGATCAAATGAAATAATCAGTTTTAGAGGGAGGCAGAGGTCAGCCACGAGTGTGGTAATCTTATGAGACTCTTTGCCCCCCCACCTCCCCATCCTACACACACACACACACACACACAGACAACCAACCTAAGGGGTAATGGATCTCTATTAGCGCTCTATTACCGACATCTGTAACAACGGAGCAGTGCGCCAAACATTGCTAACAAGGGCAATGTATTTGGAAGTCACTAGCCTGCTCCCTCCGGACGCTGCCTCTCATTACAAAGCTATCAGGACCATTCTGTTTGCCCGGACACCGCGGTAGGGGAGGAGGGGTGAAGACTGTGGGAGGGGGGGGGCTGAAATAACAATTAAAGGCCTCTGCAGTGGTCCCAGTGCAGAGCTGTTTGGGGTTTTGGGGTAGTCCCTGGGGTGCCCTAGAGGTCCAGTTGCTCTTGACCCTCCTCCTCTGATCTGACAAGAGACAATGCCCGAGCAGGAGGTTAGTTTATTATTACGAGAACTAATTCGCGCTTGACTCTGAGGTTTGGAGTCAAACGTGAGTGGGAAAGTGCATAAATGATTTACAAGCCGAGGGATTCGTATAAATATTACTGAGGAATGCCACTGAAGTCCCCCCCCCCCTCTCCTTGATTTCTCATGCTCTGCTCCAGTCTTAATCAAATAAACCTCAGAGTCTTAAAGGAGACCAAACCAATTTTGCTTTGGAAAATAAAGCGCCTTTCTGTGAACTAGTTCAAAGTGATTACTCTGATTATAGCTCAGTGTAGAGGCATTAGATACGGCCTCTGTCAGTGATATTTTGATCTTGACACGGGTCTTTTTTGAACCGGGGGATCAGGGTGACAAGAGCCCTGATATTAAAGACATAGCCCGGGGGCAAAAGATGGGCCTTATCTTAGTAATAAAAGGTTACAATCACTTCCTGGCACTGACGACGGGAGCTGAAGGTGACACTCTAAAGCCCGACACAGTAAGCACAACACGTCATGAATAAAAACTGCTCAACCCTGCTGACATTGTCGGTCACAATGCGTTTAGATAAACACACAAAAAGAAAGGATTTAGCATAAGTCCATCACAGGCTCACTCTGTGCCTGATGCTGACCGTATGTAGACTGTCAAACAATGTGGAAATACCCCCAGCATGATGAGGCTTAATCCAATTGGCATTGGAGCCAAACTTGTAAACTAATCTATGCATTAGCCCAGCTGGCACTGTGCGCCCAAACGCTCCTCTGGAACCTGGAGTTTGGAGCTGTTTGTCGCCCGCCAGCGATAAGAGCCCCTGCAAGCCCTCTGAAAAAGTGGGCTTAGCTCCTTCTCTTTTCAACTGGAATCACTTTAGTCCATTTATCACTCTACCTGTCTCTGAGACCTATTTAAGATTAAGGTCAATAGGGAAAAAAAAGGCTCCCCCTCTCTCAGTTCTTGGGATACTTTTAAAATTCATAAGTCAAGAGGCTTAGGCTTTCTCAGCGCAAGTCTTCATAACAATGAGAATTCTAATATTTTATGTAAGAATAGCTGACAGGAGATTTTTTCCTCTTCCTTCTTGCTCTATTTTGCCCTATCAAAGTATAAATACACTCGCGATTTTGACACGAGGGGAGACGAGCGCACTCATTCCTGACTGGCCCTGATGGACACAAATCCCACCCAATCACGTCACATGCATATCCCCAAAGATGGAGGAGAAGAGGTGCGCTCTCTGCTCACATCTGGAGCTATATTTAGCAAATTAAAGACGGAATAAACCTTTTCAATATGCAGTCAGATTCCCTGTCTATTGGTTTCTCAGACTCCTCGGCTGAATCCCTGCACAATCTTCGAGGTCTAACTCACTTCTGTTGTTATTCCTGATGTTTTTTAATGGCTGAATTCATTATAGTTGAGCTCTTAAGCTCACAGGACAGATAGGGCGGTGAGTGGAGACTGATGCCAGCATTCATCCTTATTATGGCCTGATTCAGACTTCAAAAGTTAAGAGTGACAATTAAACAGCGCCAAAACAGAGAGTTTCAATTCTTTCCTTTCCTCACTGTCTCTCTTTCTCTGATGAAATATTCAAAATATTGTCTATAGCTCTTAAAGTCAGACAGATTCTGGAGGTTTAAAAGGAGAATATGAACTGAATGGAGATGAATTAATAAATATTGTCTGATTCTCAATGTGGTTGTGCAGAATTAGAATTAGGATATTTCATTTTTGTCATGTATCTCAGAAATAACAACGGGGTCCTGTGGGTTGAGTAAATTATCAAACAGACGAAAATGTAGAAATAAAGTCTACGTTGGCGCCATATGTGCTGTAATGTCCTTTTGGTTGTTTTTGTTTCAAACTTGGCTTGTTATATATCTGCCGGTATCTGTTTTTTTTTTGTTTTTTTTTACCAAGATCAAGGTTTTGTTCTCGTGTATAAACTTTCAACAGTCGCCATCGGTTAAATTCATCTTTGAAGTTTGTCATTAAACTCTGCAGAAAACAACAAGATACAAATTAAAAACTCAAAACAAGAGGAAAAAAGGATGAAAAGAGCAAGTACAACCCAAACTCCAAGAAAAAGGGGGCCCTAGCTTGCGCGCCCACACACTCATCCTGTTAATAATCTATACTGCAGTCCATTTCTATAATGCAGAGTAAATCCCAGAGCAGTTCAGCAGTGCAGTTAGCCTACAAGTAAAAGCAAATGCCTTGCAGTCTTGGCTGCTCGCCACCAGCTGGTGCTCCAGTCAGCTGTAGGTAAAGAAAAGAGGGAAAAAAGACCATGTTTTACATACTCTCAAAGCCAGGGGATTGGTTTTGGACCAATGTCAAATTTCTCCAAAAATTCAGGGATTCTCTGAGTGCTTCTCGCTACTTGGATGGCGGTGGATGTCTGCCACGGGGTCAGATACAGCTCGGAGTGCAGAGCAGCATTACAGCACATACTGTACTGTGGTTTGGTTGCACATTCAAAGGGTTTGTACAGTAGCTGGTGCTGCAAGTTAAAGAAGTATTAATGCACTATTTCTTATCTTAGACACCCCTAGAAATGTAAACAGGCCTGACTGCAGGTGTTTCAGGGAATCTTTGGAGGTCAGAAATATGAGTCTTGGAAAATATATTTCATCTATATCAACCCACAGGAGGATTTCAACAGTTAAGCTACCATGTCTTTTTTTCTTGAACCTGAACCAGTTTAAAGAAATACCACTTTTGTTTACACTGCTGCACGATATGTTCTCCATAAACAAAACCAGGCTTGAACAATAAAGCTCTGGAACAATGAGCAGAAGTCAGTGACACTCGTACTAAATGCACAGGGAGACTGCGAGGGAACGGCGAGATGTTTACGTTAAATACCTGAGGCTGATATTGAGCCACAGGGCAGAGAGGATCCCCTTTAGAAAACCACGTCTAGACCCTGCATCCCCTCCTCCTGTATTTGGGTCATTGTATTTGTGTGAGGGATTCGGGGGCGGTGGGAGATGGGGGGGAAGGAGGAGGGGGGTATCTTGGAGGGGGGTAGCGGCTCAGCACGACTCACCAATAAATATGCCAAGCTGCTTTCTTTCTTTTTTTTAAGGAAGAAAAGAGAGATTTACATGAGCAATATAATATTCTTGTGTGTAAGTGATATTTGGGCCGGGTGTGAAAGAAAATGCCTTTGAGATGACTTGAATAATGGACTGCCCCCTATTGAAGCTAAATAAGAAAATTGAAAGCACAAATGTAGAAATTAATTTCTTCTCTCTGGCATTTTCAGTTAAGAGTGGGTGGAACAGAGATTCACTGTTAAGCATTTTGTCTAATTGAATTTTGTTTTTCTAAAAGCTCATTTTGGAGCCAGGGCAGCGGAGGGGCCTTCACAGGGCAAACTTTTCCTTTCTTATTTCCTTTCACTTATGAAAACTTATTTTCTCGTGACACTAATTCTAATCTTTATTTTCCCCTGTTGCAGCCGTGCAGTAACCCTCTGACCACAGGCCAGGAGTTGATATTGTGCTCCATTACGCCTGACTACACTTATGGCAAGGAGACGTCTTTTTGGAGACGTCTGCTAAATCGTACGCGTCAAAGTGTTCGTGTCAAATCCCTGCAGTCCTTTATGTGAACAGTTCATCCCGAAAAATTTCTAATTTCATGTCTAATGATGCCTATTGTGGGAGCCAGCGTGCAATTTTCTAAGAAAGCTGAACAACGCTCTCTCCCCCCTCCACTACTTCAGTATCTCCTCCGGTACAGTGTGTAGGTAACAGGGGCCGGCCTCATCTCATTTTCGACATATAATATGTTAATGTAATGAATGCCACTTCAATTAGCACAATCACTTCATGTTCCAAATGGAAACGCTCGCTGGCAAATGACAGCCTAATCTCGGCCACGCTGGATTTTCCCTCAAAGTTCATTTGAGTACAGTAGTTAACAATACCTCCTCATCACCTTGAGGCCATATTTAAATTCACCATTGAAAAGTAAACCCTCTTTCTCTCCTCTCTTTTTCTATTTTTCTCTTTTACCCTGTCTTTCTCCTTTTTCTCTTTCTCCCCCCAATCAAAATGAAACAACCTAGGCTCTGGCTAATTAAGTGTGTGAATATCTGGACCCTAATTAACATATTTGTGAGACAGGCAGACGCAGGGAGGGCCTAGCCGGAGCTCCCGTGTTTGCTCACAGCTTGAGCAGCGTCGCTCTGTCTTCAGTTAAAAAGGAAGCTGAGGCGCGTTCAGGCTCCAGGTCTGCCCAGGCCCCTCCGAACAGGGGGAGAAAATGCCAGTAATTGGATGACCGTCTTATTATCCCTTTGTTGGTTGCAATTCCCTGATTAGCATTTTGGAATATTTTAAATTATAATCCAGGAATTAGGGGATTGTACTGTTTTTTTTTTCTCCCTTCTAACCTCCCCCTCTCTCCAATTAGCCCTGACGCTAAGCAGCAAGATGAGCCTGCTGAGATTTTTACACATGTAACCAGGTACAAATTCATGTCAAGCTGCATGGAGGTGTATTAAATGTAATAACTACATGACTGGTGCAGCCTTGTCTGTTTCACCTGCATCTACCTCATGAATGAGCTCATACAGTCACTCCAAGTGCTTTATGTTTCACATTACATAGTCAACATGAAACCATTTTTTCCACATAGCCCTATAAACACACCCACACCCTCTCTACCATCAAATATTTATGTATTAAATTGTGCACTTCACAAAGTCTCCATTGTTGCAGAGAGGTGATTATCTGCACTGATTTTTGACGTTGTGGTATTTCTGGATGCTTCCTGTTTATTTAGGTCAATGGAAACCTCTAAACTGTAGAAGTTTGCAGTAAACCGGCGGCTCCGACATCTTTTCTTCTGATTGTTTTGGTGACCCCAGGCATTGTGGATGTGTGGCTATGTGTGTGTGTGTGTGAGTGTGTGTGTGCGTGTGTGCATTCCTGTTTGCCTCACGTGGATGTAAAAAACAGTATATGGGTTTTAGCAAGAGCTTTTGCAGTGTGTGAGTGGTTTTGTGTGTGTAAATCTATGTGAGAGAGAAAAATCTGTGTGTGTGTGTTAAGTATATGTGTGTTTGTGGGGAACAGGGCAGCAGCCCATGTCGTCCCAGGCCTCCTTCATTTAATTGGAAATGTAGATTGTTGAGTCAGCGTCAGGGCTCTAATCAGGGGCCTGTCTCTGAAACTAAGGGGACTTTATTGAAGTAAATCCAAATCACAGGCGACCAAGATGGTCACTGTTGGTGAAGATCATTTTAAAGACGCCGTGTGCATTGTGAAGGACAAGTCGACTCCTTTAAGTATATTATATGTCCAGGAAATTAGCTCAGTGCAATGCAGAAAGAGCCAAAGCAGCTGAAGATATGGTGCATGTTTTCCACCGGTGACGGAGCGGTCAGCCGGGCACGACGCCTAACTCATGACAACATGTTTTCTGCTGGGAGGGAAAGCTTGTGCTAATTGATGTACAACCAATAAAGCAGGACTCCTGAAATACCCACAACTAAACAACTGATAAACTGACTATATGAATGTATTCACGAGACATTTTACAGTGATGAATTTGGCAACAGAGCAGCACATTTAGACGCTGACCTGACTTTCTACATATAAGTATGCATGCACAGTCACTAACCCACGGAACATTCATATCTTCCTTTTACAATGATGTTAAACAGTAGTGACGAGTCTTTGACTGCACTGTCTTCCACAATCCCTTGGCAGCACTGGCATGTATTGTTAAGTGTGTTAAGATGCACAAGTGTCATGTGACATATTAAACTGTGGAAACATATTTCAAAGAGTCAAGTAATCCAAGGTTACAGCCTTTTGACTCCAGGCCTGACTATCTTGCTTCTGCAGCAGAGCAAAGGAAAGTGGAACAATGAAGACAGAGAGGGAGGGAGATAGTTCACTTAATATTCACCCAGCTGGAAAATATATGTGTAGAAACCTCCATATTTGCACATATTTATAGGTAGGTGTGAAGTGACAGGAGCAACTGGTCCACCTAGACACTCGCTAAAACTCTGCAGCCGCTTAAGACATTTTGCAAACAACAAGGGCACACTCTTATCACATGGCGCTTACCACATGTGTGATTTATTACATTTACCTCATAGGAGAAAATGTCATCCTTTTATCCCGAGACACCTCGTGACAATACCACTCACGAAGCTCTGAATCGCACGCCTCCTTTTGTCCCGCTCTCAACGCCAAATTGCATTTGTTCCAAGTGTCACGTTAATGTATGAAAAGTTTAAGATGTCAATGGCGTAATCTGACAGCGGAGGTTTTAGTTAAAGTAAACGTGTCATATTGTACTTCTATTAGCAGGTCGCCATTGCACTATTAGTGACATCCCCAAGTCACTGGCGTGTCACCTTAATTTAAAGTTAAGCACTGTGACAGTTTAATATGCCAGGGAGATGAAAGCCCCCTCTGTTTCAACGCCACGTCAAACCTTTTTCAAATGGGCGATAAATAGGGCTTATTGTTTCAGCAATTGAGAGGAACTGTCTGTCTAATGTGCCTTTATTTCAACCCCCCTCCTCCTCCTCTGTCTTCCTCCACCTCCTCTCTCTCTTATGGAGATTTTGTTTTCAAGCTTGAGCGGCGCTACCTAGAGGTTGAAGATTACGCTTTGAACACAGGCTGAGTGTCTGTCAGCCAAGGGTCGGGCTCAGCTAAGTTGAGGGGAAACAGAGAGAGGGGGGGATATGACTTTCAACGCTGAAACTAGGAGACAAATCACAGTGTTTGTCTCTAAGCCTTTTCCTCTCTCTCGCTCTTTCTCTCTCTTCTTTTTCCTTCTCACAACCATCAAGCCACAAACCTAATCCACCCCCCTGAACTTTGACTCAATTTACAGAGGACAATGGCCAGTCACGGTGGCAAATACAGATCAGTCCTTCAAACGAGCAGACGCTCACTTCGCTCCTATGAAACTGACCCGGGCTGATTATTCTGCAGCACATGCAGGGAGCTTTAGGCGAGGAAACACTGAGCTTCGCCTCCATCTTTTACCAACTCCTGTGAGGACCTTGCACCTCCCTGAAGGCCACTTCCTTCCCTGTGACTGCTGAACCATATATACAAATTGCCGTCAATAATTTCAGCGGTGGCCACAGACAGCCTGGTCTCGTCGGAACGTAAAAAGGAGGGCGCCTCGCTGTGGGTGTCCTCTGACACGTCATTAGTGATGGGGGAGGCTGAAGTGACACAGGTTGCTCGCTCAACAGAAACCAACTCCCATTAAGAGAAAACAGCCAAGACCATCCTTGAGTCCCCCCCCCTCCCTCCTGTCCTCAGGCTACAGGTGGGCAATTTTTACGGCTGCACAAAAAGGGGCCTGGGGATCCTGGCGTCAAGATAAGGAGGACTATTAGACCAGGGAAGTGTGGTGATGGAGGTGTTGGGCAGTGAGGAGGAGCAGGGAGGGGGGGGTTTCACAGCATCAGGCAAGTCCGTTTGTTTTTCCACCCTCCCTTCTTCCCTTCCTCCCCCCATCTTTTATGCGAGGTGGAGGAAAAACGAGGTGCCGTGAAGCTTGAAAGAGTGCCTGACATCTGAAGTCTTCTGATAGCTCCCCGCGATGCTCGGGAAAAAATTAACTCTGACGCCCAGATCAAGCCTCAGGAGCTTAATTACATCAAAGAGAAAAGGATCCTTGTTAGATTCAATCCAAACAAAAAAAGAAAAAAATGATCAGTAGTTTTCAAGGCTTTGTTTGACATTGAGAAGACGTGAATGTAAAAATAAGAAGAGAAAGTGTGTGTGTGTGCATGTGTGTGTGTGTGGAGGGGATTGAAAAAGAGAGAGGAAGTTTGTTGTGCAGAGGGGCTCGGAGGACGAGAAGAAGAAGAGCAGGGATTATCAAAAGAAGACGAGTCATTCAAGGGTGGAGTGTCATAAAATCAGGTTTGTGCACGACGCCGCTGCAAGGACGCATCAAGTCAAAAAGAAAGTGACCAACACCGATGTCCAGAGAAGACAATACAGTCCTTCTTCCACTGCTCCAAAGTAAAAAAAAGGTGGCTTCACATGGGGCCCTCCCCTCCCCCTCGGCCATCCTATTGACAGGGATGACAACGGTCCCATGACGCACCATTATCCTTGACCGTCAAGCCGACATCAAATGGGCAGGGAGCTGTCCCTGTCAAGACAGAGAAAGAAAGGCCTCTCAAAAAGTACAGAGCTGCTGAGAGAGAAGAAGAAGAAGAAGAAGAGACAGCGAGAACGAGAGCAGAGCTTGTTACATACGTTGCTTTCCACCTTGCTTTGTCAAAACAGGCTTATTCAGTGTGTACACAAGCCTTGAGGGATGTTTCTTTTAAGAGAGAGGGAAAGAAAGGCGGGAGACAGGATAAAGAATCAGACATACAGACATGAATCCGACGACTTGTTCTCTCTCAAAGGGGGCGATGCTCTGCATATGTTTACGCAAACCTTTACTTCACACTTGAAATGGAGGAGAGAGAAAAGCAGAAAAAAAAGAAGTGTAGTGGGTTTTGATGGGGGGGAGCTTTGAAGCGAGATAAAACAAACCGCTCCTCTGCAATGCACGTCGTCTCGTCTTTGTGATGTTAAAAGCAAATTGATAAACAAGGGCTCTCGCTTTCAAGGGGTCCTGTCACAAATTCAGGGTGTAGAGGCTTCTCACTTTCATCAGCCAAGGAGTCCCACATAAGTAAACTCTCGCTTAGCTGCAGCACAACTTTCCTTGTTCTGATGCCGCTTATTATTATAGAGAGGTTTTGTCTCAAAATCAAGGAAAAAGGTCTCACTGGCTGCAGGCGGGTACTTCACAGAGGAAACCAATCACCTTTCCAAATACTTGCACAAGAGAAAAATCAAGGCTCTTGCAGAAAATGAGTCCACGTTCCCGTTTAGACAGAGATGAAGACTGAGAGGCTAAAATCTGCATGATGGCGATGATGATGATGATGTGTGTTTTGGCAAAAGAGGAAGTGCAGGACCTGCGGCTGCTGCAGCACAGCTAAGAAACTACAAAATGTGAAATTATTTAGTTCATCTGTGTTATTGCTATAGTTTAGCTGAGTATAATTAAAAGAGATGATTTACTCCTCTGCTCTGGACGCACCTACAGAGATGACGCAGACTAGATTCACCTGGTAAACATCACATTATTTCTGATCATCAGTAGCTTGGGTTGAGACACTTTATGAGCAGTTTCAATCTCCCTTATAGAAGATCATTCACTGATGCACAGTGCTGAAAAAAATAGTATTATGCAAGAGAAAGGACAGAGTGCAGAGGTCACTGTACATGCATTATATTTACACAATAACTTATCTGGTCAAATGAAGTCACGTTTAGTTGAACAACGTGAAAATATCTGTCTTGAAAATGAAGATAAGTTGCAGCAACTTCAGTATAGTATCTACACAATGGGAGTTATGGGATATGTAAATCAGAAAAAGCTCATCTGTCACTTCAGCAAGACTCAAAATGTGACTAATAGGAGTGTGGACAAAACAATGCCAGTTTTAACTGCTGGGCACAAGTTACACGAAGCCAGACCTGGCTCCAAATACAATCTGAAAAGCCTCCAAATACATTTATTAAGACTGCTTGTCTTGAGTAGCAATGTGTCAGAGATGCAAACAATTTGTGTATCCAGACAGCCTGAAGCGAGCGCTCTGAGTAATTAAGTGTTTCTATTTTAATTTGGCCCAGGGCTGAGATGACTGCAGCCGTCTGCTGCCGTTCTGGACGCAGGGGCCAAAACCCAGGATGAGTCAACATCACAGTCTGAGGGATGCAGCACAGACCATAATGGGCCATGAACTCCACTTCATTCCACTAAGGATTGTATTTTAACTGGTGTGAATCTGTCACCATTATATATGCTCCCAATAATAAAAATAAATCATTATAAGCAAAGAGAGAGAACGTCACAATATGTTTATTTCTACTTTTGAAGTTTATATACAGAGATTTAAGTTATGTTTTATGGCACCTGATCACAAAACAGCAAACACAGAGGTCATGGGCCGATTTCATCAACAGCACAAGCAAACAGAGTCAAAACCACAATAAACCCAGAGAGAGAAAAGATTAAATTCACCAAATAGCAGCTTGGATGAACTCCATCATCAGGACACCACAATCAGAAGCCCAGTCCAAATGCAGAGAAAACAGCCTGAAGGTCTTTAAAGTAAGAGTTTCAAGGTTTGAACCTGTTTTAGATGAACTATGTGAATGTGTCTCTGGTTAAAGCATCGTCTAGAAATCCTTTTTAAATCTTAACCGAGGCGCTGAACATTTGCCAGCTTATAGTTTAGATCCAGAATCTTTTCAAAACATGCAGAAAGTTACAACAGTTATTTTCTTCTCCTGATAATTTAATTGGCCACAGTGACACTTGAACAGTCCTGTGCTCTACTCATTAAAGCCATAAGATTTCATTTAATTTCTCTCAGAATCACCTGTTGAATATCTGGACTTCATATCTAATGATCAAAAATAGACTTGGCTCTTTTTTTGTGACGTGCCACCTAAACAGCGCCTGAATCATAGACTCTGAGGTTGAGCCTCCACTAACAACCTCGTTGGCATTCAGCTCTCAAAGATTCATGAGCGGGCCAGTCAGACGGGCCGGTCTAATCACGAAGAAAACACCACAGGCCATCGGCCCGGCTTGCAGTCGCTGAATTCAGCGAGGCGCCCATAATAGCATGCTTAACCTTTGAACAAGACATGTGTGAGGCCAATTCCTGTCGAACCAGACGTCTCGTCAGGGTCCCGTCTAGCCGGCGAGGCCTCAGTCATCGCTTGAGCTTTAAACCATCAGTAGCTAGATCAACCGCTGGCCCGGGGGTGAACAGGCACCCCTACTGGGTGTCATGCTGGACCCCCTCCTGCTGGCTGGAGCCCTTGTCCCTCTGCTGATGAGGAAGGAAAGGAGCGGTGGGACATAGTGGCACTGGGCTTAAGACGCCTTTGACGTGACCGCTGTGGTCTCCAAGGGGATCCCACACCCCCCAGCTATGACCTCTTGTACCTACACACATCTGAGGAAACATGATGCACTGCTCCTGCAGCTCCAACACACACAATACACAGCAAGACTCTCACATAATAATACACATTTATATCTCATCCTATTAGTTATGTATTGATGAATAAGGTGCCTCAATCTGCACATCAAGAAAGACATCTAGACATTGATTTAAAAGTGAATCAGGTCCAAACTACATGAAGAAATAAAGTCCTTTCAAAGCTGCTGAAACAATTCTCATGTGACACGATCAATCCTTTTGCTTTGTTTGACCTTATGGATCTAGGACATTAAACAACAGACGGATCATGATCCACCAACTTCAGTCACACATAATGCAAAATGTGTCGACCACTGCAAGTGTATTAGACCATTGCTTCCACTCTAACTAAGGTCTGGTCCTGGATCAGTGTCAACAGGCGTCCATTCAAATACAACACAAACAAATTGCCAGAGGCAAAGCAGTCCGTAACAACTCTAATTGTATTGTTTCATGTTAGGGGTCATATATTGTAGTGTATCATCCCCAGACACCCCGAGCCCCCGTCCCTGAGCAAACAAATCATATTTTTCTGTGTTGAAAAGTGTTAAAAAACCTGTTGTTTGCCCTTCAGCAGCCCTGACTGAACACTGCAGCGTCTGGCAATTATTGATGAACTTTTCAGTGTTCGTAATTGGACTGGACACAGAATAAAGTTTTGACGGTTATTTTTGTTGTGCATATTCAAGAAACAGGCTGTGGAAAAATGATGTTTATGGCTTCTGAAGAAACATTTGGCAGCCAACGGTCATTAAGAGGAGCCCCGCCAAGTGAAAAGTTGCACTCTTTACCAAAATACACACAAACTCAAGACATAAATACTCAGAGGGGAAATGCTGCATGCTTGCCTGAACTAACTCCAGCTCTCTATCATAATTTCATTAATTGCTCCTGAAGTCTATGATATAGCGAGCAATACACCAACTGTGAAGAGAGCAAACATATTTCCTGGGCCAAATGTGCAAGAAAAACCATTTTATTTTCACTCATATTGTATCCTGTGTCATTTATGGAGTTAAATCAACAGAAAAATATCAGATAAGAAATCTATTTATCAAATTATTCATTTAGCACGGCCCGATTTCTATAAAAACAAATCAATACGCAAATAATCCTATAAATTTCTCGAGGCAGTGTTAAACTAAACCAATATAATTAAAGCCTCATGGACTCTGCTGTTGGACACAGTAGCTCATTATTTTAAAGAATAATGTCCAAAACGTGTCCACAGCACCAACTACAGAAAAAAATCAAGCACCACAACTTAGAGATAATTCTTAGTCGGACATTTTCTCTCCTCTTGCCATGTAATTACTGATCCCGATCAAAACTCTAGAAAGTTTAAGTTCTTGTGCAGCTTTTGCAAAACTTCAAACACTGATGTTATTTTTGCTGAATGAATTCACATTCCTCAAAAAATATTAGGACGGAGGAGGTGTCGCTCAGGAAAAGGACAGCATTTGTTGAAATAAATATTTACATGATGATGGGGTTGGTTCTTTTTAAGCATGAGCTCAACATATCCCACATCACAAACAAGTGTGTTTCATGCCTGAACCTGAATCTGACATACAGTCCTGCATAGGATCAGAATATATGAATACAAACCAGTGACAAACCACTGTTTAATTTGGAGGACGTACTGGGACTGAGGCTGGGTGTCTGTATTTGAAAACCCCTCACATATATACATTTATGCAGCGTAGTGCTCATTTGCAGAGTTGCATGTGGCACGCCGGCTCTCGCTCGTCCACTCTGAAGGAGTTTGGCGTTGGTGATGCACGCCAGGAGACAAGGAGGATCAAACAAATAAAAAGAGGAGGAGAAGCAGAAGAAGGAGAAAAACTTTTCAATACAAAACCCCTCAAAATAAAAAAAGACAGAGACGAGCCCTGACACTGGCTCCACACTGTACCCGTCCAATTTGCTTTGTTCCCAGTTACCTGCCCCTGCCATCTGAGGGGGAGCCACTGGGGGCCATATTGGGGCCATCTTCGCTCCCATGGCCCCCTTTCTCGCCACAGCCTTTAAAGTCCTGCACTGCGATGTGCATGGCCTTGATGTTTGCCTTGTACCCTACATGCAAAGCTATCATTATCCATGCCTCTTGACAATCGCAGGCCCTGTCTTTGTTACATCTGCAGCTCTTTGCCTTGGGCTATGACATGACTGTACGGTTGATCTCTTCTCTTTTACATATCGCTCCCTGTGTCTCTCTCTTTCTCTCTGTTTTTCTCTGCTCAGAATGTGTACCATGTTTGACTCTGACTCTGATTTGACGACTTGGAAAATCTTTTACCTCTCAGCCTGTGACACCTCAGCTGCTTTGATCTGTTCCGCAGTTTCCCAGATAACTCACGCTGCGCTTGGGCAAAAAAAAAAAAAAGCCAAAGAATAAAAAGTGTAATGGTGTTTGACACACGTTGGTGCTCAGGTTTGCTTTGTGCAGGCGTGTTTCACTGCGCATCTCAGGGCATCCAAAACGGTTAAATTAGTTATTTATTCGCTCAAATGAGACATCTCAGAGAATGAGTCAGAATCTGTGTTGCACTCTTTGCACTCACATCAGTCCTTTTTTGGCAAACATGAAAAGATGAAACGCCTTACTAGGAAACAAAGAATACATTTGAGTCCCTCCCTTCACAAAGACACATACAAATATGTATAAAAATTAACAGCTGACCATTCATGTCACAGTCTGTGTTGACTGGTGGCATTAGCTCCACTTAAAACCTCTGTAATGTCACAGAAAAGATATGTGAGGCCGATGATAAAGCAACAAAAACAGACAAATGCATCCCCCAAAACAACATTATCTAAATGGAATACAAGAACTCATTGCATTTGCAGATGACACCATCTGGAAGTCTGTTGTATCATAACCTTGCTGTACGACTGCGGCTTTGTTGCAAGATATCAATTTCATCTTCTCTGAAGACATCTCATTTCCACAACAGACTGGAAATTAGCAGCTCTTTAGATGATCATAATTATGGTTAAAACTTCAATATTTCCATTTTCAGGGCATGAAGTCTGAGAGAAAAAGATTGTTACAGTGTTAAAGTACGAGGCTTGTTAAAAAAAAACGCCGGATGACAAGTTCGTTTTATGACAAATTTCCCTGTGATGTCTTGTAATTATATTTAAGTCAGAGCACTGAAGAAGTAAATAGTAACACCAGTAAATTAACACATTAAATAATCTGTTACAGTGTAAGATGAGCACATCTGGTCTGCTGCTCTGTTACCTGTGTAAAAACACATCATTAAAGCTTTTAGTCTCTGCTGCTCTGATAAGTAAAGAACAGAGAAGAAGAAAGCACCTGTTCACATCTCCTATTATCTACTGACAGACATTTCAGCAATTAGATTATAACGAGGATTGTTTTGCTGATTATCACTTTAGAGAATTGTTTTTTCCTCTCTCTTTCTCTCTCTCTCTCTCTCTGTCTATTATGGACGTCACTGGGTGCACCATGCACTACAAAGTCAAGTCCAATCAATTATACATGTCTCCCAAGTCTAAATGTACCCCAGTGTGCAGTCATTTACATTTGTATTCCAGAGCTTTTAATTAGTTTAGCCCAGAGTCTGCCAAAGCTCGCTTGACCTTCGCTCTCCTCCTCTGCTTGACGTCTGGTTTGTATTTTTGTTCCTCAAAATTCCTCAAAACACACACACACACACACACACACACACACACACACACACCCACTACATGATGATACTTATTCTGACCACAGTCCTTAATACTCTTCATTCTTCTATTAGGTGGGCACTCTGCGATGCATGAAACACTTTTTTTAAGTTCCCTTTCTTCATAAATAATCAGTTTTTTATGCCTCCAATGTTTTTTACCACTTGCACCAAAGGATAACCCCCTCAGCCCCCCCACCATCTCCCACCCCAAAGGATCACAGAGAAACACCACATGGGAAGTCAACAGTTCTCCTCTCGTCAAGCACAGGAGGTAGCCGCTGGCGGCGTTTCACAAGCCCACCACTGATCTTCAGACGCAGGACCTGCAGCTCGCCACAGTCTTCAGCGCTGTCAAAACCCAGAGCTGAGCTCAACGGCCTCGACGCCGCTCTGTTCTCTCCAAGTGGAGCCGAGTGCACTTGATCAGAAACCTCACCTAACACTGATTTCTAGACAGTTCAATTTGATCAAAGGCCATGCTGCAACTGCATAAAGGTCTGTGACCACACCCCCCGAGCAGCTCTGACCTGTGACCTAACACAGGTAGTGTGCTACCTCATGACTGTGACTGCATTTTCTCACATTTTTAAAGATTGAACTGCAAAAACAACAAGGACTAACTGAAACTCCAACTGCAATCAGTCAAAGAGATAAAAGACGATGATGCAGGTGGCATCAATGGACAAGTGCCGCTCTGCCACTGCATTTGCACATGCTCACATCTTTTCAAACAGCAAAATCTCTGCTTGGACACTTTAACAAACCTGCAGTAACTCATACTCTGGCCACATGGGGGCACAGAAACAAAGCCCTAAACACAACACTGAGATGTTATTATCTTTCAAGTAGATACGGAGAGCACGTTAGCAAACAGCTGCCTATCTACACACCCAGCAGATACAAAACAACATTAACATTCATTTAATAACTAGGAGTCAAATTCACACGGATGATGTAAGCGCAATATTCGCCGTCCTTTTAACTCTGTTTTGCTCTTGAGCTCCTCAGAAAAAAAAAAGTAAGGAGAGCTGCACAGCCGGGTAATATCTCCTCACAAACAGCAACCACTTTGTGATACAGTCATTTGATCTATTGATCCATAAAAACACTGATTTTATGTACAGTATATCTCATTCTCTGCAATAATTAAAGACCCCAAATGCATTTGAGACACCAAAATGAATTTTTATCCATTTGGAAGAAAACGCAGAATTTATATATTTACATATCTTTGATTATTTAGGGTCAGCTCCACGACTGAAAGTTTTCTGTGCTGTTGAAAGATGCCGTCAAGAAAAGAAGCTTTTAGGTTAACAACGGCAGGAGAGGACAGACATGAAACAGAACATGCAGCTTCACATGGAGATGAGAGAGTGGTTTTTGGCAGGCTGCACAGCCAAAGCTGCAGAGAGACGCACAGAAACAGAACAGTGGCATGCAAAGTGCGTTGATTAACTTGCATTGTCTTTCAGTGTTGCTTTGCTAACTCTGTGCACTGCATTCAAATGAAGTCCAAGGCAGGGAGGGAGAGTCGACGCCAAAGAGCCTCTGATTCAGCCTCACATCTCTCACACACTCCATGTCCAATGTCTATTTCAAGACCCCCAACCCCCAGCCCGGGAAATTAATAATGAATGCATCCTGTCCGATTTAATTCGGCGCTAATTAGGTCAGGAAAGTTTGGGAGCAAAAGGTACGGTCCAGGCCACGTGGTCAGGTCTCTCAGCGGGCAGCCACTTTCATGTGGTGAGAGAAAGTTGAGCGTCGAACAGAGGGATGGCAGGGGCAAGGCCAGTGCCAACAGCGCCAGCACAGGGACGAGGGGCCAGGGCTGGAAACAAAGATAATAAAAGCAAGAAGTGGCAGCTTCAGAAAGCCACTGAAAAAAAAATCCACCAGGGAGATATCAACTGTGGGCCTTCGCCGAATGGAAAGAAAAAAAGAAAAAAGAAGAGAGCTGTCAGTCTGTTTGTTTGGACTGCGACCGCTGAGAAATAATTATTCCCTTTTAATTACAATTTGGAGAAAAGAAATGCAGCACTCAGGCTTAGGATGCCTCCTCTGTCTCCTGACAGGGAAGCTGGTGTGGGGCAAACGGCGCTGCCCAGACCGCAGAGCAAAGCGCCGGAGGACTCGCAAAGCAATGTTATCACCTTTCGCACGCCGCCAAGCCAAAGAATAAATGACTTTGATCCGACTGCGAGTGCACTTTGGCCAACTTGGGTGGCACTGTGCGGTTTAAGCAGAAACTCTCTGACAGGAAGAGTTCAGAGCACTGGGAAGAGGAGGAGGGGGGACAGATGAAGGTGACAGCTATAGAGGTTAACCTCGATTTGAAGTCCCAACAGGGTTGGAAAATCCCGCAAGGCTAGATATCGCTCTGATCTTTCACATCTAGCTCAAAGATATTGTACCAGACAGTGCCAATAATATCTCTTCAGGACAGACTGACAGATCTAAAATGCACTTCAAAGGTCCCCAATATTCACTTCTGGACTGTGTCTTCATGTCTTTAAAACAATGTGCTTCATTTCTGACGTACGTGTGTTTTTTAGGTAATGAAATAAGTCCTGAATAAATTTGAATAGCAAGTTGTCCTAATGCATGAAGATTGGCAGACAGTAGCAGCTCCCCTGATTCAAATGATGCCAACCTGCTTAGTGGAGGCGATCCAGATGGAGTATCAGTTCAAGTACTGTAAATCTGCCTGATTGGAAGGGCTCAGACATTTGTTGGAGAGGGGTGACTGAAAATCAAGTCCAGCTGTGATGTATTACCTGATAATAACCTCAAAACCTGCCCGTAAAAAAAAATTATTTCCAATAAAATTCTCCTTCTACACACATTTCCTGTTGCTCCCTGCTCCTCGGTGACGTGTTTATGTTCACGAGGTGAAGTTTCTCCTGTTTCCTGCAGGTCGTGCTTCGGTTTGTAGTTGCAGCAAGAAAATCAGGCTCTGAACAGTTCTGCGTTTACACAACATACACAAAGACAACGAGCAAAATCAAACTATCTAGCTCTTTATTCAGCTCTACAGAGCTGAAATGTCTGAATACATGACCTGAATTCATTTACTGTTATAAATCAGACACAAAACATGATCAGGTCACTGTTTTTTAAGGTATTAAAGATTGGGCTTTAATCAAAGGTTTAAAAGCCAACGACAGAAATAAGTGCGACAGATGAGCTATAGGTACCAAAAGCTATCACCAATCCACCTATCAAAAATAAAGCAGGTGAAAGGAAAAGTGTGAATGAACGCCCTTCTGCTTTGATAACCTGCCAACACACAGGGAACCAGCTCTGCAGCAGAATATCAGTGAGTGCCTGGGAAACCTCTCCCTTCACCACCGGGCCAAACAACACCCGTGTTTACTGCCGCACTAAAATAGACGGAAACTGAGGAGGTACGAAATATATACAGCAAGGAGCAGATAAAATTCAAATGTACATGACAACCTCCGATTTCTTATATGATAAAACAAGCTGCACTTGTTTTTACTGTGAAAAACTGTTTTCAGCTTCTGGGAAAACATGAAATATTCCTTGACACACAAAAGTTTTTGATATTCATCTGTGCTCTCCTCCCAAGTCCAATGAAGCCTTTGTGAATTAATTTAAACAAGAGCGGGCAGGAAATTGACCTCTTTGCGGGAGCAATTTTGAACGATTGAATCCAGTTTCAATTAAGTGTATGGTAAAAAAAAAAATTAAAAATAAGCAGGAAAAGGTTTTGAGGGCTGTGGCACGAAACAAAGTCGACAGTTCAACCTTTTCCTTTTTACTTTGTGGAGTTATTCAGGCCCAAACCTGCTCACAGGATTTTAATACCACTAGACCTTTCCCCATCCTTTGGGAGCAGAGAAAGTGGAGAGATATAATCCTTTTCCCCGTAGAAAACGCCTGCAGGAGAGGAGACTAGCACCGAATCAAATTATTCTCATAAGATGGTATGACCTTAGTTACACTTTATTCAAGGCTTCTTACCTCCACAATTTAAGTGGTGTTCTTTTTTTCCCCTCGACAACTTCTTGCCATGCATGAATCACAGGTTAAATGCATTCCTTTCAACGGCTGTGCACCCGGCGACGGAAATATAATTATGTTTTACAAGTCGACTCTTATCTGTAGCCTCCTTCATTTCCCTGCCGACTCTCTGTGTATTTTGAGGGCTTTTCAGAAGTACTTTACGGTGTGTCAGGTTGCTGTTCCTCCGTGTAAATGCACTATTGTATCACTCAAAAGGTCTCCACTCTCCATATCAGGGTGGGAAAAAAATATGGTGTAAATAACCTAAGTTTAACATACACAGTGGGGACAAACTGCTGCATAATAGAATTTAAGTGGTTTTCTCGCTTTGCTTCACAACAGCTCCTGGGTTCAAATCCACAATAATACGCTCTATGATTAAAACGCCGAAAAACTCCAAATTAAAACAGACTTTTTTCCTGTACTTTTTGCGACGCTACTCTCACTTTGTGGAAGCTCGGCCAGTTAGTCCATCGCACCAATATGTGACCAGAAGATTGGCATCGAAGGTGTGATACGACTTTTTTTAATTTGATGTGAAGGTTCATATTTTAACATACTGTATGTTAACGGACCAGTAGCATCACCTCATGTGTAAAAACAAACCATTTAATTATTTAAATGAGCTGTTCGTCATGGCTCACTGCTAGTTTTTTTGCTGGCCTCTTTTGGAAGGTTTTACCACTGAAAAATAAAGAAAAATAACAATCTGAAGTCATTTATAAAGCAAACATTCGCAGCTTGTTACACAGTGAACCTCTTTGTGAACTAGGATTTGTCATCATAAATCAGTTAAATGAAAATAATCAGTAGATATATTGATCAATGGGCAAAATATTAGACTCAAGTGTATCTTCCAGCTCTCAACACCAACTGTCCACATACACCTCTAATTCTGTTTTTACCAAGTTGATACCAAACGCGACCGGAGATACTCACAAGCACAAGTCATATTTGCTCTTCACATGCAGTGACTGCCGAGTGTCAGCTCGGAGCAGAGGGGTAATATGTTGATATGTTGTCCGTGTCAAACATATCAATACATTGCAGGCCTGTCGGTAAATGCTTGGATGCTCTCAAATTGCTCCAGTTCGCTCCCAGTGGCAAGCAGCACAGGGCTGTAGTTGCACTGGGCAGCTCCCAGGTGTAAATACTGAAGCAATATGAATAGAAAGAGGGAGAGAATAAAGATTTAAAATAAGATGGAGTCAGTTTAAGTGAAATCACTCCAGACTGCATGAGACGTGGAGAGAATGATACTATGACATGTATCCCAGTGACTCATGTCCGTATTTGTGACACAAACATGATTCATTGTCAGAGTCTGCACAACAAAAAAATACTTGTTTTACAGCACGGCTGCATCCAGCAGAGTTGTCATGTTATGAGTGCTACATCAAAACACTCAAAACACAGACAAGTAAGAATAATGTAGATAAAACCTTGATTAACTGCCACAAAAGCTGCCAACTACCAAAAAAAGGCACCTTGAGGTGATTCTCACCTCTAACAGATAAAGGATTTGATGACTTGGCGATGATTATAACAATCATGCTGTTAAAAGACGTCAGAGGACAGGTGTCTTCAGGTAGAGAAATCCCAACTGTGAGCTCTCTAAGCTTTATCAGCCTGTCTTTGTCTAATCAGCTTCTATTGTTAATACTGTTGTATTCCTCATTAGCTGCCATTGTTAACAAGCACATTTAATTATGCTAGTTACAAGACCGTTGGCGGAGCTAAAAACAAAATAATAAAATCCCCCTCCAAACCATCTTATTAAAACGGGAGGAAGAGAAAGGGACAATAAGGGCAGAAAATAAAGAAGACAAAAAATGCAGAAAAATGAAAATAAGACACAGAGAATAAAAGGAAATTATGACAGGAGGAAACAAACTACGTGAAAAAAGCTGCCATTAAAAACAGAAAAAAAGAAATCAAAGAAGAAAGAAACAAAGATAGACAGACGAAAATAGTCCATGTGTGGCAAAACAAACACTCTTTGTGTGGGAAAATACCTGCCGGGCTGCTGCCACCACCGCAGTTAGTTACCGTCGATCCCTGGAGAGCAGCTCTCCTGGGTTCCTTAAAACATGACAGCAAAGAGAGAAACAAAACACGAGCGTCAGGAGTCTCAAAGCACAAAACAAATTATCCCCCAACTGTTACATAACCTATTCAAGAGGCTCACAAACAAGGTAAGCTGAATATCACACGAATGTCAAAGTCTTTCAAGTCTTTTACTGCTCTGGCATTTCAGGCAAAGACAAATTTAGAAACACTACACGACTTCATCCTGCGTGATGCAAGCTAATAATATGAAACACTTGTAACACCTTGTAACACCTGTACTGCACGTTGTGTGGAAGAAAAAAACACAATATTAACGTTAAAGGCAGGTCAGGTTGAGTCAGGAGAGTCACATGTCTATGATACAGAGCTTTGAAAATGCAAATACTGTTGCACATGCACATACAGCACAAGTCAAATTATATTTATATAGCTCAATATCACAAATTTGCATCATGGGGCTTTACAATCTGTACAGCATATGGCACCCTGTGTCCTTAGACCCTGAAATGGAGAAGGAGGAAAAATAATGGATGTCTCAAAACTGTTCTGGATTGAAGCAACTAAAAAGAATGTGGAGCTTGAATTCAATGTAAACAAAGCTTTATTGAACAGTTGAGACTGAAACAAAGTGTCAGGCCTTCACCCCCACTGAGGTAATTCCTCCCTCCCTCCTGAGAAATATGAAGTATTTTTAAAACACCAGGTCCAACCTGCGTCTTCCCAGTTCCCAGTTCCCAGTTCCCAGTTCCCAGTTCCCTGCAGGGCCAGGAGGAGGGTATTGTTTGTTGGGGGGGGGGGGGGGGTGAATTATGCAAATCAACGCTGTGATGCAAACTTGGACGGGGAAAACAGTGAAGGAGGTGGCAGTGGTGGCAGGGGCCTCCCCCCCATCACTTCTTGCTCTTTACCTTGAGGCAGGAGCTTATCTTATTTGCCGCTTTTTTTTTTTTTTTTTTAAGAAGTGTCAGGATTAACATAAGCACCTCTGCCATTGTGCTCCCACTCAAAATAATTTTATCTGCCCGCGCTCTCAGGGGAGACAATCGGCGTTTTATCAGGTAAGCGAATACCTCCCTCCGAACCCCCCACCTTACCCACCCCCCAGGAGCAGCAGCCGTATGAAATGCGCCTTTGAGGAGCGCCGCCACCAGCCCCTCTGTTTGCCAGTTTATATTTAGCAGTACACCACTTCATTTTCACATCTCCAGAAAGGAAGGAGGATGACACAGAGAGGGGGGCCCCGGGTGGGTGGGGGTAGGTGGGGTGGGAGGGGGACGGTGTTTTCCACATAAATACCAGCTGGTTAAAAAGGTGCAAGCGAGGATGAAAGGAGACTCTTTTCAGATTATCTCTGAGCAGTGAAACTGAGAGAAACACCGACGTTCACAGCCCCTTCCCCATCACCGCCTTTTTTTTTGTTTCCTCACTATAAAGTTTTAAATGCTCCCGTTTGGTTTACCCCACCCCACCGCCCACCCCTTTGCCCTGTGGAAATTGCCCATTAAGGATTTTTTTTGCCCTCTGACGTTGACAGGAAACAGAACAGGAAATGACACAATGGTTGCAGACTGGAATGCTTCTCCCATGCCCAGCTGTTCCTCACATGACCTCCGAGACTGGAAGCTAGGAGGAGGAGGAGGAGGAGAAGGAGGAGGAGAAGGAGGAGCTGGCATCATTGTCTGCTCTTTAACCATTCATTTGGCTCAGGCTCAGGGTTTTCTGTGCCAGTGAGTGTGCATGTCTGCTATAGATGTAAAAATTAATGTTTGTTTATTTAAACGTGTGTCTGTACAACACTTTAAAGTCCAGCTCAATTATTTCCCGCTTCCTATTAATGATTTATTATTTTCCTGGAGGAAAGAAAAACACTGACACAACACTGGTTTCCTGATACTTCACACACCTGAAGTGGATAAAGACATGAAGAAATGAAGAAAGAGATGAAACAACACAACAAACAACTGCAGCTTATGGAGCAGTGATGCCTTTCTTGAAATTGCCCTATAAAGTCATGTGATTACATGAAGGCATCACTGCATTACAATGAGTCTGAGGACGCCTGGAAACAAGGGCATTGTGTTTTGCCTCAACTTAAAGTAACCTGCAGGAAATACAGGAAGTAGCACAACAAATAAAGGCGACATTCGTGATTTATTTTGGTCCTAACACAACCAAATATCACAAAGTCACTACTTGAATTAGTGCAGCGTGTTACCCTGAGCACCATTTTACAGCAACTTGCTTTGACCTGAACCACAAAACCACACAAGAGCTAATAGAGCATTCCCGTCACATCAGGAAAAAATGGAAAAACTAATTAAGTGTTGAAATATTTTGGAAGGACCGAATGCAACACATCTTGAAAACTGCAATTTATCATGACGGCTTTGATGTGAATATAAATATTTATTTGGAGTTTTATTAACTCAGATTGTTGATTCTGGTTGTGATGCTAAAAGACAAAAAAAAAAAAAAAACTGCACATCTATCTTAGATTACTTCCTATAGGTTACTCCAGATTTATGAGTTTTGAGTTTTTTGCTTCTTATACACAATAACATTTCAAAACATCTCAGCACACAAAATACCATTAAAAGAAAGAGTAAAGTTTCAAAGCACGTTGGAGAAAGTGTGTTTTTTTAAGCATAGAAAAACATAAATTGATATTAACTTCATTCTCTCTGACTTTTCGACTCGTATTTTAGTTAAAGTTGACAAATATTTTGCGAATCCTCTCCTCCGTTTGGACGTGAGGAATGGACGCAGATATATTTTCGAAGAATTCTCCGGCTAATTAGGCACACAGTTTGCCATCTCATCCAAATTTCTCTTGACTGGGGCAATGAGAGAGAAACCTCTGAGCCAAAGTATAATATGAATATGAAAGTTTTGCCCCCCTCCATCTGCTAAATTTGTGCACAGAGGCTTAATTGGGGCCAAATCTTGTCAAAGCCTCTTCTAGTGAACATCCACTATTAGTTCAGAACATGTTAACAGGAGCTCACCACGAGGAGCCAAACTTTTAACAAACTAATACTTAGTTTCTTTCTGTTTTTCAAATAAAGCCTGAACAACATCTTGAGATGTTGATGTGTTCAATATAAAATTTACCATCACCACAAACTACAGCCTCAGAACGATCATGAAATTGAACAAACACCTGACAAAAATCATTTCAACAACAACAACTATGACAATTATAACCTTTGTTTGAGTTAAATTTACTGTTAAAGTAATTTTCAAGATTTTTCTATCATTATTTTCTTCGAGACTGTAATTTTTACAAACATGAGGCCACGTCCAAGAGAGCTTTGTGCCATTCTTTCACCTTCTCTAATAAACTCTGACTCCATTTCCACAAAATAATAAAAAAAATAAAGAAAATAAAAACAAAATAACTAAGAATTAAAAAGATGTAAAAACTGGTATTTGGATCTCAGCAGACCAACTAATGCATTTTGTTTTGTTTGGAGCGACTCTCAGCTGTCACTGTTTGAGACGTGTCCTCCTGGGGTTCAGCTACACAATGATAACTGCAACACCATGATAGTTGTGCATTAATGTCACTCACTTGCTCGCTCACTCACTGCCTCCTGCACACACACACACACACACCATGCACAGATAAATATAGTGCAGAACACTTGCATCTCACAAATATGTAAAACTGCAAACACACAGGAAGGTATAGAAAGCAGACACACACTCTGACATGTATTTGTTCACATATGAGTACTTATACACAGTGAACACAAAGCACACACTTGGTCATCATACACATATGGAAGCCCACAAACACATTTATTCAAGTCATGCACACACACATTTGTTTGTCCATCACAGTTCGCATACACATGCACGCACAAATGCACTTCTTCCACACACACGTTTGTACCTTTTCAGACACACATGCACACACACATACTTTTTTTTTTTTAAAGCATCATATTTACGTTGGCAATGTTGCCGTGTCAGTCGACGGTGTTATAATCTCCGACACATTTACATAACATATATTACCCTGCTGTGTTGACGGCCAAGTAAGTACTCAAGCTCATCCCGGCCCCTTTTCATATTTACAGCGTGACTGATTTAAGATGGACTGATTGTGGGGATTTAATTACGGAGGACACAATGGCCACACAATTCTGTTTTCTTCTCTTCCCTTCTTGCGAGGCGCTGACACGCCGCACACTCGGCTGCACACTGCCGAGGAATGTTTTACACTCCAAATGAGCTGTGCTTGCAGAAGAATTTAATTTGATCTGCCGCTGTAATTGTGCTCTCAAAAAAAAAAAAAAAGGGGGAGAAAGAAAAAGAAGAGTGGTGGAGAGTGGGTGAGGGGGGAGAGGGGGAGTGGTGAGGCATGCTGGGGTGGGAGGGGTCGCAGTGCGTGCAACTTTAAAATGTAATATGCACAAAAAGTAAATTAACTCAAGAGGAGAGGCCCTTGTGATGTGTTGACACTTGCACTGGGCTCTCTTACAGGGAAGAGTGGGAGGGGGAGGAGGGAGGATGCAGGGATGGGGGGGATAAGAAGAAAAAAAGAGGGGGGGGGGGGGGGGGGCATGATAAAACACCACAAAGAAAAGCGTTATGAATTTTATTAATGACTTGCAAGACAGTATGCAAAACATCAAAGGTCCATGGGAAAGATTAATGACCCTGTGTGAGACTGTTTAATTACCTCCAGCTAATTAGATTCTTGACCAAATTTTTAATATCTGCGTTCGTGCCCGACGCCTAATTGAGATTCCACCATATTTATCAATCTTTCACAAAAAAAAAACCTTTAGTGGCTCTTTTTTTGTTCCCTTTAGCCTTTCTCTTGCTGCTCTTGACACTTCATCGCCGTTTAAAGAGCGATTATGAACCTCACCTCAGGTTGGAGGAGAGAGAAGGTTCCCAAAACCAAAAAGTAGAGCCATGAGAGAGGACTGTGCTTATTTATGTACAGAAGGGGGGGGGGGGGGTTATCAACCTGATCTTGGTTTCTAATGAAGTGCGCTTGCTAATAAACAGACTTAGCGAGCTCTGTCAACTCTCCTTGTCGTGCCATAATTCTCTTATCTGGACCTGAGCTGAGGAGAGAGGAGCTCTCCCAGGAACCACTCTCCATCTACGTCTTGTTTCGCCTCTGCTTTCATTTCCCTCCTCCGGATAATCCGAGCGCTGTTTACCAGCGCGCACACACACACACACACAGTTTCATCTAAATCGTTGCCTTTGAACTTCCAGTGCATATTATCTGTTCTGTGACCCTGCTGCTGCTGTTGTTGTTGTTGTTGTTGCGGCTGCTGCAATAATTGCACTTGGATTATTGCAGTGAAGTCAGAGATGACTCTTCCTCTGGGTTCTGGGCTTCGCTATCCACCTCTGTGGCTGTTTGCTCAAACATTTCAGCATCACCAACTCGTATCAAGACAGAGATCACAACTTCAAGCTCATTATAAATCTGTCTCAAGCGCAGCGTCCCTACCTGGAGGTGGCAAGATAATTACCAGGCAGGAAAATAAGGAAATACTCAAGTCTCTATGTGAAATTATTTTTCTACTTTTGTTGTGTGAATATTATATGTTTTTTACCCTTTGAAGGCTCTGAGATTATTCAAAAGTCTCCATAACAAGGGGAACAAATTAAAACAACAAAACCATCATTAGCCGACACGATGATGCCACTTTGATGTTATCCTTTAAAAACAAGTCATTTTGACAAATCTGAGTTTCAAAAATTGTATTTAATGTCTCCACTTCCAGAACAAAAATATCTGATGATATTTGTGGTTGCATTTCTGTTTTCGGCCTGTTTTCCTCATGCTCTCTGGTCCATCTCTGATAATTAGTTAAGAAAGGTGACAAACACTGGAGTAAACATTTTGGAAAGCAGCAGCAGCAGACACTGATATATCCTGTGATGTCCAATGCTGAGAGCAGGCAGGGCCGCCCACAGCACCATCTGCTGTCCAAACGTCTCCACTGCAACTGTAACCCACTTCCAAAACTAACAACATGCTCAAACAACCAGGCAGGCCTGTAGCACTTTACTGTGAAATCATATCACTGTGTCAAGTTTCACAACACTAGTTTGAGAGGGTGGGGTGGTGGGGTGGGGTGGGTGAAGCCTTAATTAGCATGCATTCGTTATGAAGATATATCTAAAAAGGCCTCGTTCCCCCTTGATACCCCTCGTTTTCTCTCAGCCCTTCTTCCTCCATTTCTTTCACTTCATTCTCTTTCCATTTCCCCTCTGCCTCAACATCATGGTGTACTCCGCACTCATTCTTTCACTCCCTCCATCTCTCTTTTCTCTCCGTCTATTCGTTTCCATGTGTCTCTGTGTCTTCCTTTAAAGACCAAGATCTAAATAGGAGTAGATCACCTCCCTCGCTGGCGTTTCATTAGAGGCAATTAGAAAGCCGACGCTGCAGCGTCCCATAAGGCTCGACGGGGAGAGGCAAGACGCAGGCCGCATTAGCTCGTTGAGATGAAGTATGTATGACAACGCTTTCATCAACGCGCAACAATTCCTCGCCGACATCTCCGAGCTGAGTGTCAGAGGTACCATTCTGACAATTATGACAATTAACACTGTCAAAATAAAGCCATTAGCTTAGCGAGAGGGCAAACCAATACACTTAATTACAGGGTTTTCTGTCAAAATGGATTCCCTTCAGACCACTTCCAAAATAGAAAAAGAAATCAAGTAAGTTGAGTGTACGGTGGAGGTAAAGCAGCCAACATCTGTCGCTGCATTAGCCTCCGAGCTATAGCTTCCTGTCGGATGAACACACACACACACATACACATACAGAGTGGCCTCGCATTCATCTACAGAATATAGGAACAATAAATCATCCTAGATATTCAAACTTTAAAGTGATGATGAACCAACTTTTCAGTGGTTATTAACTCTCTGAAGTCACATTATTTTTCATGTATATATATTTTTATGATATATTTTATTTTGCAGTTCTTTTATATTGTAGGATCCAGTGTGTGTGTGTGTGTGTGTGGAGTCCTATTTTAATGGGATGTATGTGCAGAGAAAAACAACTGCTGGCAAAGAGGATGTCAATCCTCCACCTCCACCTGATGGAGGTGACTGCATCTTAAAATTGACTTTAGTGAGGATTGATGTCGTAAAAAGCTGTTGTGCAGACTCTCCATTCGCTCTTATCTTAGATTATGAAGCAAAGCATCTTAAGTGTTCATTAATGCCTCATATATCTTCTTTATAAATGTGATTTGGCATCTCAATGGCATCTGAAATGATTAAATTAAAGGGCATAAATCACGATTTCTAAGAACGCTGATCCTGCATTGTTGTAATGCTGGCCTCCAGGCTGTGTGCACTGTGTCTCAGCTACTGTATGACCACATCTACTGCATGACACACAAAGTAAACTTCACCCTGCACCAGTTTCCTCAGGAGTGCCTTAATGAAGAACAAAAGCAGGATCTGTAGAGCACATAGACGCTGTCCAGGCTCCAGGTTGAGCAGTTTGTTGAAGCGCCACTGAACCATGAAGGAGCAGGGATGCTATGAGAAGCTGATAGGGGGAAGGGTCATGCCAATCTCCAGAGAGAAAGAGAAAAATTCTGTACAACATTGTAAGATTGAGTTTTGTCACCTTTAAAATATGCAGCACTGCCCATCTGTCTGCAGATGCTTCAGGGGAATCTGCTCAACTTTGACGCGCCAAAGTGAAAATACAATTACACAATCTCCAGGGAAACCCTGCCCTGTCACATTATATTTACCTTGGGTCAAAGCAAACGTGCAAACCACTTCTCTGTCTGTCTATCCATCCATCCATCTATCTATCTATCCAACATCTTCTCTGAGTGGATGAGGTCATTCTTCACACAGCAGACAGCACATCTGTTTTTGGAAGCTATCTGGTGTTGTTTATGGCACGTACCTGTTTTCAAACATCCAAAGTAAATGAAAATCTGATTTCAGAAAGCCGGGACTCACATTGGTGATCCACACACGAGGATCAGGAGAGACTCGTGGTTCTGAATTGCTTCCTGCTTATTCTTCTCATCAGTATGTGAAATCATCCGTCAAGATTCAGAAACATTTCTGCTTATGAATAAAACTCAAACACTAAATCTTCACATTTTTGTGTTGTTTTAGTTGTTGCTGCTTCTGCTGGTGTGTACATGTGCTCATGTGCAAACAAACTTAATACTGGCAGCTGCTATAAAATAAAAAAGCTCTGTATCAACTTCTCCCTTCTCGCTGCAGGTAGGAGCTGAACAAAAACACTCCTAATCTGAAGATAATAATGTAACGGTGTATACAGTTTCACAGTGTCTGTATGGGAGATATTGATGTTGAATACTGGATAAAGTGGACATATTTTTGTTGAATGACACCCTTCAAATAACCTCTCTCTTAGGAGTCACAGCACATCTGCACTCATCTAAAATAAAGCCTCATTAACACGCTGAATTTCAGCCACTGAGGCCCAAAGGCCACGGCGGTTTACTGAAGGCTGTGACCCTTGAACGACCTCTGGCACCCAGACGTGGTACGGATCAAATTGCAGTCAGAGAGGGTCAAAAGTTTAGGGCTGAAACCTCCACCATTCAAAACCCCCATTCACTGACCAAGGCGTGGAGAGCTGTTCTGGGTCAGTGAGGAGTTTTGTCTCAACGCCTCTCTCTGATTTGTTTGTAATTAATGATGTCTAACAAACACAGCGATAAAAAGTGGGGGAAATAATTGAGGGAATCTTTAAATGCATTTGTGATTAGCAAATGAGGAAACACTCAACAGCGCTTAAAGGACGCATGCACAAGACCACAACTGTCAACAAAGTCTTCATAGAAAATATCAGACAGAATTTCTTCACATATTTATGTAACTATAGTCCTAAGTAGGGGGTATTAAGAAATGTATTTGCCTTAAATCATTCAGGTTTTAGGGAAATGAAAATACGCAGCAGTCTGACATCATGTCCAACAGACCCAAACTTAAAAGAATCAAATTTAGTTCTGGCTTAACTCCCATAAAGTGAATCCAAACAAGTTCAGACAAACTGAATAAAAAAAGCAATGATATCAGTTACGCTCCGTGTACTTCAATTAAAGACACATATATCACTCTGTTTCCTCAATCTTATTTTCCGAGTTAAACCACATCTCGATGGAATCAGCGAGTCTTGTAAGTGAGAGCCGGAGTAGCGGGGGGATCACGGCCGCTGTCGGTGCTTCTCCCCTTTTTGGTTTTTATCAAAAAAAAAGGAAGCTGATGAGTCCCTACAGATAAGAACGGGAGCCCTTCGCTTAAAGCACCAATGCTAATAAATGAATATGTTCTCCATCACGCCGAACGCTTATTGTATTTCACAGGGACAAAATGCAATTTGTATCATTTCTGAGCCGCACATCAAAAGGAAGTGGGCCGTGTGCGATGACTCACTGCAATGAAAACACTCTGTTTCCAATCGAAGAAAATCAGATCTGTAACTCTGTTCATTTCTTTTTACGTCCTCCATTCCTTCCATAAGGCCGTGAGCAGTGGCGGTAAATGGGCGGATAAGTCGAGGCAAAAGCAGTAACGCAGGCGGCCCTTCTTGGCGGACAGGCCGTCAGCTTATCAATAAATGACATCATCTGCCCCCGAGACGTCTCTCTGCCTGTCACATCGGTGGTAAAAGGAAAGACAAAAAGGAAGGAAAGGAGAAATGTCTATTTCTGCCATTAGGGCTGCGGTCTGAGACACTGGGGACAGTTTGTCTCAGACTTGTCTCTCAACAAATACTCACCGTCCAACGTACAGTTAGAAAATAATAAACTACAATAGAATAGATAAGAGGGAAATGAACTGCATTGGAATAAATTAGACAAGAACTAAACTTAACTCATTAAAGTCATGAGGTAAAATGCAACTTATACTAAACTTTAATTGACAGTTTCTTTGTTTAATTTGATTAGACCAGACCAGTCAAAAATATAACTGGAGTAAAACTTCATCTCCCCTGAGCCACAGTGAGTGTGAGTAGATGAGAAATGATTATAACTAAGAATAAATTTGACTTTGTCATATTCTATTGTTTTCTTTTAAGAAAACCTCCCTGTGCTTGCTGTCATGTTGTGTCTCCTTGGTGATAATTATTTACTTTTCTTCTGTTTTTTCCAACCAGTTTAGTCATGTGTTTCTCCGTTTCTAAATTATTGAAAAGGCCGCATCACTTCTCTGTTATTCATGTGGTAACAAACTGAAATACAGTATTCCTCTTGTGCTCCAACCCTGTTACTGTCACTGGTTGTATCTCATGGCCGATAAACTATCCCCATGACCAACCACTCGCCAAGACATCAGTCTTGGAAAGTCCCGCTTCACCACCAACAGTGCTTGTGTGTGCGTGTCTGTGTTTTGGTTGGAGTGGACAACTGTATTGAGATGTGTCTGGTGACATTATTTGAGGAGCATCATCCACATCCCGTTATCATTCTGGAAAGTCCTGGACCTACACTAAAACCTCCAAAAACATGACCAACGCCGATTTCTGCAGCAAAGTCAAACTAGACATATAAACAAATAATTCCCGAGACTCATAATTCCCCCTTTTTCCTCATGTGCATCTCTGCTCACATGGATCACTTGCTCTTTTACTGCTTTCCATTCAACACAACATGATTTCTGAAGAGTGAAGCCTTCACATTCTGCTGCAATTACTCAACTTGCAAAAAGTTGAAGTGAGCTGAAACGTGGAGCCAGCGCAGCAGCCACACAAGCAGAGATGCGCTGATGATGGTCGAGCTCATTAGCAGTCAGCCTGTAAGGCCGTGTGCCTGTGAGCTCTTTCTAAAGTATTTTTGAAAACAGCAGGGGTATATGACTACGAGCAAACCTGTAGCCAATCACACAGCGGGAGCACAGTGCCGCTCCTGACTGTGTGATTGGCTTCCTGACTTGTGTGATTTGACTCAGAAATTGGGAGAAGATAAACACTATGCTGGTGCGTTGTTATCCATTGATTTAAATAAATCAAATACAGAAAATTAATAACTGCTAACAGGAAAAATGTGATTAGAATTCTCTGCAAAACATTGAGATTTTTGTTCCAGGCCCCAAAATACGACCAAATCACTTAATTTTCCTGCAGCTCATTGATGTTTTCAAACTGTTTCTAGTGAAATTTGGTGATATCAAGGCATCAACTCATTCTAGATGAAAGTATGAACATTTTGTTGACTTGTAATCTTTCATATGAAACATGAAACACACAGAAAGAAGTTTAAAGGAGGTATGACTCAACTCAAAAACTGGAACAATGTGCATTTTGAGCAGCGGCTCTGTCAGGCGTCACCACCTCCTGCCTTTCATGCCATCTCTTAAATCTATATTTCACTGTGTGCAACCTCTCCTGGCCTGCGTCATCAATCACTCAGTCGGAGCTGGTGGCACGAGAGGGCATCTGAGAGCGAGAGGAAACTTCAAAGGCAGGTCAGGCTCGGCCTGTTTCGCTGGCAGAGTGGCACATTGTGTTTTCACAACAATGGAGAGCCATTACAGTGGAGCCCGTTATCAGCCGAGGGCTACCAGTGACGGTTCCTGCCTCATTGTGAGCCATCGGAGCAGATTGTTTTCAGGGGCGAGGTCAGACTAAACATATTAGGGGCGTAAGACGACACACCTGAGGCTTATCTGATGGGAAATGGAAACGGCTACAATACAGGCGAAAATGCATCCTGCCAACTCGTCACATTTGAAGATGGTGTTTTTATGTGCATGCTTACGTCAAGTGTTTTGTACTTGTGCATTCACAGACCTGATTTTATGTGATTAAGTGTTAAGAGCTGAAAAGCCTTTTTATTCATGTGAGTTCAGCTGTGTGTGTGTGTGATTTTAAAGTTTATTTGTCACCATTGTGTGTGTTTATATGTAAGTGTGTGCACATGTTTTTCTTTTTTTTTCGTATTTACATGACTGAACCAAACATGGAGACCAAAAATCAAGAGCTTCTCTCATGAAAAGTCAGTGTGACATCTTTTAATGATAAAGCCGGGGATGAATTGTTTATGGTGCTTTTACCAGTGTGTATTTGCGCTCGTGTCTTTGTGTATGGTTGCGTGTTGGGGCGGAGGGGGGGTAGCTGGAGTGAATAATTCAGAGAAAAAGCCGTTTGTTTTCAGGGGGTGAAGGCAAAGACACATCTGAAACATATGGGAGGAAATCACATTGAAAGCAGTGAGCAGTAAATTAATGGTAACAGATGCCAAGATGTCTGGCTAGTGCTTTTTTCTACTCCTTGCTTGCTTTTGTTTTCTCTGAGAGCTCTTGCATTCTTAATGTTGGGAAATAATACAATTAAGACTTCGCTCTCTCTCTCATGTGAAGTTCAGCGGTGTCACTTCGTCACCGCTGCAGCGTCGCAGCACTACAATCTGTTCAGGAAGTCGGCCCTACCTGGCTCAGGAGTTACTTTTCCATCGTGCCGTTGTTTCATTGATTTTAATTCTAGGTGGTAATAGGTTTTCAGCTGCACATGACGGCCATAAATTATTTATGTTACCTTGATGATGCAGGCTGAGATAAAACAGATCTGCGGTCTCTGTTTTCTCAGTCAACCCCCCTCCAAGGAGAATATCTTGACATGTTAGAAATATGTGTAAGCCTCAAGAGTGTGTGTTTGTGTATTTGTGTGTGTGTGGTGGAGGGGGGTGGAGGGGGGTTGGCCTATGTCCAAGCTTGAGCTGCAACAAAGACAACCTTGCTCTTAATGGCACATATCTGGGAGATGGAGGAGCCCGATACATGAAAGCGCTGTGATCATTACACTGATAGCAATTATCCTTCAGGAGGCTCTAATGGCAGCGGCCTCTCTTACACACACACACACACATACGAGCTTCCAATCAAGGGTGGCGGGCAATTAAATGCGATGCTTTTTGGTGAACCTTTAACGGCGAACAAAGCCTGACGACAAGGAGCGACAAGGAGATTTAATAAAAGAAAAGGCATCATTTTAGAGAACAAAGGGGGTAAAAATCAGGACAAGAGCAGGACAAAAAGGGGAAAAAAACATATTTATGCTGTTTATTAATCTCTTCTTAATGTGTTGCAGTGGACTGAGGGGGAAGGGGTGTGCGTGTATGTGTGTGTGTGTGTGTGTGAGGGGTCTCTGGAGTGGAGCCGGGGCTTTGGCAGAAGTATGATTGAGTGCAGGGGCCAGTGTGACGGAGGGACAAAAACAACAAGGTAATTAAAGCTTAAAGCGTGCAGTTTACGCTCTGCCATCCGTGACAGCATAAGGTGTCTTCCATCCAACCCCCATCACGCCCCCCACCGCCACCACCACCACCCCTCCCCAAATGAAAAATAAGTCAGGTAATTGTCATTGCGCACTGCGTGTCATTATTTATTAAACGGGTAATTCATCTTCATGGAGAAAGCAGAGGAAAGCAGGTAGGACCGGTTTATTAGTCATAATCCATCGGGCAAGTCGCGTTTATTAAATCAGGGTTTTACAGGAGAAATGACAAACATAAAAAAACATAAACACAAAGAAATCATCTTCACTATTATACTCTCTTGTGTGCATGTGTGTGTGTGGAAAGTCACCACATGGAGAGAAATCTTTGAGTTAAAGTTTTCGAAGGCATCAGCATCACCCCCCACACACACACACACACTCTCTCTCTCACACACACGCACACAGAGTCCTTTTCTACAGTATAGTTTTTTCAAAGTGGGACGGGTTGACAAAAGAGATCGCTCCCCGTTGTTTTTCCTCGCGCGGTTACAAAGAGGCGTGTAAAAAGTTACAAGGTTGTCCCCCGTGGGGTTAGATTTCAAACAGCACCTGTCAAAGCAGATGGGGCATTTAAATAAGAGTCTTTAAGAAGTATTTGTTACAGCGGAGCTCAGGAGTACCTGCTGTGCTCGCCGATGCTTTTCACGGCTGTCGTTGCTCTCACAGAATCTGTTTGCTGTGTTTGCAGGGATAAACATCACATTAAAAAAAAAAAAACACCCGCACAAACCCACTGAGGCCACAAATTACAACAGAGAAGAAGACTGCATTTATGTAACGGCTGAGGCAAGTGAAGCCAAGTCTGCTTGTATGACTGTTTGTGCATGTTTGTTTATAAAAAAGATGTACTGCATGTGCACACCTACATTTCCAGTTTTGCATGAAAAGTATGGTTATGTAAAATATATATTTTTTGATGAAGTTTTTTTTATCCGACAACAATGTGCATGCATGCAGGTGTGTATTTCTGCAGTTTGCAAGTGTGAGTCAACAGAAAATCACAGTATCAAGGGGGCCGGGAGGTCAGGAGCAAAGAAAAGCTGTCTTTGATAACAAAACCTAAACGTCATGGAAATCTTCAGAACACAAAGTGAAGGGTACAGCAAAGTGTACAAGTACGCAAACACAGCTCGCAACACGTAACACCCTGATGTCTCCCTTCCCTCCGTACCCTCCGAAGTGCAAAACAACATGCTGGTTTGAAGTTGCTCACCGCGGCGTCATGACGGCACTCGGGCCTCAGCCTCAGTGTGAGCTCACACCTGGGAATTCAGATAGAGGCTGTGACTAAACATCACCCTGGACAGATGTGTCCTCATGGCCAAATGTGTCCTCAAGACAAACAAACACCACCACCTATAAGACTCTTGGACTCCTCGGAGAGTAGCCTCGGGCCAAATAAATAAATAAACACATCAATCCAGAGCCTTTTAAGCTTTGGAGAGCCAGAGGTAAATTCTTCAGCCCTGCGCTGCACTGTGCTGTGCAGTTTACTGTACCACTTCCAGCTGCATACAGGTGTTTTTCTATTTGTCAGGAAAGGTCATTACAACACCAAACTAATTAATGTGCACTGATATGAAACAGAAAAAAAGAGGAATCCTCATGTAAAAGAAGCAGCAAACATTAAATATTTGGTATTTCTGGTTGAAACTGATATCAAAACTGATTTATTCGACATCAATTAGTTTAATCAGCAAAGCTGAACTGATTCCCAGGTGATGCAGCCAAACTGCAGACCCTTATTTGACTAAACTGGTGACAAGATGAGAGAACAGAGAGGGGAGGAGGTGCTGTCAGAGAGCTGTGGCTGACAGGCCAGGAGTCGCCATGTTTGAGACTGATCCCCTCTTGAGATGACTTTGCTGTCACTTTGTTTCATCACTCCATGCCTGGCGTTTTTCCGGGGCTGCGACCACCAGGGGACCGGGAGGTCAGCGTGCAGTCCTCCGGTCCCTCCGTAACCTCCCCGCCTATCACTGCGGCACCGGGCTTCCTCGATGACAGAGAGGAGACTTCTTTAATACACTGGTGGGTTCAGCGACCGTCACTCCTTCTGTCATTTTCATCTCTCTCTCTCTCTCTGCATCTCTCCGTGGCCCTTCCCATCTTTCTACCAGCCAGAAAATAAATAAAAAACTCGGACGCCCTCTTGTTCTTCACATGCTAAACTTCATTCGGATTGTCAGACACTTAAGAACTGACAAAACGCTTTCTCCGACTCCCCGTCATTCCCTCTGCTGTCAGAGGAGATAATAAATAAAAATGACTCCTGCGTGGGCGGAGGGAGAAAGGACCGAGACTCAGTACATCAAGAGATGGACAAAGTGCTTCCAGAAGCCTGTAGGGAAACTTGGGTTAAAACCACAGACCAACACACACGTCGATGTATACACACATACACTTAGGATGCAGACGGGCGGCCCCCTGCTCCCCAAAGGCTTATAATGGGAATAGGCAATGTGACAAAGAGTTAAAGGCACGGCAGGCCAGTGTCCCAGATAATAGGACAAGCTGTCCAGAGTTGCCGCTTCTTGCTTTGGTGCGGTCAAACAAGGCCTAATGTGGTGACGCTGTAACCAGCTGGGGTTTGAGAGAGGGTTGGGTGAGTAGATAAACTAAATACAGCCTCACCAAACGCCTGCTGCACATAAACCTCTGCACGCACACAGGCAGGCAGGCATGATGGGAAAACATAAGCTTTTCAAAGGCAACTAACTCAGATAATTCAGCGAAAGTCACTCACAAAACTGCAGGAGGAAAGTATAAATAAAACAGTAAAAAACGTGCGCAAACGTAGAAATGATTTGTAAAATCCAACTCCATCAACAGCCAGATGAAAGAGACACAAACAACAGAATGCCCTTGCTTTGTGGGGGTTTGCAATACTTTGCGAGTGAAGGACAATTGGTCCTCAGTGTAAAGTGAGCGCTTGGCTTTTAACGGACCTCTGCATGCCAAGTCCTCGGCAGGCGAGGCTGGGGACGCTACCTTCACTGTCATTCAGCCCCATCTCGTCGACTAATCTTCTTGGTGCAATGAAAGAGCTTAACAGCTTTGCAACACTATCCCTCCCCAAATGTCATTATCACAATGTACTGTGCCGACCAACCGTCTCAACCGGCTCCCTGCTTATCGTTTTCTTCATGGGAAGTTGAAGGCAGGCGTCCGCTGACATTCGCCGAGCTCTCACTGCAGCTCTTGTCCTCAGCACGTCAGACAAACACATTGGCATAATGTTATTCAGAAGTCAGAGCTGTAGTTTTGACTTTACTGCTCGTGTTTGTCAGACGGTGTGCCCAAGTTCTTCAAGATGTAGCATCAGGCCTGACAGAAACGTGACATCAGTGTTGGACGCACTGATCAGAATCAAGAGGATTATCGTGTTTGGAGATCGGCCATCAGTGCTGAGTGGAATATACGCCTCCATGTTGGTTTGGTTGGGTTGGGTCCAAATGTCCAAATGTCAATAAATAAATGTGTGATTTGACCCATAAAGAAGCTGATAAATCTTCATAATGGCTTTCTTAAGTGTTTTAAAATGCAAGCAGCTACTGCCAGTAATGAAATGAATCTCTTTCTAATGTTTTATAAACGTGTCTACATTCATATTTGTGTGGTGCTGGTGACAGTAATGCTGGTCTGATCATGTGACCATGTTCCTGATATTTTTGCATGGTTCTAAGTCTCCAAAGATTATAATAACCACAAGCTGACAACATGCTGCCAGCATCATGGAGGCCTTTAAATACGTACATCACAGTACGTACAGCGTGAAACTCTCTACAGGTCTGGTGTACGTGACGTCCGCACACTCGATCCAGACGAGGTCTTGGTTTTCCGCCACTCGGCCTGGCGGGGGGCCGCAGATCCACGGCTCAGTCGTGATCTCCGAACCCGCCCTTGCCTCACTCTTTGTTTACTCTCACACAGAGTTAGCGATGAGAGCCCAACCCCTCCTCCTCCTCGCCCCCACCTACCCACCCACCACCACCTCATTACCTCCTCTACCTGATGGGCCCACTTCTCTTTCCTCCGCCTCTCTCTCCCTCTCCACTTTTATTTATATATTTATCTTTTTTACCCCGGCTTTGCGGGTTACCGTTTTTAATATCATCGGTGAAACATGATTATTACCTCTTAATGCCGAAATTACGGGGGCATTCTTTTTGTCATCCTCGCCGTTGCATTTTTCCCGCGTAGCACCCCGTGGCAGGAACATCTTTATCTCCCCATGTGCTCCTAGTTTTAAAACCTTTACCCCCGCTGTTTGAAAAATATTTCTCATTTTCCTCCCCCATGGCGTGGAGAAATCCCCATAGGCAAACCATTAGTGATCTTTCTGCCTTTCCCAAACACTTATTACTATCACCCGCACTCCTTGAGCTGCCTCATTGGCTTTTGGTAAATTATGCAAATAAGGTGATGTTCGAACATATAGTTTTTCTGTTTTTCTGCAACTGCGCAAGTTTGCACAGCCTTCCACCGAGCAGCCGCGGCACCATTAAAGTGACTGAGCACGTCAGCAAGATTTATGCATCAGTGACAAATTATAATGCTTTGTCGCTAATTTCCCCGCTGCTGCTTCTTCGCACAGGTTTAGTTATGTGTTTGCCTTTTGGGGAGGCCTTTGGTTGTGAGTTTTAGTGTTTAGTGGGGCTTTTTTTTCCTTTTCTCCCTGCATATCAATGTGTCACTTCACTTCACATCTGCAGAGACAGGAGGCTGCAACCCAAGCGAGTCAACTCTGGTGTTTGACTCATTACAGACGATGCAAAATCTATTCTGGAGTTTCACTTTTCTTTTCGAGGATTGTCAAAGTGACTCTGAAGCAGACAGATGGACAGACATGGGGGCGAGACGTTTCAATCCGACAACATACACAGACAGGATTGCAGCAGATTTCCATGTAAATCACAGTATATTTAGTTACTAATATGAGAAATAACAGTTAATTCCCACTGTCTGCTCTTTGTAATACACATGCAGAACATCAGCATGCACCGGTGCCCCCAGTTCACATTTTAAAAGCCTGAGTGGTCGAGATAAAAATAAAAAAAAGTTGAAAAAGCACATTAAGGGTAGATGAACAGTACCAGAGGGGATCCAGCATCGATACCCCCTACATGTCAAAGCCAGTGGCATCCCACCTTGCCTTGCTTCCTCTTCACGCACTGTATAATTGTTTTTCATTTACTTTGAGCACGGCTAGCTGAAAAGATGGGCCGTTTCAATGAACAGATTAGGGCCTGCGAGCACAAACAAATGACAAATCCCTCTTAACCCCGTGAGCCTCTCACTCTACGCCCCCCCACAAACACACCTCACCCCGTCAAACATTTGGCTCTGGCAATGTTATTAAACACAACTTTGTAGATTTACTTCCTTCAAAAGTGCCATTTAACCAGGCGGCAGGCAGGAAGGAAGCAGCGCTGGGAGGGGAATTACAGGTTGCCAGCGTTTCGTCTTTGCGGAGGAGTGACAGGGCCGTCATTTTGCCGGCGGGGCCACCTCCCGTGTTGTTGTGACAACCGGTCATTATACATCGCCGAGATGCTCTCAGCTGCAGGTTTCAGCCCAGATGCAAATGGACGCAAATGGGCTCCGACCGCGACCAAGCTAATAACGTCCTTTTCATCAGCTTTTGCTTCCTTTTTGTTTTTTCTTTTTACTCTCCTCTGCGTTTCACCCCTTCTTCTCCTGGCTTTTTCTTTTGTTTTTGTAGACCCCCCTTCCCACACTTCCCCTTAAGGTGGACAGTTGAGAGCAGTTTCAAGAGAGTGTTGGGGGTTTTTGATAAAACTTAAAGCTGCTACAGTCAAGTTTTTTGAACTGTGTTAAAACGTACCAACAGACAGGATTTAAATGGAGCACAAAGAGATAACAGTACTTCCTGCCAGAGGTAACAAAAGCGCTCAAATCAATATCTACTGTAGATAACTAATTAATACGAATTTAACACCTACACTGACACGCAGCTTAATGAGGGAACAGGAGGATGGAGCGATGATAGTTTTATCTTCCGTGGGTATTTTTCATCCTGATTTCTTTGGTGATTTTCATGTGTAGAAGCCGAAAAAGAGCAACAATTTCAATTTTCCTATTATCTTGCCAGGTAAAAAAAAATTAAAAGACGGTTCTACTGATAGAATTTCTGAACAAACTTAAAAGAGAACCATGGAGCTTCACTCTTTGTGAGCTCATTAGGTCCCTTTTTGTTCATCTCCTCCCCTCTTGCATGCACTAAATCAATATTTGTATGAGCATACATTTTTAGAGAACATTTACATTTACAGTAGCAAAAGGTCAAATGCAAAAAACACAAGAGAAAGAGGAAATGTATTAATACTGTACACAGACTAATAGGGCTTTAAATAGGAGGAAAAGATGTTTGGAGAAAAGAGTCCTTAGATAGTTTGACCTACATTAATGCCTGGAGCTGGAAGTCTCATTTACTCATTAACTGAAGCATTTTACTGTGTATTCAAATGATTATTTACTGTAAATGATGAAAAGTACCTTCTGTCCTGCCTATTCAGGTACATGTTAACACACCTGTGCTCCCTCTCTGATGCTACAGATCTCTGTGAGCACGATGCTGTTTTGGTGAGACGTACTGAGGATGGATGAGGTTTTCAACACGGCCGCGTCATTTGTCTTCACCTCGGAGGAACAGACGGCAGCTCTGCACCGACTGCTCCTTCTACCTGCTCATCAGTCTCTCACTCACTAGTCTGTTTTCTGCTGTTGGGGAATTTACTTTATGAATTTCAACAACTTACAGTTATTTCACACAAGCACAGGGAAACACATTCTAGTTTTAGTTTATCCCAAAAAACTGGTCATGTTTTTTATGATGGAGTACAAACTATAAATTTAATTTCTAGAGAAACAACAATGGTAAACCAAACACAGAGATTGTTCCACTTGATTAGTATTGTAAAGGCTGGGTGATATTGAAATGTCTGGTTTAAACTGAATAACAATTTTACCATCTGCTAAGATTAGTCACATGAGAATGGGAAAAAAATGACAAGAAGTCTGTGTGAAGAATATAGAAGATTATATTTACCTTGACCAGAATTAAGATATTAAGTAAAACTTCACTGATACTTGAGGATAAGATTGATTTTTTTATAGGATGAGCAAATATTTCAAGCTAATGTGGTAAAACAAGCGCACCTAGGTAACCAAATCTTTGTATCTATACGATCCACCTTAAAGTGTCTGAATATCCTGTAGTTTTACAGCATTTAGAGCAATTTCATCAACATCTCTTTGTTAGTTTTCATCCTAATACTCTTGTTCTTGAATAAAGAGATTTCATCAAATGGAGTCTGGCTTTGTGCTGCAATTTAGCAAGAGAGAGAGAGAGAAAAAAGATGAATTATCATATTGTTTTTGGTAATGCTTGCTCTCATTTTAAGGGTCAGACTTGATTTGAGTCCCAGTCCATTAGCAAAAGTAAAACACCAGTGTTTTGGATAAACAGTAGCAGCAGGGGAGAGCTTTTTGCAGACAGGAACTGTCTTTCTTATGCAGGTCTTTTGGTTTTAATAGGACGAAATGTGACAGGTACACACAAACCAGCCGCTGTTCAACTGAGCCTGAAACACTGAGTTTCTTAAAGCCTGGAGAGCAACAGTACAAATCCTCCACAGTCAATGAGTCTGAGTGATGATTATTTTGGAGTGAAAATCTGCACTGTTTAATAAGGTTACAATGGCTGTGGACTGAAATGTGTTATGTAGGATACATTCATGGTCATGATTTGTTGCGCTCTAACCTTTCATCTCATTTATTTGTGAAATTTTAAGGTGGAAAATATGATATTTATTTTTAAGCTTGTGTTGAAAATGACAAAACTTGCACAACCTGGATTAAAGATTTATTTAAAATCAGTCCCTTCAAAGTTCAATATTTAAACAGGGGCCGAAATGTTTTCAGTGATGGATTTTCACCTAAATCTAGAGCTAGATATTGCACATTAAATTGATCTGACTGCTGTAGGTCTAGTTACTCTGGTATTGTTATACCAGTTATATGTTTACATTTTGAATATGATGCACTTGTATGACAAATCTGTATTTGTCTAAGTAATAATATCACAAATAATATTTGAAAATTATTGTATTCTCTCAGTTTCACTAAATAGTTTCATCCTTGCATGTTTTTTTGTTTGTTTGTTTTTTACTGTACTCAAGATGTATACATACAGCATATATAATTTTTTGTCAAATGATAACCCTAATTTACACATTAATCTACATACATACCAAAGTTATATCATGTTTACCCCTGTTGTTAATACTTTACTCTCTGGAAACAGTCTTTCTCCCTTATACAGTACAAATATTTGGGGGGAGGTTTTGTTGTTTTTTTCTGCACCTGCCAAGATGTGTAACACAGTAGCTAGTGTCAGAAGCATCTAAAGCTTCAGAAAACGGGTTAAAAGTTTTAAGTATAAGCGAAAAAATATGCATAAGCATTTAAACTGGTGCAAAAATAACTAAATGACTGAGAAACAATATGTTATGCTCAGAGTTATTATTGGAGCATTGATTGGATTCGGCCCGGCCCTCAGGAATAACATACGTTAACTTTTCAAAGCGCCTGGCACTGGATGTGACGACTCAGACCATCAACCAGTTTTGAGCCATCAGTCCCATTAACTCTCAGTATTAGATGAATTGTGATCCAAAATAAAAAAAAAAAAAAAAAAGGACATCCATCAGTAGAGAGAGGGGCTTCTCCTCAAGGGTCTTATCCTAAGTCAGCCCAACACGAGAGGCGTGGAATTAAGGAGCACTGATTACCATTGTGAATTATCTTTTTCATAGCAGGGATGCACGAGCCGCTTTGAAACGCACAGTGAGAAAAATCCCCAGTAAGAAAGAGTCTCCAAACATGGATAATACCATTTAAGAAATCGTCTCATTGGTCTTGGAGAAGTCCGAGCTTTATCTTAGCACAAAACAAGCCGAGCGTTCATAAATTGCGGCTTCAATGGGATAATTGGATCACTTGCCGGAAGATTAATTGCGGCTGCGTGTTATTACACTTTATACTTCATGTGGACTGAACTGCTGCACAAACCGTCACCAGTGGAGGAGCGCTAGCCAACGCTATTTCTGACCGGCTTGTTTAAAACAATTGTTTATATACACACTGAGAGTTCTTTGAATGAATCGTACGTAAAGTTGCAGAACTTTGTGTTTTTCCTGTTACGGATGTCAACGTTTGTTCTGCTGCTTCGTTTTGTGTTTTTACAGGAATCCACATCTGAAAGGTTAAATTGAGCAATACAGAACAAAGCATAACAAACTCCATTATGTCAATGTCCTTGAGAAGATGAAGACACATAACTGTAAGGGAAAGAGAGAGAAAATAGGATTTAGGATGTCTGGGCCAGAATTTATACTTCCTTGTTCTGCGATAAAGTGCTCTATAATCTGGAAATAGAGTTTCCTTTAAAATATTACGTTTGAAGGCAGAGGATAGAGGGGGGGGAGAAAAAGCAGAGCTCAAAGCAGGCCTCATAATCTAATAAATTGATTTGCAATATCCTCTGAAACTGTGAACTGATAAATGTAGCTTCTCATGTCGCCCCGCCTCGTCTCCAGCTCTCTGCTTAATGTGCTTCGGCGCATTGAAAAGACAAAAGGACGGCCCCGGTAGTTTTGAAAACTATTCCAGTCGCCTTAATGTAAGCGCTCATCTGGGCCTCGTCAGTGGTCACCCAAGGATTAGAGGGGGTGCTGTATTCCTAAGCTCGCTCTTTCTGCTCTCTCTCTCTCTCTGCAACCCTCCCTCCCTTTTTACCATTTCTATTCTTTGACCAAAAGCTCAGATACACCCGAGACGAGGCATTAAACATTGGCAAATGCAAAAAAAAAAAAAAAAAAAAAAAAACAGATTATCCTTGGATATGAACTCCCATGTTCTTGGGATTGCTGGACAGCTGTATCCAAACTGAACAATAAGCGGCTGACTTGGGGTCTGTAGTCTCTATCATCTGCACTGGCAGATTGCGGCACAAACACAAAATAAGATCCAGCGACTTCCCAGGACTGTCACACTAACCGCATGGCCCCCAACATGTAAAAAAATGGAGCTAATCTGGGGCCCCTGGGGCAGCCCCGGCACTCATTTTTAAACTGCAGCGGGACAGATTTACCACCCATGATTCCACTGGGCGGGTGTGTAAGATGCCACCCTACTCCACCCCACCCACCCCCCCGGCGCCGAAACATTACGCCGCACAAAAGAGGAGAGAGAAATAACAAAATGTGATTTGCACCGAAATCCTCTCAAGTCCTCGGAGTGTGGTATGAAACGTCTCATTGGAGGAGGTGAATGGATCTCCCCAAGGTATTGTGTCTTCTAATGGCTTATTTATCAATGCCTTCAGCCACATGTGTTATCAGACGGTTTTGTTTGCTCGCAAGGTATACCTGAGACTCAGGCAGGCCTGCGAGGGATTACTGGAAATCTGGACTGGCGTCAAAACCGGGGAGAAGAAGAAGAAGCGACTAAGACGGGAGGAGAAAGACGGCAGCTCTGGGTTTGGCACTCCTGCTTGGACCACACAGATCACCGGGGACACTCGCATGAAAACATTCTCTTCTCCGTGTATTTAATAAATGCCACTTGACATTGGGAGAGGCTTTAGCGGTGCTCCCCGCTTTGGAGGAATGAGGACTTGCTCTGGATTTGGGCAGTTGGCGGGGCCTATCTCCACACTGGCAGGAAGCATCAGGGATTTCATGGCTGTTTGCCCGCCCTGGTGCTTTTCCTCTGCCTCACGCCCCACTTGGGCAGACATTTTCTTTTTTTCTGTACTCTGAGTTCCCTTCATTTGCTTTACAAAGACACAAACATATTTCTCTGCCTGCATGCACACAAAAGACGGGAGCTAATAATTAACAATATTCATGTACAACAAATATGGATGCTTTACTGTCTTAAAATATAAAATAAACATGCACACATCCAAATGAGCACCAGGGCTTTGCAGGATTCATCACTTAGCTGATTAACAGAAATTTTATCCATTGGAACTTTGAAGACTGATGAATTGTTTCACTTATTTTCGAACAAATTTCACTGATTTCAGCTGCTCAGATGTGAGGATTTGGTCCTATGAAACTGAAAAACATCGGCAGATTAATCGACCAAATACATCAAGGGGAAGCAAGGGATCAAAGAACAAAGTAAAAGCTTCTTAGATGATGCTATGAAAAATGTGACATGCTTAAACAAGTGTCCGGTGCTGTACAAAAGATGCTATGATGAGATTGAGTCCATCAAGTCGACTCACAGGTATCGGGCGTAGAAATTCTAAGTTGTACATTGGAGCTTGAGAAACAAACATTTCTTTACAGAGAGCAGAAAAACATGTTCATCACTCTCTTGTTCTTGTTTTGAAACATGTATGTGTGGCAGAGCAAGATGGGAGCTGCACCACGGTGGAGTGGGGGGGGCGGGGTTAAGAGGTGCGTTAATGTAGCTGCAGGGTCCCAACATCTGCATAGCCGCAGAGAGCATCCAGCCTGCTCGACCAGCCAGCAGCTGAGGCCGCCTCTGCACGGCCCATGGGCACTTGTGCATGGGTTTTTTTTATTTCTCCTCCTTGTTGTTCTTGTAGCTGCATGTTTCCGCTTCTTAGTAAAACTTTGAATGTCCCTGCACTTGTACATGTGTGTGTTTGATTGTGTGTATTTGTCGGTGAAAGAATAAATAACCGGGGCTCTGCTATGGGTTTGTGATTACGTCTCAGTGAACCACAGACTGGATGGAAAATCCAAAATAGTCACAAACCTGCGTTCTCACACGGAGTACAGCTGGGGTGTGTCAAAGCCCGCAGCACCACTAATGTAATGTTTGACTGCCAAACAATACTGAGCCTATACACACACACACACACACATGCAGACACTCTTACACTCGGGGAATATTGAGTCTCATCTCTCCGTGGCAGGATGATATCACCCACCCTGCTTTTCCACCTTTTCACACACAATTACCAACCAGCAAAAGGACTCTCTTCCCGTCTCTCTCTGAACTGGAATAGCAAAGGCTGTAATTACAGCAATCAGCAACGTTGACTTCACAACACCCCAACACAAACTGCACTACTGCGCTCGCACACTGTGGACATCGATTCAAACGCAGAGCCCCGCTTCCCTCGGCTTTGGAAGATAGGGACTGTCATGATGGATGGCCGTACGCTTTCCAGGCCGCTGGTCATCATCAGCTTGGCGCCTTGGAACCCCCATTTCCTGCTTCACACTGACCCCTTCCTGCCCCCATCAGCCCCGGGACGGGTCCAGGCATTCAGTCACATGGGGGGAGGGGGGTGAGGGGGGGACAGGAGGCTGCAGCATCAGAGCTCACACAGCAGAGTGAAGCAGATTAATGCGGGTTAACACTCCAGGAATTGTCACTTTTCCTGAGGTTACTTAAGCGCAAAGTAAACAAGAATAATCACAATAATAATACATTTTTATTGGTACAGCAGTTCTCACAGCAGAGATAAAGTGCTTAGACAAGCCTAATAATAAATAAGCCAGACACAAATTAATAACGAAGGGTGAGAGAAGAAAGAGGACGGCCCCCGTACACAGCTCAGGGTAGGTAAACACTACAGGACGTCGCTGCATTTCTTTGACATAAGCAAACAAAGGGAGACATTTATGAGGAAGTTCCCAAACACAAAGGCCGCGAGCTGTGTGGTACGAGCTGAATATTCATGACAGAGGGAAGATTTATATCCACGTTACAAGGAAGGTACAACTACAGACAACTTCAAATCAAGTTAAGATCAAATTATAGAAACACATGCATAATATGTGTTAAAAGATTTAAATGTAACTCGAAGTTAAATATTGCTGTTGGACCTGCTAGCCCTGTTATTTCATGCTGGCTGTTATTTTTCCCCAAAGATCTCAAAACCACAAAACCGATTTGGCATTTATTACTTATACCCGTGTTATTAATACAGTGTGAACACAATCAGGTCTGCTCTTATTTGTCTGGTTTTGAGGGCAGGCAAGAAAAATACCATGAGAGAAAAATTATGATATTCATTTCAATTAGGACAATTCTTGCTCGCTGTAATCTATCATAGTCACCATTCGTTTCCTCTGTAAGATGAAACATGAGCTCTTAACTTGATGCTGTATAATCTTGTGCGGCCTCCACATGAACCCTGCCCGAAGATAGTGAAAAAAGTGGATGAAAGAAGAAGAAATTTAGAAAAAAATCGGCACATTTGTTTCATAATCTCCCCGCACAGTTATGGATCTTATGGCCACATATTAAATATATATATCTGACCGGCCATTATTTTTTGCTGGGAACCAGACCCTTCCGTCCTCCCATCCTGCCATCAAGCCTTCATCTCAGTGTGAGAAGTGTAATTTGTGTACATGGCCTCTGGTGTTGTTTTAGGCCGTGCTCCAAAGCCACTCTAAAAAGGTATGTGGCTTTGGCGGGGAGAATAAACAGCCACCTCATTTCATTCTCCCACGTCTCGGACGGTCGTCTCTGCTCCTCTCGACCCTGCCAGCTCCCCGATTCCAAAGAAAAGCACACATAAAACACAGCACTTTGGGGAAATCAAGAGGCAGGAGTGGGAGGGGAAGGGCTGAATGGCTAAAAAAGGTTACAGCGCAGATCCCAGAGTAGTTTCAACAAACCACAACACGGGAAAAAAATGCAGCTGCATGTCTGCTCCGACATTTGTTTTCCACGTTATGTCAGACCTTAAACTGTTTTTGTTGGTTTGTTTTTATTTGCACCAGTTTTAAGTTCCTGAACCCGTCCAATGACCTCACTTGAAGATCTTGATCACAAAGATTTTGCTCCGTCCAGATAAATATCACAAAGTGCTGCAGCAGCAGTGGAGGAGGAGGAGGAGGAGGAGGAGGAGGAGGAGGAGGAGGAGGAGGAGGAGGAGGAGGAGCATCCCTTTTTCCCACGAGACTCTGCACATTCACCCCATTTGCCAAAATTATTTTCTCAAGTCAAACACAGACACAAATCACAATTTAAGAGCAATAAGTGTCACCTCCACTCATTTTTCTCCCTCTCCCTCCTCTCTGTGCTTTCCACTGCTACGAAGCATCACCCGGCAGCTGTGCTGGTGGAGGTGACCACGCTGTGAGCAGTTTGCTATCTAACTCTGCAAGATTTCACTTTGAGAGAACTGAGGGTTAACCGACATACGTGGCTGGCGAACGCAGCTTCGCCTTCACACAATGCTGGGTGGGTTTGTAATGGATATGAGCTACTGATGAGTAAGTCTTGGCAGAGTTACAGTAGTTGTAGGAGAGCACTAGCCAAATGCTTCCATGGAAGTTGTTCAGGAAGTCTTTATTATTCTACTTGTTATTTATGAGCTGCATTTCCGCCACTATGAAAACATGGTGCAGGGAAAAGTAACAATGCACACCGAAGGCGATGTCTTTATGAGGATGCACATGATATTAATAAAGATATCAGTGTGCCACTGAGCCTCCTGTACTCTCTGTGGTGCTACTGCTCCACTAAACCACCCTATACTATTTTTCTTCTGAAGGTGATCCACCTAGACAGCAATAAATTAACTCTTCACGACACTATCTCTTGTTTAGACAGCACAGAGGAGACAAATGACCGTCGATGGGCGTATGACTAGGTGCAGACTTCAACCAAACTGCGGCTATACCTCTGTTGGCGCCCGAGAGGCGATGAGTGAAGGCCTGACAAATCAGCACTGACAGGTCCACCTCTACCTGGCCCCTTCCCGCTCCCATCACTGTCGACAGTGTCTCAGACGTGACGGGTAACGGCCCGTGGCGCCGCAGTGAGGTCCGAGACTTCACAGCCAAAATGCCAAACACGATCGACGCGAGCACACAAAGCCCTTCTCCTGTCACGAAGAGGATGTAGAGGTTGCGAGGAGAGGTAGTCCGTGTCTCACCTGGTTAAGAGACGCTTAAGACAGTTGGCGGGCTTGTTGGCGAGACGTTTGTGAACGCGGCGGCATGCGGAGGAGGTGATATAGCCTCGAGGTTGTTGCTGACCTGAGAAGACGAGGATGAGACAGACAAGGATGGGCCTTTTTACCTCAAACATGAGTTATCTAAGAGACACTGGCCCAATAATCTGGAAACTGAGGCATACAGGGGTTCAACGGTTTATATATAATAATAATAATTTGACATGATTTTCTACATTTACTGAAGCTAAAAATAGATACTTCACTTTCTTTTCAAGGATTATTTTGCCAATAAAGGAGCAGAGTGGGAAACCTTAAAAAACTACAAATATTCATCTGGGTTTAAAAAGAGTTTTGTTGCCACATAATATAATAACACACCTATAAATTTCTCACACAGCCTTATAAAAGCCTGCTGCTCCTCTCAGTTGACAGCCATTTTCCCTGGTTTTCCCTGGTCCCTGATGTATCGTTGACTATACATCATGTGACAGCAAGTCTATTTGTGTCACAGCAGGTTGGGGAAAATGTCAGAAATGAACATGTCTTCAGCTCCTCCACACATCTGCTCAACAAGAGGCAGCAAGCTTCTCCCTTCACGCTGCTGATGACTGGATTCATGCAAATAGATTGGACCAGAAGAAGCCGTGTTTTCTCATCGAGATGTTTAACCTTAAAGTCGGTTTGTCAGCAGCAAAGCAAAAGGTTTGCATGTCATTTTACACCTGCCAGACATGGATTTGCACTGCCATCCAAAGACACCGTTATGCATCATAAAATGTAGATGCATGCAGGCCTCAGGACTCAAAGTATTTTAAAAACCATTAGCACCTTTTGTGTCTCTATTTGTAACTGAATTACAATAAATATGCAGGAATTTGTCTAGATAGTAGATGTGAGAAGCACTTAATTCCATTCTCATAAGTTGTGCGTCCTCTCTTGAAGCTGCCAGCCCCACCGTACATCAAGCGCGCCTTGCACTGTTCAAACATCAGAAACCATACTCAAACACATTTTTTCCCACAGCATTCGTTATCCAGCCGCGGCAGGGGGAAACAAGGTGTGCAGCCTAATATGAAGATGCAAAGCAATCATGCAACAGCATATGGAAAGAGACGGAAACGCTAAAAGCCTTTTGTAAACCCCTAACAGATTCAACTCATTGTTCTCCAGATGCCAGTTAACAGAGCCAATTGAGATTTTAAGCATTTCTGAACAACACTAGGTATTTAACACGTTTTCCACACACACACGCACACACCGCTTCACTTATTGTTTTTCCTTTGATGGAATTTTCTTCAAAGCACGCCTCTTAACGTTGGCGGATCATCTGGCTCGGCCCCCTCGTTTTCAGATCCCTCTTTTTTTTTCTACTCCTCATTTGCGTGCCGAGGTGCTTTACCTTTAGGAAAAGAAACATCAGGGTTTATTAACGGCAAGGAGAAGAAAAAAAATAAAACAGGAGGATCTCTTAGACTCTCACACAGAGCACTTCTCTCCCCGGGAGACTAAACAGAACAAGAAATAACATGAGCGGTATGTATTAATGTATGCCCTTTGATGTCTGGCTCGCACAGTCCTGTAGCACCATTAACAATTTAACTGAAACATCACATTTGTCAAAACTAAATTGTGCATCTAAGAGTGGAGGTTGAGAGAAGTCGTACGTGTCTTTCGCAGAGTTGGACGGGAGCAAAAAGGCCCAATTAGAATTGTTTTTTGAACTGGAGCAGGAAAAAACAAAGCAAGTGTGTTGACGTATGTGTGAAAGAGAGAGAGAGAAAGAGAGTGAGTGTGTGTGTTCAGGGGGACCTGCTGCAAATGCTCACATCTTACATTAGCTTAGCTCCCTCTAGTGTATAATTAAGGCACTGATGACATTTCCAAAATCCACCAGTTCAACCTGAAACTGCACGTTCAACGTCTACAGGTTAATGTGAGTTTAATTTATTTTTATCACTAAACATTATTATATAAAAGGACTATTTATCATTTGAAACAAGCTGCATATTTCTTTAATATGCTCTGATACATCTGAGTGAAGGAGTCTGAGCTCCTATGTTAGATTTCTATTCTGAAAAATATTCAGTGGTGTTGCTTTGCAGTGTCTAAAAATAATAAGCAAAGTGTCAATTTTTCATGCCTGTCATTAATCATTTATCACTGAGACCAGTCATTTATTTTAGTCCTTTATTTTGTGTTATATTTGTTTGCATCACCATGCCCCTTTACTGGCTGAACGGTGAAAGAGCCTGGAGAAAATCTATTTGATTCTATCCAATTTTAAATATGCAATTTATGATAAATGCCAATGTTAAAGAGCTATTTTTAAAAGGTGTACAATTCATGCCACAGAAAGACGAAGCCCTCAAGCAGGAGAGGCTGTGACTGACTGATCCGTGTTGCACTGCACAATGAGATGACCAGGACGACATACAGATTTCTATCACTTGTAGCTAAAAGTTAAAACCCTGTGATGCTCAGGCTTTGTGTCATAATTCAGAGGAGACATTAACTGATCCCAACTGTGAAGATAAAACTGCATTAAGAGAAGATTTTTGTCCAAATTGTGGATCTATCGAGATGATGCAGCTCTTTGTTTTCAGACCAGGAAATGAAAATATCCCCCAGTGTTCATCTTTAATATTATAAATTGTCAAAAATGTGCACAGAGACGCCCTCAGACCTGCCAGTGTAACAATGAACAAATCTGTTCAGCCTCCTGCAAACAAAACCCAAAACGTAATCATTAACCAATCAAGCTCAAAGGCAAAGTAGCACTTGAATGGGAACACAGGCCGTGTTCAGTGGGTAATATCTGGCAATTAATCACTTGATTAATATGCCCTTAAACGCACAAAGTGACAGTGACAAATTCTGTTCGCACGTTTGCGATCCCGAAAACGATAATTGTCCAATGAAAGTCTCATTTGTCAACCAGAGAGAGAGGCTGAGCTTCCAGTTCAGCTCCGACACCGCACTGTTGTTTTTATTATTGTTGTTTTGTGACAGGATTTTTCAATCATGACTCAGGAGGTCGGTGAAGGTCAGAACCTAAAATATTTAAATTTTTCATTAAGAACAAAATATTCTGAGCAGAATAAGACAGAATGAGTTTAACTGTAAGGTTAATTCATAAAAACAGAGTTGATTCAAAACACTGATGAGTTTGAGATATTTCATTATTTCTCATATGGCACTGACCTCCCTGATATCTCTGAGTTTCATATAAAAAAAAAAACACTAATATGTTTTTCAATTGAGTTTGCTTTCATCCTCAAATGGCCACAAACAGGAGGAAGAACCAGCTACGACCAGCTCCAGTTCACGTCTATGTCGAGCTCATGAATATCCAAACGCAGCTTGGTTTCATCACACGTGTCTGAGCCAATGGTGTCGCATCACAAATGGTGTCACACAAAATGGCAATGACAATCTGCATCAGGCAAGAAAATGATGGAGAGATGGACTTATGATACAGTGATATTATTTTTCTGATTTCATGCTGTGCTGCATTACTCCTCTAAAATATTATCATGTAAATGTGTTGTGATGTTGATTCTTTTTTCTTTGCTGCGGTGACCTAATTTCCACAGACACACAAATACACACACCCTTTTTCCTCAACATTTACTAAAAGACACAAAAATTCAGCATAAAGTTAAAGAAATTAGATAAAATGCTCCACTTGTCTGTTGAGATATTGAGAGGCTGCTTATTCCTGCAGGATTAGAAACTGGACATACTACTCTGGCCTGGATGATGACGACATTACATAAAAGTTAAAATCTTAAATCATTTAATAGCAATTCAATGGAAAGATTTTTTTTTTTTGCCTACACCCAACCTCCACACACTTAGTCCTACATCCTCTTTAAGTCATGTCCATGCCTTCTTTTTTATCTGTTTTGTATAATTGTAAATATACTTTGTAGGCTTTTGGACTGTTGTCGGTGTATAACTAACCATACTATGAAGTCATCTTGAGCTCTGGGAAACTGTGACTGGAATTTTCTTTTGGCAAAACAAATCAATTATTAATCAAAAAATAACTGCCATATTAATAGATTGATTTGCATACTGCTTCAGTTTTAAAAACACCTTGCTTGCTGCATTACAAATTCTCCAAAATCAGATTTTTCCTCTGAAATGTGCCAGAATCAGATCAGCAAAATAAAAGCGTGACACTGCTGTGAAGTGGACGTCACCCAGCATATGACAGCATATTGCTGCTGTGCTGTGCAGAAGCCCTCGGTGTGATGTGTGCAGATGAAGGGCTGCGGCTAAGGGCCCAGCCAGGCGGTGCAGCGGCCGGGAGAGGAGCACTGGGAGATGGGGGCTGCAGCGGCCGTGTTCCCCTGGTACCCCCCTAATGAGCTCCACTGCTGCTCCCAACATGAGCCCTCGCTCCTCCACAACATCACACACTCCCAGACAGAGCAAGTGAGGGAGCAGGGCGCACATACAGTATAAACACACACACACTGCTTTGCTTCAGCATGGAGCAAGAACATTACACACTGTGTGAGTAGCAATATGCATGTTTAAACATACAGACAGACACAGTCCAGGCCTAACAAGTACACACTAACAAGTCACATGTACGTGGAAGCAAAAATAGTCCCAGCACTCGTACACACCTCGCAGCTGTTGCACAGCCCACTCCAACACGGAGAGAGAGTATTTATTAGAGCGAGACAGCGAGTGAGAGGTGCAATATGCATGCATAAACACACTTTGGAGTACCACACACACATATGTATGCAGAATCTTGCTACAGCTGCAGCATGGACTGTGATGGACTGAAAGAACATTACACAGCCCTGAGTGCATGAGATAAGAACATGTAGCAACTCGTGTGCGTATGTGTTACTCACACACAAGCAGCATGAGACGTCAAGTGTGCAGTGTCAGGATCTGAACTGGAACCAGTTCATTTATTCCAAAGTATTATTTCTGAGAATAATTGTCAACCATTGGCAGGTTTTGGAGTCTTCATGGGCCAGACAAATAAAACAATAGTAGACATGCTTAAATTAATCTTCAAAATAAAAGACCTGGACATCGAAGAGGTGGGTCAAACTCATCTTGAGCTGCAGGTCAGATCTGTTTCTAGAAACCACGACGACCTTTGCACATCTCTCTCGTCTACAGCTGAAAAGATTAATTCATTACCCGACAGAGAATTAATCAAATATTTTGACTTGAAATTGAAATTCAACCGTATCAGTGACACGTGTATCCGTGCGCTAGTGCAATCTCCCGACAACAACACGGCCAGGCCAAACAATGCATTAACAATCAGTGATGGTCACGATCACCCAGAATCAGCTAACAAGAGCACAGAGCACCATATAATACATTAAACTCTAACCTTTGACACAGACGTAGTTCATCGAATAAAGGCTTTAAACTCAGGTCCATTGTGGTTCTGGTCATATTTGTGATGATGTGACTTGGGTCAAATGAGAACTGGGATAAAAATCAGGCACATACAAGGCAAATCTATCTCTGGTATGTGGTTCACAGGGCATCACTAACCATCTCGATGGTCTCCTTATCCACAGCAGCGGTGAGTAAGACTTCCAGCACTTACTAACACTTACACAGAGATGCCCGATAATGTCTTTCCCGAGAAGCAAACAAATTGAATTCGCTTTTATCCCAGTAAAAAAAATCAACCACCAGTAATTACCCCACGCAGCAAAACAACAACACAGAAAGAGAAAAGAAAGCAAAAGAAAGAAAGAAATTTGCAAACTATATCTTTTTTTCTTTTTTTTTTTTTTCGCCGACCATATCAACTAATGATATTGTAATAAGATGCCTCGCAATGGAGTGGGAATGGAAAACGTAATTACATGCATTAGTTTATCTAAGCGCTTGTACCGTCGCAGATCCATCAGTTTTTCAGAGCTGATCTGGAAGCCCATGCATCACTGTCAGGAGCCGTTTGATGGGGGGAAAACGTGTTCATTTGTTAGCCTCGTTTAAAAGATGGCGCCTCAGATTCACTTAGGCCCAGACGGAGCAGAGCGGTTATGACAGCACCATTACAAAAACACACACACACAAAGAGAAAAGGTCTGAGACAGAGCACTCGGCGCCTTGGCAACTTCATCAGCTTTTTGCATTAAGGTGATTACAGTCAATGAGAACAGCCTGAGCCGTGTTGTGTTTGCTAATGATTAGATGATGATACGGTAACGGCCGCACTACCTGGACTCATGTCAGCTGCTGAGGTGCTGTGCAGCATCTTTATCTCTGGCTGCTTGACCTGCTTTTTTAAATAAATATACTTCATATGACTTGTATGCATTTGATTTCTTGTCATCAGTGTTGTGAGTTTACATTTTAGTTGAGACTCAACTAAAAACATCTCCCAACTGTTCCCAAATAGCTCCAAAAGCTGTACTTGTCATTTAATAAACACACTGCTGAGTTATATATATTTTACAAATGAATTAATATCCTGTCAGGATTTCAGAGGTCAGAGGCCAACGAGACTGATCATATCTGATGATAAATAAAAGTTTGATATCAAATCCACTTTATTAGTCTGAGCCCACTGGTTGAATTCCCTTTGGAGCTTTCTGAACAGAGGAGAGCACTGTAACAGTGTCTGGGTTACGGGTTTTATTCCCACAGGGACCACCAACAGTGGGAAAAAAGAAAACTGTATTCATGATACACTGAAATCCTTGTGAGTCTTCAGCCTTCATTAAATTCTCAGATTGTGCAGTTGGTTTTAAAAAGGATTTTATCACTCCTCCTTTCACAGTCCATACATTTACACATTTACATCTAATACTTATATTTACAATGTGAAATAATGCAACAAAGAGTAAATTAATTGCAAGGTTTACACCCAGCGATGACAATAAACTCACACGTTATCGCAGCTGTTTTATAAGTAAACATCTGTCCACTTGAATGACTTTCCCATCTATGACTTTTGTGGCGTTTTCTGGTGCCACAAGCAACATGAAATAGTCTCCAAATGACAAACATTACATTGAGTTAACTGTGTTTGTGTTATCATCAAGAGAACAGACTCCTTCTTCTACTTGTGCCACTGAATGGCGACTGCTTTAATGGGACTGGGGGAGAGAAGCAGCTTCAGGTTTTTTGAGAATCCAAATTTGATGGAAAAATTGAACTGTCACTGAACGACTCCAGGCTGCCATTAAAACTTTCTACTCACCTCTGACTTAGAGCACTTGTTAGACAGTCTTAGAAACAAATTGCTTTGCTAAAATTGGGCTTTTTCACCATTCAAACAATCGGATGATGAGGATCCAAGGCCAGAAACTCTTGTCTCGTGATGCAGACAAACACTAAATTGAAAACTTTTTTTTGGAGCGGTTTGACATCTAAATCGCTGCAGAGAGTCTGATAGAAATCTGGTTTCATTCTGGTATCAAAAAAATAAATATATAAACAGACCAAACTCTGGACAACAGCAATGAATCCTTATTATTTCGTGTGACAGTTTGCAATGAAACTGATCACATTTAAATCACTGGAATTTATTAGCAACAAAGTTTGTGCCTTAAAAAAAAAAACTAAAATTAAAGGCTATTTAATTAAACCGTGTGAGATGCAGGTCACTTCTTTGGGCATTGAAAAGGGCATTTTACTGAAGTTATCCATCCTACCTAAACAATTACCCTGGCTTTTTGTAGGAAAATTTCACTTAATTATTAATTGAATAACCCTAAAAAAAAAAACAGTTAAGCGGATGTTGTGTAATTGATGATACAATTAACAAGTCAAGGTTTTTCCACTAAATGATCCTTTTAAAAATCTGAAACAAAAAGAAAATAGAGGCTTATGCAGTGTTACAGGACACCATTACATTCCTCAGTCACCGTGTCTTTAGTCTTAATGGACATTAAACATGGAGCTGAAGAAAAACACAAGCACAATTGAGTTAGCGGGCACTTACAGGGGAGAAACCTTGCCCCATACATTTGCGTAAGAACACATAACTGTCACAAAATTACACGTCATTATTGAGCAGATCGTATGGATTCCACTTATTGTTGCTTAATGGCCTCTTTAAAAAAAAAAAAACACAGTTAGTCTGCTGTTTAAAGACGACAAGAGGGAGGATGCTTGGGTGTCATCTTGCCCAACCTCCTGTCCTCCTCCCCTTCACCGAAAGTAAGAATCTGCCTATTCAGTTACATTTCAAACTTCAATTCCCGTTTGCAATCAACTCGTTACGGCTGACAGCTTGAAAGGCAGCCATTAATGACTGACACACACATACACACTGCATGTCCGAGATAGACCTGTTCCTTCTGCAGCCAGGACAAGACCTGTGTGCAAAGGAGCCTGCAGCTCAGATGTAGGGGGAAACCGCCCCCTGCTGGCCCTCACAGGCAAAGCATCTATTTCTTGAATAATAAAAGCACATCTTTATTTTTCTGTGCAACATTTGACATCAGTGATTTGAAGTCACAATCACAGAAGAAAACATACATCAGAACAAATGTAGCCACGAGTAGTGACACATAAAACTCATCTGTTTTGTAACCTGCTTGCAGGAATTCAGATTTTTCCTTGAGATGCACAAAGTATTTCAATTCATGTAGACGTAACATGAATTCTTGCAGAGCAGCAAGCAAATAAAAAGTCTGTTTTGAGGCTCTGGTCTCGTCAAACCGGAGTTTACAGCCGAGGTGAGCCCCTCTCTCCTCTGCTCACACCACACTACACTAACTGATTTCACTGTCTCCTCTTTGTTTTGCAGCTACAGTGTGTTGAAGTGGATTTGGCCAACAAAGCTGTAAAACTCCCGGGGGAGTTGAACATTTATGACGACCTTGTTATGCTCGACGATTTAAACAGAGCTGTGCACAGGAGGTGAGGAAAAGTCAGACATTCTTACACAACCTAATGTCTGGCATTACTTTTTATTTGGCTTTTTTACGTGATCACAGCTTTTTGTGGAGATGTACGGTGCACAGAGGAACACTAGAGAGTTTCTTTGTTTTAGGGTGGAAGCATGAGATTGTGGGACACTGTGGGACGGCAAACTCTTTCCACTAAAACCCCAAGTAATGAAAATCCTTGAAGATTATCAGCTGTTTTAATTAGTATAATGGAACCTGTGGGACACATTGTTCCCTCTAATTATTATATATTTGTTTTATCTGCTTCAGGATCTGCAAAATACCTGAAGATGAACTTCTCTGTTAATGCTAGTGAACTAATTTAGACATTTTCACACTGTATCCTCTGACGACTACAGTGGCCACATGTCCTTTCATTTATCTATTTTTTTTTCCTAACCAGAGCAGGTGTAATATTATCGTCCAAAAATTGGAGCTCTCTCATTTTGAAATGGAAATCTTTGAGAATTAATTTTTTGGCAGCTCCTCTTGCATGATTCATGAAAGGCCGGTAGAGGGCTAATTGTTCAAATTAATTTGCGTAAACGACTAAGCAAGAGATAACAGAATTACATCTGCACTTCCCTGGCACGGGTTCAACAGTGATGGGCCTCAACAGGCAGCTGCATCAAGACGGCATCCTTGCCAGAAATTAAAAGCCACAAAACATTAATTAATAGACTTTTTGTTTCGTTAATCTGCACCAAAAGGTTTAAGGAGAGCAGGGTGGGGGGAGCTGGTTGTGGGGGAACACCGCACAGGAGAAGGCGGTGTGCATAATTATAATAAATTACTTTGATGCAACATTTTGGAAAAAGGTTTTTTTAAAAAAAAGTGGGTGTGGGTTAAATAAAAATATAAGGAGGCATTCAGGGGGGGCACTGGTGTGGAGTTAAGTTTTTGACAAGCTCATTAATCACCATGGTAATGGAGCTGTTACACTTAGAGCACATGGCGCTCTGTCTGTAAGCAGTCATGTGGACGGCGGTGGCGGTGGCCAAGAACAAGCAGGCCGAGCCCCTCGGACTTCTGGGAGTTCAAAAGTAGAGCCAAGAGGATGTGAGACGATCAATCTCCTGGACTTCAGCTCCTCCTCCCACTGTTCTCCCAAATTGAAAAAGCAGCCCATACTTTGCACTTGTCAATTTGGAGCTTTATCTACATGCAAGAGGCTAATGAGCCATCGCACACTCCTGATGGCCAGGATGTAAATGATCCTAACTGGCTCTCTGTCTGCTGTCACGAGCTGCAGGACTGCGATGCAGGGAGGACGAGATGGAGATGGGAGGAAGTCAATGTGCCAAATCTTCTCCAACACTCTCATATGCTTTTGGGGCTGGGGTCACAGGTTAGGGCAAGACACCGACCGTGTCAGGGGTGTCCACGCCTACTGTAAACCTTATCCTAAATACATGCTTGCACAGAAATCATCAACTTATCAAAGTCCTGCTGATAAATGTGCAAAAAACAGATGCACAACAAAGTAATTTTCATTCTGATGCAATGGTGCAGTCACACAATATAGCGCTTTCTGCACTAAACTGCTGGAAAAAAAAACAAACAAACAAATGTGCGAGTGCATATGTCTGTATTTATAGAAGAGAGAGAGAGAGGAGAAGCAGTCGCACTTCACTAGGTCAAAATGTATTTATAGTTAAAGGCAGGAGAGTTGTGCACATTCAGGTGACTGTTGTGTTGTTGTGTGGGCTGAAGTCTGCACTTTCTATCACCTAACAGCCTCTTCGTGAGTCTTGATCACTTTGAAACAGCTGAAAATATTAATCATTCCCAAACATGAACTCAACTTGCACTGAACGCAAGATATAAAGTTAAGAAAGAAAACTAGATTCCCAAAGGCCTTGAAATTATTCACAACTGCACAAATAAGCCAGTGCACTACGCGCATATAAATAGAGCAAGCAACAGAAACAACATGGTACAAGACAACCCATGCTGAGAAGAATGAGAGGACAGCAAACAGGGCCTGTGAGCATTTGAATTTACATGAGCAATGGCTCTAATGAAAGCTAAAGCTCAGTGAAAGTGTGAAAAACCTCATATGAATCACCTTTTCCAATCAGGCTGAGGAGATATGGCCTCCCCCTCCCCTCCCCTACAGCGCTCAAACTCCTGTTTCCCACAATCATATAGGCAATGTAAACAAGCTGCGAGGACGCTCATTTCTCATCCGCTTCTTTTCCCGCCACCGTTTCAATGGATATTATTACCATAAATTACGGCTGTAACGTGAGGTGGGAGGCAGATAAAAAGTGGTGTCTGGGCATCCATTTAGCTCTGGTAAACCTCCCCGTTGCTGCCAGTTCATGATCACCCATCCAAACGGACTATTTTATGCCCGACTTGCTTGATGCATGAGAGGGAGAGCGAGCTACCATTTTTTATCCCCTTTCTTCACTTCTCTCTCCTGAAAGAGAAAATCGATGGGAGGACACAAAGCGGCCATTGGTTATGTCTATGTTGGTGGGAAACAAGCACAGCTCACCTGGGCCCTGTTCATCTCTGCTCTGCGGAGCCCCCCCCCCCAAGGGGCCATGAATGCACCGCCCACACCAGTCGTATCGCCTCTGCGCCCACATATCACTTCAGACCGAGCAGGAATCGAACTGTCGCTGCACAAGTGTGTTTTGTGATATTTTTATATATAATCTTTGCAGCTGAAATGAGCCAAGAGTGAGCCATGTCTCCAACGTTCAGGAGGCTCATCATCTGTATGTATGTGGTGGAACTGATTACTACCAACACACACAAACACACCAGTATCTATGGTGATTATTCAGTATTCAAATTATGACCAGTTTCACTTGAAACATTTCCTTAAAAAGTAATAAGGATTTCAATCTTCCAAACTGATCAAAAGTTCATGCTGCTGATCAGCACAGGCCTGGATTCACTTTGGTGTTGTTTCATCAATTTACTGTGCAACATTTCATTTTAACAAATACAGTTTTGTTGCCTAGATTCTCAAATTAAAGACAGAAAATATTAAACATAGAGTGCGACCGAGCACCTTGTGTTGTTTGTTCAATCAAAATCCAAATTTACACCATCTCTTTATCATCTCTTTCACCATCTTTATAGTCAATATGTTAGGAAGTAAATCTACAACACCTATGTAATTAGACAGAGTCAGAGTCAGAGTCAGACAGTCTCTGAGTGAGATATGCATCTACAATATTCTGGTCAAGTCCACGAACATATTCCCTTTGATTTCTTCATCATTCAGCTCTTCCATCCCTCCTTCCCATGACCATTTTTCCACCGCTGACACCCAGACAGTTGGTGCTGCCATTTTGCTTACAGCCTCATTTTTCTTCTTTTTCTTCTTCTTCTTCTTCTGCTAATATATTCAGCCTCCTCTTCTTCTCCTGATACATATTCGCTCTTGATTGTAGCTGCCAATTAGGCGGCGAGGCTGTGGCAGTTCATCCATCTGACTTAAAGGTTCCTTGCCACTAATTCTGACGGTCAGGTCAAGTAGTGGAGGGACCCATTAATTGGAATAATGAAGTCTTCAGTGAGTGATCATCAATGACTTCAGAGTGCTATTAATCCTTTAAAGAAATCATCTCTTTATTTCTAATGTTTAGCTTTATTGTCCGGCCTGCTGCTGCTGCAACATCTCATTTATCCACAACTTAATAAACATCATGCATACATGATTTCTCTCTCTCTCTCTCTCTCTCTCTCTCTCTCTAACTCTCTCTCTCTCACTCCGATGTCGATTACTCTCTAGACCATTTAATTTGTTCTCATTTCTCTCTCGCTATTCTTCATTCCTCTTCTGCCTTAATTTCCCTGCCTGCATTTTTCTTCTTTTATACCACAGTCCTCCTTTTCCCCTATATGCTCCCTTCTTTCTACACTTTCAGTCCACAAGCTGCTCCCACTGAAGCAGCACTCATTTATTATCCACCTGCTAAAGCTTCATATTAAAGGTCCTTGTGCATCAGATAATAAGTAATAGGGCCTTTAAAAAAAAAACCCTTGTTAGACATTCATAAGCTCCTGAAATTAACAGATTCACTTATTAGGAGTTACGAAGCTTCTCTGCAGCAACCAGATAGAAAGGTTGCTGCATTAAATGTATGTTTGTGAAAGTTTCCTATAAGTGCTGAAGAATGTATGGTAATCCATATGCAATAGATCAAGTAACAATAAACATTTTTATGATGCTATTATTAGCACAGATGGGACGTTATGAATCCTTCAAACGATGCTCATTAAAACTATTATTAATAAGATATATTGTGCATATTATCCAATGCATATCAAAGTGTTTTTCTCACCCTCTTCCATCACCCTTCGCCTCTTCCTTCCCCCCTTTTTTCCACTTCCTCTCCTCTCATTTCCCACCCCCTACCACGCTCCCTCCTTCCCTCCATATCTCACTCCACTCATGCTGAGCCACTTCAGGTCTATATTTGCTGCTTGACTGGACAAATAGAGGATCTATCTCAGCACAATTTACTGGCCGACGCCTCTTTCCATTCATTCTGTTGCCAGATGGCAGACAGCTTTAATAACCAATGTAACAAATAAACTCTGGGGTAATATGACCAGGTCTGTCTGCATAACTGCAGCGCAGACCTACAGACTGTGAAGCATTTGGAAACATGGGGAAAGGAAAGGAGGCCACATTTCAAATCTGTGTGTCATCTATTTATCACACTGATATCACTTTAGGACCTTTCATTGTCCAAATTATTGGCTTCACTCACACGAACAGCTGCTTCTCTGATGTGATGCATAAGAGTGCATCTCAGTTCACTACATTAAACATTAATTTGATTATTTCATACACATAATTTTGCACATGTTTGCAAATTATGGTGTGCAATATTCTCTTGAATATCATGATATTTATTTGGGTCGTGCTCCAGCTTGTGAGAGAAATGTGTTACTGGAGGGATAAAGATGAAAACCTGAGCTGCTGTCAATTAATATGATATCACGAAAACTAATCATTACTTTGTTTGACTGCATAAGTTCCAAACAATTAATCAATTTCAAACATAATATTCTTTAATCTACTCAAATCTATTCATTCACCTACAATATCTATGAGTCGAGCCATCAGTCTTCTCAACCACTCATGCATCAATCTTTGCATGCAGTTATAAGCTGGGATACAGTACGTAGCCATTACTCACAGTGACATTGAAAAAGTGACTGCCAATAATCCCAACAGTGAATACATGTCAAAGACAACTTGCAGCGAATGCACTGTGACACTGCTGGATTTCAGACATGAAAGATGGACTTGATTCTCCCCTCTGACAGTGAGTGGAAAGCCTCTGTGCTTTCACAGCGTGGCCCGAGTCAAATTGTTCATTTTACCTCTAATCGTGCCATTTATCAAAATGCTGCTCAGCCGCGTCAGTAAGTGCAGTTATACTAACTAGATGTGAGCTGGGCCGCGGAGAGGACGAGCCATCGCTCAGCTTCGGGTGCCCAAAACAGATGTTGGCTAAAGTAGGTTGCAATTAAATACTCTGTGTTAAAATGTCACTTTTTGCATTTACAGGATGGAAGTAGATTTTAGTGTTCGACATGACAGCAGTGTGTTTGCAGGCCATTACTGCACGGTTATGCTTTAAACCACTGTTTAAAGTTGCTGATGCGCAGTTGACCCTGACCTCTGACCTTTGCATGACCAGTGAGAGACACTATGGCACTTTCATTATGTTGAAATTAAAGAGGTATTTGTTTTATCATGCAATGTGAAGCAGCTACATTTTGTCAGTTTTCAGTCTGACCAGTGGTGAAAACAACAGTGTCGTTGAAAGAACATCTACTTTATCTCACATACATCACAAACACTTCATCAAATAAAATGTAAACATATATTATTACGGTTTGTTAGCTGACATGTCAAGCCACCCACTGAAATCACAGCCTCCACACACTCGGAAAAACCTGAAGAAAACTGTGACTGCTGAAAAGGTTCCAGCACCAACCTACATTTAAACTCACGCAACACTGAGGAATTTATTAACCACAATTAAAAGACGTCAGCATTTGCACAACTGTAATTATTTCTAAAAACACTTGAGCAGCTGGGTGATGCGACTGCATCCTCCTCATCTGACTTTTATTGAGAAAGGGCAGAGCACCGCAACACAAACACCAGTCAATTCGCCCGTTTTGCAAACAATTCCTGCAGATGATTATGAGCCACGTTGCTCCAGTTGATGGAGAGATTAATCTTGCTTTGATAGAAATATGTCAGTTTCTGCAGCCTGTGATGGATGCGATTTATCATTCCGGACAAATCTGTGCCTGAACGTCCCTGCTCCTGACAGCTCTATCGTGGCGAGAATGTCCCAAAATGTCACCTGTTGTTCGCATAGTGACCTTCTAATTTTCTAATTCAATTTCGAGAACTCCCCTCGCCGCCACTCTGCTCATATCATGAACCAGTAATAACAATTACACACCATGACTGGCTCCAAAACCTGCTATTCCCCCACTTTAAATCAAACCCCAAGTAGTCTTTTATTAGACTGCCCGGTTAAATCAATCTAAATCTAAGCATAATAACTCTCTAATCAGGTGCTGGGGAGAATAATAGGTTGTCACGCTCGAGGAAAAATAGGCAATCATGGAATGTTTTCTTTAATTAGGCCGGCTAAAGTAGAAGGGCACGGCAGGAGCGTGGGACACATTCATCATAGCCAAGGTGGGAAATTACTTCAATTACTCAGGAAGGGGAGAGTGAACAGAATTACAGAAGTCAGAGAAGCAGAAGAGAGGAGACCGTGATCTGCAAGGAGGTCCAGATGACACCGGGGGCAGGAGAGGCAAGGACGGAGGTGGGAAGGAGTGAGGGATGCAAGGGCGGGAGGAGAGAGGGAAGGTGGAAGGGTTTCTGGTTGAAAAGAAAGATGTCCTGCTGTGATAGAGATTTTGTTCTATTTAATTTACGTATTGTTTTGTTTGTTAAGAGCCATGAAGATTTCAAAAGGTTATTACTATGAAAAATAACACTAAAACTTCAGCGCAAAGTGGATGAACAGGGTCAATATAAGACAGGAGTAAGAAAACCCTCCCAGACTGCACTATTTGCCAGCTGCCTCTTGCCATGGCTGTAAAACAATCCTCCATCATTCATCCTCAAAATCGGAGCCCTATCGACACGTCCAACAAGCCTGCACCACAGAGCTCCCGGTGTCTGTCAGCTTCCCCAGAATGCAACGAGAGAGAGCGACTGGCCACGACTCCTCCCGATGACGAGGTAAACAGCCTCTTACTGTAACTGGATCTATCGATTGGGACGATGCTTTGGCATCGGCCCTGGATCCAGTTTGTTCTGTGACTGAAGACCTGCCAGCTCGGCCCCCAGCCAGATAAATAGAGATGATGACTTCTGATAACTGCAACACACCAGCTGGCTCAGGGCTGAGCTCAGATGAAGTAAGTGCCACGACAGACGAACCGAGGCACTTCAACTCCTCTACTTTCCGCTGATTGCTTTACACATTAAAAGACAAAAACAAATGTTTCTTCTAAACTTTTGTAAGGAAGAAATGGCTTCGTATTGTCTCTAGATTTATGGACCCAAAGTAAAGGGTCAAATATAACTAACGTTCCCAAAAAGTGTTTCCCTGGTCGAACTCAGTCGAGTCAAATTGATTTGTGTGTTCGGGGTACTCTCAGTTGATATGCAAACTGTTTATGTTTAATGTAGTACTTACGCGTAGCTGAGACGGTTGATCGTCATGGCAGGAGCAGGCATGGCAGGAGTTTGTCCTTCAGCAGGGGTACAGCCACCATCCTGCAGATTAAAATGTGTATGAGAGCATATTCAAAGTCTTAAAATCAATGTTACTATGTTATTTGCCAAAAACTAAGTTAACAATTTTTTTTTTTTTTTTTTTGAAATAATGTCACATGTGACTTTGTTGTGTTCACAGATTCTCCTTTTTTAGTGTCTTATTACTATATTTTAATTAAAAAATATGTCCCACAGATAAACCAAACATTTACCAGCATTTGGCAGTTAATAGCTCCATTGCATCCTAAACTGATATATTCATCTTTTTTTGGCTTTATTGCGTGCACACTGACAGGAATTAAACACACATGATGTTGGATGGTGCAGCAGGAAGGTGGCTGACCACCATGGAAGCTCAAGCTCGTACTGACATGAGCAAAATGAAGCTATCCGGTGACTGTTAATACTAAGACCCTTACATTTCCAGTTTATCACCCATCTTTAACCCCCACACCCTGTCCCGAGCAGTCCCGCAGGACGAGCTCTGATAGCAGAAGATGGAGAGGCCTCTGTCAGTATCACAGCTAGGTGGTAATCAGGCAGGGATCTGTGGTTCACTGAAGCGATCAATAAAAGGATTGCAGTGTGTTCACATCTTGCAACTGTGCAGGATTATCAGGTTAGAGCGATCCATCACGGCTTGATAGGTGGTCAATGGCAGAGCAGCCGGAACTAAGCAAGTGGAAGAGACATGATGCAGGGCGCTGTTCAAATCTTAAAGGGAGAGTTCGGATTTTTGAAGTTGTATGACATCCTCATTAGCAGTGTCGTGCATCAACAGTGCCTTTTCCCCTACTGCGCCCCGGGAGCAGACTTCTGGCCAGGTTTTGGTGTTGAGAAAAGTAGTTCCGGCTAGTTGGTGGGGTCACAAAAATAGAGGGTCTTGCTTGTCAAAACAATATGCATTCAAAAGAGTAATACATTTGCATCACAAAACCGTTGTCCATGAAAAAGTCAGCGCTCACAATCACTCGGCGCTATTTTATCTCCCTTCGTATCACTGCGCTGCTGCCTGTCGACAGCTGCGCTCCTTTCCATCACTCGTTTCACGGTGTCCCTTTAAAGCTGCTGGAGAGATGTTATTTGTAGATTTGTTTTTATACTGTGTCTAGTCAATTTATGAGGAGACATTTTTTATAAGTTTAAAGGAAAAGTGGCACCAAGTTGCTGGTGGTTGACCCGGTAGAGCACGTTACCTTTTAAGGCTTCATCCTGACCACAGCAGCCTAGGTGTGGATCCAGCCTGAGCCGCTCTCTCACTCACCGTGCCTGTCAAAATAAAGGTAGAAAATAAAGTTGTGTATTTAAAACTGATATGTACAAACAAAGTGATGATGTGTCATATTAACAGTGTGCAGGCTCACCCTTAAGAGCACGGCCTCAACGCATGACATGGTTGTACAGTGTGGAGGTGGTGTGTTCTCCCTGTGCCTGCATGGGTTCCCTCCGGGTTCTCCCTCTTCCTTTCACAATTAAAAAGGAAATGCAGGTTAATCATTCAGCTGCGAGAAAAATCATAAATTCAACATCTGTGTTAAGTAGTTTCCCTCCTGATCCAGCAGAGGGCGTCCTTCACATTCACCAACAGTCTGACCTCTTGACCTTTCAATAAACCGGATGGTCACCTGGCCAGCTCACCTGCGGTGGAAGGTTGTAACAGCAGCAGGGTTTGAATCCAACTCAGGGGCCTTTGCTGCACGCCGTCCCCTCTCGCACTGTGATAATGAACAAAAATAGCAAAAATAAATCTAAAAAAGAAGAAGGTCATTCACAGAGCAAAGAAGGCCAAAGACAAGCAAAACTCATTTAATATGAGATAGAAAAAATACAAATTTATAGTAAATAGTTCACATCTGTCTCTAAAATGGGTTCATCTCTGTCCTGTGACCTTTATTGTGTGTAATTCTGCTGTCAAGACACAGATTTATATTTATATTTGTACTGAAGATATTTTAGTCTGAAAGAAAGAACAAAATCACTCTTTCACAATTCGTCCCTGCCTCATTTTTCCTGCCTGCCTTAAACACAATTTACTTTTTTCCATTCTCAGTCTCCTTCCTCTTTATGTTCCCTTCTTCTTTTTTAATTCTCCATCTTCTCTCCCTCTCTCTCCCCTCTTCTCTACCTCCCCACGTTCCCTGTCTTCTCTCTGCTTGACTGACCACAGAGCTCCATCATCATCATTGAAGAGCCGGCCCAATTTTTGTTATAAAGGCAATAAATCATTCCAGCTTTCATCTATTGTTATTGATGAATGACCAATTATTTGTCGTCTAATATGCTGAAAAACGATGACCCAGGGAGGCGGATCAACTTCTTCTTTTTTTTTCCTTCCTCCACTAGCTGATGTGACACAGGACAGCAGTGATGGATTGTATCCTTAAACCGTTATTACATGTATAATGTGGCGCTCAAATCCGACATCTCACTTAGTCTCAGCTTCCCCCTTTAAATAAACTCAAACTGTATCAGTCACATTATCGGATATCAGAGAGAAGATGGTTAAGATGTGCACTTTACCTGTTCTTGGTTCCTCCGTGGAGTTACAAACGGTCTGTGCACCAGAGCGAGGCTGCAACAGCTCATTTTCACCACAGCCAAACTGCACAAAGAGAAAGGGACGGTTAAAAAAAAACTCAACTTCTATATGAGACACTCAATCAATTTCTCCCATGTCTCATCCATCACATGGGTTTTACACAAGATATGTTCACTGAAACATGTGAATGCAAGCCAGACAATATTGTAGAATATCAGAAGTCAGATTAGATCAATAGACTAACTTATTTATATTAAAGTTATTAGATGAACAGCAGAATAAACTTTCATCCCAAAAAAGTGAGCCTTAGAGCAGAGTCGGATCATGTGCATGTACTTCTGTCAGAGCACAGTAGGTTAAATATAAATCTGAGGTTTTACACTGAAATAAAATGAAAGAAGAAATAACATAAACTCAGGTTTTACATATGACTGTTTATCTGAATTGCAAAGGTGGAAACTTGAGCACAATTACTCCATTGTTCTGCTTCACAAATGTCTCAAGCACCACTTATTTTACAGTCATGTTTTCCAAACAAAACAGAACAGGCTCATGAAATGTGCAGTTAATCTTTCAAGGTTCAACTTCACTGTCTCTACAAAAAAACAAGTACAAATAGCTGCTTCATGCATTATACCACGGTCTGCACTGTTTATTATGTAAAATAACTAAATGGAAACTAAGTGAAAACAAAATACTAACGATATAGTGCAGAATTCAACCATACTACACTGCACCGAAAGTATACAAAGTGAAAATTAACGTATTTCGAAGCTGAATAGAAAAACCGGTAGCTACATAATATAATATACGTATAAATACAACATAAAAGTGGAAACAACTTATAAAAATAAAATATAAGAATGAAAAAAGAGTGTTGTGTTTACGCTAGCTTGTCTAAAGTGCGCATATTTATAAACACTGGACTGCTAACTTCAAAACTAACTGCTGTTTCTAGGTAGGTATAAACAAAAACAAATAACTCACGTGAGTCCAGGTCGTGTCGGCTTCATGAAACCAACTCCCTTGAAGCTTTGAGCCACTGCACTCTTCGTTAATATCAATAAAATATCAATAATTTCATATCTTTTTCGATATTTAGCGTTCCGTCGGCGATATTGCAGTTTATTAATTAACCGCGAGGAACACCTGTGTCGGTTTAGAGGTGGGGGCGTGGCCTACAGTCGGTTAATTTTTCTGGTTCAAGCTGTGTATCTTATTGATTGGTGAGGGGAAATACGTGAGTACGTGAGTACGTGACTAGCTATGGCGAATTAAACTAGTGACACAAAACAAAGCTAAAGAAGCGGCAACGTCGTTGTTTTTACAAAGAAATAGGCTGTGACACTATCTCAAGTTTTAGCCCTAAAATGCATTTATTTTTAAATATATCAATCCATTATGACCAAATACAGTCACTGACCGAAGTTGTGACTGTTTAAATCGATTTTAAAAAATATATAAATAAAATAAAAATTAACAGAAAATCAAGAAATAAAAAAAACAGCAATAAATGTGTAATATGAAGTTTTTATACTATTAGTCAATTGCTGGTCATGTTTTCTCTCACCACAAGATGCCAGTATTTCATCTCCTTTCCATATAGGATTTTTCCATTATATAAAAATGCATGGATTTATGAAACTCAGAGTAAACCAGGTTTCATTTAGTCAACATTAGAATTTATTTAATGTAAAGCAGCTGTTGCAGTGAATATGCCTGAGCTGTGATAAATACTTTTCCAATGTGCTTGGTGTTTTGGTGCATCTAAAATCTTCAGCCAACAGATGTCAGTGTTTACCAGAAGAATGTAGTGCTGCCATGTGGATAAGAAAACTGAATTATATCACATTAAGAATTCATTGCCAGTATTGTTTCGAGGCAGTGTTATAGCTAAGAGAGCAATGCTGCATTAATCAGACTGGGAGGGGAAATATCATAAATTCATCAGTCGATATCCATCTTCAGTATCAAGGTCAACAGGCTGCATGAATTTTTAAATAAGCAGAGGAATGTCTTAAAAGTTTCAGAGCAAAATTAAATTCATCCAGAATTCATCAAGCTGCATATTCAGCCTTCAAACCTTATTTATGATAAACCAAAGAAGAGGTTCCTTTAGGGATCTTCTGAAATTAGATAGTGAAAGAAATGTAGAAAGTATAACTCAGAGAAGTTTTTTTTCCTTTTGGATCTTTAAGGGCTGTGTTGTGACAGGAAAGGAGGGAAGATGATATCTAGCAAAAAGCCACAAGATGGACCCAAACCCAGGTCACTGCAATTAAGACTACACCCGTGTGGGCCATGCTGTACACAAGATGAGCCACCAGAGGTGCTCATTGTCTACCTTAAGAAAGTAAAGATGCTCAATAACAAGTGAGTGCAACAGGTACATTTGATTTTCTAGATCCATCACCTTCTCTAATGCTACATCATCTTTTTATATTTTCATTCCAGTGATGCTCAAGGAGGCATGAAAGCTTTAATCCTGCATCCTGCCTTTGATAAACAGGTAAAATCCAGTCTAAAAGCAGCTGGAGGTCAGACTCAAAACCTAAGCCATCAGGATGAGGGCCATGCCTATAAGGGCTGCACTGAACAAGGTGAGCCCTCAGAGCATCTTTTCTCCTCAAGATAGGTTTTTGGGCTTTTGAGGCCTTTGTTATGATGGATTTGAACCTAGGTGTACATGGTTGAAGCAATGTTAACACAACCTGCAGCCTCCAGGGTGAGCCACTAGAACACACTGCTGCATGAACTAAGAAAATAAGGATCTTAAATAACAGGCAAGTTTGTGATTTAATTTTTTACATAGATTTTAGTATAATGCTTCATTGTATTTTCACTCCAGTGATGTTGAAGGAGCCACAAAAGCTTTAATTCTTCTGCTGCTTTAGGTGGGAGCCTTCAATAAATAGATGAAATCCAGTCTAAAAGAGTCCTGCTCTTATTCTCTGAAGTGGCTCAGTCCCATTTCATTTGTCAAGGGTCTACTTAAGAATGAAAGATGCCCCCTCCCTCCCCCCGCCCTTTTTTTTTTCACAAGGACGTATGAGCTCATGCTGCCTGGCCGGCTGCCTGGACGATGAGGAGGAGGAGGAGGAGGGGGAGGAGCCGGATGCATTCATCAGGTACATTACATCACCGCTGACCAATCCCCTGCTCCCTGACACGAGATCTTCGAGCAGGAGCGTGTCACTGAGTTTAAAGCATGGTAATTGACTCAGCGTGACACAGGCCGCATGTTACCTGGAGAACGCTGACACGCAGGGGTCACAAGGTCAAGTCATGGTAGTTACAAGTGTTCAGATTAACCCTGTGCTCTCCTGTCATGTGTTTAAAGAACCTCGCCCGGTCAGGAAAGAAAACCACATATTTTTGTGTTGAAAAGCATCAACAATAGACTGAAGTTACTTGAACTCAGCAGCAGCTTGTTGTGTCATGGTGTTCAGGAGGTCATGTGATAATTCATGCACACACTGGTGCATGGATGGTGATTTGATTAGTATCACTAAAGATGTTATTTTGTGTTTGCAGAAGTATGATTGTTTTTGTTTTTTGTGCAGTCAGTGATGATTGTGGTCAAGAGCTGAACTTGCAACCTCCTGCACAAGAGCCAAATCCCATGCACTCACCCACAAGCACACCTCAAGATGCATGATTAGTGGGTTTTCCTGCTTTCGCCCTGATCACAGGGGCTGGTGGGAGATGTGGTTTCTCTGCAAAGAGACGACTATGACGACGATGATGACAATATCTAAAAATGAAATGCAACTCTCGAGGCCACTGGTGCTTCGGGATGCTGTTTGTACACAAGCACGGCTGTAAAGCTGTCAGCTTCACTCTGCTTCAACCTCTATGTGTGTTTGTGTCTGTGTTACCCAACATGAACCCGCCATTTATGCCAAAAGAGAATGAACTGATAGAAACAGGCAGAGCAAGATAGATAGATAGATAGATAGATGCACAAAGAGTAGCCATGTTGTGTCCTCGTTTCACTTCTCATTTCAGTCTGAATAAGATGAATTGGGCATCGTTTGCCGCTCATCTGCAGCGCACACGCACACACACACACACACACACACACACATACACACACTCATATGATTAGCATCACTCGCCCTTTAAGAAAGTACATTGTGTTCGCGAAAGAGACTGAGAGCCTGGAATTAGAGTCAACTAAATTACAGTCTGTCTATGTGAGTGTGAGTGTGTGTGTGTTTGTGTTTGTGTGTTTGCACTTCAACTGAACATACAGTTCAATATCAGCAACAAAACATCTGCAGCTCCCTTGTTAAACATTCAGGAATGTGCAAATATCGATGAGGTGAAACTTTAATGATGCTCAGAGAAGTCGCTGCAGGAGGAAGGAGGAACAGCAAAAATTAAGGTGAGATGCAGATGGCAGTGATAAGAAGTCAATACTGAGGAGAGTTTGAAGAAATCAGGATTAGTCGTTTCACTTCATTTGCCTTCTTGGCGAGACGGTGAATCTACTTCTGCAGCCATTTTACTGTGCGTCACCCCAGGGGGGAGCTGTCAGTCAGACTGTGTGGGGGCGGGTCGGTTGATTCAGTTTGACTTTTGTGCACTCTGTTTTATTCCAAACCAATTGTTAAAGTCAGATTAAGAATTAAAGCACAACATTAGTCACAACGTAATTTTCAAGCGATAATTAAACACAGCAGTTTGCTTTCACATTAAAATCTGATGTCTTTTGCTTCCCACAACGCACTGGGTCTTTAATGGTTCCTCTGAACCTACGAAACAAAAGAAATACCCTCACAGCTCCGAGGACACTGAAGTTGTGTCCTTGATTTTTGTTACTGTAGATTTGTTGCATTGAAAAATCTCAACAAAAGTTTTCAAAGAGAGAATAGCATTACATTTTGATTTTTACATAAATTTATTGGGCTTTTGATTTCTTTATTTATTTATATACGATGGGACCAGAAAGAGAAGAAGAAATCAGGGCAGCGAGAGACAGGGACAACATGCACCAAAAGGTATGTTGGATGAGATATGCATTTAAAGTTGTTCACAGCTTTGCCTCTAAATGTTGGAGAATAAAACAGTGTTTTTAAATGAAACTTAGCTCTACAAATATTTGCAGCAATGGGCCAATAGTCAGGTTGGAGCCCAGGGTATGTCTGCATGAGCTTCACTCTGAGCACACCTTTTACACTCTGGTGTCTTTTCAGGGAGCGACTGTTGAGAGAGACATGCAGCAGAAGGCCACGAGCCGGAGCTGAACCAAGACTGCCGCAGTCACAGGCCTGGCCTCATGTACCACGCTCTACAGAGCGAGCCACCAGAGAACACAGACAGCACCACATTTAATGTAAAAGATTAAAAATCTGAAAGAGCACTGAAGCGTTTTTCCATCAGAGGAGCAAACTGTCCGAGCGGAGCTGGCGTTCAAACAGCATTTTAAAACCCAACAAAACTATAAATTTAACAGTTTGATGAATTGATTGAGTGAAAATCAAACATTTAGGGTTTTCTGGTTGTCTGCTGAGGGAATATGGACGTCTGTGTTTCTGAAATTCTGTCACTGAATTCAATTTACTTTTCTTTTCAAGTGAAACTGATTATTCTCCTTCATATCAACAGTGTGTGTTTGGGTTAAGGTTGAGGTTTCTCTCTCTCACTCGCTCGCAGAAGCAACACACTCTCTAAATACTGAGTCAGTCTCAATTTAAAGCTCAATAGTCTGATCATTGTCATTATTGTATGCCTCCTTAACTGAACAAAATCAAGTATTAATGGCCATAAAAAAAAACATGAAGACCTGATTGCATTTTCCTCACAGCCTTTATCCAGAGATTTTCCAGCGCTGTAAAAGAGGGAGCTTGTGTAAAAATGTCACAGATTATTAACTGAAATAATAAAAATCACTGCTGAGGCTGCTGGAGGTGCTGCAGGCCTAAATCAATGAAGCATCTGTGATTGGCGGAGCCTAATCAAATAACCCAATGACTTACATGCCCTCCCCCACCTTCCCTGCAGCACCCGTGCCAGGTCTCTACATAAGACGATCACTGTGGTTTAATAGCATGAAGCCATAGTTAGATCAGATACCATGTTGGCAGGAACCATCTCTGTCTCTCTCTGGCGTTATCAAGCGGCGTGTTTGGAGCGGCGATGACAGCGCTGGCACAAACAGGGAGTGCTGGAAGCTGGCCTCAGACCAGCGGTGTTGAGTGTGTGTGTGTGTGTTGGTGTGTGTGTGTGTGTGTTGGTGTGTGGCGCCTGTCTGGCTTCTGGCTGCAGCTCAAGGTTGAAGCCTGTTGGAATCAGGGAAATATAAGTGCAGATGCCAAATGTGGACATCTATATATCCATCGTTAGAGGAAAAAACATGACAGCACCTTAAAGCTGCAAGGTGCATCTTTTATGATATTGAAAGATGCATTTGCATTTTCAGAACATGTTTAATTTTCCTCTTGAATTGTGCTCCTCGCTCACACTCTGATGTTTCTGGTGTAAACCAGTGCCATGGGTTTGCCAACAACAACCGGAGGCAAAGGACAAAGAAGACAAAGAAGCTGAATGTTGAGAAACAAAGTGATCACCAGTGTCAGATTAAATTTAGAGGCTTTAAGGACGCCGGTTACCTGAGGCGCTTGACAGATGACAGCTCAGGATGACTGACAGCTGGAGGCTGGGAGGCAGGACTTTGAGGACTTCCAGCCTCAAAGAGAAACTTCCTGACCAGGTCACTCAGAGGGGTCAAGTTAAGGCAGATATCTGAGCATGTAGCCCAAATGATGTAACAGGGTTGTTTCAGTGCATGGCAATATTCAGCCTGTTCACACATCACTTGAAGGCTCTTGTTTCCCATCAGGCTTTACAAACTGGTATAATTTATTCTGACTTTGTTTCATCCAGCCTCTTGTTTGAGCTGCAGCCAGTCGTCCAAATGGGAGAGGATTTATTCCAAAGAAAACTTATTTATTCTCTCTTTGTTTTTGTTTTTTTATTTATTTGTGAAAAACAAAATAATAATAGTAAAAAAAAAAGAGCAGCACAAAGATTGTGGCCCTCACACAAGACATATAACAGTAAATAAACAATATGTTTAACAAAACAACAGTAACTCACTAAAAAGGCACCAGGCAAAAGAAGTCTCAAAGGAAAGACAATTATCATGAATCACATACAGGGACATGATTACATGACAAGTCATTTGTACAGCTAAGTAAGGAACCTCATTTACTTTTACTGTGGTTTATGTTTATAGTGCACAGAGATGTACAACAGAGGGAAGCAGCTTTTATTATTCCCTGACTTTTATTCTACAACATTTAAAAACAAAGCCTTAGATGACTCTGAATTTATATCACAAACAAACATGTGAGTTGAATGTGAGCATTGTTGACTCTGGTGGCTCACCTTGCAGTGTGCAGGTCATTAAGACATAATCTTGAGCCACTGACGTCAGGTCAAATCTGACTTTTATAACTAAGCCTTAGGTGACTTTGAACGTATGGCTCATACAAACATGTGAGAACCACAGCTTTAAACTTGACACACATTACGCTGTTGTGGTGGCTCATGTTGTAGAGTGCAAGATTTGTAGGCAGAATACCAAATCCAGTGACCTGGGTTCAAATCCATCATGTGGTCTTTTGCTGCAAACATTCGTACAGGTAAGTTCCTCTAAATGAAGGATCTTTATACTTGAATACAGAACACAGTGGATATACAAAGTCTGTTCTGCATTGTCCAGGGTTCAAATCCAGCTCATGGCACTATGTCATCCCTGATCACTTATTTCTCATAACATCCTATCATTATAAAAGCCAAGAAGATATCTTAACTTGATTGATGTGAAGTGTGTGTCCACAGTTGTACACTGTGGTGCAAGGATAACCTCCCAGTGTTTTTGTCTTGTGGTCTGCAGTGGTGTAATGAGCCCAACCCACCGGCTCGCTGTGAATGCCCCGTGCTTATCGCCACATTTTGCAGTGCGCTAAGTCGACCACAGGCGTTTGCACACTGTGGCTCGTGGAAATTGATTTTGAACTTTGACCCCCTTCTGTCTCAATGCACAACTCTAACACTCAAAATAGCATTTGGTTTATGTTTGTCCTGGAGAGCCAGATTTAGTCTGGAGTTCTCATTTGCTCTAAACTCTGTCTTGAAATCTTCATTTTTATCTCTTTTCTCCAACTGTCAGACAATGTGCCACTACATTCCTCATGATCACACCACAACCTGAACATGAAAACTTCATTGTGAAATAAGAGATGCTGCATGCAACAGCACACTAAATTTAACCTGGAAAACTAAAGCAGATGTAATTCATGTGTTTTATATTTACACAATGGCTAAAGGCCACATATGGTTGCGTGCTAATTTCCTCTGACACACTATTCTTTGTTTTATGTGATTTCAGATTAAAATGTTTTGACATTTTTGTCCAACAAAAATGTGGTATGTGCAAAACTTGGAGATAAAATGTGGCGATATGTGAATTATCTGATGCGATAAAAGCATAAACTTTGGCTTGTGTCTCCATAAAAAAACAAGGAAACGTCTGTAACCAAACATGGTGATTTTTTTCTCCCTCAGATAGTTTGGTGTGATTAATTATCAGGGCCTGAAAATCTAAATGCATGATGTATTTCACAAGACTTTCCTTAAGTGGCATTTTCAACCCAGGGTTAAAACCAGCTGACTTAAAAACCACAAGGAGACAAGGTCATGACATTTTATTAAAGAAACTCAAAATGCTCAGGACTGGAGCTGCTGGACACAAACGAATTAAAGACATGTAGGAGACAGATGTACTAAAATTATTAGCAGGAGATGCATCCATCCGTCTTCTGCTCATCCAGGGCCAAGTCACGAGAACAGCAGTCTAAGCAGGGACACCCAGACTTCCCTCTCCCCAGACACCACCTCCAGCTCTTCCAGGATGATCCCAAAGCATGCCCAGATGAGCCGAGTCACTGGTGGGGCATACCTGCTCCAGGAGGCCCAGGAGGCATCGAGTAGAGATGCCCAAGTCACCTCAGCTGGCTCCTTTTGATGTGGAGGAGAAGTGGCTTTACTCTGAGCTCCTCACCCTTAGCAGGAGACAATCATGCATCAACAAACCAGCTAAAATTCACTGGGGCCACTAGTGGGAAGCAATCTACTGGAAAGTGCCACTACTCACCTTAGGTGGAGGACAGTCAGTCCACAGCATGATCCAATCATGTGTCCTGGCAGAAGGTGTGGGGACCTCATGACACCCAGCTGCAAGAAAAGACCAATCTAACAAATCAACAAGCCAATTGATTAACAACTAATTGTGTAAGAATCCAATATGATAAACAAATAAGGCATCACAATGGAAAGATAAGCAAAGCAGAACAAAACCAAGGAGTCTAAACTGAGAACTAATCTAAGAACAAAAGACAGCAACTAAAATTTCAAGTTATAAAGAAACAAGAGGATTTGACTTTGTTCTGTCCCTACAGCCTGTCTTCTGGATGGGACATCAGCACTTGTTGTAGAGCATGCTGAGAGTAAAGCACCAAACTGCACTCACCCACACCAGCCACCATCAAGATCCAGGAAAAGGAGGACAAACAGCACCAGGTGCCCTTTTGTACCCCACCTGAAGAGGCTGATTGGCTGGGGGAGGAGTCATTACCGGGCTGCCAAGAGCGGAGCACCTCACTACAAACACATTAATGCAATGCACACTTTTGCATTCATGCTGGATCTAAGACAGTATTCAGATCCCTGACAGCTTCATGTGAGTGTAAAGTCTTGGCAAAATGGAAACTTTTCGGCAGTGAGGTCAAACTCTCACTTGTGTTGGCGACGTTCAGAGTCTATTTTTTAAAATCCACACAGCTCTGCCGTGAACCACACTCTTGTTGTTCATGGCAGCACTTGTGCATGACTTTTTTCCTCTCTGTGAATAATTACTTTTATTCTCATCAAGTGACAGTACAGTCAGTGGCTCTTCCTCCTCCAGGAGCAAAGAAAGTATGAAAATCTACAAGGTTATGTGTATTCAATGCTTCTTCCATTATAATTTCATTGAAGACATCAGAGAGATGAAAGAAATAGTGAAAGAATGACTGTCACTTTAGTAGAGAAACACACGCACACACTTGAAAGTATTAAAAACTTTTTTTTCTTTAAATAAAGTGTTCACACCTTCACTTTTGGTTATTTTTGTAGTGTTATACTAACATTTGAAAGTCTACAGGAAGCTCCAAAGAAAAACAAGTTACATACTTCTGTCAAGATGATTGTCAGGTCTGAAGAAACCATGACAAACCGTTTGAGCTCATTTCAAGTGAAAACCAGACACCACTTAGCCTATCACCTGCCCAACACCGTCCCCATGGAGACGGTCTGCTTTATTTGTAGATGAGAAGTCGACATAATTGTCCACATTGTTCCACATCTTGTCTCTCTCTCTCTCTCTGCCATATGTTATGAACGATCCCGGCCTTTTTGGAGTAAATCCTACACCGTAGCTTGGCAACCCGACGACTCGGGATGCTGCCACCCCCGTGCTGTGGGGGTGTTTTTCAGCGACAGGGTCAGGGACAGAGCGCAGAGATGTCCTTAATGAAAACTTGGTCCGGGGAGCTCAGGAAGCTCAGACAGGGCCAAAGGTTCAGCCTGTGGCAGGACAGTGATTCTACACAGGAGTTGCTTAAGGACACTTGGACAAAACCAAATGGCTGCTTGAAATCCAAATGTTGCATCACATCCATGGAGACCCAGGATGCCTCAACTTGTAGTCCGAATCTGAAGCAAAAAGCTGCAACATAAAAAAAAAGTGGATTGTGAAAACTTTGAGTCTAAAAGAAGCAAATGTGCACACATTGTTAAGATGAGCCTCCCCAGAGAGACACAGGTTTTTTTTTTTTTTTTTTTTTTTAAAAAAGTATTTAATATTCAAATCTATTTCTTCTTGAAGACAGATTGAGGCCAGCCTGGAGTCTCTGTCATCCTCCACTCCCAACAAATCATCAGCAGGGGAATAGCGATGAGCGGTGTTTCATCTTTGTTATTCCGTTGTCTCCCGCATAATTGACAGATATTAACTTCCCATCAAGCAAGTCTAATTACAATCAATCCTCCAATAAGGTTCACAATTAAGGGAGCAATTTGATTGGTTTCGGTTTAACCCCGGAGCCTAATGAAGACGTGCTGGCAAACAAATTCATCAAGTTGATCGTGTGTCAGAGAAACATCTGGAGAGGGATTTTTGACAACGTGTTTGTTCCTAATGACCTTGAACGCACTCGATATATTTGAATCAAGTCGACGCTCTCGGCAGAAGTGACTTATCATACACAGTGATGTATCATGCATGCAGCAAGTGGCGCCGTTCTCTCTCCAGATCAATTAGTTATCACCGTGATACAAACAAAGGAGCAGCTGTTTGGAGGATTTAAAACCTTTTGGTCTGAAGCAGGTATCTGAGTTCATTTCAGTGCATGCATGCATTTCAGTGCAGAGCCAAGAAAAGGACCACACTTGAGTGATTATTGCATCTCGGCCCTTCAAGTGTGGCCATGAGGCCGGCGATACACACTCGATGTGGTGTACAGCCTCGTTCACTTTCAGTCTTTACCTGCTGAGGTGAGAACTGAGAGGATGAAGACTCACAAAAGAAGAACAATCTCCTTTTATCAGAGGTCAAAGAAGAAGAATGTGGATTTAATGAGTCAGTCTCGGTTTGTTTGGTTTGTAATTGGGGATTTGAACCACCAACTTTTGTCTCACACTGGCTTTCTGAGTTTTCGTGATCTGTGCAGATAGAAATCATCCCTCCAAGTTAGATGAAGGACATGACTCTCTGCCATATGTGATGGATAATCCCGCCTTTTTGAACTAAATCCTGCGTTGTAGCTTGGCAACCTGATGACTGGAGTACCTGTAAATCCCCGCTTCGCTGAAACCAGGAGGGGGGAGGGTGAAATGGAGGGAGGGTTGGGGGGTGAATAAAAGACAGTGTCCAGGTTTGATGTCAATGGCTCCCCACTTGCCCAATCAATGCCCCCAGCCCCAAATGAAAGATGAAAGGCCGAGAGAGAGCAGGGAGCTCTTTCAGCCAACAAAAGGATCCCTGTGCTTTCAGACGCTCCAGCAAACATCGATCTGTACTGATCTGAGTTGCACTGAGCTACCCCCCCCCCCCTTCCATCCTCCATCTCTCCATCCCTCCACAACCTCCACAAATGGGTCTGATTGAAGGCACAAACCTGACGTCTAATCACATGTTTTATTCATCGCTCTGCGAGGATCTTCGTGAGTGTGGCTCGGGCGTCGCTCACTGCTGGTCAGCTGCATTTATGTTTATGCAGGAATCACTCACTCCATGTGCTGTTTGTGAGCTGCTTTACGTCTCTGGGTTCTCGCAGCTGCCACTTCCCACTGACCACAATGCATTGCATCTGCACAGTATGTTGCATGCTCAAAGATACCCTGCAGAGTTCGGTCCAAACGCACAGTAGAGTGAGGGACGTGATCCACATTCAGCCAAATGCAGAGCTGCTGCTGCTGCTGCTGCTGCTGGTTTCTGGCAACACACCAGTAAAAGAAAAGAAGAAGAAAACTGTGAGTGAGTGTAAGTTTAAGCCACATTCTCTCCCTCCATTGTTACAGTGTTGAATAATGACCAGAAGCAATGTTACAGTGAAGATGACCTTTGACCTTTTGGATATAAAAGTCATTATTTCACTTTATCCTTGCAAACATTTAAGTCAGGGTGATGACCTTTGACCTTTGGCCACCCAATTGTAATCAGTTCATGCTTGCTTAATTTTGACACGATCCATTAAGCTGTCACTCAGATAACACAGCAGGTTATGATAATATGAAGGCACCATATTTAAACAGCTCTTCAGAAAAACCTGAATCAAAATCATTCTACTCAACCACCATCATCACTAAGATTTAGAAATAGAAATAACATCCACTACACAAACACAGGAACATCATGTTGACCTGTATAGAAATTAAAATTTGCCTCACAGTTAAATAAAGTCTCCATAAAGTTCATCTATACTCTGAAAATCGAAATGCAAATGCATCACCAGTCCTGGAAGGTAAAGGCTGCAAAAAAAAGGAGGAGAACTGTATTAAAACTGGTGAAATACAGTAGGTGGAACAGCCTGCGGGCCCTCCTGTGTGTTCACCGTTAAGTACACGGGTTTGCGTGTCATCCTCCACGCTGCCTCGCCAGATAACAAGGTCCTTCCCAGAGGGCGGCGGGACGCGGTGGAAATGGAAATGAAAAATGTGTGAGGCAGAGAGCTGCGAGGACACATGGGATACGTTTCTCTGCAGTGATGCATAGTAGGGGGGAAGGATTAATGTGGCGCGCAAGGAAGACGTGGTTTACAGTCAGTGAGTTTCACCCCACGAAGGAGCTATACAGATGTCGCTCAGAGTTACAACTGCTGTGTTTATTCAGGCTGGAAGCCAATATATTTCACAACCAGAGATGAAGACTGATTGATTGATTGATTGACTGATTGATGGGAAAACTTTCTTGTTTATGTGACATTTAAAGGAGCAGGTGCAGACAGAGGCGGTGAATCAGCATCGAGCCCTGCATAATGGAAACTCTCATACTGTATTTCTGTGAATTAATGCAGCCCATTCATGTTAGTCACGCTGTGTCCCCTGAGTCACCATTTATATAATCACTGCTTTATGATACATGCACATTATATAGCTTACTGTATACATGTTTATATGGGTGTGCGTGTGTGTGTGTGTTTACGCAAGCCTGCCATCTTCCTCTTTCTCCACCAAGACAAACAACATCATAAAAATAAAATGACTTTTCACTGATTGTAAAATTAGTGCATCTGATTTTCACAGCATTACTCAGTGTGTGCGTGTGTGTGTGTGTGTTATGTCCAACCATACTGATGATATATTACCTGCAGTGGGGTGGTGGGGTGGTGTTGTTGGTTCTGATATTACTATCTGCTCTCCCCCTGTCGTGTTTAATTTATACTGTGTGATTTACTGCTGTTAATAACTTGCAGCCCTCAGGAAAAGTACAGCAGCTATTTTGTGGAACCCAAAAAACATAAAGTAAACACAATATTTCAAAACATGTGCAGGAATACTAAGAGTCTGACTGTTATTATACCATTATATGAATGTCTTTGGTGCATATACAGGAGATTTCAGAGGGTATGCTGGAACATTTTTGCTTTCTCACCTCAAAAACATGAGCGTGGAGCCTTCAGCGGTGGCCATCTTGGATACATAAGGATGACAGGAACACAACAAGAAAGTAAAATGTCCTTCTCAAAGTGTGTGGATATTTGGGCGGCAACAATCATGCTCACATATTGCAACATATTGCGAGTTTCCCTGAGCTGAGGCGCAGCATCTGTCTGTGAAAACGAACGCTGTAAAACACGAGTGTTGTTTTTGTTTTTTTCACAATCCAACCTGACACGGCTGAAAATGCATGAAATGAAAATTATGTTGTCAAATGCAAATACAGCTCAGTCTGTGTGTTTCCCAGCAGAAAAGGGGATTAACTTGAGGACGCATGAGGACGCAGTTTTCCCCAACTCATGACAACAAATTTTGTGTTACATCTGTTTACCAGCAAGCACAAAATCTGCATTAAAGTGAAGCCTGAAGTGTGAGAGGCGACTGCTGCATTGTGCTGGTGTCACTCTCTGATGGTGGAGGAATATCTCCTTTACATAATTTGTGCTAATTGCATTTTATATGAGCTCTTGTTGCTCTGCTTCCCCCACCACTGTGCCCTCAAGCATGGCACTTAAAAACCAGTTGCATCATCGCTGCAGGCACTGATGGATCTGAGACCATGGAACTGCTGTGTAGGCACTTCCTGGGCCCTTTAAATTCTCATTGTGCAATGTCAAACACGTCAACCACATGGATGTCAGCGAGAGAGAAAAAAGGAGCCGGGTGCCTTCTCTTCTTCATCCTGAGGAGAAAGAAACATCTGGAGATGAGGTGTTATGGCCTCCACAATGGTGTTTTGATGTGTTAATCCTATTCTCAGCAGCTCTTTCTCCACAGGCAGCTTATGTACATTTCCTCGATTAACACCTCCTTCCTATTTTGGGAGCTCAGGGAGTCATTTCACGGTAACCACATTTGCTTAATTACATAAGAGAGACAAAAAGAAACTGAGAGAAAGAGGAGTCTGGGTGCTGCGAGGCAGACTGCTGAGCTACTCTTTAGCTTGGAGACGATGCTCTGACTCGACTCCAAATGCAATTAATGCTGGCCAAGAGCCGCGGGCACTCCAGGCAGATGAGGAGGATTGTTGTCGGGGACGAAGCTGGTGGTGTTTTGGCGCCTCATGGTTCACCCTGCAACCCCTCGATGACCAGATTTTAAAAAGTCTGCCTCTGCTGTGGGCCTCATTAGGACTTATTCTGCCATGAAGTGGTCTCGTTTACCCCCTCAGCCTGCCTTGTCCACTTCTGCCTCAGGAAGTGATTTCCTCTCTTTCCCACGACGACCTGATCCCCACTCTCAAATGTGTAGCTGCAGTGGATTCTGGTCTATTTGCTGCATAAAGGAATTGATCTCTGCATCTCTACCTATGCTGGATTCCTGGATTTAGGTGGAGAGTGTGAGATCAACAGAGCACAAAGGGTCCATCTGTGAGTTGTCTGCAGAAAATCAGCATCTGAAAAAGTTGATATGGATTCTGTATGATTCGTTGTGTTTGGATGAATGCGCTCAGATGACGCCTACACACGACAAACAAGAGTGAAAGTAGTGAGCTGCTGGTGCTTGCTCCATCAGCCGGCTCCATGATCAGAGCTGCAGCCAGTCAGAAAGACGACTGGGCTTCTCAAATACATTATCTGTCTGCAGGAACACACACACACACACACAAGGAGTACATACTGCATTCAGTCCGCCTTTTCCTGGAAGGATTTGCACACACACATGCACACACACATTACATTTAAGTATGATGCATTCACCCTCCCCTCCTTCTGGTCTGTCTCACACACACACTTGGATATTTTCCTGTTAAAAATCTTTCAGGAGTTGCTGTGAGAACTTGTGTTTTATGCCTCGAGAAGCTGCTGATCAGTTCACAGTTGAGGTTCAAATGTGACAAGTGAAGCTCTGAAAACGCTTCAAGTGATAGAAAGTGAACAAATAAAGTCGTGTGTTATGGGCCAGAAAGTTTCTAATTTAATTTCTATTCCATGTTGTTTGTTTGTTTGCTTCTTTTAAATGAGATTTTTCCCTCGTTTTTAATATTCATGATAAATAAACAGACAAATTCCTGAATTATTTAAAATAAAAACTGCACACACACACACACACACACACTCGTATACACACACACACACACTTCCCCCAGGTGGTTTCCCCATGTCTCAGCAGCCGTGCTCATCACTCCTCTCTGCCAGGCTCCAACACACTCTCCACTTCATCACTGTCAGAGCAGGAGTCCGCCATGTGTGTGTGTGTGTCTGTGTGTATCCGCTAATGCTTGTGGGAGCATAAGTATTTGCATGTCTCTGTGTGTGACACACATGCACACAGACATGCACACACAGACACACCCCTGCCTGCTGCAAACACTGACATTAATTTCAATTACTGTTGCTTTCTTTTCGAGATCCAAGAAGGAAAGAAGTGGAAAACAACAACAAAACAAAGCAGGAAGAAAGAATTAAAACAACACACAGCCTGTGTTTCTGTTTCTCCTCTGAAATCCACTGAGGGAGGCAAATCCCTCCACACTCGTCCAGTGCCTGACTCTTTCTATTTTAAGTCGACTTTAAGTTGTTAATTTGGATTGATCACAGTGGCGTAGGTGTTGCAGCCGCCATGATAATGAACACTCTGGGAGAGGGAGAGCTGAAGCATTATTAATGAGACACTTAAAGGTGAAAGAACAAGAGGAGGAGAGAGAGAGAGAGAGAGGAAAAGAGTGAGGAGAGGAGGCGGAGGAGAGTTTGATATTTCATGAAAGACGAGGGAAGAAAGCAGGAGGCACAAAGGCGAAAGAGGAGGGAAGGAATGTGGAAGCATGAGATGAACACACCTGCACTTTTTCATACGTGAACAATTTGCAAACACTCGACTGCAGCACAGCTGTTGCAGCATATGTAATAATGCAATATCCCACACTGCTGCATGACCTGTTACTGCAGTTGAGTTCCTGCTCCTGCAGACGACACATTTGTTATTCAAATTTCAAAACATTAAGGTGAGGGGGCAGGAACACAGGGAAGTGGATTTACACACCCAGGGATGACCGAGGGGCAGGTGAGTGATTGATGACAAATGTGGCCGGTGAAAAGGAGTGTTTGTTTGATTGACAGGGAAGATGGAGGGAAACGGTGCACAGCAACCACGTTGGCTCTACTGTAACTTCATGATCACACACGGAGTGAGTGTCTGAATCCCCCTAATGAGCATGCTCTGCTGCAACTATTGATTTACATACAAGAAAAGAGAGACAAAAATAGTCCAAGGCTCAAAATGTTCAAGGCAGTCAGGAAGAGTCGGGTGAATAAAGAGAGGGGGATGAGAGTGAGTTGAAGGAAATAGAGGAGGACAAAAGTTGGAGAAGGGGAGAAAATGAGGAGAGAGAGAACATATTTGATAATGTGAGATAAAACAGACACAAAAACAGGAGAAAAGCCCATTTTCATGACTGCGGGATGAGGTGAGGTGATGATATTTGTAATGAATTAAAGGTTCTTTAATCATTTCCTTGTCAAAAGTTGATATTTTGCAGATTTTGAGTCATGAAGAAGAAACTGAAACAGAGCTGGAAACGAAGAGACAATTTCTGATTTCTGATGCAGTTTCTAACAAGCTGACGTGCAGCTGTGTCCTGAGAGGCTGCAGACAAAATAGTATTAATAAAAGTGATCCCCATGGTGCCGCAGATGTGTCTGCTATAAGAAAGCTGAAATTGATTATCACGGCAACACCTTCAAGGAGTCTGAGGTTCGTGTTATTGCCGCTCAGACAACAAAAAAAAGATCTGGAGACGAGCCGGAGCAGGAGGCTGAGAATCGATTTCCCCTCGGAGCAGCTCGTTTTGGTGGAATTGCTCCGCTCGTCGAAGCCAAAAGTTTATCCTCGGGAAGCTGAAGATGGCTTCTGAAGACTTCAGGGTTTGTTCAAAGGTTCTTCGGAGAGAGCCCAGAGGTTCATGGGAGAGCATGAGGGAGTTCCCCAAGGACCTCAACAAGTTCTGAAGGATCTTTGAAGAGCAGCTTTCACTCTGCAGGTAATGTTCAAATCCTGAGAAAACGGATGATTTCCACTCTCTGGGAAAAGAATAACTCTAGTGGGAGATTTCAGTGATTTTCCTCAACTGATCGACAAACAAACGATGAATAAGTTGCATATATCACCAAGCTTTTCCAAGATTTAACACAACTTACACTTGGACTTAATCTCATTAACACCTGAGAAACATTTAAGTTGTGAATTCTATATTTAAAGTTCGTCACTTCTATTTTCAGTCTGACCCAGTTGGTTCAAAATAGAAAAAAGCAGATTTGCAGTCCACTGTGAATATACAGCAGCATGACAGCTGAGATTACCATCGCAGGAGACAGCACAGACAAAAATGGCTGTTTCAGTGTGCGTGTGTGTACAGTGTATATGTGTAAGTCTGTGTACACACACCTGTCAGTGGCTCACCTGATCCTGCAATAAAAATAGTATCTCAAGGGAGCAGCAGCAGCAGGAGCAGCTATATATAATACACATCAGTGCCGTCACACAACGGCTTCATTTTGCTTGTGTCACCGGTGACAGTGTTGTCGAGGAAAGTTCCCTTCAGTGTTGTGCATTTCACTTATATCCCACTGTCCCTGGATCAGTCTTACTTTACATCACCTCTGCCTCCACTGCAGGCACCTGTGCCCACCCCCCACCCCGCACCTCGCCGAGTAACTGCTGGTGGTCTGAGGGTGTCGTCTTTCAAAGGCAGAGGAGAGACAGGTTCGTTGGAGCCTGAAGGCAGAGTGGCGCCTCTTCTATCTATCGCAGTCAGAGGAGGTAGAAGAAGCATGGATAGATGGATGGATGGATGGAGCAGATTGGTGTTTTTAGAGTGGGAATAACAACAATATCTTTGAACCTAATGCTTTATTTCATGTTGTCTGCACAGGTGAGGACATACCTGTCCTCCTCTGCTTCCTGCTGTGCTGTATGTGCTGTCAGTTCGCTCACCCACCCACTGTCTTTGCCTCCTGCTGTTTTCATGTTTGGTAAATCCTCTCAGAAAGATGCTTGAGCTCCTGAGAGCCTCGGAGACAGGAGGCAATAATGTACCTTCTATAGCTGTTTGCCTTTTTTGATTTCCTGGAGAGCCACTCCACGTGAAAAACCACAATTATTTTTTTTACCATTTCAATTAAATGCCTTTTTGAATAATTAACCTCTTCCATTTTCGAGATCCCGGTTCGTGATGTGGAGCCCTTTCCTGGCAGCACAATATTGCAAATTAACTCCCGGTGCCCACAAGTTTCCCTCTTGAGCACTTTACAGCGAGTACGGCTGCAGTGTTTTTAATTAACACATCATCTGTTTGTTGAGAGCAGGAAAAACTGTCACATTTACCGTGGCTGGAAGCGGCGTGGAGAAATGTTGATCAGCATGTGTGCTGGCACCTGTCCTGCTGAAATCTGCTCAACGCAGAGCTGCAGGTTTTTTTTTTTTTTTACACGGTGTGTGTCCTTCTTGAGCCTCGTAGTGTCACACACACACACACAGACACACACCGCAGGTTTTACTGATTCAGGCCTCATTCTAACAACTACTCAATCACATGTCAGTGCTGGAAAGTGTGCACAAAGTTCCACATTTCAGGCCTGACTGTGGGCAGAGTGAAGAAATGCATTTGTACATTTGTTTTTTTGGCAGCTTCTGCTTCACCAGAGAGTCACACATTCTGGACTCGCTGTGAGCTGAAGGAGACATTTAAAAGTTAAATGTTTGGTGATCGTTATTCTGATTATGTAATTTGTTTCGCAAGTTGTCGAATTGTTGGGTTTGCTGGAGCTGCTATCTGCACCCTGATCTTTATTTATCATGTAACAGCCAGAGAGCAACTCTATAGGCTCTACTGGTGCAAACACTCTTATATATATATATATATATGTATATATATACCCACATGCATGCTTTTAATGCTAACTGGATGCACTGTGGGGTGGTGAACAGGCCAGAGACATTATACACCCGATGCTGATACATAACATGAGGCCGAGCAACCAGGGGAGAGAGATAACCAGTGTAAAATGGCGTCATTCAATGGGAACTCTGCAAGTCCGGTCACTTCTCCACTGTTTTGTTAACCTTCCTCCTGGCCATGTGCATTTGTTTTCAAAGAAGCCGGTGAGAAATCAATCCATGGAGCAGTGGATAACGTTATATATCTTATACGATGTTACGATGTGTATATCTGTGTAGTCTTATCAGTCATAAACAAGAGATTACAGGTTACGGGGCATGTTTGGGTCGCCGTGCCGCTGGGATACCGTGTCAGAGGCTCTGATCTTGCAAGGTTGGTTTTCAGCCAAGAAACACTAGGTGGAAGGCAGAGAGCCTCCATTCTCCTTGTAACAAGTTACAAGTCATTTATTTAACCATCACACTGACTCTGAAGCTGTTTAATTAAGGTAAAAATCCTGCATAGTTCCTCTTTAAACCAGGAAACGGTCGGTGTAATTGCCGCCTGGATGGTGCTCTGTCTTGGGCTTTGATTGAATGAGGTGCCACGTTAACAGCAGCAGAGTCAGCAGGAGGCGATGGAGGTGGAGGGCAGGTCAGGGAGAGATGGAAGATCTGGTTAGAAGATGCAGTGGGTTTGTTGTATTAATTATAGAGCTCCATTAAAAACAATGTACAATGTTATTGTTCTACCATGAGCACACTCACACTGTACTGCTGCCCTACCCGAGCTCCAAATGTGGATTAATGTGCTCGTTGCCAACAAATGCACCATTTCCTCCTTTGTGTGAGTTTGTTAAAAACTAAAGTGACCAACTGTGTGAGGAAATTACTGAACCTGTTTTTGTGGTTGCTCTTGTTGTTGAACCAGGAGGCTCGGAGGGGAAGTCAGAGAGACGGACTGAGACAGCGCAGCGGTGATTGTTTGTTTTGGTCTCTTCTCAGCAGTCCACAATGACAAAGATATAAAATATCATCAGGCTCATCCTTCAAAGGAAGAGAGAAAAATGAGGGAAAATTGGCACTCACAGCGAGAAAGGAGTGCACTCAGACAAAACTTCTGTAAAAAGGAACTGTAATGGAGGTCGAGGTCTGTATCAGCTTGTTTTGTTGGCTGGCGAAAGCTGACCAATCCCGAGCCTCTTGAATGGTCATGGACAATCAAAAGCCGCATCAAATGTCTTTGCTGTCTCTCGGTCAGTAAACTGACTTACAGTTTCAGTTTTACACACCACAGCGCTGATGGTTTTGTGAAGAACTTTTCACAGATGAAGAAATGCAGCAGGTCTGCATTTGGGAAGAGAGGCGCCGGAGGAGCTGGAGCTAAAAATGCAAAAAAAAAAAGAAGTAATTAGGGCGGCAAGGGGGGAAAATACACATTGTACTGCACGTAATGGAGGAAGGGAGAGGATGAAAGATAGAAGACGGAGAGAAAATGGGCCTGGAAGAGGGAAAGACGAGACAGGTTTGCAAAGGAGAAATGAGATAGAAGCCCGGCTCCATCAACAAAGGGAGAAAAATGAGCTCGACAAAAGCAGCAGAAACGTGAGCGAGAGACACGTCCGTGAAGAAAGAGCAATAATCAACTGCAGAGGGGAAGAGAGAAAGAAAAGAGGGCAGAGAGGTCCGAGTTTATTACAACAGGAAAAAGGAAAGTAAGAGTGAAAGAGCAGCGACAGCTAAGAGATAACAGACAGTCTGGATTTGCACATGGCTGTATCCTTGACTGTCTTCCTCCAGATATTAAAACTCTTCTCCTGACTGAGCCACAGTCTTCTGACCTCTGGGTGAACTGAAGGCATCTTAATAGTGTCAGACAGAAATTATAAGGCCAAAGTGTCTGTAGCAGCTCTTCCCCTCCTTAGTTTCACAGAAACTTGCATCATCAGAAACCGTAGTAAACTTGTCTCCGTGTTAGTTCTCAGCTCTACCTGCGACGAGTGTGATCATGCTGCGATTTAGCGCAAGGCAAGGAGCAATCAGTTCACTTCAGCGCTTCCTGGCTGCTTGTTCTGGTCCTTTCCGGCTGCGGGGACCAAAAGTCCGGGGCAGAGCCAGGACCTGCTGGAGGGATTACAACTCCCAGCTGGGCTGGGAGCAAGCAGTTATCCCCGAGCAGGAGGTGGAGGAAGTTAGTTATTTGGCCGGGAGAATGAATGGATGGATGGATGGATGGATGGATGGATGGATTCTCATGTTTAAACAGGTTCGAGGTTTTATATGAAGTGCTCTGGGAAATCACTGACTCAGAATACGTTGCACAGTATAATTAAACTTTCCTTTGCACAGAAAAAAAAAAAAAAGCCCCACTGGAACATCACACACCGATGATATCTGATGACAGAGAGAGAGGACGTGAATATTGCACTGAATGGGCTCCTCTTTTCATCCCTCAGCACATGAAGATGTTGCACATTGATGATGGAAACCAAATCATCTAAAACACCGGTGACAAGTGGGTGTTCAGTCTTATTAGCACACGCTGCTTCCTCACTAAAGCATGAAGATTTCAGATAATAAATGACAGAAATGCTCTGACAACAATCCCCACAATCACTACACAAAGAAAGTAAATAATTATTCCTGAGGAGGACTGGAGGAGAGATCAATAAAGCAACATGAAAGCGCTCTTGCATCAGTGAAGCCATGTGATATATATATATATAAATATATATATTTATAAAGCTGGGCAGAAAAAACAAGAGAAGGAGCTGAAGCACATTATGTAATATCAGCACATATGATTCATGTAGTATTTCTGTCAGCTCTTGGATTTCTGCTTTATATTCTGCAGAACACATCCGTTGCTTTTTTCAGTCCACACCATCCTTGAAGCAGGAGCGGACGGATGCCGAGGCCTTCCACTGCCCGAGCCGCGTGGAAACTGAACATTAACCACCAAAACTGAAACTTTGAAAACCTTTTCTGCCTGTGTTTGAGCAAGCAGTTACAGATTGTGAAAAGCTACATTCATCAGCAGGTGACAGATGAATATTGATAGTTTGAAAGCTATTCTTAACATTCCTGCAAGAGGAATAAAAATCCATCAATGTCATCGTTTCCAGGAAATTAATGGCAACTGTTATTGATGTTATTGCGCTTTTACCTGCAAATATCTATTATGTTAATGGTACTTTGTTTTTAGTGGCCTGTCTTTAGCATTTTATTGATTGTGCGAGTCATCTGCTTTTGGTTTTAGAGCTGTGCCAAGAAGAGGCAAGTGCTACAGAAAAACCAACAACAGGATCAAAACATTCAAAGAGAAACAAGTCGATTGAGTTCAACTTGAACCGGATCTCAGAGGATGACGACGATTCAGAGAGCAGCATGTATGATGGAGAGAAGTTTACACATGCAAACACATTACTATCACTAATATTTTCAGGAGGTTTCAAGTCCCAGAGCGTTCACACCTCCACACAAGATGGCCAGCCTCGTAGGAAGGACAAGGAGGAGGAAGAGGAAGCTGCACTCTTCCTCCTTTCGGTAGCGCCGAGGCGAGGAGCAGATGGTGCAGGAGATTGGAAACATCGTCTGGAGTCGGCCAACCTCGGGCTAATGGCAAGCTGTGCTGGCAGCAATTTGTGTGTGTGTGTATGTGTGTGTGTGTTAAGGGTTTGGATTTTCTTGCTGTGTATAGTCGACTTGCTAAAGTTCATTACTGCATGTGTGTGCACATGTGTGAAGCTCAGAGTCATGCGTGTGCTTTGGTTTTTTGAAAATCCGCTGCGTTCATGCGCGCGGCTTCTTCACAACTTTGTTTCTGCTTGTGCAAGTGACGCTAACGAAGACACGAGCAGGGATGTGAGGCACAGAGTTTCTGAGTTGTTACTTGTACCCCAAATATTCCTGATGCCGCCTTAATCGTAATTTGCAGGATTCACAATGAGCATTTCGAGTGTCAGCGGGTTCGACGGTAAACAAGCCCCAGCAACTAAACAAAGAGTAAATGAGTAACAAACAGAAGGGGGCTTGTGTCTCTCCAATAACTCCTCCTCCTGTGATGGAGTGTCACAAACTCAATAAACAAGCAAACTACTTCAATAGAGCCAATTTTTGCAGCACGTTCACCGCTCCCTGCCCGCTCCGCCTCGCTCGTTTTCTGAGGGACTGCGGGCTCAGCCGGGGTTCAGCTAACGTGGAAACGGAGACGAGGTACCCATCTGAAAACCAGTGAGACATCTTTGGAAGAGCCGCACGGTGCAGACTCTCTTGTCCCCCGAGCACAATTGAACTGTTGGATCCAGACTGTCTGAGGATCTGAGCCTTGATTGTGCCTCATCATGCCCCCAGTGTCTCTGACGTCTCAATAGGTTGAGACAGAAAGCACGAGCATGCCAGAGATATCTTGGATTTGACTCACATTGACAGCTACATTTGTGAGAAAAATGTTTGCAGTGGATGGAGGATGTGTCAGGGTTAGGGGTCAAAGGTCATCCAAAGGATTTTGGGAAAACAAAAGCTCAAAAACAAACTGCTGTTGCATATTTAAATGTGAGACGGGGCTGAACTCTCTTGGAAATTCTTTTAACGGAGACATATGATGCTGTCCCATATTTTAGATCATCCTTAAAATGTTATAATGCCATATGTCCCATAGCTATAGGGCTCCTGCTGTAATCCACCAACCAGATTTCACATGGTTTCCAGTCTCTCTGAACGCTCGGTAATGAGATCTCCGTGAGATTTGTACATCAGGTTTTACTGTCCAATTAGGATGAATGCCCAAAACATGTGCACAACGCCTGCCCCCAACCAGCATCTCCCCCTGCTACCACTCCAAAGAAGAGAAGTATGTCTCGCCGAACACTCTGTCAGTGTTTTTTTGGTTACGACGGAAAATCGCAACTGTTTTCCTTCCCCAAAGATGAAAACCGTAAGTCAGACTCAGGGTCCAACATGTACGGACGCACCTCGTAGCTGGCCATGTTTGTAAAGCTGACCGGGATGTATTCAACAACGCAAGCACACGTGGGCCTCCACTGAGCCCACGATTTTTCTTAACATCCCTACGAGACAACTTAGGAGTTTTTGGAGCTGAAAATCATGCCGAACTACTCTGTAGGTGTTCAAACCTGACACAACAGTAAGAAAAAAACAGGAATGTCTCCTTTAAATTACACTTTCATCTGAACCAAACAACCTCAGCTCGATTTTGTCCTTTTATACAAAGGAAAAAAGCTGAAGAGGTCGACCCTGACCTCTGAGTCTTTTCTTACAGCCGACAAAAACAAGAACTCCTCAAGTCCTGCAGATTCTGTCATAATAGCTGCTGTGCTTCCATATCAACCAACACAAGTCCATAGCAACTGAGCCAGCTCCATCTGCTAATGAAGGCTGTGCAACACGGCTGAAAGGAAATGATAGTAAGTGGACGTTGAGATGGGTCTGTTTTGTTGAACTCGTTTGACAACATCTACAAATTGCATCCTGACGCCATGGCTTTTGGCGTTCTTCATCCCGCAGGTCTTTCTCTCAGTCTTCGACTTTGCGTGCCATGCAGGTTGGAGCGATCCTGTGGTCATGGTTGACCAGGGTCTGACTTGTCTGACGTGTCTGTCAGCAGGAAATGACGGCACCACGATCACCTATTTTCATATCGTGACCGTCTTATCTTGAAATATGCGTTTCACGGAATCTGATCCCGGCGTTAAAGACACTGTTGTTTTAATCAAAGCTGTTCCTCTTGTGCCGTTCGCCCCTGAAAAGAAAAACAACACAACACAATCAGGAATCATGTTTACAGTTCTCCAAGTGAACAATGACTGTCCTGTGCAAATGTAGTGTGACAGCACACTGCAGGATAGGGGCCGGATGGGGGTGGATGCTTGTGCTTACATTTCTTTTACTGTAACAGAGAAGATAATCTTTTGCATGATGACCGTGTAGGTGACTAAATTCACCAAGAGGACAAAGATAAGAAAAGTGCATAGATCATGCAGCTGGTGATACTTCCTGATTTAAAGCCTCAGGAGCTGCAGCAGCTGCTCAGCGAATGTCAAGACAAAGTGAAGCTGCAAACACCTCATCAGTTCCTGCAGACATAAGATCTGAACAGTGCAATGCATCTGCTGAAGCATTGCCACATTTCAGAGGGGAGACAGAGGTGACACAGTGATTACAAAACAGGACAGGCGGCAATATCTGCTCCATTTAATGATGGCGCCCATTCTCCTTTGTCTGACAAATCCAGAAACAAACAGGTGGAGCACATTAAACTCACTTGTTCTCTGGATTGTCACCTCTGAGCAAAGCAGGGAGGAAAATACAAAGATGTTTCAAGATGGCGTCTGTCACTGAGCTCACCCAGCTGCAAGAGTGAGAACAAACTGAATATTCTCCTGCGTGTGTTGTGGTTCATGTGCTTACAATGCACTCCTGACTTTCCACAACTCACCGTGCGCCAGTTCTTCAAGAAATATCCACAGCAATGAGCTTTTATTTTTGCCAAACGGTAGGATGCAGTCTGTTCTCTCCAGCAGCTACATTTCATGTTTGACACATTGAATGATAACATTTTTAATAAAACTTTCCATGTTAAAAACCACAGCGTCAACAATGGAGGAAAGTGGGAGGGGTTTCCAATTAGAGGTGATGAGTTTGAGATAACAAGTACCCACCAAAACACATCGCATTTGCCAGTGGGAACGTGGGAATCAACACAGGAAACCACACTCTCTCTCTCACACACACACACACCAGAAACACCCCTCGGAGATGGTGTGTGCATATGCATGGCATTAAAGCATTAAAGGTCATTATTATCTGGCTTTTATTTTGAAATTCAGAGATAAATGATATCAGAAAAACAGCACGGATGTGATTTCAATGTGAATCCCTCCCGAAAGGTTCTTTGTATCTTCACAGTGTGTGTATGTGTGTGTGTGTGTGTGTGTTTCAGGAAATGCCAGGGCAGCTGGGAGATCCTGTGCAGATAAGTGGCACTAAAAGCACTGCTGATGTCACTGGCTCTAGACTGAGAAGTCTCCGCCCTCTCCCTCCCTCCCTTTCTTCCTCCTCACCCCATCCCCGAGAGAAAAATGCCAAGTGGAGTAGTCTGGCTCCAAAACAATGTAAAGTCTCCTCGTGGGGGAAAAACAGCTGGAGACTTTTCACACACAAACTACGGCAGCAGTGCCCATTTTTACTTAGGTTCACACAGGATTTGAATGCCTCATGAGTGACTCCACCAGACTCCTTGGAAACTAAAGGCTGCACATAATGAGTGTTTTCATCCTGTATCCATCACACAACTATTTTTCAGATTAATCATTCAAACAAAAGCAAAAGTTGCACTGATTTATGATCACTGATAATACACGCTGACCTCCCTAAAAATCCTGTTTAGTCTAAAAACATCCAGTTACGGGAAACTGAGAAAAAACAGCAGCTTCTCACGTGTTAGAGGTTGAGTCTGAACCTTTTATCAGTTCCTTTTCTGTCACAGGGGTCAGACGAAAAGTCTGACTACGAGGGATATAAGAAAAAAGATTATATACATATCTCTGCAGCAACACAAAATGGTGTTTTTTCACTGTTTTCTTGTCAATTGCAGGATGATCTGTGCTGTAACAAGATTAAATTACTTTGATATTTCAAAAAAACTCATTTTAGAAGGAGAAAATTACAAAATTAAAGTCTCCTCTTCTGTACAGAGGGGGAAAAAGTCTGTTTTCTCATCCATCTTGTCTTGTGTGCTTCCTGGAATACCATGTTTCTCCTTCGCTTCACTGGATTTGCTGGAAAAAATAAGGATGGGTCAGGTGCATAAATGCATACAACCCTAGCCCTTGTTCAGTTGTCAGGTCATGGGATGATGAAGGCATTTGACTAATGCTGTGACTGTGTTTGTATTCACAACAGAGCTCAAGTCGCTAACGGTCTGAGCATGGAAGCATCTCCTGTCATGTTGACTTATATCACCACAGCCAGGGCGGATATGTAAATGTGACTGTATATAGTAGTACAGGTGAGATGTATGTGTAAAGTAGAGGCCATGTTCCTGCCTGTGTTTAACTCCCACACGGGGTCCCAGTGCATTGTGGGTGTGGGGGTGGCAGAGCGCAGCCATCTGCTGCAGGAGAACAGCAGCGCTTTATCCAGGGAGAGGGAGAGGGAGGCAGACAACGGAGGAAGAGTGGAAGACGGAGGGAGACAAAAAAAGAAGAAAGAGACGGAAAGACAGAGAGAGACTGAGAAAGATTCCGTGGCGTCAGTGTCAGGAAGGGACTGCAGACTTTATTTAGAGATGAGTTTTTTTGCTCATGAGAAAATTAGAATCACAAGTGCAACTTTTAAACAAATGCAGACCTTTCACGTAGACAATGCTGAGGCTCCGGAGCGGCTGAACCTCTGTCCATGAGTGAGGAAGGAGAGGAGGGGGAAAAAAAAAAAAAAAATCCTCGGCCCTCGTCTTCATTCCTACAAAAAGACGGCCGAGGATTTTCTTTGCTTTGTGAATATCTGGCTGCGAGTGTCATGTGTAGGTTGTTTGTGACAGATTCCTGCACAACCCAAGCATTTCAATGAGACCACTGCGTTGGCACTCTGCAGCTCCTGACGCACTGGGCTCCGGTATGAAAACACAGGGTCGGCGTCTGGCCACAAAGTCGACACTGTCATCACTTTTGCCACAAAGCAAACCGGCGTCATATCTGGCAGCTCTGTGTGCGGCCGGGCCTGTCAAAGGGCGCTGTGATCACTTTACAGTCTTGTTAAATTCTTTTCTGTGCCCAACGGTTTTTAAACAAAGCAACACTTTCCTTTCAGTCTGGACATATCTGCCCACTCTGACCTCCCAAAAACCAAGCTCTGACTGAATTTCTGATGAGACAGGTTGGGTTTTAAAAGCTGTCCTCAGGCCAGGCATTAGCCTCAGCCTCAACTCTGTTGAGTATTTGCTGGCATTTGTTTCTGTCTTATGTAAAAGCTACTACATTGTGGCCAACATTTGCATTATCCAACAGCAATGAATCTTGGATGGATTCCGCTCTCTCTTTTTTTTTTATTCTTGTGGACTCGGTTCATGTTTTTCGAATGGACTGGTTTTCAGTGTATAGAAAGAGTAGCCGACAGAGATGCACGGTAAATGAGGGGATATAAAGGCAGGTTTATGTCAGACACATTTAAATGCCTTTAATATAGGCATTTAAAGACACTGAGGGTGAGTTAAAAAGTAAAACAAAGAGAAGAAAGGATAGGGAGAGCAGTGAGGAGAGAGGCACATAGACAGACACACACACAGAGACAGACAGACAGACAGACAGACAGAGGAGGGCCTTGGCAGAGCCTTGTACAGCTGTTGAGTGCTGTCACAGTGTTCAGGAAGGCCAGAACTATTATCTATGACCACACACACACACACACACACACACATACACACACACACACACACTGTGGGGATTAAGCCAGCGACAACACTTTGAATAGGTCTCCACAGAGTCTGATTGGACACAAACAGGAGGCAGTAATTCATCCCCTTTTAGTCGTGTAAACATGTGTTCACTGAGATTCTCATGACAAGTGGATGTAAAGTCCTGGCTGATGAATTACTTTCTGGAACATGACAGCTACACACACACACACACACACACCGCGTACTTGTGGGGAGACCACTTGTCTGCTGTTTACAATACCACACTAACATCAAGTGTGCTGGTAAATACCAGTATCAACTGTGAAGCTGTTTGGACTTGAAGCAGCTTTTCAGGTGAAAGTTTAAACTTGTAATAACCCTGGTCTGGGGTCAGTTCTCACACATGTTTACATGATTACATTACTTTTCTGTTTTGAGACCAAGATAAAAGCATCATTATATCATCACTTGTACCAGTGTGGGTTTCCTCCTCCCTTCTCTCATCTGGGCCTAAGACAATGACAAACAACACTGCGTTTAACTTGTTGACCCCCCGAGAGGAAACCCTACACGACGCCGGCTATAACCGTGGCAACGTCATGCCGCGTCTTCCAGGTTTAGAAAATGCTGCTGTGGCCTGGGAGCAAAAATATACCTCATCAGAGGAGTTTCACCGGGTGGGAACGCTGGGGTCATTTACCCTCATGATGATGTCATGATGTTTCCAGCCTGACCTCATGTGACCCCGTAGATGAGCACACGCATACCAGAAATCAAGACTGAACTCAGCTGTGCAAATGTTCAGTTTCGCTTCCTTATAATATTCTTGAAATAAGTAACTCGTTCGGTCCTTTTATCGTTCGGTGTAAAAAATGTGCAAAATCAGAAAATGGCTGTGATAAATAAGTAGAAATGAAGTGAAAATCCGGGCTTCTTTCCACTCTCCTGTCAGATTTTAAGGAGAGGATCATTTTTCTTTTATTGCAGCGTACAGGCAAAGAACATACAGCGAAGCTGAAAAGACAGCTCTTCACAGATAGTCACATTATTATCAGCTAGAAAAGATGGATCACCCAGAGCTTTACCGACTACTTTGTGATCAATAAGAGAACAAGAATAATCTCACGCCAGCAGCTCAATATTGAAGTTATTAGTTCATGTATATGTTCTTAACCATATCCAATTAAACATCACCTTGACTTCTTTTGTTTCCGGCTTTGATGTAGTTAATCCGAACACACCTGACTGTGAGTAAAGGTAACACTTAACCTAAGGCCCCTCATTAAGCACCGTGAAGGGATTACTGCACCACTGCAGCAGGGATTACCTTTACATTCACAATTAAATCATCAGGAAAAAAAAATACATAGAATTATGTATTAATTACGCTTATGTTTTGATTGGCCTGAATATAGTTCACCCTCAAAGAAACCTGTACCTGGTGGTTGGTTTGGAAACGGGTCTTTGTGCATGCACGTCTGCTGCACAGTTGCCCTCCTCAACGTTGGCAACAACTTGTCTATAAAGGTTTTCGGGTATTGAGTTACATTCCCCAAATATCACGGTCTCATTGTGCAATTGCATAAGAGTCACGTCATGCTCGGAGCATGGGCCTCCTCAGCTTTAGCGTGGTGTTATTTTCAAACTAGCCTGGTCATGCCAACGCGTACTTTTTGGCTCGCTGCATATTAAATTTAGAGCTGTCAGCACCGTGTCACCCGCCAAATCCCTGCAGAGAGGAAAATAAAGAGGAGAACAAGTCATATTTCAGTTGGAGAGCGGTTCGGCCGCTTGGTGACTGATGCTAAACTCAACCTGGAGACATTAAAGTTCATTTTCTGCACAGCTGACCAGGGCTCAGAGGATAGGTATGGTTAAAATGACGGCCTAAGAGGAAATTTTGTGAGTCTCAGAGCAAACAAGTGTTCAGTGGCAGAGCAAGAAGATGTACAGTATTCATCTAACAGCTTGGCAAAGGTCGAGATTTGCATATAGGAAATGCAGCAGTGGCAGGCCTTGATATGAGCACATACACTGAACAGAATTAATGAAAAGCAATCCATAAGTTCGTCCTTCGGTCCGTTTATACCATACAATGTTCAGCTCTCCTCATGCGTCATCATCTGCTCCGTGGTCGGTCGGTTCAACCTGACCATACAGGAGAGAAATATTCACACAATACAGGAAGCACTGTTTATTTGACCTTTAGTCAAGGTCGCATGCTCATTTCTCGGCGCCCACATGCCTCACACACAGTCACACTGGTATTCAGACTGTAGAATAGCTCCCCTGCACCTTGTTGCAGTGTTGTCGAGTGCTGATGTTCTTGTTCTGTGGGTGAACTCATCAACCTTTGAGGCACAAGGAACTCGTTTCCCTCCCGCTCAGCCCGACGTTTGGAGGCTGCGCTGCTGACAGCTCCTGCATGACTGGGTGTAAAAACAGTAGCTGTAACAGATGACGGCAGGCACGCTGGGGATTAGGAAGTCAGTGATACCTGTCTCCATGACATAAGCGTGAACTGTCGTGCAACGATTGATGATGCTCCAGTAAATTTAGTGTGTTCTCTTCTTCTCTCCTCAGCGTGTCCTCCTGTCCTTGAACCCCCCTCCAAAAAAAACCCTTTTCTCCTCAGCTTCATCTGTGCTGCCTTGGAGATACGTGGTTTTCATGCAGCAGCTACAGCCACAGAGATGAAGGCTCATTTTTAACTCGCTAATGCCTCCTCTTCTGTGGTTTGCCGTGCGGGGTTCGCGCGAGGACAAGGAAGGCAGCTGGGTGCCAGATGAGAACGGTAATTAGGCCGGTATCCACCGGGCTTTGGTTACAGGTGCAGATCTGCCTGCAGGGACGAACAAAGCTGTCAATGGAAAAGATCATTCATGCTGAAACAACAGAAAGGAGGGGGGGTGGGGTGGGGGTGGGGGTTGGCCAGCTCCTGCTACACAGATCCAGAGCCAAGACAAGATAAATCGCTTTGAGTGGCATCGCGACAAGCCAGAAGCAGGCGTATAAATCATTTTCCTGGGCGCTTTAAGAGCAAAAGTAGAGGCTTTGATTTGAGCAGGAGCCTCTGTTAGATAGAGTCGAACTAGCCGGCACACTGCCCAACCACTGAACTACCTGCTGATGGTATTGTTTTAATCACAAGTGCTGAATTAGACAAGAGGGGCTTCTCCTGTGACTGAGTGGAGCACAGTGCACAGATGATGCACAATCACTCTCTCGCTGCGTTTTAAAGTGAAGCTGGAGAATCTCAAAAATGATTTAAAGAGCGTCGGCCCACGAGGAGGCCGCTGGTTTGATATTGGACTCCTGCCTGGTGAAACACACACTGTAGGGCTTCGCTGTCTCTCTAATGCGACTTTGATTCTATTTTTGCTTCTGTGCTCGGCTGCATATTTTCTCTGCAGTGTTTATGTTTGCAAAACAGCCTCTTAATCTCAGTGGATGAGTTCATTTAGCACTCCAATAACAAAAAACTGGAGTTAATTTAAAGCTTTTGGCGAGTTTAGCGCACGATTTCAGGTTATTAGTGGAGGAAATAGAGCATCGTGCTGTACAGCCAAATGCGTGTTCCTTTCCTGGTCCAGGCTCCTTCATTCCAGAGGTTAATCTTCATGGAGGATATTTTAGACAATAGTGTTCTTCCAACTTTGTGTCAACAGCTCGGACACGGCCCTTTCCTGTTTCAACATGACAATGCCCTCATGCACAAAACCAGGGCGACACAGAAGAGCTCCTCCCAGAGCTGTGTCAAAGACCTTCGCTGATCTGACCTCGACGTCCATCCAACACTTTTAGGACAAACTGAGACACCACCAAGTCCAGCAGTGGGGCCCAGCAGAGTGTGTGTTCAACAAACACTGGTGGGTATGTTTTGGGGCCATACTGTGCTGAGAAGGTTGTGTTTTGTCAGGAAGATAACTGCACTGATCTGCAGCGGACCAATTCTGGGGGCAGATGTGGATCATTTAGTCTTTTTTCTTGCCTGCAACAACCATGAAAATAGTACATACACATCTCTGCGTCAGTAGCAACAACCCAACATCATTCTGAGTAACAGTGTGACATTCACCGGCAGTTTTTCTGAATCATCTAGGCACATTTTTCTCATAACACTTCGATACTTTGAATAAATGTTTGTCCTGCATGATTGGTCTGAATTCTTCTTCCACCTCCAGTTCACAGTTATCTTAACAACTATCTTTAAAGACATTCAAAAGCCCTTATTTTCACAAAGTGGACATATCACCTTTTTCTTGTTACAGTAGCAGTAGAGGCCTGATTTAAGGTTTTTAAACAGGAAACTCCATCCTTCCATTCATCATTCATGTTTGCATCTTTAAGTGTTCATTTGACCTGCTGCTGTCTTTGTCACACGCACACACACACACCCACGCTCCGCAAACACACACCTCGGCTATTAAAATTTCGACACGTTTGCACGCAGCTTTCGATGTATTTACATCCTTTGTTGCTCTGCAGTGCACTCTGCGAGCAACCTGCTTTTTGTTAAAAGCACTTTGTCGATAAATTTGACTTCCCTCGACACTCAATACTGAGTCCATTAAGCCGCAGAGCCATGGGGCTACTCTGTGCGCAAGGGCCACTGGTTCCAGTAAGGTATATCTGCTGAACTCTCATTAGCAAGCATCATACGTAGTTCTGGCACGTGTAATACCATTAGAGGGGATTTGGCATATGATAGTTGAGTAATGGGATTAGCTGGGCGGTAAGTCTCCAGGACCAGAACTGTAGGTCTTCCCCACTCAAGGGAAGACAGATTGCCAAACCAACTTGCCCTCTCCTCATGAACATAATGCAAAGTCATCCCTGTGTCAGGCCTGATTGCTTACTAATGTGCCTGTGTTCCCTGCAGGTTTGCATCGCTGCACACCTTCCTCTTCACACTGTTTCATCTTTCTAAACCAGTGCTGTTGGTTTTGTCCTCTCCTCAAAAACAACTGTTAGATATATTACAAAGATATTTTTCCACTGAGCTGCATGGGTTTCCCCTTACTGACTTTGGTTGAGCCCATGACTTCTCCTCCCACACCTACAGCAGGTTGACATTTGAGGATGGATTGCCATGAAATGTGGTGCAAGTTTGAATGACGCTCTGACTTTGGATCAGGTCAAAAATCCAATTTAAGCAACACTAAACTAACCAGGTGAACCTGGTGTAGCATGTCTGCTAAAGATTAGCATGTTGGCATCATTACTGTGAGCTGAGTCACGGCTTAAAGCCTCGCTGTGCTCATTGCTCTGCATGTCATTTTAATTCTTTAATATGTAATTTTGCATGCATTTGGCATGTATATACACAGTGAGGTGGAATTAAAATACAAATCATGTCATTATAACACCAAGGCCTCCATGCAAAGTGCCTCGGGTAAATATATATTCACTTGCAATTCTGTGGAACAACCTTTGATTAAATGTTAACTCGTCAAAAACAAGTCATTTATAGATTGAAGTGACAGGTTATTAATGCAACTGTAATTGAGCAGTGACCTTGTTTTGCCTCATTTCACTGCTTCTGTGTGGATTTTTATTTCTGTGCTTTGTTTGTGCCACACATTTCGCTTCTGTCTCTTTCACATGCACAATGCTAAACTATGACACTGGATGTGCATTTCCTAGAACAGAGCCTGCAGGTAAAGTATAAGGTGCCCGTGCAGTTGCTGTTAAAATGAGAGTTCACGCAGGGTTCACCCTAAATTCCTGTAATTTGATTAATTAACGAATCATGACGCAAGACAAAGGATCCTGACAATGGTTTATAATCTAATTATGCGGTGATTTGTTGAACATAACTATGTGAACAGTATCCTGATGATCAGAGGACAAGCGTTTGTGTTTCTAATATTGTTCAGTGAATAATCTATGAAATGAAAAACATCCCACGCGGCTCCAGGACAAAGCGGAGAGGGCTCCGCTCGTTCTTTCTGGAGAGACAGTTCATCTGAGATGAAAGTTCAGCATTGCTGCCAGGGGAATAACATGTACAGGAACTGAACTCCTCACCTGCCCTCGAGCACTCACCATTAAGCTACATACAGGACTGTGTGTGTCTTACTCAAGATGAACGCCAACACTCCAATATAGAACAGGTGACTCAGCTTCCAGCTTGGCAGAGAAATCCCCTGAGACCTTTGACCTCCTAATCGTTTAGCAGCGCTTATGGTTGGAGATCTGCTCCAGGCTATTAGAGAGATTAGTGTCACACAGATTTGGGAATGGGCCAAGCCTATATCTGTACTTCATGGTATTCGCAGCATTTATTACTGAGCACTCAACCCATGTTGAAATTTGATATGTAGCTGTATAGTAGCACATGCCACAGTGTGAGGCTATATGTTGACCTACATGGAGTGGTGGGCTGCATGTTATGAACACATTGTACATTTAAGATAAGATGCTCTGCGGTTTCGACCGTTTGAAACATCACTATAACTGGTGAAGGAGGTGGTTTAGATTTCCTAAATAGCTTTTTTCTCCTTTGTTGTGTATTTTGGACAGAAAGGTGCACATATTCATAGTAATATACACGCAAATATGCAGGTTGTAACCTACAGTACCTGCAAATACTTGTGAGAACAGTGCACGGTGAACATTTTTTGGATTTTTGTATTTTGAAACGGTAACTGCCGCCCCTCTTTCTTGCAAGGGCACACGCTGGGGTGCAAAACGAGCACTTCTCCCTAACAAAAACAATCCCTAGCTTGTGAAGCAGTGTCTGGTTGGCCAGAGTGAGCCACATCAGTGAAGGAAGCTCGTCAATTCTGCCTTCAAAATAAGAGTATACCAAAAAAATGACATAAACAAGCCCCATCACATAAACAAAATTGGAAATGCGAATCACAAAATATAGCATTTTGAAGCAAAACCTGCATGTTTTATTCCTGTGACAAGGCTTAAATGGTGGTTAATTTAATTTCAGCAAATTAGAAACCTGTATATTATGTCAAGGTGAGATGCTATTCATCAGTTTCACCATGTAAGGATCCCCAGATGTTATTATCAAATAAAATATAAAAAAGTAGTACGTAAAAGTAGTAAAGTAGGAGGTCATTGATCATTTTGTGAATTTTCTTTTTCTGAATGGTTCTTATTATGGATAGTTACAATAAAAAACAATGATTGATTAAATAAAATTCTTCCTCCCAGGAAATATAAATGTTTTATTGTTTGTTTGTTTATTTCAAAGGTCTAACTCTTTCTGATATTTGCCTAAACTTCCGTTTTGCCATCCCAAGTTCAAGTACAACATTTTATTTTGAAACACACCACCGGAAGCGCCGTATGTACGCTCGTCTGACTTGACACGGGTCACGGTGACGCCATCTTGAAATTGTCCCGACCAGAGAAGGCGAGGAGGAGACGGACTTGGGAAAACCAGCTCGTCCTAAACTCGATAGCTGCGTTAGCCACACGGATTAACGGCAGCTCGATCGGTTATTGCTATCATATGATAGTGTTTCCACTTGTTCCTTCGGTCCATTTCGACGGGGGGAGGCCGTTCGTCCCACTTCGGAGAGGACAAGCTATAGCGGAGGGAGCCTCGTAATCGGTTGTTTCCCTGCTGGAGCGGACGGGGCTCTGGTTGTGGCCGGGCAGCCCCGCCGTACTGTCGGACGAAACCGAGACTCGGACACGGAATACAACGACAACAACAACCGATTACATCCGTATTATTCCCACCGGGAGCGTGGAAATGCTGATTTCAACGGCGTTTTGACGTTTTCCAGCTATGCGACGGAGCTCACTGAGGAGAAGTTTGATTGGAGAGCGAAGTGCGCTTGATTTCCAGTCCGATGGATGTTAGCCCTGTCCGGCTGTGGCTCGGCTCTCTGCTCCGCTGCTCTGAAAATAACAGGTTAAAAACCAACAGGCACAGGTGAACACGTCTGTTCATAACAATGCTGCAGACCTTGCAAGTACATGACAGCCCTGGCTTGAATGCCAACAAGTCCACCTCCATTGCTTGTCTGTAAACCTGGAAACCCCTCCAACCATCCCCTCCTCCTCTTCATCATCCTTCTCGTCTTCCTCACCTCTTCTCTTTTTTGGACTAGTGAGCCTTGCATTACCTGGGATATTTTGGATTTCGATCTCGACCTTTTTAAAGATGTCCTTTTTGCAGAGACAGTGCTCCTTGGAGCTGCAAGACATTTAATTTGACTCAGTCGTTTTGTGATTTTGGGGGCTTTCTCGGGGTTTTGTATTCTCTTTCTAGTCAGAGGATCCGATTCGGATGGAAAATGGGAGACGCCACCAAACTGGCCTTCGCCGTTTTCCTCATCTCCTGCTCTTCAGGTGGGTGTGGAGGGTTTGTGCATGTCTTATTGTCAAGCTGTGTTCAATTCAGTGCAGTGCTTATTGTTACCCCTGCAGAATGCAAGGGGGGTAGCTTGTTGTTATGTGTGGAGTAAGTGCAATGCAATCCCTACGAGGATGAGGGGGGGGGTCCCACTCTGCCATTCTGCCTCATTACTGGTGTCCTTTCTTTGCATCCTCCATCCTTCATGTGTAGCGTATGCATTGTGCATGTTGCAGATGTCAGTAGTGAGTCCAAGAAGGGGCCTCGGGCCCCTCCAGGAGCTCTTACCAGTACAATAAGTGTGTTGTTTTTATTTATTCATCTTAGAGAACAGAAGAAATGCTATAGATCCACACGAGGATGGTTGTTCTGTCTCCACCCCCCAACTTGCAGAGCATACAGTTATGTAATTGTTAATTGCCAAGTCAAATCTAACATCAGATGGGGTTGATATGAAGTGCACTGTGTCAATAAACTGTGGTTAATGTCTAATAAACTCCAGTCCAGAGAAAGCACCACAGGACTTTGGATTTAGAAAAAAAAAAAAAAATCTCAAAAGCCCCCCCCCCCCCCCTTTTTTTTTTTTTATTTTTTGTAAAGCTTTTATTTACAGTCACATCATTGTTGCTGGAAATGTAGCTTGTTGATAAGAGAGAACATTGGCTCAAAAGGTCACGGCAAGTTTGAAAAGAGGATTAACCCTCTTTTCAGCACATTCATGCAGTATTATAACATTGCTATGGTAAAAATCTAATCACAGCGAAGCAATCGTCAGCCCTGGAGTTGATGAACAACATCCATTATACGTCCTCCTCTCCCAAGGATGGATGCATAATGAATGTCAGTGGGGCCAGTGAGGTGGTAATAAGGAGAAAGGGGTCAACACAGGAGTGCTGTTTTCTCCTGCACAGCATATTGGTGATATGGCTGTGGTGGATGGACCTAAAAAGAAATGTTATTACTGGGTTATAACGTAGAAATGCTTTATCCTGCTTCATTCCTGCCAGTACATATTTTTATTTGGAGAGCGATGCTGTCTAAACATGAGCCTGGAAAGGAGGGCATCCGTTTGGAGCTTGTTATGTTCAGATTACTGTTTGTTTTTGGTGTAATTACAGAGATTGTGAGGTTGTTTTAAAATTCCTCTTCATGGGTTTGATGTTCCAGTGGATCCAGCCCATCAGAGCAACCCGAGGCTTCAGTGAACCTGTTCCACCTCATGTAATAACACATTTCCCACACGTATGACCAGGCAGTTTGTCAACAGCGCCAACAACGTGGAAACGCCAAAGCATCACGATACCTTAACCCGTTGTGATGCACTTAATCACATGACCGAGAGGTGACGAGTAGTAAACCAGAGCTCCCGCCCTGAGTGCCAACACATCTGATGGTGCCAACAACAGCAACCTCTCACACAGTCAAACAATAGTTTCACTTTGTTTTTGCTTTAATCGCTTCATCTGCTGGTTTGACTGTGTTGTGCTGACAGGATGCAGTGTGTTGTGAAACCACAGATGAAGATGTGGTGGTTGGGAAAAAAAACAAGTGTGAGACCTAGGGGCAGAATTTTAAAGGTCTTAAAGGTTGGAAACGGCATCGCCCGTTGTTTGTGTGGTTGTTCTAAAATATCCAGTGCATCTTTTACATGAAAGCAATTAACTTAAGAAATGAAAAGGGCGAAATAAAATCTGAAGCCACGGTGGATCAGTCCTTTAGCAGAGCTCTGGGGTGTCTTTGAACGCTCCGGCAGAAATGAAAAGGCTTCTCAAATAGGGTAATAGTTAGGGTTGGTTAGAGTGTGAGCCAGGTGTTGTCTGTGTTGCACAGCGCAGCAGATGATTATTCCACTTGCTCATTACTGTCTGAAGTGGGGAAATGAATGGTTCCTACTTGAGGACGAATAATAATCCTCTATGAAATCCAAGTTGAAAATGGCACAGCTCAAGGCAACACCAAGCAGAAACCTCTGATAAGGCCACAGTGCTCAGATGAGGCTGAGAAAAAAAAAAAAAAATTAACATTGAGATTTTTTTTTTTTTTTTTTCAAAGACCTCCTCTCCTGTCTGTACAAAGAGCACTAATTTCAACAACAGGTTTTCTTTTTTTTTTTTTTAAATCCTGTTCAAGTTTAATCATGAGACAGGAAATGATGAAATTCTACAACTGCTTCCAGTAATGAGCGTGTGCTTTTCCAGGATTTCGAAACTGCTGCGTGTTCACATTACATCAGAAATGGATCAAAAATTGATGGATTGAAGAGGAACTCTGCTACATTTTTATCTCAATTAAGCATCTTCAGAGTCATTGTGATGGTTAAATGACTTGTGGGGAGAATGGAGGCCGTCTGCCTTCCACCTAATGTCTCTTGGCTGAAAACCGGCCTTGCAAGATCAGAGCCTCGGACCCAGTGTCCCAGCTCTCGTCTCGGCGGCGTGGTGACACAAACGTGCCCTGTAACCTGTAATCTCTTGTTTATGACAGATAAGACCACAAATATACACATTGTAATGCATATATGATAAATAACGTTATCCACCGCCCCATGGATTGCTTTTTCACCGGTTTCCGGTTGGAAATAAATACACATGGCTGGGAGGAGGGTTAGCAAAACAGCGGAGAAGCGATTGGACTTGCATAGTTCCCCTTTAATTGTCATTTCTTGCCAAAATTCCTGCATAGTTCCTGTTATATATGAATGCACTGAAAGTCTTGGTTGCATTTTAGAAACCAGACAGTTATGTTGCACCCATATAAAGTGATGGTTTATGAGACTGTGCCCATGTTTGTACAGTTATTAAGATTATTATTAGCATGCTATATGCAGTATACAAAGTCAGTGTATGGATATTCAGACCTGGCCTCAAAAGCAAAGCTTTGATTATTGATATTGATAAGAGGAGGTGTGTTTATAGTCACAAAAAAGATGCGTAACTCTGTGATGTGACAGGTTTAACAGCGGGTCAAGGTTGTCGGCTGCAGCGTGGATGTGACAGGATGGTGAATGGGCTTCTCATGCATGTCTTGTTTTCCTGCGCTGGCTGGAGTTGGAACTCACCCCCCTGTGCCCAACTGGAAAGTGACATTTTACTTCCAAGGACCTGATAATGTGACGGTGCGGCGGGCACACGCCCCCCCCCCCTCCCCCCGGGGTCATCTGTTGGAAAAGGTGACCTCTCTACTTTAGATCCCACGTGAGCTTCAGCTGCAAATTGGTAAACATTTACCCCACAGCGCGTTCAGATTTACCGTGAATACGAGCCGAGGAGGAACGTGATTGAAAAGATAGACGTGTGGCGGGTGGTTTTTTGTATCGCCTGCATCTCTGTCAGAAGCTGTGAAGATGTGTTGACACATGCACTAAATAATAACCCAAATGATCAATTATATCCGTGCTAACCCAGTTATGCATGACAACGGCGTGCAGTAGCTGCTGTGTTTCTCATATGGTTGATAACGGCAGTGTTTCCTGTGTCATATGACCATTTGACCTTATGACCGGCTCATTTTCTCTAACGAGTTAATGAGCAGAAATGGGTATAAGTTGAAACAACAAGACTCTGTTCTGTTTCTCCTCGTCCTCTGACATGATGTGAATGCAAGTCCAGTAATTAGTCGTGTTTGACAGGTAGTTTCAGGAAAATGGCTGTTTTAGATTTCTGTGCATTTCCACCATAGATAGATGGATCGGGTCTCGTGCTCTGCCTTCACATTTGGCCTCCTGTTTTGTACACTGCAGCAGTTTCACACAGACATTGATTCTCTTGCATGCCAGTGTAAGGTTACATCAATATGGCGAGGATGAAGCGGCTCAGGGTTTTTTTTTGTCATTTTTTTTGTTTGTTTTTTTTTTTTTTTTAATCCTCAGCAGCAGCAGCACATCTGATGATTCAGTTTCAGCTCTGCTACACACCAGACTCTACTTGAAAGTTGATCATCAGTCTGAGGCATCTGTGTTCAGACTGAACTGAGGAAAACATACACATTTACCAGTTTTTCGGTTAATTCATCAGCCCCCCGCGTTGACACCCCCCCTCCCCCTCTCGTCATTGAGGGTAATGAAGTGCTTTTTAGCAAGGAGCTGGATCTGGGCGTTTTTGCAGCTGACCGTGACCTCTGACCTTCCTGGAGAGGATTTAAAGAGATAAGAGACTTTTTTTCCCTCCAGCGTGCAATTAATTATCTGATTATAGAGCTCTGCTTTGGACGGCCCCTCACCTCAGAACATTAAATATCCTATTGATGTTCACATCTGAATAATCTGAAGATATTAACAGGCTACTGTTATGTGCAGGAACTAGTTTCACTTCAGTTCAGAACAACCTGGTTCTTCAGCAGATTACAACTGGATAACAGTGAGGAGTTTTTCCCATTTGTGGAAACATTTAAGATGATCTTTTTTCCATATAGTGGCAGGTTAAACATACAAATACATGACGTTTATTTTAACTATTACTATAAATGCATGGCTGGTAAATAGTATCTATATTTAAACCCTTTGGACAGTGACTAAACCACTCTGACTTTCCGTCCTGCACCTTCTGCTGCAGTGTTTTGGGTGAAACCAGAGGACGCCTACCAGCCCTGTCCCATTTTCCCTCCCCTATCTATTTCTAATATGTTCTCTTGCATTATGCATTAGGCTCCAAAAGCACAGGTGTATTTGTTGAGGCCAGATGTAGCCTCGATTTCCCATCGGGCCCAACTAGCCAGACTCGCCTCCTACCAGCGGATCATTCCGTGCTTCAACATTATAAAAACAAAGCGCTGCACCAGTTCATTGTCGTGGAGGTAAAGCGGTGACCAAAGACAGCGCGGCGTTGTGGGGAAATAGTGACTTTCCACCAGTCGGAGCCCTGGTTAAATTTAGACCAGGGGCCAGGTGTGTTGTGTCCTGCACACACTGCAAACAACACAATGTTTTTCCTTTTCTTTTTGTGTGTGTGTCGTGTGTGTTTGCAGTTTGGTGCCACATCAACACCAAGAGTCAGTAATGGTTGTATTAGTGGTCCATGCTCAGTTTTGCTGTTGCCTTTAAGGAAATGGTACTTTTGATGAGTTAAAGTAGAGTCGTAGGTGAAAGCCAGTGATTATTGTAAAAAAAAAACAAAAAAAAAAACAGAAAAGGGCTTTGGAACATACCATCAACCACAACAACGACCCAAAGCTTTCTCAGGCAAAGGGAGTTAGTCAACGTAATAACGTGCGTTATTTTCCACAGGCGCTGATCAGACGAAACAGCAGCAGAGCAGAATTGCAGGTGACCGCTTCTGGAAGTTGATTTGCCCGGCTCAGCTTGTTTACATGTTGCCTAAGTTTCCCCGGTTACTGAGTTACACTGGAAATAAATCAATTTCTAGTGATCGTGTGTGGAGGGAGCGACGTGTAGCCTTTGTTTATAAAAAATAAATATATCAGACAGTGATGTTTTTAACGGGTTTCAAAAAGCCCGAGGCTTCTTCAGAACACACTCACCACATAAATGACTGTCTAAACTTTCACTACAATTATGAATCATCAGAACAGCATTATTGTTATTGAGGGGATTTTCTTCAGTGGCGGTGATTTGTTTCAACCTGCTCCCTCAGTATTACCCAGTTTATGTAGTTTTTTTTTTTTTAATTTTGAGGCTGACACCATCTGACGCGGTAAATCTTTAGATGCTGCAAAAAAAAAAAAAAAAGTCAAAGCAAATGCAAAGGATTATTTGCGGATGCTGTGAGGCTGCGGGTCTTTTTATAACGGCAGTGAAGGGACTAAAATAACGTGCATGTTAAATTCAGCTTCCCCCCTCAGAGGTGCAGGCTTGGATGCGAACTGAGGAAGACGCTCGAGCGGCGCTGTCCCCGGCTTAAACGGCTCTCCTGATTATTCTGCTTGATACTGTAATTGCTGTTATTAATCAACAGTGTAATCAGACTTGAGAGAATCGCTCTCGTGATCTTTTCACCTCTTATTAATCTTGTTTATTGTGGATCCAGTGAGTGTAAATGAAACGAAATGATATTTAAAGAACAGGTGCTTTAATGAAAGCAGATATTTGCTTCCTGGAATCAGTCTTTTCACTTCACTTGATTAATTCCGTGGCTGTAGCGGACAGGTAGGTCAGAGGTCGCGTGTTCGACATCCGCTACATGTATTCTTCCTGTCAGCGAGTCCTTGAGCGAAACCCTGCCTGCTCAGCTCGCTGTAAATCGTGGAAGAGAAGAGCATCGGCTAAAAGCCTAAAATGTAAATTGCGGACTGTGCGTCCCGCTGTAATGGGAAGTGGATGAATTGCCCCTGCGATCATTACTGACCAAATTAAAACAAACGATAAGGAGGACGATGAGTCCCCAGGCTTAAAAGAAACATCACCTTTGAAACTTGAGATATCCGAGTTGCGAAAGTGAAACTGGAAAATAACTTTTCCATACGCACAGGACTGTTTTATCGTAGCGTAGGCCTCTTGATGTGTCGGTTCTCCAGAGAACAGGCCAGAATGGGTCTTTACTGTAATTAATGCATCCTGCAGATGTTGCTTTATGTGCTGGGGAGAGTTTCAGTCTAGACAGACTGGCTGCTCAGACGGAGAGGCCCTGCTTTGATCCTTGATTAAAAACTGCGAGCTGTACATTCATCATGCTCTTGTTTCAGCCTCTCTCGAGGGTCCTCGCCTGCTTTACACGCTCTCCTTCCTCCTCTTCTTCTTCATCTTCAACCCCAGCCAAGATTCCTCCCCGTCATTGAAGGTCACCGTGACCTCTTATCGCCGAAACCACTAAAGGGTAATGGTGTCTCGGGGACCCAGCGCTGTCCGCTCGTGATATTGTGGGGTCTGTCACCGCGCTGTTATTGTTGCTGTCATTTTACATCGCTATCTAATAAACCACAAATGCCATTTTGGATGCATGCAGCATCATGTGAGCTACAGGAACGCAGGGCTGGCATTTACTCTGCTACAAATGCAATAATTACAATGGTTATAATAATGACCTGTGCAGCCGACTTTTCTCCAGACACTTGTAACACCAGCCTCCGTTTAAAGCGGCAGTGACGTGGAGAGAGGGTCTGCACGACCTTTAAACCCCGAATGCTCGACGAGTTTTTCCTCCCGAGCTGTACTTACAGTTTTGAAACCTCAGCTGTGGCCGGTTATCACTGAGTCATCATCCCTGGTATTGATAAACAAAACTATAAACTGGGCAGACATTATGGTTATTCTCTGCATCGGCGGGAGTCACATTCCTCAGCTTACAGCACCTGTAATATAATCCCAATTAAAAATACACAAGTGTTGGTGCTTTATTTTGGCTGCGATGCCTTGTGACCGGTGCATGTCATTAGTTCACACTAAATATAAAGATGAGACAGGAGTCAGCGAGGTCGTCGGGCGGCCGGACGGATGAAAGGCGGAGGATTTATTGACCGGCGACGTTTATTGGGTTGTCTTGCACAAATGCGAAGCCGGCCAGTGCAAACAGCGGACGTAATTGAACGGCAGAGAGCATGTCTTGAGCTGGGTGCATCACTTACACACCGGCAGCAGCAGCAGCCTGTTAGCTAACCTTGACCACAGTGTATTTCCGTGCACTGAGATTTTCTCCCCTCTTTCGGTTTGCAGACACAATATCATATTTTGATTACATCGACAGGCGTGGTATTTGCGATATGAGTTGCAACGCCACATTTGGGTGTCTGCATTACCACGCGATGGGGCGCTTGAAGCACATTCATAGCTTTACAGCAGTGGATTATGGAAAATCTCTCCCACTGAACTGCACTGGACTCTCAAAGGACCAATCTCCTCATATATATAATGGCTCGTCTGCCAGTCTCCCCCCTCGCTCCCTCTCTCCCTCTCTCTCCGTCTTCCTCCCTCCGTTCTTCACTCATTGATTGCTTGTTTTATAAAAATGAATTGAACTGCCCATGCTGCAGGCTTTGTGATATTGCAATATCACTGCAAATTCAATACACAGTTCAGCTTTAAGCCCAAGTGGCACTTAACACACCCTTCGAATAAATCCAAACAATTCAAGCGCAGAGGGGATTGAGGGTGGGGGGCGGGGGTAAGCAGAGGCAGAGGTAGAGGGGTTTTCCAGATCCTTCTACAGTACCCCGTGAAAGATAGCGAGGCGTTTTAAATTGCTCGTCCTGTAAAGAATGTACGGTATGCAATGGCCGACTTGAGCCCATTACACACAAGGCACACATACACACACACACTGGGCTACGCTGGTATGTGCTCCTTGTGCAAACGGTGCAGTGTGCGGCGTTTCACGGCAAGAGAGAGAGAGAGAGAGAGAGAGAGAGAGAGAGAGAGACCCAGGCGCTCTCCTGACCTGTCCAGCAACCGGCCCCATCAGCGCTAATTGAGGTGGAGACCAATGGGCGTTTGTCGCTCGGGCATACCAGCGAGGATTAAAGGGATTGGATTCAGTTGCTGAGTGCGGTGGTTTTTAATGCCCACCCTCCACCACCACCAACACCCCCTCCAACCCTCCTCTCCCCTTCACCATGCCCCCTCCTCCTCCCGGCTGTAGAAAGAGTACAGTCTTTGTGACCGGCTCACCCGAGCCAACCCGACCACCCCTGCCATGTCACGACACCGTCTGACTGAGCGCTAACGTAGAGACCCAGGTCGCTCTGTAAAATTACAGCATGCTTCAAAAATAGTATCTCTCTGTGCAGCCTGGACTGCTGCATCTCTATTCATTCAGCCACTGCAGCTGGAAACACAGAGTTGATATTTTTCTCCGGGAGAAGAGCGAACCTAGTTTCTGCGGGCTCATCTCCACTCTTATCTTCTCCCCTGCATCTTTTCTTTTATCATTTTTATGATTATTGCCGTCTGATACTTGAAGATGATGAAGCTCTCTCTCATCACTGAAATACTGATTAAGCACCAAGGCTGACTGCTTAATAAACTTGGTGTAATGGGACTTGGGAATCCATCGGCTGGCTGTAAAATAGTGTACACACCGAGGTGATAACCTCGCCGGGGGCCAGTGGTCTCTCCTGCTGCCTCTGGTGCCTAATGCCTGTGATAGTCAAACAGCTATAAATTGTGTAAAAAAAATCTTTATCCGAGCCGGCCAGGAGCTGCCCTAAAGGCAAGTGGTGGGCTGCATTTCTAACCGGCGCTGCCCACGTTTTCCAGCCGGGGAGAAAGGATTGATGAGTGGTAGTAGAAAAAGATGGAGGGAGAGCTCGGATGTGGAGAGTTCCAGCTACGTTTAGTTCATTAAAGTGATTTGTATGTGAAAAAAAAACATGATCTCCCATTGCTGAGGTTTTCAAACACTATTTCTCTGCACATGTTGCTGTTTATGTTTTCTTGTAAGATGAGGAATCATAGATACCTGTTTAATAAAGCAGCTGAAGAAGAAGAGAACAACATGGGCCTGAAGTGCCTGTGTGAATCTTATCCTTTTTTTATTCTAGGGCTGTAGCTCAATCCAGGTCTGACGGTTCACAAAACGCGCCAACTGAACCCAACTTGACCTTGAAGCCACTTCAGATCTTCCTCTCTTCTTCTCTCCTTGTCCCTGTGAAATACACAGCATCTCTTCTTCTGCTGCTCTGCTGCACAACGTCAGACAGAACCAGTGCAGATTTTTGTTTCATTTCACACTATATGTAGAAGTAAGACATCTTTTTTTTCTTTAATGGGTGCAAGGAGGTGTTAACACTACTAGGATTAGAAGTTTTCTACGAAATGCATGCCGTTATTCACACATGCAAAAGCTGTATTTAGTTGAGTCTTGAGTCAGTGGTGTGGGGGAGGAGTGTCAAATTGCATCAGCAGCAACAACAAGCATTGCTGACAAGCCAGGAGCCCGGGCTCTGCAGACAGCGTGTTGACCCCTGGCTTCAGCCTAACTTCTTTATTCAACACCATTCAAAAACCGTCGCTCACATTTGTTTTTTAGCACCGGTCGCACATATTCCCACACAAAAACCAGTGCCCCAAACAGCCATACATCACCTTGGATCTATTTCACGTCTGCCCGGACGCAGATGATAAGTTGATCCTAAGAACAAATTCCATCATAACGAACAATCCCCGCTCCTGGCAGGCGTACAAAAAAGCCTTGATGAATGGGTTGTTTACCTTCTTCGGTGCACGCAGCGCCGAGTGCAGGCTTGGCCCGCCAAAATGCCACTTCATTATGAGGCTACGGAGCCGAGTGTAGCACAGCTTGCCCCTGTGACCAGCCGCAGAGAGGAAATTAGATATTAGCTCCTGTATTCCTCAGCAGTCGTCAGGCAAAACCTGCCTGACGGACAGTTTCTGAGTCTGAAATGTCACATTTAAATGCAATTATCGACTGATAATACACTCACCTGGGCTCTTATTTCATCTCCTTTAACTCTTTTCTGCATCTTAGGAGCTGAATGCGGTGTTTGTGTGCTGATCCTCCAGCAGAGAGCCCAGAGACATGAAGATATAACTTCATATGTGAAGGAAAGAAAAAAAAAAGAGGATGAAGCTGAGTGCAAAGCTGTTTTGAACACAGCGAAGGTTGAATCCTTGTGCTGTGAATACAACAGGTGATGGAGAGGAGCCAAGTATACATTTATTTATATAAAGCTGACCTGTCTGGCAGATGTTGCTTCTTTTCTTTCAGTTAGTGTTGCAGTAAAAAAACTGCTCTTGCTTTCCTTCCCTGCCACACAAGCTCAAGGACTCCTAAATTAATCAGACACTTTATCTGTTTCACCAGCCAGCTTTAGTTTTGGAGTAGAGCGAACAAAACCCCCGGGCGTTGGCTGGCTACCTGCCAGAGTGGCTTAGTCGAAATTTCTCTAACATTTTGGCAGGTGGTTGGTGGTCATTTCCCACCCAGCATGCACCTCGCCGGCCCTGGCCGCCGATCAGACCAGAACCATCTCCGTGTCGCGGCTCCCGCCTCGTAGCCCTCTCGCTCGGCTGACAAAGAGACATGTGCCAACACGCAGGATCTGCTGTAGCTCTCCCTTGTGATTTTTTGTTTCCTGTCCGGAGCTCTGGCTCGGGTCGCAGATGGACACGGCAGTGGAGAGAGTGCATGTCACGTGAATTCGTGATGTTACTCAGATCTGTCGTGTAGAAAAAAAGACTCCTACTTTCCATCTCAAAACTCTCCACTAGGTTTTTCAGCTTTGCCACAGACGGTTTGGCCCACTTCACATCCCTGAAGTGGCTTCATTTTATTCAACAGCCTAAAAAGCAAAAAAGCGAAATGTGGAAAAAGTGATTTTTAAAACCAGTTTTAGAAATATGTGAAGCTTCTTTCATTAATTGTGATGTAGTTGCAGCAGGCTCGAGCATTTAATCCCGAGGATCTTGAATCAGTCTCATCGTGGACGCCCACCGGCCTACCTGCGGCGGCGGGACCTCCACTGTACTTCTCAGATTCAGGTGCTTTGAACCGCCTCCACCTGACGTGACCTCTTGGCCGCGAGACAAGATTGAATTCACAGAGCCAGCAGGTAATCAGTATCCTCCTCCGGTCGCAGCTCCCCTGCCAACTTCACCATCTTTTCCATCTTCATATTGCACTTACTCAAGTGAATCTCATCCTCTATTTGCCGTCTAATTGTCCTTTAAAAAAAAAAGCCTCGCTAATGGTTTTATCTGATCATTCTGTGGTCCCCATGAATATCCTCCACCCTTACATTATACGTCTTTTAAACTTGGTGCTGTAGGAGTCAGGATCTCAATCGCTGTGGGTGAAAGTATTGGCTAAAAGCCCGAGATGTAAAATTTCAAATGTCAGAGTGAAATTTCCAGAGCCACCAGGCAGCGAGCGAGGGGTGAGCAGCAGTTTTTTTCAAAAAGCCCCAGTGGATTGAGAAGTGGGTCGGGAGTTTAGACGTTTTGCAGCGAGGAGAGGAGGGAGGGAGGGGAAGGGGGGGCATTGCTTAAATATCCGCAGCTAAAGTAGGTCGCGGTTAACCTTGATAAATCTCTTGTATGACTAGAAGAAAGAAAGGAGCTTCTATGAAACGCCATGTGGTCATTTCTCTCCAGGAGAGGAAGAGGAGGGAGGGGAGCCGTGCTGCAGAGGTTCGACTCTTTCCTTTTATGGGAGATGATCGATTCACCATCACAGAGGCTGTTTGGTTTGGTTTATCGTTGGGGGGGGGGGGGGGTTCCTCGCGGTGCGTTGGCGACTATGTGAAGTTTAAATGGGTGCTTCTCTTTCCCCACGATCCGGCGAGCTGACCTCACAAACAGCCATTGTCAGACAGACATTTTTCCCTCCTTCTGTTATTGATTTGCCTTTCCTCCTTTGTGTCTCTGGGTTTCATTCTTTGGCTCTGACACTCTGTGACATTCTCCATTAGTGCATAATGAATTAAATGCATGTTACCGGCGTCATTACTGAGAAAACGACCTTGCATTTGCAGCGTGCGGCTGGAACCATCCGGCGCTGGTTCTTTATCAGCCTCTCTCTCTCTCTCTCTCTCTGCAGCTCACCTTATTACGGCAAACAAAACGAGCCTGTGCCACTCGTGTTTGACATTTCTATGCGTGAAATATCCTCCGGAGACAAAGAGGCCTCTCTTTTATTGCCTGGATGTGTGCTTGTGGGTGGAAGCCCTATTGTATGTCCTTGCACAATCGCTTGTGTAGGCCCTGCACTCTGTGACATTATCCGCTTTAGTGAACTCTGAGCTGCGACTTAGTCAGAAGATTGATTTCTCTGCTTTATATCCTTCATATCCGCCATACTGCCAGGCCGCTCTTGCCCACCTTTGGCACACGGCGCTATAGGCAGCTGGCCTGCACTGTCACCTCATTTCAGGGAAGTGATTGATTCGAGCGCTTAACGGCTGTATTTACAACGGCGCCACGTATTTGCAGTTCACATGGCTCGCAGCTCTTTTTTCCCCTCACGCACAGTGTAATTCCGGCGTGGAGGCGTTATCGCTGGAGCTGCTGAGGTGTTGCAGCTCACCTCCCTCAGCAAGAAGACAGATTTTTTTTTTTTTTTTGGTCCTGCTTTTGTCATATATCTAAGTCTTTGATTTCGAGGGTGTGGAGATCTCAGGGCACAGCAGGGTGTCAGAAATGCATCATGAGCCACGATTGATGGACTTGAAATGAACCTGCGGCTGATGAGGATGCCGTCGTTCCACCAGAATCACCAGAATCCGTTTTACCTCCATGTACCTCTCCACCATGAGCGGCTGGCTTCATCTCCCACGAGAGCCATCGAAGGGAACGGTGCATTCATCCCCATCCAGGAAGAACAGAAAGAGCAGAAAGCAGCTGACACTTAAACTGCAAAAGGGCCCAGATGAAGTGGATAAACACAGCAAACACAGCCGGGGATCTCACACCTCCTTTTTAGACGAGGTAGTAGCAGCCCGTGCGTCGCTGTACTGAGCTGGGCTGTTCAGGGACAGCGCATTTCAAGAGAAACATCAAATATGCTTCGTTATCTCCTGCCGCCCGAAGGTGATTTGTCTCCCCACATTTTTATTATCGTCGTTCATCAGCGGTCAACGAAATATCTTTACTTTCTCAACCTCCAGATGTGGTCGGAGCTGTACAGGAGGCAAACAGCGGCCTAAAGGCAGAGGTTATCACGGGGTTAACGCCAAGTGCCCCAGCTCACTACCTTATGTTATTGTTTGTATTCTTCTCTTGAGGCTGTTTTTCTTCCAGCATTTCATGCAGATATTTCACGGCTCTGACATGAAGAGCCGTCCTTTCAACAACTCTTCTTCACACCTACTCTCGGCAGACGCGTGTGTCTCCTTCAAGGTAATCTTGGCAGGAGCTGCCACTGCCAAAAAAAAAAAAAGTCAAGCCGGTGGAGCTCAGTCTGCTCCCACACCCCGACGTGGTGCAGTGAGGGAAGTCAAATATGTTTTTAAATTTTGAGAAACGCGGTGTACAATTAAAAACAAACGAGTTTGCATTGAAAGAATCTTCGAGAGTGTAAAGCGACGTCATCGTCCCTGTGGTGTTATTTATGCTTGTGTGCATGTTTGGGCAAACCCGTGTTTGTTTGCACAAGCAGATATAATCCAGTTTTGTGGTGTGTGTTTTTGTGTTTACTGTTGGTTCCATGTGGACTTCCTCTTGGGTTCACATGTTTTCTTTTTGCATTTGTTGTGAATTCCCCTGCTTTGTTGGTTTAAGCCAATTATTCCTGCATTTCCAACATGCTGCAGCTCTGCCGGCCGCCGCTCACTCGCTCACTCATCAGCACAGGCTGTTTTTCCTCCCCTCTCCCTTCGCTTCTTCAGCCATTTGCTCTGGGTCACGCAGGCAACAGTTCACAGTTGCACCTGTTGCTGTGAAATAGTTCGGGGCTTCACGGGAAATGGGTTTGACGAGAGAGAAAATGCCGTCAGCGCTGCTAAGAGGCGCGGTGACCTCGCCTGCCAGCGAAGTAGCAACTCTTCCTCTCGCTCCCCATCTGCAGCTGTTAATGTCGCTGTAAAAGAGACGCGCGGCGCTTCCAGGGCCCCGGCTGGCATTAGCTGGATCGACTTAAGCAGCCATTTTATTGAAAAATACATGATCTTCCTGAAGTTAACCTCCATTATGCAAGATAAGCCCTAATTTCTGGAAGCTACTGTGAGCGGAGACCCGGTCAGGGCGGACAGGACGCGTCTCCTCCGCAGTGTTATGTCACTGGCCGTAATCACATAGTTTGGAGCCTTTTCCTTTATTTGCTGCACTTTGAATGTGAAATTACAGACATTAAATAAAAGCCACAGTAAATAAAAGCTGGTAAAAAGTGCGAGCGCTTGTAGCAAGGTGGAAAAATGAACAAAAAAAAAAGAAGGTCAGCACAGATTGAATAAAACAGGAATACAAAGCAGATGACCACAGTTGACCGCAGTCCTCAGTAATGACACACTGCAGAAAAACGCAGCATCCAATGAAAATGAAAACACACAGTTAGTTTAAATGCTTGAAAAGAACACGATTGTCTATATGATAAAACTGTGACCTCCCTTTGACACAGGTTAGACAGGAACCGTGTGTTTACACTGAGGAGACGAGCACAAAGAGTGATTTTTCAAACTTTTTTCGCACTTGTGTCAACAACCTGAGGAAGTTTATGAGCGTTTGACCTCCGTGTGCACCGCTTTCTCTCTCCGGGGTGCGACGAGCTGCCGTTCACACGAACGAGTCAAGTCACATTTTCACAGTAGTGAGGAGTGAGCTGGGAAAGAAAAAGACATTTGGAGTGTTAAACTGTAGATGATGCGTATGGATGACAGAGAGGGAACAGTAACACCCTGTCACAGTCGAGCTCTACTTATTGCACGTTCAGAGCACAAAGAAATGATGCGTAGGAAGCAATCCTGTTTCCAGGAAGCGGGCGAACGCAGGCCGAGCGTCTTCAGTCTTGTCAGCAGTCTAAACTGGACTAACTGTCTGACAGGTGATGAGAAGCGGCGGCGGCGACGCTAAACTGACAAGCTGTCATGCAGTCATTTCCCTGGATATCGGCTTGCGAAAACCTGCTGCCTGCGTTCATCTTCGGGAAATCAGAGTCTCCTTTATTTTGGCGGGGGGTGGGCGGGGAGGAAGTGGATGGCAGAGCGCTGGGAGAGAACCGCCTTGCTTGTGTGTTCCTCTATATAAAGCTTTCATTTTTCATCGGAGTATTGACTCTAAAGCACCGGGGAGCTCTGATTAAAAAAAAAAGTCCCACAGAAGTGGATTTTATTATTACTAAATGTTTTACAGCTTCACTGTATCTCGTCGTCTGAGGCTGTAAAGAAATGTTCTTTGGAAACAGAACTAAATTATCTTCTTTGTCAGTGACAGAGCAGCAAAATAACTTTTTCATCTCCCAGCCACAGCAGCTTGTAAATCCCAAACCTCAAGAGCTGCTTTCACCGGTTTCTCAGGGCTTACCTGACAAATATTTAATAGCTAACTTGTTATTTTTAACTCCTACCTCCCCTGGGGGGAGCCGCAGATGCGCGGATACTTTCTTAACACTCGGCCTCAAATTCAAAGAAATGTTAAAAATGTCCTCTCCGTCTTCCGCAGGTGCCATCCTAGGACGCTCGGAGACTCAGGAGTGCGTGTACTACAACTCCAGCTGGGAGAAGGAGCGCACCAACCGCAGCGGCATCGAGCCGTGCTACGGCGAGAAAGACAAGCGGCGGCACTGCTTCGCCACGTGGAAGAACGTGTCCGGCGCCGTGGAGGTGGTCAAACAGGGATGCTGGCTGGACGACGTCAACTGCTACGACAGGTGAGCGCTGGCCTGACGTCACATGACGCCTTGAGATTCAAAACCTGGGTGATGGAGCAAACTCAACCTGTCTCCTCCCTGAAAACCCGACCTTGAATTTTGAACCAAAAGCAGCAGCACCTCTCTCTCTCTCTCTCTCTCACACACACACACACGACAAACCCGGCCCAGCATGAGAAAGGCTAAACTGTAAATAGACTTAAAATCACCTTGAGCACAGTCTTGGTCCCTGTGTGAGCTTCCCCATCTGAACCACTTGCACAAGGCCGCCTTCTTAATTACTACAGGCAGATGAAATTTAAATTGATGTGTGAATCTCCAACCATGTGTCCAGGTATTAATAAATGGGTGTTATATTATTATTATGGCTACGATAGTCTCCAGCTGGCATCAGATGCAGGTTCCGCTGGAGTTTTCCTTTTGATTCCTGAGCGATGAAGTCGCTGTCGACTCTGCAGCCCGCACAGTTTGGGTACCTCTGCTCAGCCGGCGCCGCCTCGCCTCCCTCGAGAGTCCAGAGCAAGTCGAGGGCGGCTGCCACTTCCTTTGGCTTTTATCTGATGACTGTGTGATTGTGAAAGAGAGAGTGTGTGTGTGTGATTGTCAGTGTACATGCGTGTTTGTTTGCATGTCTGCATATTGGCGTGTGTAGGAGTTATTTTATAAATGTTTTTCTTTCATGTCCTCTGCGGCAGCGAGGGAACGGAGAGGAAGGAGAGGAGTGTATGTTTGTGTGTGTTTCGCGCGCACGGTCCAGAAGTGTGTATTTGTGTGTGTGTCTTCCTGCTTTTTAGAAAACATGTCTTCTTCTGCAGCGAGCGCATGGAGAAGGGAATGTGTTTTTTTTTTTTCACATGAAGAAGATGAGTGTGTGTGTTTGTATGCATGCACGTACACACACTTTAAAAAATAAATTGCTTTCATGTCCTTTGCAGTAAACATAATAAGAGGACTGTGTGTGTGTGTGTGTGAGATAGTTTTTCAATTTCCACCTCTGTATCTTCCACAGTAACGAGTGTGTGGAGAGGAAGGAGAGCCCCGACGTTTTCTTCTGCTGCTGTGAAGGCAACATGTGCAACGAGAGGTTCCTCTACGCCCCCGAAGCCCCCCCACAGAGCGACCCGCACCACTCAACTGCCTACAGTACGTACAACATACGCACACACAGAGCGTTACATCGCAAGTGTTCATCCATACCTTGATTTTTTCCATATTAGATATGCATTCAGGGCCATCACAGGTGAACCAGGTCAACCTGCAGTCATGCTACTTGTCAGTATGTTCAGTCGAATACTTCCAAAGTTAAATGTGTACTTAACAGGTTTCCATCCAGGCTTTTACTTTGAAGTCCTACAGCAAAGTGTGAGATGTAAAATACTCTGGACAGCTGCCAGATACCGAGCCTCTGAGCCCGAGCTGCTCAGGTCTTGAAAATATTTAATGAAAATACTAATCATCATTATGAATTTCATATGGAGAGCTGTTTTCATCCAGGAGATGGAGCTCAAAGGTCAAAGGAGGAAAATGATATAATTCGAGGACTGAAGCAAACAAAGAAAGATATTAGATGATGAATGTGGAAGTGAAATGTTCTGAGTACCTCCTCTGGCAGTAGAAGATGTGAGACCTTGTGATGGTTTGTAGGAAGGACAGCAGGAAGGACACGGTCCAGGTCTGAGAGACTCGTCTGGGCTTTATTTAGTGAAATGTCGTCACCTGGAGAGCAACTGTTGATCCTGGTAAAGTTACAATTACATAATGAAGTGCAGCCTCATGTGTGGAGCATGCAGTCTCCTTTGAATCATCGCGGATCACAGATACAGGTCTAATGATGGTGTCCTCGAAGTGTCCAACAGGCCAGTCTGTCTCTTTTCATTCCTTTAAATGTGACTGCAGACCCCCTGTAGAGAAAAGCTCCCCCCAGAGTCCCACGACGCAGCTGGTGCAGCCCCATCGGCCCCCCCTCGATACCCCCTCCCCCTGCCTCTCTTTTCCAATCCCCGCCCCCATGAGGATGGCGGCGGGCGGGGGGTTGTCGGGCGTCGGTGGCGTCGGCGCTTTTTGACAGCGCCGCCGAATCAGACTGTCACACCTTGTGATGGGAGGACGGGCTGAGCCAGCAGGCGTCGCCGCGCGGCTCCTGCAGGGGTCGCACACAGTTCAGAGCTCTGTTATTTTTGGCAGGCGGATTACGTTATGTCACGAGATGGATTTGCTAATCCTGCTGCGTGTGTGTGTGCGTGCGTGCGTGTGATTGTGTGTGCGTGCATTCGTGCAATGATATGATCCCTAAGCACAGTGGCAGTAAGCTGTAAGCAGGGTTAGTGCTGCACTTAGAGATGATGTAGCACAATGTCAAGCCAATCAGGCGTGCTGCTCTCTGTCTTCCCTCTCTCTTTCTTTCTTTCTTTGCACTTTCTCTCTCTCCCTCTCTCTCTCCCTCTCTCCCTGACAGTGTTTTTGATATTTAATTGCTTTATTTCCGTCGCCATGCAGATCACATAAGCCACTTCTGAGTGTTATCTTGTTAACGTCTCCTCCTCCTCTCTCTCTCCGCTGCCCTCTCTGTTTCCTCTCCCCCACAGCCACCTCCAACCCATTTTCCCAGAAGCCCCAGCTCTTCAGCACTCTCCTCTACTCCCTGGTTCCCATCATAGGCCTGGCCGCCGTCGTCCTCTTCTCCTTCTGGATGTGGAGGCACCACAAACTGGCCTACCCAGCCGCCCTGGTCCCCACACATGTAAGTCTGAAAGCCGGCTGTCCCTCACAAGAGCTCCGACCCACGACCACGTGTTTGTTTTCTGTCTCGACATCCGCTCCATAACACTCATCGCTGTCGCGTGTTTCCAGGCGTCACCTGTCACACACCGTTGGTGCTCTCTTTCTTTTGAAGTTCCAACTGATGCAGTTAGTTTCTCTTTGTCTGCTCCGTCTGTTAACTGTAAACAAAGAGGAGAAAAAACTGGTAAATGATTTCTGCATGTGCAAACACAAAAGCTGGGGGAGAAGTTCAAAGTTATCTGCGTAACATGCTGAATGGTATTTGCAGAAGGATCACGATGCATCAAATGCTTCATACAACAAGCAGGTTAATGGAGTCTAGGATTGTTTATTGCAGAAAGGGCCTGACTCAGCTCCAGTGGATTTTGTTGATACTTATTTCCCACATGAGTCAATACACGTCAGGCGCTCCCATAAAACGCCGCGTGTGTTGTTTGAAGTTTTGCGGGATGATACATTAAAAAACACTTCTGCCCTCTCTATTTAAGCAGCCCTCCACTTCACCACCAATCTAGTTTCTCAGAGGGCTGGGAGCAGCCGTGGACCTTCCTGCCCTGCACGGAGCTACGGTCACCCAGAAAGGACAAACTGTGCAGACAGTTTACGTTGGGATAATTGCTTTTTCAGTTTCCTCCATCAGAGGTGTTTTGAGGAGTAAGAGGAGCCCTGGTTCTGTCTTTGTCCTTTACCTTGAGCCTCTTTAAGAGCAAACACATCTTGGACTTTCCTTTAATGCAGCTGACTTTGACTCTAATTGGGATTTTTCATGTCGGCCTGGAATCACACGTACATTTTAAGTGGATTTTGTGCTGTTCAGGTTAAAATTGCTGTTTGGCGAAAGCAGAGATATGATTCACATCAGGCCGTGTACTCGTTCACCTTTCATCACTCCTCGTTTCATTTGCAGCGCTTTCTTCTTTCTCTCTCCTGCCGTGCCGTTGCATTGCCGCGCAGCTCTTTCATGTCTCCACTTGAATAGCTCGATTTATCACCTTTGTGAAACCTTCCTCAAATCTCCCTTCGTGCAGGAGTGAGAATAAGACTGTTAATCCAAATTCCTGATTAATTTAGTTGTTTTATTTGTTGTGTTTGTTGCTTTCTTATTTTTTCTTTGACTCTGAGGCGGTGCAGCTATATTCTGTGGTGCTCGGCAGCAGGGGAGACAGAAAAGCTCATGCAGAGCCTCCACCGTATGGAAGAGGAGTCAGGGGCCTCTGCATTATTGATGAGGCTTTATATAGGCAAACAAAACTAAAACACAGAGGCGCTCGCAGCTCTGCCTCGGAGGATGGTGGTGGGTGGGTGGTGGGTGGGTGGAGAGTGCGGGGGAGGGATTGAGGGGAGACATGCTATTCTCTCAACTTAGTTATTGTATTTGCACAGTGCTAGAAGAGAGAAAAGATATACAGACACGATGCAATCAGTAAGCAAATGCAAATGTGCATGGGAAAAGCAACACCGCTAAGAGGCTTATGAAACATCTTACCTGGAAACACGTGAATGAATAAATAAAGAGCATAAAACAAAACAAGAACATGGCCAAAGAAGAGCAGATCAGATAACAAATGATGATGCAGCGGAAAAAAAAAAAAGTGAATAGCTAAAAGACTGATAAACATCACAAAGGGAATAAAATGGATGGAACAAGTGAAGTCACGCCACACTCACAGTGTGTGTGTGTGTGTGTGTGTGTGTGTGTGTGTGCAGGCAGATGTGTGTGGAGCAGTTGCGCAAGGAGAAGGTGCAAATTTGTACATGAATATATTTTAAGGTGATGCAGTAAACTCCACCCGCCTGCTTTTTGAAGGCGGCTAAAACAAACACAGACACATTTGCAAAGCACCGCTCCATACACATCCACTTCTCCTGGCGTCGGTAACTTGTTGAGGAATTGATTAAACTCTTTTTTTTTTGATACACTAGATGGAGAGAGTAGATGGATGGATGGATGGATGGAGTGGGAGGAGGGGAGAGAAAGAAAAACAACAAAATCTTTTTACAGTCACTCAACAGCTCAGTCATCAAGGACAGAAACTTTGAAATGATAACTAATGATGTTTCATATCAACTTTCAGCAGCTCTGCATCAGCACCAGAAGCTGCATCACAGATGTAGTCCACAGAATCAAGCACCAATCGATGGGACTCTTATTTATGCTTCATCTTGTTTGTTCCTCCACTACGCTGCCGTCATCGCAGCGTAATGCTCCGTACTTAGTCATGTATTTTTAATTTGACTCCAACAGATCGCTCGCACCTGTTGCTGGTTAGATGTCCAAGTGCCCTGTGTGGATGGGAAGTCGTAACAGTCGGTCATCATAGGTGTCGCTGGTAATAGGCCGCGGTTGCGTCTGTTTGTTTTTTTTCCCCCTCCTGTTCTCTAACAACATCCACGAGGCAGCAGCTTCAGCTCTGGAGCTCTGCATCACACTGTGCGCATTTAATCTAAACCTCTAATTAAAAGGAGCAGGAATGTGATTATGTCATAAACAAGTGGCAGCCATGTGAACAGAGCCGGAGACGAATGCAGAACGTATACACCGCGCTGGTTTCTGCATTTCGGGGGGCAAAACCATGTCCTCACACCACTGAGGCTTTAACTCCTTCAACCTGATTGATTTTCTTGTTTATTATCAAGCAGCCGGGGCTACCTTTGCATAAAATGAGCTGAAGGACAGAAGATGAATAGCTGCATCCTGTGATTATAAATTTAGATTTAGATTTAGAATCACATTCACAGGAAGCTCAACCCCTAAATCTCTTAGGTTGTTTCAACACTGAATCCACTCACATGTTTCTCTGCAGTAGATTAGTTCTCTTTGCAAGCTAATGAAACATGCAGTCTTCATGATGCAAAAGTAATTGTTCCCACCTAATGATCATTAATGGGCCCATTATCATGGCTCTTGGATTTTATGATGGAAAGGCACAAAAGAAAGAAAGAAACCCGACCTTGTGAAAAGAGCTGCTGCTGTGCTGGCTCATATAGTTGTCAGCTTTACATAAGGCCGGGCTGGAGACAGAGGGGGGGTGACGGGGTGGGGTTCGTAAAAAAAAAAAAAAAAAAAAAATGAAGGCCCTTTCCAACAAAGGACGTTTGATTTTTGTGGACACTCTCTTGACTTGTGCGGATCAATTTCAGTGAGATATGCAGAAGATTATATGTGGCACAGTAACTTTTGCGGCGCATTGTCATCGTGTCATTGTGATGGCGGTCCGTCCATGGAGTGCATATTTGCCACCAAGCCTCCATTATTCACACCACAGCGCGAAGTGGAGGCAAACTGGAATTGATTCTGTCTGAGTACACAGACCCACAGCTTTCACACGGAGAGAGAGACCTGCAGCACTTAAACAGAAGTCTGGCCTCTTTGTTTTTTTTTTTTTTTTTTCCAATCTGGACCCTATTTTCTCATCGTTATCCATCTCACCGGTCGTTTATTACGAAGCGGAGCTGCAAACATCACGAGGGTGCAGCTTTCCCAAAAAAAAAAAAAAAAAAAAACTCCTGAAGGGCCAGTGGTGGAGCCCCCCATGTTGTGATTTTGACTGTGTTGCCATGTGAGATCCATCAAATCCATACGTTGGAGAGCAGAGTATGAGCAGCTGCAGGAAGCTTTAAATCTCCTCAGCAGGAGACCTCCATTTGCTTTGTTCCTCCAACATTTGTTTGGCTCGCTCCCAGAAGAGACATGTGTTTATCACTTTTGTTTTTTATCATAGTTCCTGACTCAAATTGAAATATTATCAATTGACAACGTTGTTGCACAGATGTTTAATTTTTTTAATTTTAGCGTTTAGCTTCAGAAACATGTTCTTGTGTATCTTTCTATCTGTCTTTGTCTCTGTGTCTGAGTTTGAGCTCTGCTCTCCTTTAGTTCTATTCATTTCTGTGTCCTCGGTGGTTTTCATGGACACACTGGAACAGTCTTGTTGTCTGTGAATGTGTGTGTTTTGGGTTTAACCATGATTTTTTTGTTGTTGTTCCGTTTCCACATTGTTTCTGTCATTTCCGAGCATCATTTAAGTTGCTGAAATGAACCATCTTTCCCTTGGTGCGATGCTTATGGCTCTTCAAAACCACAGCCGTGGAAACGCTGGTCTGGAGCACGAGGGGGAACAAAAGTTTGTTCAGGGACAAGCCGTCATCCCCGACCTTTTATCAGCCTCTATTTCATCCACTAACTGACAGAAAATAGCAATAATTTCTCTGTTTGCTTCTTATGTTCCTTTTCAACAAGCACGCCTTTCACATTATGGTAGAGGTAAGAGCAGTTTAACTGAAGTTGAAACACTATTAGTTCCTCCCCTCTTTTTGGGTTCAGAGCTTGGTATGAATTCTCCACCTCAATCTCAGACCACCATTTTGTTCTTGTCTTTGAGTTTTCGACAGCATCTTGTTTACTCAGTTCCTAACACATTTCAGTTTTTTTTCTGCCTGGTTTATTGCATGGATGGACGTCTTTTGTGCTCCCTGCTGAAAATGTATTGTGCATGGTGGAAAGTAGCCAACATGGCTCCGAATGCAGCCCCCTTTCTTTTTCTCTTTTTTTTTTTTTGTATGAATGTCCATCTGTGATATTTATGTAACTTATTGTTGGTGATGTGACCCAGTTTCCAGAACGGTATCTGCTCAGACCTATGGCTCACCATGTTCCTGTTCCTCATGCACAGACACAAAGCTGAAGGTGTTTGAAACTGAATCTGCAGCGTGTTTTTTTTTTTTTTTTCAATTTCACATGCAGACTGAGGAGGAGTGCGGATACATTTTGCATAAGTAGGAGCATTGCCACTTATCTGGAACATTTTTTCAAGTCAGAGAGTGTAAATTACTTAAGTACAAGAGGAGCATAAGCCTTTGCAAATGTACTTTGGCTCAGAATTGGTCAAATTGGAATAGAAGCGAGGCTGCAGATATCACTGAAAATGCTCACTAAATAAAACCCAGACTCTCTCAGAGAGTTTCCACTCTGTGAACTCAGGATGTATCTCTTTTTAAGGTTAGGTCAACTTTTTCTGTTTGATACAAGGTTTGGATGCTAAAGTCAAGAAGAACTGCACATTGGGCTCGTGTTTTATCGCTGTATCTGCCCCTTAAACCCAGGACGAACCAAACCAGGCCTAAAGGACCTGTTGGGGTGTAATAGATGAACGTGTAACCTGATTAGGCCATTGGAGATGGTTGAGGGTTGGGAAGAACGGCGTGAAGCAGCAGATTCTGTTTTCCTGTTTCCTGCGGTCTGCTGACTAAGTGTAATGCGTCCCCGTTTGAGGCCACGGCGCCCTGTGATCGGACAAGGGATCCGGTGACTCCCGGGGGAGGCCTGGGCCGGCCTGGGCCGGGCCGGCCCGGACCGGACCGCCTTATCAGGCTCAAGTTTGGAAAACAAAACTTTCCGGAAACAATACAGGAAGAAAGAAAGAAAGCAACAAAGGAGTCCTGCAATTGTTTTTAATCCACATCATCGTCAGAGTGATCTCTGCTGCCTGCACATGTACGATGACTCATGTTGTAACATGAAGCAGTTGTAGGATTCAGGATCAGGCCGGGCCGTCGACCACAAACCTGTCAGGCATCAGTCACATCAAGACCACGGTCAGAGTCGGTCGCTCCTGTTGCCAGGCGTCGCAGCCGTGCAGGAATCCACCTTGGCTCCAGACGTGGCGATGACCCGCGGCGAACAGCGGTGGTATTTCAGCCACACCGGGTCCCTTCAGTGATCATTTTCACATGCACATCATTATCAGAGCTGGTATCACATACTTCACCCAGCTCTACAGATGCACAGGAATTTGTCTTGGTGACATCTGTGCAGACACACTGATGGCTTCCATTGTAACACAACACAGAGGAGACATATAGAAGAGGGAAAGATAAGAAGATGTACCTGAGTTTGTCTTTGGAATTGACTAACAAGCTGCATGTTGAAATTCTCCTCAGATGATGAATCTCTGGTCTAAAACACGAATGGATCCATAATTATCCGGCTAATAATAGAAGTGGGAGGCACAGTGGTGCAGCGTTCAGCACGGTCGCCTTCACAGCTCAGAGGTTCTGGGTTCTGGTTGGCCGGTGCCTTTCTGTGTGGACTCTGGAGGTTCCCGTTCCCTCGGGACACTCCTGCTTCCTCCTGTAGTCCAAACACATGAAGGTTAGGATAAGCGGTGACTTAAAATCGCACAATCCAGCTGCATAGAGAATGAGACGGATGGATAATAGACAGATGGATAATGGATGCACTGGAATTTTTTCTCGAGGAACGTTCCTGCAGACTAATCAATGGCAAAACAAGCGCTTCAGTTATCTTTTTTGAATTGGAAATCCTATAATTAACAATGATGAACATTTGTATGGAGATGGTGTTTGGATAAAACACTAATTTCCCTAACAAGTCACGATGAATAACAATAACTGCTTCAAATGCCGACAGAGTGAAATAGTTTATCGTCACATGTCTGGCCCTTTTGTTATTGATTAGTATCCACACATTTCCTGTTTGTCATGTACATACAGTACCCACAGTTTACACTGTTGATATATTTTCTTTCATTTGTCAGGGTGTAAACAACAAACTCACTCCCCCCCTCCGTCTGCAGATGAAGGTTTATCTCAAAGTCCAGACTGAGACCGACCCCATCTGAGTTGATTTAGTGTCAGTTATTAATTATCTGAAACTGCGCCGCCGAACGAGCCATGTGCGAGGGTCTAAAATCGCAGCCTGCCAAGCAGCCAGCGCTTCGCCTTTAGTGGATAAATCAATAAGAGTCACTCACCAAACTGGACGGCAACTTTCTGATATGATGACGTAATTATAACTAAAACAGAGCGAGTGCACTCCGGTCGTGAGCCAATCAAACGCGAGCTAAATGAGCCGACTTCTACTGTACCTGATAGAAACTTTCCTCTGAATTCTTTTTATTTTTTTTTTGGTTTCTACTTTTTTCTCTTTCCCTCCTACAAGGTGGCGACTTCGGAGCATTTGGGCCGAGCTGTAATCCAACCTCAGCGCCATCGTGTGTAATTTTCCCCATCATTTGGCTGGCAGCGGGTGTGAGAGCAGAGTGTAGAGACAGCAGGTCTGCCTCGCAGCTCTCTGTCAGAGGGAAAAGGCTTTAAGTAAACACACTGGTTCCCAAGTCAAAGCCTCCGCCCCCCCCTCCACTTCTCCTCTGCTGCCCACATGGAAAACCTGCTGCACATTTCAACCCAAAAACAACAACAAATACTTTTTCCTTTATTCCTCTGAAGCTGAAATGAACAAGCAGGCATTCTGCTACAAGCTGGATAATGGAGTGAACTGGCTGAAGGACACTGTGGTCAGTGGTTAGGAGAAGGTCCACTTCATTTATCTGTTTAGCTATTTATTATACCGCAATAAATTTTTATTCAGGAGGATTTGAAATGCTTTATTTCTTTAAAATGTTGCAGTGAGTTGTCCTTCAAGTCCAGCCTTTCACATACTTGTTCCCCCAATTTTACAGTTTATAAAGAGTGCTCCTCTCAATAATAAAGGCCCACCTTTTTTTCTCATTTCAGCTGTATCTTCTTTTCATGTTCACTGAAGGCCAAAGTCGGCGTAAGATTTCCTTTTGATAAAAAAAATAGAACCCATAAATGCTGCTAAATGATAAACAGTTTGCTTCTATAGCCACAGTAACCTTGTCAGGACGGGTGGTAAAAGCTGAAGGCACGTCTCCCCGTTTTACTGCACATGCAGTGAAAGGCAGCACGGGCGTCACCCAAGGTCTGTCTTTAAGGAAGGTGGCGGGGGGGGGGCCCAAAACGATAAATGAGAGGTCATCCGTGCAGCTTTTTTGTTTTGCTCGCACAGCACAAGTTGGTCTGAGCGTCATTTCCGTCTGCCAGATCTTCTCTGTCACTCACACCAGCGGCGAACCTCGTAACTCAGAGGGAGGCGTTTTACAGGAAGGCAGAAAAACAGGCTCCGACTGACAAGCGTGCACTTCTGATATATTGTCACGGGGCTCCGGTGGATCCTCAGGGGCCTCCGGGTCTTCAAACTTGCTCTGGGTGATTGAGCGCCTTGTAAGCTTTCAGTTCAAGTAAAAACATGAACGTCGCTACCTTTTTTTTTTATTTTTATTTTTTATTTTTTTTACTGACAGCAGGTACACAGAGGCGCGGAAGTAAAGCCGAGATTTTACAGCAGCGTATCTGGTTTCATCAAAGGCCATCAGTCATGTGCTAGTCTTTCTCCTCTACCTTTTATCCTGTGGAAATGTGACTCCCTCACTGCATGCTTCTTTTTAACCTTCCTCTCCTCTCCCTCTCTGTGTCTCTCTATCCCCGTTCGCCCTCTGTGAAGTCACATGTGAAAGTGATCAGCTTAATCCCGATCACCAGCTGTGTTTGACATGCTTTAGATTTGGAACACTTGGCTTCCTTTGCTTTCGCTTTTGTTTATGGGATTAGCATGAGCACACATGCATGAGGCTTGACCTCCCGGAGCTGGACTCGGCCCGGCTCCTCTGTGTCTTTTTTATTTTAGATTTAAACTCTGCTTCATATTCATACTCGCTCATGTCCGGGCCTCGCCTGCCTCTCCGTGTGCCTTGCTCACGGGTAGTCGACGCTTTTAAATCTTCTTCCCCCGCCTACTTTCTCCTCAGCGTCTCATTGGATTCAAACTGGCCACCTTCCAGCTACAATCCTGCTTCTGTAAACTCGAGCAAATGTAGCCCTGCAGGGTTTAATTGAATTTAAAAATGAATGAATCCGAGCCCTGCTTGGTATGCTGTGTCCTCACCGCTGAAAAATTTCACAGTAATAATGTTTCTAAATTCAAACATGCAGCACTTCCTGAACCAGTCTTTCCAAAGTGCTTTAACAATCAAATAAAGCAAATAGACCCATAAAATAAATAAAGCGAGAGGAAAAAAAAAGGGCACAGCGGCATAAAAGATGACAAAAGAGGCTAAAAACAGCGTGGTGGCAAAAAATAATAGGAGGACATCATCACATAAAAGCAAAGTCTATAAATGTAAGTTGTAAGATGTGATTTAAGATGTGAAGATGATATTGATTTTGCCGGCCCGAGCTCCTCAGGCATGTTGTCGCTGAGCCAAGAGCCCGGTCACCTTCAGTGTAAGCCAGTGCTATTTTAATGCTCTACCAAAAAAAAAAAATAGAAGAATAACCCCATCCTCTGTCTGTTTTTTTTTCTATCTTGTCCACAGGATCCCGGACCCTCACCCCCGTCCCCCGTCTTGGGACATAAACCCCTGCAGCTGATCGAGGTGAAAGCCAGGGGGCGCTTCGGATGTGTGTGGAAGGCCCAGCTGCTCAACGATTACGTGGCGGTGAAGATCTTCCCCATTCAGGTGTGCAAGCTGCTTCTGTTTACTTAAGACTACCTTTGTCATTTTTTTGTTTTTGATGACTTAGTGATGTATTTCATCATCCCCGACACTTCCTGTCACCTCCCTCGCGTTTGTTCCACAAGCTCTAGTCGCTGCTGTTGTTAATTGGGCGAAAAAAACCCAACAACAACATCTGCATCTGTTCTCTCTCCTCGGTCCTCGTGCAGGACAAGCTGTCTTGGCAGAACGAGTACGAGATCTACAGCGTGAGCGGCATGAAGCACGACAACATCCTCCACTTTATCGGCGTGGAGAAGAGGAACAACAACCTGGACCTGGAGCTGTGGCTCATCACCGCCTACCACGACAAGGTACGCCGTCAGCGATGGAGATGCTGCACATACCACCTGCGATCAGCCACGTCTTCTAATGCAGATTAATCACAGAGCACTTAAATGAATGTAGATTTAACTGCTCCAACATGAGACGAGGGCAGGAGCTAATACCAACCCCGGCGAAGGCTTTTCTCACATTAATTATGAATGTTGTAGGTTTTAGATTCTGCAGTTTCTCAGTAAACGCTTCCAGACTTCTCATCTAAACAGCATGTGCATGCAAAGCCTTTAAAGTCACAGGAAAAAACGCAAAAGAGGCTTTTAAATCGATACTTTCCTGCAGCTGATGGAGAAATCAGACAGGAAGCATCGCTGCAGAGAGGTGAGAGCAGTGGCGCGTCCTTGTATCTGAAACTATTCACACAATGAGTCTCCACAGCTGAACAGTAGGTCGTTTGTGCGACACATTCGCATAGTAAGAGGAGAAAGAAAAAATCTGTCACAAGTCCAAAAAAAACGAGAATAAATAGTCCTGGTTTTAAAAATATCTCCGTGGAGAAATCCAACTACGTGTGAACGCGTGTTTTGCCCGTTTACGACAGTGCGCGTAAACAAATTCTCGATTTTTCCCACTATCCATCTCTTGTGTTTACATATTTGCCTCCATGTGAGCACAGTGATGCCATGTATCATCTCATGCTTATTGTGCAATGACCTACAAACCTCCCGAACAGGCATCTAACAAATAAATAACTGGCATCACACTTTTCACATTGTATTGATTCTGTCCGGTGCCTTAAGAGCTGAGCCGTGATAATAAAATGCTCGCCGCTGTTTTTTAAGCCTCGGTTGCCAGGCGAAGGAAGACTCCGGCGTTGTTCGCCATGTCGTGCTTCGCTCTCTCAGCCTGAGTCTGTGCAGCATTTTGGCCTCTTAAGTGCCTCTGTGTTTTGAGGGTCATTACCGACAGAATGGAGAGCGATTTGGGCGCGTTTCCCTTCCTTGAATTTCCCAGCCAGGCCCGGGAAGCTGAAGCGGCGTGCTTAAGAAACAATCCCAGGGTGGATAGCGGTTGAAAAATTAAAGGCTGTGGGCGTGGCAGCGAGGCTTTAACCCAGTAGTAAAACTCTTAGCCATTCAACCCTGTGCAGGTCCATAAGTGCTACTGTGATTTGTAGAAGCTCTCCGAGTGGAAATAACATTAAAGGAATTTGTTTTAGAGGCGTTTTAGGAAAGGTCACACTCCTGGGGATATATCATCAAGATGTTTAAGTGCCTTGTTAAGCGCTTACTGTAATTATTTTGTAAGTCTGTAGAAGATTCTGACCTACAAAGAGCTTTTCCCTCCCGAGCAGGCCCGTCGAAATGTGTGACACGGCGGCTGGGGCTGACCTCGGCTTGTGTAACACAGCTGGAGCAGTGATTGTGGGGTTCGGCGTTTCCCTGACAGCTGATTCACCCTTCGGTGTTTGACACATTTGTGCAGCTCGGTGTGTTCGGATTGAAATGATCTGTTTGAATCCTTTGCATCAAAGAATACCAACCCACTGTGTTTGCATCTTTTTATATTTTAGACAATAGATGGAAAATAATAATAATAACATATTTTAAAGGGATGTGGTTTGATTTGTCACAACTGAAGAGAAATAAACTGGGATGTTTATCCATAAACAGGACTGAGCTGATCAGATAAGATGTTTGTGTTCATCTGTTGCAGCTGCCTGCCCTCTAGTGGTCACTTTATTGCACTACATCTCTGTGGCCGTTTGCCAGAAGTGACCTTGTATCATATTGACATACATTATGTAAGAACAAAGATGGTGCACGGAAGATAGAGGCGTGAACGGCGAGTCAAAGCCGAACCTCTGCAGAGTTTTCAGAATTATTCAAGAGCTGTCTTGAGACTGAAGCGGGGTCTTGGCAGATAAAGAGCCGGTGGTGTCAGCAAATCTCTCCCTGATAAATAGAGATTAAAGAAGAGTCATTAAGCAGCACAACAACAAGTAGATGAATGAGCAGCATTTACCACGGCTCTGTTACTCACCATCAACAGTAAATGAGCGGGAAGCTTGGCTCGGCGACAGAGGTCACCAAAGGACTTCGCCGTGGTTTTAAGAGGACGCCTCAGAGGCTGTAGATTCGGTTTATCACCCCGCGGTGAGATGTAAAGCTCCCGGCTCGATAATCCGCTCTAAACTTTCAATATTCCGTACCGTCAAGATCAACCTCACATATCTCCTCCTGCAGACGCCGTCGTACAGAGGCTGTTTTATTGCCACGTCCCTTATGAATTACAATGCTACCCACAAGCTTTAGATGAATTTCAAACCCATTCAGGGCATTGCTGTTACCATGGAGACGTAGCATGGGAGTCATTACAAGCACACAGCCATCACTGTACTGTTATTCAGCATTATTTGCTCTTCCGCTGCTTTGAATTTAATATCGCTGCTTGATTAACCGCGGTCTTACCTGACTCCTCCCTCTCCAGGGCTCCCTGACGGACTACCTGAAGGCCAACGTGGTGTCCTGGAACGAGCTCTGCCACATCGCCCAGACGGCGGCCCGCGGCCTGGCCTACCTCCACGAAGACATCCCGGGACACAAGGACGGGCACAAACCCTCCATCGCTCACAGGTCTGAGAGGTTTCTCCCTGCTTTTATGAACACGCCGGGACGGCGGGAGTCACATGATGTGTTTGACTTGTTTCTTTCTTTTTTTTTTTTGGCATCTCAGGGACATTAAGAGTAAGAACGTGCTGTTGAAGAACAACCTGACGGCCTGCATAGCTGACTTTGGCCTCGCCCTGAAGTTCGAGGCTGGGAAGTCAGCGGGGGACACACACGGACAGGTGCAGTTTACAGCTCAATATTTAACTACTGACTATTCATCCATCTCCTGGCTGTGTTTCCTGCCTTGTCAGCTTGTTACTTATCTTTCAGAGTCTGTAGAGGATGATTTAAAACAGCTCATGGAGCATATTTGGATTGTTATGTGGATCAGAAGTTTGACCTTTGACCTCTTGCCCCGCAAGGTGGGAACGCGGCGCTACATGGCTCCCGAAGTCCTGGAGGGCGCCATTAACTTCCAGCGCGACTCCTTCCTGCGTATCGACATGTACGCCTTTGGCCTCGTGCTGTGGGAGCTGGCGGCGCGGTGCACGGCCGCCGACGGTGAGGCCGAGACCGAAGCGCCGCGATCACATTGTCGCCATTATTCCAGATCAGTCATTTCAACTGTGGACATGTGGTTGTGTGTGAACAGGCCCAGTGGATGAGTACATGCTCCCGTTTGAGGAGGAGGTGGGTCAGCATCCGTCTCTGGAGGACATGCAGGAGGTGGTCGTGCATAAGAAGCTGCGGCCCTGCCTGCGAGACTGCTGGCAGAAACACACGGTGAGTGATGAGAGATTTTCTGATTTGACTAAAATATAGAATAAAACCTTATAATGATTATTGATCTGTTTCTGGTTGCCCCCCCCCCCAGGGTCTGGCCATGCTCTGCGAAACCATCGAGGACTGCTGGGACCACGAGGCCGAGGCCCGCCTGTCCGCCGGCTGCGTCGAGGAGCGCATCGGCCAAATGCAGCGCCAAGCCCCCATCATCGGCCCCGAGGAGATCGTCACCGTGGTCACCATGGTGACCAACGTGGACCTCCCGCCCAAGGAGTCCAGCTTATGATCGGCCAATCAGATGACAGCGGATGAGCTCGCAGGAGCACGGATCAACACGAGGGGATGAACAGCCGACCCTGGTTGGTTGGCGCAGTGGGTTTTTCTTTTTTTTTCTTCTTCTTCTTCTTCTTCTTCCTTTCTTTACATTTTCTGTTTTTTTTTTCTTTTCGTTCTTTTGTTCCTTTAAGTGCGGGCCGCTACTCACGTTCAGGAAACACCCTGCGCCCACCTCACCACATCAGTTTATATCCACCTCATTTTGATATGTGTGCCTAAGGATTTTAACATTTTAAAACGGTCGGCGCTCTCTCATCCCGAGCAAACGATTCAGGATATTTTACGACGACACGACGGCGTCACCGAGTGACAGTGCTGACACGCTGGGACGACGACACTCAACACTTTTATCATGTCTTGTTTTTATATACATACATACACATAGGAGGGCAACCTGTTCTGCTCGGTTTTCTACGGAGAGAGGAGATCTTGCAGAGGAATTTCACAGAACTCTCAGTGCATTTTAGTGTAAAAAAGAAAAAAAAAAAAGAAAGAAAAAAAAAAGACAAGTACCCGGCTCTCGATACATTTGCTGTTTTCCTGTGTGCATTTTTTTGAAGAAACGACTATCGTTCTGCCAATAAGCAACGGCTTCTGAATGTTTATAGTGTAATGCTGCTGTACATAGTGTATTATGGACCCAGACAACTTGGTAATCAAGCTTATTTTAAAGGGGTGAGGGGGGAAGGGGGGGTGGGGGTCCATTTTCAAGCATTACAACGATAAAAAAAAACCATAAACCTCCTTCAACCAGGTATACCTCAGTTCAGATGGACACAGTTTAAATTAGTCCCTCTCCCTGTTCACAGTCAAAACCTCCCACAACCTTGGCTCTTCACGACATCCAAACGACCTGCTGTCAGCCATGGCACTCATGGGTAATGTAGTCAGCAAAGTCTCGACCCACATGGCCATACACACCGTTAACCAACTCCCTTATTCCTCCCCCCTTTTCTCAGTCTCACGTTTAGTTTTGATCCACTTTGATTTGTGACTGAATAATAACTTTCACCTGTTAGTTTGTTTATATATATATATATATATTTTGTTTTGTTTTTTTCCTTTTTGAGATTTTGTGCTGACAATGGAAAAAAACAACCCCCCCCCATAATGAAGTTGTCGTTAAAGTGATTTTTTTTCTTTCCGTTTTTTTTTTTTTTCTTTTGGTTTGCCGTGTCAACTGTCAACGGAGTAACGATATCTATCGCTGACAAGTCTAATTTTGGCCGTGAGATCTGGATATACACTCTATGTATTTATATCTCTCTGGATTAGCGCTGGGTACCGACTTATTGATACCTTACATATTTGGTATCAGTACCGAAATCAGATGGTGATAAAAAACAAAAAACAAAAAAAAAACAAACGCTTCAAAGTCGTTTTTTCTCGGAGCTTCTTGTTCTTTTTCATTTTGTTGAATCATGTGTGTGGTCTGATTCTATTTAGGGAAAAAACAAACAGATTAACAAAATAATGAATTTTGGAAACGGTATCAGATTTGAAGTGCAGTTTGGAGGAAGCATCCAGGGGTACCCAGCCCTACTTTGGAATCGTACCTGTATTTAGCTGAGCCAGCTTTGCTTTTTGATTTGATTGCACACATCTTTTTCTGGATTACTATCAAGAGTTTCTGCTCTCTTTTGATACACCTCAGGAATCTTTGCTACTCACTCACTCACTCACCACCTCCTCCCCTCCTCATCCTCACCTGTCTTGGACTGGAGTACTTCCTCTCTCGCCGACTCTCATGCCTCCTCCTCTCTCACCTTCTCGCCTCGTCTCTGACCTGCGATGGTTCAGCCGTGCCGGCGATGTGCTAACATTAGGACCACTTCAAATCTAATCTTTTCACTCTGATATGTCCTACAGACCCAAAACATCTGGTTTAGACTTAGTTTAGCTCGAATCGTTGCCTCTGATTTCCACAAACAAGCCAAATAACATCTAACTCCTGTTCCTAGTTAAGATTTTTGGATATTTTCCTTTAACCCAGAGAGAAACCGATCACATCTTTCTTTTTTAGACAAAAGCTGCTTTAAATTAACAGATTGAACCCTTTTTCACATTAAATGCATGTGATTATAAATAAGATAAAACCCTAGTTAAGTTGAAACCCTGTTGATTCTAACAACCAATCGCACGGCTAACCACGGTTAGAAGAGGAACCTCTCTCTCTCTCTCTTTCTCTCTCTCTTTCATCCTGGTGCCATTTCTACGTATCCATATAAGTTACTCTTGTAGATGTCAGGCAAAACGGATGTACCTGTCATTGTTGTGTAGGTAGCAATGACATTTTTGAGTCTTTATTTCCTCTGAGGGACATTGAACACTGGTGCCGGCAGACCTGCAGTCTCTCCTCAAGCTTTGGGACGGTTTCACTGCGTGCTGTTTAAAATCAACTTGGTGCAGTTTGGAAAAGTATTTAGAAAACAGAAAAGTCTTTCTACCAAACCATATTACATTCAGGACAGTGCATAATGATGCTTTCTTTGTTTCGCATTTGAAGACAACACTGAGGAAAGTTGAAGTAAAACACTAAAACATGAGTAGAGTGCAGACTGTACCTCTGCTGGTGTGTTATACATGAGGTCATTAGATTGATTAGAGATTATTTAAACGGCGGTGGTGGATGCTCCTCTCTCTTCGATATAGAAGATCAGGCTTTTTAATTCTAATGCAAATGGTAGATTTTCCCTTTGGGGATTAATAACATCATTCTTATTTTTTACAGTTAAGTAATATTTGTTGATGTTCCCCATTCAGTTTATGGTGCTTGCTGTATTTATGTCAGGTTTTCAAAGCTGACTGAGGCTGGAATACAAAACCTTACAAGGCCAAACTAGTTCAGTAGTCTTTTCTTTTCACCAAAAAGCAAATCTAAAAGTTCCCAGAGAGAGGGTTTGATTCCTGCTCCGCCTCTGCAACATTGCAACAACACAGCAAACCTTGAAGGAAATCCAAGCCATCATCTTCTTCACTTACTGTAGCACGAGTACGATATCTGCAGCGATATCGCTTCATTCTGCTGCTGCTGGTTTTTTCCTTTTCTTTTTTTTTTTTTTTAAATTAACTGCTATTCTAAAACAGCCAATATCTTAAGGTCCTTATGAAGCTTGACCAGTCAGGGACGATCTGTACTGCAAACCCCAGCAGCCCTTCAATAAGTACTACCTCACTCACAGGGATTTCTTCGGGGTAGAACGTGTGGCAAATAAACCAAAATCTTAACCAGGTTCCTCTAGTTGAAAAAGGGATTCTCAAAATCCCGAGTTCGTGAATTGGGATAACAGTTCCAGTTTTTGAGACAGAAGCAAATTAAGGCATAAAAAAAGAAGTTTCCTCAGTTTTACTGTGATGTACGGTATTATTTCACTCCGTGAAAGTTTTACAGGCTTCTCATTGTAAAGGAAGGACGTATTGACATCTCAATAAACACCAGTATTACCCTCTGTTTATGCCCTCAAATGCAAAACTTACCAGTGTTTCAACAACAACCTCCAAATGTTTGCTGGTTACCTGCCAAAAAAACCACACACACAGAGAAAAAAAAAAAAAGTGCCAGCATCTGGTTGGCCGTCACATCCCGGTACTGTAGGTAGATCAGGACGAGGCTCGACAGGCTGAGTTTAAACTGCCCCTGAGAAACCGTCCCAAACCAACAAATACCATTCAGGGATTCAGTACTATGCTTTTCTAAGTTCTAGCGAGTTATATGCAACCAGTGCCGCAAACTACCCTACACTTCTGTAGGATCAACTGCAGGAGTGACTTTCAATATACACACACACACAAATAACTTGTAGCATTTTAATTTTTTTTTTTAAATCCGTGACCTTGCATATTGATATATGTTGTATTTATTTTTTAATTTACAGGCCTGAGGTTTTGGGGATCAGAGCTCAGGTGCAACTCAGAATAAAGTTGTAATAGAGTTGGCACGATTTATGGTTGTCGTTCGGGGGTTGAGGGTGGGTGTTTGGTTGTAATTCAGGAAAAAAAACTTTCATTAATTCAAAAAGAAAAAAAAAAAGATATAAACTGTAACATGCTTCTTTCTATTCAGTCTATGGACAAATGACCGAGAATGAATGTTTCTTCAGACTCCTGGATTCCAGTATTGTGTGTTCTTTGATGGATTGAGCCCGGCCCTGTGTAACTTTAGAGGGCTTTGCGTTTGGCTGGTTTCGTGTGATTGTGCCCCGTCGCTGTAGAAACGTGTAAAACCGACGCACCCGGAGATCCACTCATACACCTCCTGTTTGTACACTTACCTGCAGATGTGAACCAGAACGTGCCCCATGGGCTCAAATAGGACCCAACCTTTATAGTTTTATTGAACCAAGAAAAAAAAAAAAAAAGACACTACATTTCCACAATAACACTCTTCATAGGCTCCTTAACCTTAACAACATTCAGTCTGTGTGTTCATCAACACCTGGCCACAGGTAAATCTGATCTTTTGTCCTTTAATGGTGTATGATTGAGTCGCTCAGCGTGCTGGCTTTACATTTTTCTGCATCGACTTCCTCCAGCCCAGCACCTTGCATTGCTGTGCATATAAACTACCAGTGAAACATTTGTGTCTTGTTGCCCCCACTATTTTAAGCAGTCTAGGATCTGTACAGACATGAGAACATAAATACCTGTATCGACTATATACTCTGAGCTGAATCTTTATAAGTGCGTGTTGAACTTCAGTGTTTCCTCTACATTCATGTATACTTTTTCTTATGTTATGACTCAGCAGCGAGGTCAGGTCTGGCCCGGCTGCGTAAAAATTGTCCTTCACTATGTGGGGGGGTGGGGTGGGGAAGGGGGGGTCGAGCTTTGTGTAAGCTGAAAGCTAGAGGCTCATGGAAAACAAGAAAGCACTTAGGGGTTCATCAGCAGAAACAAAAATGGAGTGATTGACGGACGTTTTCAGCCCCGGGGCGTTCCTCAGGGAACCTGTTTGGGTAGTGGTTGCATTTTCGAAGAACCCCTTAAGCTCTTGAGGAGCAGTTGCAATACTCCATATGTGACAATACAATCATCCACTACAGAAATTTCCTTTCCAGCATCTCAATCTCCTGCTTTTTTTCCCCGCTGTTGGTAAAGAATTTTAGAGGAAACATTGAACTCCATTGACCTCGCCGCCCAGACTGTCTCGTCTTGTGAGATCAGTCTGGTTGCCAGGCCTGAAATTTCTACATAAAAATAACAAAAACACTACAAGCATTTTTTTTTTCTTTTTTTTTGACCCCACATTTCTCGAGGCTCCCGAGTTGCATTGCTGATCCAGGATCTGCCAACGCAGCCTCTTAATGGTAATGATCCTCCAAGGGTTTCTGTTTTATTTTAGTGGGTTGTGCTTAAAAAAAAAAAAAAAAAAAAAATCTAAAATGATGGAAATGTCTTGTTTCTTTACTCCTGATACATGTGACTGTACTTTTTATGTTACTGACAAAAATGTGAAAATAGGACAAAGAAACTGAGACTTGGAAAATGGGCAGACTACACCAACTGGGTTTTTTTTACCAGCTCTGGGGCTCTGGCCCTGATGTGTGACCTTTGACCTCCTGGTGAAGGGACAAGGGAGGTTTAGAGAAAAGAGAAATCCCATTGCAAAAAGTATTAAAGCAGAAGAATATCTTCAGAAACCCTGGGTCCATTATCAGAGAGGAGGCAGAACTGGTCCCTGATCAGCGCTGTGACTCACGGCTAACATTAGCCGGCCATGGTTTTTAGCAGCTGAAGAGATCCACGTGATGTAAATAAATATGTTTTTAGATTGTGAATCTTGATGTTTCTTCTTTTTTTGTCTTTCTTTCCACAAAATGTGTTTGGAAATGATGTGATATTTCCTCTGCTGTAAAAATGAATCATTGGAAAGAGGAAGGATTTAAATATAAAACACAAAGTGATGGAATGAAATGTAAACACCAGCTACAAGGTTCTCAATCTGAAATTTGTAGCATCGGCCTGGTGCAGTGTCTGCTATTAATAGACCTGTTTACTGCATATATGAACAGTATGCTCTGTTTTCTAGGCTGGAAGGAAAAAAATGACTGCCGTTGTCAGTTCCTGTGAAGACGACTCATCACGTGTGCTTTGATCACGAATGCATACGAGGATGAAATGTGTTGCTTCAGCAGGAAACGAGCTTTTAGTGCCAGAGATCAAAATGGCTTTTTTTTTTCTTCTCCCCCATTTCCATCTAATAAGGATCTTTGTGCTCCTTGTCCAGGCCGGTGGTGACTGCAGAAATCCACCACTAGATGGCAGCATTGAGCAGGTGAAGTGAGACACCAGCACTTTTCCAGTTTGTGAGCTACAAGCTAGAAGAAGCTCTGTTTTATGAGCAGCAATTACAACATATTCATCATCAGAGTCTTTATTGTTAGATCAACACATTTTACAAACATCCAAAGCTCCATGTGATCCGTCAGCAGCCATGTTTCCTCCCCCAGTCCTCGCTTTGAGCCGGTATAATTTAACATTTTCTCTCATTCAGTCCAGATCAATGCGGGGTCTCAGCCGAACGCAGACATGCCCCACTGCTTCACCTCGGTGGGGCACTGCGGGTACTTCTGCAGGGCCTCCATGATCTGACTGTGGTCCAGCATCAGTCTCATCAGCTGGTACTCCCTCTGGGTTTTGGCCGAGGAGCCGTCGACGGGTCGGATCAGCTCCAGCTGCTGCAGGTGCTCGAAGGCCTAAGGACGATGAGGTCAGGGACAGTTAGTGCCATCAGACTTTAAAAGCCTTAAATGATGAAGTTGTTGGAAAAAGGGTTTTAGATGAAGGGCTTTGAACAAACCTTCATGATGACAGGCTGCTCAAAGTTGTACATGGAGTTTGACTTCCTCTGCAGGAACTTCTTAAACTCTGAAACACAGACAGAAGCAAAGTTTAATCATCTCATCCCAGTTGAAATGTGATCGTTTTCAGCCTCACATCTATTATTTCCCTTGCTGATTCATTCAGTAGATCTTCCTTTATATGCCGTTTTATGGTTTTACCCATACGAACTGTAAAAAACCAAGAGCCATTTTTCCTTCCTTCGAAATCTGGCTTGTGTCTTTTTATTTTGGCAGCTCTCTCAGTAAGATAAACCCAAAAGTCTCCTCTCCTACCGTTGTGAACCATCTGGAGATTGAAGGGCTCTCCTTCGTACACGTCGTTGAGGTGTTTCATGGCGATGATCAGACACAGCTCCAAAATAGACAGGCCTAAAAAGAGAAAACCAAACACATAACTTTTGTGAACCCTCTGGAGGAGCAGCGTGTGTCTCCACAGACGCTCTGCCTTGCGTTTAGACATTACCATGGAGCATGTTGGCCTTGGCGTCGCGAAACACAGTCTGCTGGCCTCCTGAAGGTCTGCAGCTTTGATGGCAGGCTTGGCCACAGAGACGCGACTCAGACACAGCATCTGTAAGAAGAAAAGCAGAAGTGCACTGCTCTCATACTGCATCTGCCAGAACTTAATCTATATGGAAGACTAGATAAGAAACAGCGTGCACAGGTGTGTCGCTCTCACCAGCAGCATGTGCATTGAGCGGACGTCTTTGCTGGAGTTGAAGTGTCTCTGTAAAACCTCCTCCACTGACTTGTCCGCACACAAAGTCTAAAGAGACACAAAGAGGAGTTGAAAGATTGTTGCTGCAGCACAGAAACTTTCTAAGTTTCTAATCTGACAGCTGCTCACCTTTATACTGTCGTTCCAGTCCTCTGCAAACTTGGTGTCTGGGAAATCGTCCGGCAGGCTGAGCTGGGTCTGGACCCGCTCCAGGTACTGAGCGAACGTCAGGCCGCTGAGCAGGTGGATCTGACGGTGGGAAAACCGTGACTTCACCCGCTTCTCCAGCAGCTCCAGAACATCCTACAAGCAGATGAAACAGTCCTTTAGTGACGCTGTTGTTTTGAGTTGAAGTGAAAGCAAGGTCGCGAGGCGCACCAGTCTGCAGGTGAGGCCGATGACGGCGACGGGCGCCTGGGCGGACTGGGAGACGTCGAACAGGTTGTAGAGCAGGGTCTGGTTCTTGTGGTGGGCGAACAGGTCGAACTCATCCAGGATGAAGAGCACAGGGCGGCTGCTGCTGCGGTCACCTGGGCTCAAACATCACACCACACTTTTATTATCTTTCATGTGAAAACTACACAAAAAACATGGCGAGGTTTTAAAGTTTTCAAACCTTTCTTCAGTGCCTCCAGTAGGAAAGCCAGATTTTCTGCAAAACTTCCCTGAAATGAAACAGAACCAGTTCTCTGTTGTGGATTTATTTCAGTATTCATAAGAAACATGTTCATAATTCTCTCTCAGTGTTACTTACAAACACTTTGTCGCCGACAACGTTTTCCAGGTGCAGCTGCCGCGTTATTTCCTTCAGTGCTATTCTGTCATCAGTCTGCAGGAGACCTGCAGCAGCCAGGCAGGACATGTGTCTGATAATCTTGTCATTGTAGCATGTGTTTCAGTTTATTTCTTGTTCCTGGTCTAATATCCACTGTGTTAAAGGAGAAACCAGACAATTGAACAGTGAATAAATTAGATAGTGCAGCATGTACCGTTGAGATGAACCTGCAGCAGGTTTTTCTGCGCCTCCTTCTCCTCCAGCAGCTCTCTCAACACGCACTTGAGCAGCTGTAAACACAAAAGCGCAAACACAGAGCTCATCAGATGTTGCAACCCTCCCAGGATTAAAAAAAAAAAAACGCACTTCACCGCAATTCATCATCTTTTCAAACACTTTCACCCAGGAGCCCGTTTTAAGCTCACCATTGTTTTCCCTGCTCCCCGGGGACCGACGATTAGCACCGAGTTGCTCTCCCCGTGGACGGCCGTCCGCTTCAGCAGCTCCAGGAGGTGTCTGAAAAGATGCCTGTTTTGACTACAGTACCCATCATGCTTCTGTACTTGCAAACTATAACAGAGTTTTGAGAGCTCTGCATCATTTAATTAGCCTTAATGATGAAATCCCGGGTGTTTTAGGTGGATTTCAGCACCTGAGCAGCACCTGGGATACTGGCGCTGTGGCTGGGAGCCTTTGCAACCTGCAAACTGGGGCAGTGCTGTCAACCAGGTAAGACTGAACTGGGTCACTGAGACTCACTCTGAGCTCTGTGTCGTCTCTTTATAATAGATGACAGTTCTACTACAGTTTCTATTTAAATATTCAAGAGTTGCTCTTTGATTATGTGAATCTACTCCTCATCTCACCTCTTCTACCTGCACCATATTCTAGTGTATGAAGGTTTTTCGTTACAGATGTAAATTTCTATCCTCTCATTTATGTTTTCAAATCATTCAAGGTCTTAAAATGACTTGATTCTTTATATGTGTGAATTAATCATGGTAAGCACATGAAAACTGAGCTGGTTTCCTTACTTGTGTTGGGCTTCTACTCCCTCTGGCTTGTCAGGAAGCTGCTGGTGGCAAAGTCTCTCCCTCAAAATCCTCTGCACCTGTGAACGAAGGTGAGTGAACACGTTAGACTGACACATCATGAAATCATTTGTGCACGCTGCAGCAAAGCCAGGTTCACCTACCTGCGTGACGCATTCCCCAACAGGCAGATGAGCATCTGTCACCTTCCTCTTACCCATGATGCTGCAGCTCTAAACAGCAGATAATGTTGTGTATTAGTTAAAATGCATGACATCAGAGAGACAAAAACGTGCAGCAGGGTCCTCTGGGGGTCCTGAATGACACGCAAAGAGCATTAAAACCACCTCAATGTGGGTATTTTTATTGTAACCAGCAGCAGCACAATATGAGAAAAATTATCCTGGCCCCTCTTTAGCAGCACATAGCTACAGTTCTCTGTTTAATCTGAAGCAGATGAAGAACTTTTAGAAACGTGGCTACAGGCTCTGCGCCTTTAAAGTGGTTTTCTCCAGCATGTTTGCACCAGACTCCGCTTCAGTATCCGTCAAAACAAAGTATGATCTGGATTTTTACATATATGCATGAAAGTACTGACATTAATTCAGGTCTGATATTGATTAGCACAAACTTATATTCCATTCGGCATATGATTAATGCAACAACAAACATATATATGGATGCAATTTCCTCTTGAATAAGAGTATAAGACCGCTCACGATCGGCCAGGGAGGTTTGTTTATAACACAGCTGGAGGCTTCACAACACAGTTTTACAGGATGATGTATATACCGAATTATAAAGTGAGTTATTATTATTCAGAAAGCGACACAGATTATATTCAAAGCTGTACTAAAATTTGCAAAAAAGCGAAAAAGCAAACACTAGTCTGTCGTGTTTAAAGACGGGAGTTTGGTGTGACCTCGTTACGGAAGTGTGGCGGAAGTAAACCCGCAGCACGGTTTGTCTAAAAGAGGTCAAACGACTCCAGATTATGAATTTAGATCAGCATTAATTAGTAATAATAAGTAATAACGGTACATACCTACAGAAAACACTCACTCGTTCAAGCACAGCTCTCAATCTTCGCGGGAAATCTGCTCGGCCAGCTATGACGACTTCCTGTAGTTATTTCATCTCTCGCTCTGATTGGCTGAAGCTCGGAGAGAGAATAGTCCCCTTACAAATGCTTCAGTTTGAGTAATGTTTGATAAAATAAAAAAAAATAATGTGTCAAACAGATGTTTTTGGAAATATTTTGCTTTTATTTATTAATTTATGAAAAAACTTTTAAAATGAACAAAACAAATTATATATTAATGAACATTTAAGGTTTACATCATCATTTGGAAGAAATGTATATATGTATATATATATATATATGTATATGAAAAATGCAAAAGTAAATAGAATAAGGAAAGTTCATTGTTGACCTCTGGTATAATCATTGTCTGTTTACAAGCCCACAGAATCACCTCCCAGAGCTTTCAACCCAACCTCATGTTCTTCATCAATGCAAATAAATACACATAATATAATAGAAATAATAATAAAATAATTTAATAGTAACATATTAGAAATAGTTTTTCACAAATAATTAGCAAACACATTCTGTAAATATTATCAATACCATCAAAGACTATAATTAGCCATTATGTTTAGCATATTATCCCACCTCCCACCTGTTTAACTTTATATGGACAAACAAAATCTTGTAAGTGTACAAAGCAGAGCAAAAATGTTAAATGTAAAAAATAAAAAAGAAACTGATTGCCTTACTGGTGGCAATTATATCTGCCACCGCCACATGAAGAGGGATGGATCATCTGATTGGCTCGAGGGTTGCCTGCAGAACAACATCTTTTACTCATTCACGGCGATGATGAAGCTCTGGAGATACTTAAAACGCTTCCTGTGGCTTTTGGCCGACTGATGAAAAAAAAAAAAAAAAAAGCACAATAAACCACCAGATATCTCACAAATCGCCTCCCAGCCTCTGCTCACGTTTAGCCTGTCACATTACTCTAAAATACGACTCTCTGCTCACGCATTCAGCTCTGTGTTTGCCCTTAAAAATACATGAAGCGGGCCTTTTACTGCAGCCATACACTGGATTAATTGAACATCTCCTCGGGTTTGACCTTCAACCAAAATTCAAGCGTTTGCACCCTGCTTTTTCACCTCAAATCACCGAACTCCTCGTTTCATTTTCAGCTTTTGTGACCATCATTTATCCTGGGACATTATACAGTGGAGCATCAGTTTTCACTCCAGTGGTGCTACATGTTATATTTTCAGATTTCATGCATGTAAACACAGTTTTAACCTGGAAATGACCTCAATACAAAAGCAGGTTGCTCCTTCCAGGTTATTCCCTTCATACATTTTCAATATTTTGTTTCATGAAATGCTAAAAAAAAAAAAAGGCTCCAGGTGATTTTTTTTATGTGAAACATTCCAATTAATGTAATTAATTATTAACATTACAACAATTTGCAGCTGGCAGTCTAGTAACCTCGTTAACACAACAGGCCTCATTAAATGTGACACAATAACTCCAAGCTATTAGCAAAATAACTCTTCCTGTTAATGAGATTATTAGTGAGTTTTATTACATCAGTGGAGGGGGTTTTGTTTTTTTTACCCAGACAATGAGCATGTCTTTACAATCATTATTATATTATCTGGTATAATTCCTGTTCACTGTTTCATAATGAGGCTCATGTCTTGCACCTTGAAGAACCAAACTCTTTTCGATGCAGTTTATACTGAAATTAGCTTGTTTTCATTATTTTATATTAAGATGATATATAATCAATTTATGAGTGAGGGTCATCTTTATTCCATCCAGTGTTCACTCACTTCATTGCCCAGCTGCCTTGACCTTAGTGCCATCCACGGCTCATCTCTTTTTACATGTTAATGTATTTTTTTTTTTTTTTTTTTTGTAAGTAAACCAATTTCCTCGTCTGCCTTTATTTGACACACCATTACATTTCATATTAATCTGAAATTTCCTTCATTTAAATGCTGCTCCTCAGGCTTTTTCATCTGTTTTCAACAGCTAACAATGTCACAGTTATTCTCCACAAGCACTCACCTGCAGCTTTAATGCATACATGATTTATGCATGTCTCAGCCTTCAAAGATGACATAAGTGGATTCCTTATGTGCAACCAGGTAATCAGAGGTCACTCTATTATATTATATATTCTCACTTATACATCTCAGATTATTCTGTGATTGGAATAATAATCAGGTGCAATGCAATCCTGTAAGCAGTAGTCGGAATAACCTCCATCAAAGTATTTTATACTTTTGTTTATTAAAATGACATAAATCAACATTCTTCATGCATAATAAAGAGTTGTTAAAGAGTGTAAATAATGTGGTATGATAACGTAAGTCAATACATGCATGCATATTATGTATATATATATATATATGCACATTTTCATCTGACATAGCTAGGTTGAACAGTTTTTATAGTGAACTTTGGCCGTGCACAGGCCCTGTCTAACTGTGCACTGGATGAAAACGTGCATCACCTCTCCCATCTGCTGGCTGCTCCTGCTGGGCGCATGCGCAGTGCGGCTCTCCATCATTTCCAATATCCCAGTGTAGGAGAACCAGCAGAGAGGCAAGAGAACTAATGGGTAGGCTTCTTATTCTTATTTTTACTAAGGTCAGAAACGCACTGTTGCTCGCTCGTTGCAGTGTTTTGGCACCGGTACGCATCCGCCGGGATGCCCGGCCACGAACGGGCAGTTTACGGTTTGATTTGACGCAGACAGAAACGTTAGTGCCTGAAAAGCGTCTCTCTCTTCTTCTTCTTCGCTCTCTCTCTCTCTCTCCCTCTGCGAACGCAACGGGTTTGCACGGCTGTTAGCTAGCATGCTAAGCTAACCCGTGCTAACTCGGCCTGGCCCTGGCCTTGCCTGGCCCCTTGGCTCGAAACCCCAACGCGGGCCTAGCTGCTTTTTACTTCGACAATTTGAGATCGGAACCAGGACCGCAGGTCCTTAACGTGCGGGCCCGCAGTTTCGGTTCGCTAAATAAATGCTAAAATGTTATTAGCGTACCCGAGCTCGCCCTCTAATTCATTTTCGTTACAACAAGCTAGCTGGCTAGCCAAGTAACGGTAGCTAGACAGCTGACGCTTGGCATGCTAACCCCCAGCTAGTTCAGATGCTGTGTCCAATGCATCAAAAAGCCCAGTCAGACAGGACTGATTCCGCTTGTTGACACGGTCACTTTTTAACACCGAGGCTCGGAGGCGATGGAGCCCGAGCTGCACGTCTCATCCGGTGATAAACTAAACAACCTTTGACGCCTTACGGCTGTCGCTAAAACGTTAATAAAGCAACACTTGGCACAGTTGGAGAGGCAGACTGGCTAATGTTCACCAAGCTAATTAGCTATTATCTAACGTTTGGGCACCTGGGGTTGCTTTGATATTGTGCACAAGCTGGTTGTCATGTTGTCCAGTTTTTGGGGGAGAAGTGTTGTCATCTAGCTCGCCAAGTTGTGTAGCTGTCAACTTTGAAGGCTGCTTGCAAATGCAATATGGCTAATTTACCCCCAAAGCTAGCCTTAGCCAACTCCATGGGGTTACAGCAAGATTTAACAGCTGGGTTGAGAATTAATGGCTTTAATCTAACCAGTTACTCAAAGAGCAGTGGTAGCTAGCTTGTTGGAGTCTCCTTTATCTTTATGGTGTTGTATAGTTAGCGACCTGCTCCCTATTCCTTTTTTGACATGCTCCACAAACTGTAAATGCTTTGTGCTGTCTGTCCTCAACTCCTGCTTTATTTGACAGCCTGTGGCAGGTGCTGTTCACTCAGTATTTAATGCATTTATCTGATTACAAAGTGCACAGGCTTAGATTCAGACACAAAAACAAAATGCATCAGGATCTATGCTCAAAAGTAGTCAGGGAATTCACGTGTGTAGCATGTCCTGCACCGTGCATAATGCATAATGAACACAATTCATAGTCAAGGTGAATTTAGCAGCACCACAGCCCTTTAGTTTACCTTTGAGGGTGACCACAAATTTACATATTTTCTGTGTAACATCATGTCAAGAGAGAAAGTCACATGTGAGCAAATAATCTGGTCATAAATTGTCTATTAAATTGCACCTGACATGATTTCTCATCATTGTGTAACCTGTCTGTCAGCTGGCTCAAAATACAGGCCTTGTCTGGATATATATAGTGTTTGACATATTAACCAAATTTTAAATCAGATTAAGATGGGACTGCTCTGAGGCACGTTCAGGGTCAAAACGTCTTTTAGGTTTGTGTTGGTCTGAGATTGTGTTGCCTGGTTCAAGACATGCAGCCCCTCTCACTGTCATCACTTTTAATTGGCTTTATTCAATTGGCACGTGATTAAGAATTAAGGATCCCTATTGTGACAGAGCTAAGTGAGATTCTACTGTAATCCACCGGCCGGTAAACTTGTGTTGTGCTCCCCTTTCGTCATTGTTTAGCATCACGACTCAGTAGACAGTTCATTCTCCTGGTCTGGTCAGGATGAGCGTAGACTATTAGAAGTGTCTGCGGGTTGGATAGACGTTTGTTACAGGCAAAATAAACACCAGACTCGCAGCATCTGTGATCCTGACAGTTATAAACAGCTGGTATGGTGCAATAATTTCACTGTAAAATAACAACACATGTCAGAAATGACAATAAGAGCCACTTTAATGATGCCAGATCATAAGAGGAAGGAATCAGCTTCTTGGCCATGTAATGAGATGCACACAAGCCACTTTGTCTGATCATATTCTTTAAAATTTGGACATTAGAAGATTTTCATTTACATAAACTGCCATCCTTAATGGACCGCAAATTCAGTTACTCAAAACCCCTGGCTTTGGCTTCCACTAGTCATTTTGATGCGATTTCTTATCTGAAACATTTTTTTTCTTCTTCTTCTTGAGACCGCAGTGCTGTAACTCCCCAGTGCTTATATTTATGTCCTTCTCTGCATTAACTTCTTCCCCGGGTCCACATTGCTTATATGAAGTTTTGCAGCTGGATTGAGTCCAAAATGTGTTGGATTCCCATCCCATGTGAGGCAGAGTCCTGCCAAAACTGGTTGTTTTACCCCTAAAATACGGCCAAACTGGTGCTATGTCTTTTCCCTAATATTATGATGTGCAGGAAAATGAGATTTTCTTGTTGATTGTTTTTACTTTTCAACTTTCACTCTATTAGACAGATTTACATTCCTAGATGCCTTCAAATGTATGACATGCACTAATTCTGCAGTCTTGCCTCATATCAAAGACACCAATGACTCTGCAGTGACGTTGTTATGACTCTTCTTTGCCATTTATTAAAGGAATTTTATCATAGGATTAAATTCAGGATCCACTTCCACAGTTATTTCAGAGCCAGATCTGGGCAAATCCTTTTTTATTTTGCTTTTCAGTACAGGCAGATCAATCACTGATGTGATCGGGTGATTAAAATATGCAGCAGTGGTCGGCTGTGCGTTCAGGTAGCTTGGATTTTGGCTTCTCTCACGACTGAATAGGCAAACACTCCAGTACAGTAGCTGTGATTACATTCATCCTTTTGATAAGGTCGTGAGCAGCAGTCGTGTCGATCAGGGCGTCTGCGCTTTTCTAGGTTTGTGTTACTGAAACTTTTGTTGTATTTGGATCCGAAACCTGCAGGAGAAAGCAGAAGCATCCCGAGGAAATGCATATAAGCTACGGTCCCAGCTACCGACATACACACAGCCACATTTACACACATTAACATGCAGCTAAAATACATTTTAGTTAATCCAAGCTGTAAAGCAACCACACAAAAACATGGCTGTCTTTACTTAACAATCCACCTTAAGATGTTTCCAGTGCAGGAACAATTGAATCCACGCTGTCTCCACACCGTCCTGAGCTTGACCAACCTCTCTGCTCCTCTGTCCGTCCTCCTCGTACCTGTGTGTCTCTCTCTCTTGTTGCTGTGGACAGTAAATATGAAAAGGCCAAAAGCGTAATCTTAAAAAAAGATCAGCCTGCAGTTAAAGGTTGGAGATCAGTGAGTACCGCATATAATTTGGACACAGTAATTGTCGAGCCATGAGTCAGGGAAACGGCGGCAGGCAGATGGGCAGGAGAATAGTAAAAGTTGAGCTTTAATTCATGCTTTCACATTAGCAAGGTGGCACATTAAGGGATTGGAGGTTCATGGCAAAGGTTACAATAAAAAAAAAATCTTGTGCCTCACTTCCTTCTCCACCATCCTACAACCAGACAACATAACAAATAGAAATCTTAAAGATAGAGGTGAGATATTTGTCACAGCGGCAGACATCCAACGCTGCACTAAGCACTTGTTGGGAAATTAATTAGTTTTTCCCTCCAGTGTGAAGACAACAATCGAAATTATGTTTTCTCTGTTACCTCTGCATTTTCTGAACATGGAGTTGTGGGAAATTAGATTTTAATGATGTGGTTGTTTGTCAGATAGGACGACACTCCTCCTGAGATGAAGAGGCGCGACAGTTGCGGCTGCATATTTCCAGATAAACAGTATACGTTTAACTGCTGCCGTGTTGTTTTTATTTTTATTTTTTATTCTGTAATGTGCCACGGTGAGCGGTACCCTCCTCCTCTGGCGGTGGTGTCGCTGGGTTTGGTCTCAGCAGCTCACAGGGCAGTTATGAGTCAGCAGCACTGGCGGCTGAGAGGAGGCTTTACATGGATCTCCATCACTCACCGGCTGAATTCAGCCTGATTTACCAGCTTTGATGGGCTGCTACGAGTGAAAATCATATTCTGAGAAAGAGGGAAAATCGCCAATGATACTGCGTTAAAAAAATAACCAGTGTCATCTTTTGATTATGCAACGTTCATATATGACAGTCATGCTATCAGAATGAGGTTGTATGGTAAACCTGCAGATAAGAAGACAGAGGAAGGGAGATCTGTTTGGGGGCAATTGAGTCATATTCCAAGACCTGTTAGCCTCAAGTCCTGGTCCAGTTTCAGTCCTTAGTTATTTGTAGAATAAACACTCGGAGCATTGTGAGAAATTGAACTGCAGAGGACCATAAACAAACAGACACCAGGCAGCAGACTGAATTGATATCTTCACCAGACGTGTCCTTTTTTAAATAGGTTTTTATTTACTTCTACGTGTCCTATGCACTGGATTGGTATCAGACCCTGCAATGACCTTATTAAGCTGATGAGACATCAGCTGAGCTCCATATCGTTAGTGATGGGATGGCTGTTCTGCTTTTTCATTTATTCTTACCTGAACATATTAGGTAAATAAAGGACTTACAGTGTCTCCTATGTAAATATTAAATCCTGACATGTTGGCAAATGATTCATTGGCTGCAAAATCTACGTATCCAAATGGAACATGCATTAGATAGACACATGTGAAGAGTCCTCGCATTTTCTCATTGTCAGTTGGGATCAGTCGACACCCTGAGTGGAGGGAAAAATCAGATCAGGATTATCTAGGGTCCACTGATCCATCGTTTTCACCCCTGATACCCATTACTCAACTCTGAGCGCTGATTTCAACGCAGTGCTCACTGAACTTTATTGAAGGTAACACGAGGCCAGAGCACGGCGCTGAAAAGTGAGCTTGAGGCTCTCCGTGATGTGTCATGACACTTATGAAAAAGATGAATTTATTGTGAATTGGTCTTATCACGGCCAGTAGATGATCTTCCTAATCAGGTCATTATTGGAGCAGATACCAGACTAATGGATTATATCGAATGTCAGATTAGTCTGTGGAAGATATTTGAAAAAAATATACTTAAAAATTGTCATTTTGTCCATTTTAAAGCATCGTTCTGCAGTTTCCTTGTGTGATAAGTGACTATAAATTAAAACACTGGTGTGAGAAGTCTGTTCAATCAGAGCTGATTAAATTATGGACTGAACGCTCTTGTTCTTTCCTCACAGGAACCATGGGAATACCACTACCCAACTGCGTTTGGGAACCAATATGTTGAACTTGTCTTGACTGAGGGACGGTATTCCAGGCGGCAGAAGACAAATGGTGAACAACTAGTGATAAAGGACTTCCCCCGCGAAAGCACACAGCTCCCCATCCTCTCCTTCTCAGCCTCGGCATCTTCCCGAGTCGGATGGCTCTGAGCGACAAGATGCAGTAATGGAAGTCCACGTGCAGTTCAGCACCGTAGCCATGAAGCAGCTCAAAGGGTAGGGCCTGCCGTGAGCTCGCCTCACCCTACCCGACCACCCCACTCATCCGCCACCCCGTTCAGCTCCACCCGAGAGCAGAGCCCCACGTTGAAGCATAACCCTGCATCCCTTACCCATCCTCCTCCTCCTCCTCCTCTTCGGCCCTCCCACCACCCCCTCCACCACGGCTTTGGAAGACGAACATGACGTGCATTGCGAAGACGCTGGTTGATGTCTGATAAATATACCTCTGAGGTGTCGAGCGTAAAACCAGTGGAGCAATGAATGGCGGAAAGGACTGTGAGGCGGGAGATGAGAGGCAGGCCGTCCCTGTGCAGGTCCCCATTGGCTGGCAGCGCAAGGCGGAGCACGGCGGAGGGGTCGTGTACATAAGGTAAGACGAGGTCATCAGTGATGTCATCAGACAAGCGTGTGTTACTTGAGACGAATCTATAAAGGGAGATGAATTTCAAACCACTGAAGGTCGCCTTAATTTTTAAACTGAGAAAAACAAGCTTCATAGGTCCGACACTGCCCTTCACAGTCTGAAGCTGAAGAGGAAAGCAAGACTACAACATTGATTTTTAAAGAAAAACCACCATTAAAGGCACTCAAGGTTGTGTTTCTGGACTGATTCTGATTGTGAAGTTGTTTTAACGGGGTTGAAACGAATGAGGATGTTTTTCAAGCTCTGATTTGTTCAACAACATGTCAGAACAAACATACAAAACAGGCGAGGGCAGTTTTTTTAATTCTGAATTGATATAATCAAACAGCTTTTGTGTCTAGTTTTTATATTTTGTGCATCCTTTGACTAAGAACATGAAGAAATCACACAGATATTTGGCAGTTTCTCATCACTGCATCTGATCATCACCCTGTTATTAAATTAACACAATTAAAAAAAAATCTCTTAATGACTTTTCTGTTTTGACAAAATTCAAGAAAAGACCATTTTAAATTGTTGTCCAACAGAGAAAAGAAGCACATCATCGCATCTGAGCAGCCATTTATCAATCAGTGTGGCCAAAAGCAGATGAGTTTAGTGAAAGAAATCTCGCTCTGATGTGTTTGTGGTAAACCTCAGCTTTTGTCGTGCGTTCCTCTCAAATCAAATAACCACCGGTAGGTTTGTTTACTCACTACACATGGACGGAGTTCCTCTAATTGATCGGCTCAGCAGGAGACGGACAGATGAACAGCAGCTGTTTTTGATGGTCTTCCTCACACTCTGTTTAACAGGTTGTTTCCGGTAAATTTGGGACGTGATTGGCAAATGTTAAATAAACCGGATTTGGCTAATGAGTCGGACTCTATGATGTCCGCTGTGCCGTGCCGACTGGAGGTCGGTGTCCTTCCCGACATACGAACTGAACACCAGCACGTGTGGTTACCAGCTACAATGAACTAAAGCAGTTGGCTGGTGTCAGGTTTATTTTGGGTGTTGGAAAGAATCCTGTCTACTTCTGTGACCGTGGCCTGATACTGTCACCGCACACTTGCATTTGCTCGTATTCTTAACATTTAAAATGTGCATTAGCTGCGGGGATGTGCAGCTACAGATCCTCCCGGTAGATATTCTCACTGCAGCTCTGACTGATGATTCAGTCGGAGCTGGATGTTTTTGTCAACTTCCCAGTGTTATGTTGTTTGGTGGTTCGCAGTGTTCCTGTGTCATGGGTGGCAAAGGTATTCATAAGGTTTTCTCATTTCTTTTGACTGCTTAGATTAGTATTATTATTAATGGGTTAAACCTTCTTTCCTGCAGCTGCGACCTCCCCATCACATTCCTGTTTCTTAAAATCATCCGAGTTTTTTTCAGATTTTACAAAAAAAAAAGAAGACACCTCCCTGTTTGTCCATTATGTAGAGGAGAAGATAAGGGAGAAATAAATGTTTGAATATTAGGATTTGATTGCGTGGTTTGTTTTCCACTGAGAGTCAGGAATTAAATTGTGGAAGCAGAAGTTCTCATAAGGCGAAATATTATTGATTTCCAGGAATGTCGCTTCAAAAATTTATATCCAGCAGCCCACGACAAACAGTGCAGCTGCAACATGTGATATCACAGGCGCATTTGTTCTCCGGAGCCGCCCCGGTTGAAGCCTGCCCTCGGCCTTAATGTTGTTTTCTGTGTGCAGTCCCAGCGGCTCGGTGCTGTCCAGCTTGGAGCAGGTGAAGACCTACCTGCTGACAGATGGAACCTGCAAATGCGGCCTGGAGTGCCCACTCATCCTCCACAAGGTAACGTTTGGTGTTTGGGTGATTTTTTTTTCTTTACATCCTCCTTTTGAACTTGGCTCCAGAACCCAGCTTCGTTAAAAGGATGAAGGTTGAGGTCGCAATTTGCAAATGAAATTAAGGAGGTGTTGTCCCAAAAAGAAAAACTGCAGATAAACGAGCCCATAATCATAATCTAAACAAGCAGGTGGCAGTTTGTGAATGTGAGGTGTTTTTATAACAAGCTTTATCAATCAGCTGATGAGCCAAAGTAGCAGAGATCCACCCAAACAGAAACATTATACATTATATACATAATATCCAAGATGATGTTGTCACATATTTTGAACCCTGCTGATCTAACATATGGATTTAGGATGTCTAAATTCAACGTATGCACATGGATGACATTACGTACGAGCAGCTCCTTCTTTTTCAGTCACATTGAGAGGAGAATATTTTTGTTCTTTAGTGCATTTTCTCATATTTACTCTTGGAGGAGAAGTAAAGGTCAGTGCAGACGCTGCATCATTGCCTGTGCAGGGCTTTTGACCACTCGGTCGTATTGTGCAGGCTGTTTCATACCTTTCGACACAGATGAGAAAACCTTTCATTTAACATTCCTCGAGCCTCGCGCAATTTTAAGGTTTGTTAATTTTTGATATTTAATTTATTTTGCATGAATTAAATGGCACTTGACTGTTGCGTGTGGTAATTGCTTGTAAAAAGTGAGTGACATCCGCAGCACGCGTGATGATGCTGGCGTTTATGAAATGTGCGCTCGCGCAAAGTTGCTGGGAATGAGTGGCTGAGTAGATTGCTCTTCAGACTACATGATATTTTAACTCAGAGCAGACAATCAACTCTTGACGTGTCCTGGCCTCAAGATAGAAGACATTACGTATTTGACATTCATGACTGCGGCTGGAATGGAGGGAATGAGACGGAGAAGGAAGTAAACATCGTGCCACTCTAGACGAACCAAGGTGAAAACCACTCCTGACAGGCTATTGTTAAACCTCGGCTTTTGTTTTTTTTTTTTTTTATTGAAACGGTCCTTTGAGTATCAGAAAGTCACCGCTGTCAGCTTGAAATGTGGCTCTAAAAAGTTTGGACGTTTGTCCTTCACGGAGCTGAGGTCCGCTTGAATGAATGCCCGTTTCAGTGAATTCCAATAGTGACCAGTTTTCACGGCGGTGGACCAAAAAAAAAAAAAAAAAATGTAATAAAATGTCTAGAGAAAGCTCTCCAACCACTTCCTGCTGCATAATCCACTTCTCTGCTCCCGTTTCATATGCTCAGGATGTATGAACTAAATTCACACTGACCACTTCCGCTGATCTCTGTGAAGGACCAATCTGCGAACGTCGGGGTGCTCTGAAGCATCCTCCGTATCACATTACACAGAGTAATCCGAGCGATTATCCTTCTTGAAGCTAAATTTGTCCCCAATGCACCCCCGTCTGTCCAATCAGGCTGATAACATCTCTGATATCTGTGAAAACGCCTGCTTCTCTGCTCTGTTATTTATGTTTTAATAAAGCATATACCCCACCGCTCTCAAAACACTTTCCTCCCTCCACGCCTTCACACTAAACTAGATCAGGGCCTCTATTCCTTTACCCCTTGCGAATCTCATTGAAAACATTTAGGGAGTCCTTCCTCACCCTGTAATGCACATGGAATTTAATGTGCTTCAGCTTTGTATATTGTCGTACCCAGACCGAATGCAAAGGAAAACAAAACAGGCGCGGGCAGTGCGACGTCGCGACTGTGAATTCATTGTCGTTGATGTCATTTCAGGTCTTCAACTTCGACCCCGGGGCGTCGGTGAAGCAGAGGACGGCGGAGGACGTGAAAGCGGATGAAGACGTCACCAAGCTCTGCATTCACAAGAGGAAGCTCCTGGCCGTGGCCACGCTGCACAAGAGCATGGAGACGCACCCACCTCTGACGCTGACCAGTCCAGGGGGAGGTACGAGCACCTCGGTGTTTTGTATTTGATGGTTGGCCTCTTGTTTTTTGTCTTGTCTAAAGTGTTGGTAGCGATTTAACTCAGATGTGTTTTCTCTTTCTTTAAGGTACATCATCTGTGGTTGCTGTGCATTCCACGACTCAACGAGCAATAAGGACTAAACCCCACGATGGCCCGCCTAACGCTGTCGGCCCCGACTGCAAGAGTCCCTTCAAGATGATGATGGCAGCTGGACAGCAGCAGCAGAGGCTGTATCCACCCCAGGAGATGGGCGGAGCCAAGCAGCCAGAGATCTACTCTGGGTACCAGAGGCCGCAGCGGCTGGCCAGTGGGGAGCCAGGCCCCAAATCCCCCTACCGGGCCGGGTATGGAGGCATGCTGAGCCCACCTCCCTCCAGTGCTAAGCTGTATGGAGATGGCTCACAGTCTCCCAGTGCAGACACTCTGGGCAGCCCCGAGGGGTTCCCAAGGACCAATCCTTGTGGTTTTCCAGGAGCTGGCAGTCCCGGCTCAGCCTCCATCCATGGAAATACTAGGACGCCTCTTTCCCCACCCAGCGTGATGCTCCATGGCTCCCCCGCGGGCCAGCCATCCTGCGCCATGACAGGGAGGACTAGCACACCCCTCTCCCCGACGGCCACTGCCAAAAGCCCTGTCATGAACATGAACATGCCGCGGGGGAACTTCCCCCAGGTGTGGATTTGCCCCGTGCAGCATTTCACCATAAAACACAGCCCCCTGTGCACCCTGTGCCGCCCCCTCCATCTATACCACCTTCCTGTGCCCTTCAGAAAAGGCAAATGACCTCGGAAAAAGACCCCTTAGGCATCCTGGACCCCATCCCCAGCAAACCAGTCAGCCAGCCCCCCACCAACGCCCCGAACCCCTCCAACTTCCAGCCTAACATCCACTCTCAGGTACCAATGATGAATGTAAACATACCCCCTCCCGCCATTGTTCCCTTGCCAAGCAACTTACCTTTACCCACAGTGAAGCCTGGGCCTGTGGGTCATGGCGGCCATGTTCAGAGGACTCAACAGGGTGGTCCGACTTCCTCCATGTCCCCCTCCCCTGTCACCTCCCCTGTCCACATGGCCGGGCCTGCTCTCAGCAGAGTGGAGGCCTCCCCTCATCGCTCGCGCTCGTCGTCCACCTCCTCTGATCATGGGAACTTTGCAATGCCCTCCGGGCACCAGGCCCCGTGTGGCACCATGAAGGTCCCCCCTCGCTCCCCCAGGTCGGCCATGGGATCTCCCCGGCCGGCCATGCCCTCCAGCCCCTCCACCAACAAAACAGACCCACTCCACCAGTACAAAGACTCCCAGCTGCTGCCCGGGATGGGAAACTCTATTGGCTCCCAGCAGCACGGCAACCCCATGTACTCACCCACCTCGTCCTCCTCGTCATCCTCTTCTCTGTCGACCCCCAGCGCTTCCCAGAAGGGCCACCCAGGACTCCTGGGGATGCCCCTCAACCAGATCCTCAACCAACAGAACGCCGCCTCCTTCCCCGCCAGCAGTCTCTTGTCAGCTGCAGCCAAAGCACAGCTAGCAAATCAAAACAAACTCAGCGCTGCTGGCAACAGCACTGCTGGCATGGCTGGTGGTGGAGTCGGTATGGCAGGCATGGGGGCAGGTGCCGGAGGTAACGGAGGGGGCGGTGGGCACCCTGGCCCTATGAGTGGCCCTCGAGGCATGGAGGGACACAGCACTTTAAACCCCATGCTCCCGCCAAACTCCACCATGCTGCTCAACACTCCTGAAGGCCAGAGCGGCCGGGCGGCTCTCAGAGACAAGCTCATGGCCCAGCAGAGGGACCCCATGCGCAAGCGGAAGCAGTCGTCAGGCAGCGCCGCTGTAAACCACGACAACAGTAACAACTTGGTCTACAACATGCTCAGCAAGTCCGGCATGGGAGGACCCCACATGGCAGGGCCCAGTGCAACTGAGCAGCTGCGAAAAGTGGGCCGCCTCGGAAACCTCCCCCCGAACACCTCGATGGCCCAGCTTCTCCAGTCCATGAGCTGCCAGAGCTCCCACAACCTGGCCGGGAGCAGCCATCGTCCGGGTCTCAGCCCCGGACCAGGGCAGGTTCCTCAAGGAGCTGCACAGCTGCACTACAACGACAGCACAGGCATGGTCCCCGGGGGCCCTCAGCAGAGCCTACTCGCCCAGCAGAGGCTGCGAGGTCCAGGAGACGCCATGCAGCACTGCCAGAACATGGACACGTCTGGGGGCCATCTGGGTTCTCGTCCGGGCCAGTTCCCGGACATGATGGCCCCGATGCAGGCCTCCTCCATGAGTAACTGTGGGCCCATGGGGCCAGGCGGTGGACCGGTGGGCCCTGACGGCATGCCCCTGGGGCGCCCAAACACTAACCCCCCACCGCTCTCCCATCCTGGCCCTCACCCTTCACAGCAAAACCTCCTTCACAGTATGGGGCGGACTAACATGGTGATGGTGCCACATGGAGGTGGTGATGGAAGCTGTACACAGACCATTTCTGATACAGGTGAGACATTGTGTGTGCTAACAGGGCTAACGACACTAAGGCTAAAAGTGATGTCAACAAACTCAACAGAAACATGACAGGACCTTGGTTTTTAGCCAAATGACTACAATATTAGTGTATTTTTTCAGTTTCAATAATCTACCTGCAATATTTATGCACACATTGAGAGAAAGAAATAATATGCTGAAGCCTCAATGGTAGAAAACAACTGTGTTTATATTTCTAATGTGAGAATGACAGTGATTACAGTCATGATGGTGAATTACAGACTGCAGGGATTCCCATGTGAGAATAAGAGACTTAAAGTCAAATTGTTCATAATAACATTAATGAACTGTAACATAAGTTCTGTGTAGATAATCCCAGGGAACCCAGAAATTGAAATAAGCTTAAAAACGATGATGGGTTTGGTGAGTGACCACCCCCAGGCTGGAGGTTGGTGATAATGTCCTGTGCAGTTAATGACCCTTTTCCCCTCCTTCCTTCTCCTGTCTTTGTGATAAGCTCCTGGTTGGATAAAGATGTGGTTTCTATGGTTATGAGTGACCCAAAACTGAGGGATTGAGGTGATAGGCCCTGAGCCTGGACAGTTTGGCTCCTCCAGGATCTTTGAGCTAATGAGCAGGCCCCTCATCTCTGGAAGCTCAGCTAATTGTCAGTCAGCCAGTGTTTCCCTTTGTTTTATTTGTATGCTAGCATCAGTCAATGGTGTAAGAAGATGGAAATGGGATCTGCATCACGCTTTAAGGGAAGCAGCCCAGATAGGGCGCTCTTAAGAGCTTCTCCCAGCTAGCTGGTCGCTATAGTAACGATGGACCCTGAATAGAGACCAGAGTGAAGCCTTTGATGAGGGTTTTGGCCTGTGTGTGTGTTTGAATGACTGTGTGTGCATGTGTACTTGTGTTTTACAGTGTGTGCGCTTCTGTTTATTCGTGTGCATATGAATAACTTTGTGTGGGACTATGTTTTATGTGTGTGTGTGTTTACGCACATCGATGTTAGTGTTTGTTTTTGGTTTTTTTTGAGCAGATCTACATGGTATTTTTTTGCCCTTCTCTCTGTCTGCTGTGGGACTGGTCTCTGGCTTTATGTATTCATCATGCATCTGTGTGTCCTCATATGGTTTATAATGGAGATAACACCAAGGTCTGCTGCAGGCCACCTGTTCTTATCACCAGGTGCCTTGTTATTCTTTGTCTCTCCTAAGTCAGGTCATTGAAATTAAGGTGGTCGTGTGTGGGTCAGGAGACAGAGCCTGACGTTTGTTGCCCGTAGAGGAGAAATAAGTCAGTTCTGACATTTACATTTTTGATTTTTATGCTCGTGACTCCAGCAAAAATCATTCCAATCAATATATCTGAGGTTTTTAGTCATGTTTCTCTCTAAACCTACACTGAGAGCAAACAGCGGCCTCATTTTATATTTCCTGAATTAGAAAATGGAGCAAAGATGATGAGTGTAAAGCTGCTGGTAAATACAGCCGTGCCAGTGTTGTGTTTCTCTTCATCACTGAACCAACACCGAGGCAACGTCTGACTCGACACCATATGGGGTTCAACTCCGAGGAGGAAGAGATGCAACCTGTTGTGTCCTCCTGTCGCTTGTGTCACCCCTGTTTTGGCGACTTCGGTTTTATGCAGCCGCTCATATATTTCTCTGTTCAGCGGTGGAGCCATCAGATGGTCCGCTCTCTTCTTTTTTTATTAACATAACACGCTGTTTTGGGATTTTTCACCCTTTTCTGATGTAAAACGTTGCTCTGTTTTCCCTCCAGTGATCCGGAACAAATTTCTACTTTTAAAAAGGTTAAATAAATAAACTAAAACATTTATAATCTCGCAAAAGACCAATACAGCAAATTAGCTGGCTCCTGTAGCTGGTGGTAAAAGCACATAAGCTCTGAGAGGCCGGCGGGATAAAGGGATATTTTGTCACCAAACAGCAGATGTGATGCTGCTGAGTAGCTCTGTAGATCTCCTGCTACTTGAAGCTAATTTGGATGACATGTCAGGGATCTTAAGAGCGCTGGAAGCTCTTTGAAAGTGTCCTAGTCAGTGGCTTCTTAGCATTAGCCTCTGAGCATCTGTTTCTAGACAGCTAGCAAGCTTTGAACACCCCCTCCCCTCCCCTCCACTTCTGCCATCAACAAATACTCCAAAGTTCATTGTAAACCCCCCCACCCCCAGACCTCCTGCCACCCAGCTGACTGCCCCCCCATCCCCCAGCAGGCTAAAATCACACCACCCGACCCTCGTAACCCCCTCATCCACCCACCCGGCTCCCCCAACAAGCTTCCTGGCAGCGGACAGCACCACCAATCATCACCCGGTAGCCATGGCAACCTCCCTCGGCAACAGCCGTCACTATATCATAGCAGTAGCAGAGGATGTGGGGAGGAGGACGCGGGGGGAGGGGGTTGGCCGAGTCGTGGCTCTGAGCGTTAGAGGGGAGGGAGAGGGGAAGAAAGACGAGAGGAGGAGGAGGAGGAGGAGGAGGAAAAAAATGGAGAACACACACAGCTGCCCTTCAGCTACGTAGCATCGCACCAGCTGCTCCAGTCGCCACTCGTCCGCACACACACACACACACACACACACACACACACACACGCTCGGCCTTAGAGATTTTGTATCTGCTTCTGCTTTTGTCTACATAACATTGCTGCTGGGCTTTCTCTCCATTCATGGATTCATGGATGCATTTGTGGCCTTGTTGTTATATATGTTCTGCTGTAGCACACATCCATCAGTGTGTATCTGTGTTGTGGGTGCAACAGATTGAACAGACTGTTCATGTGCAACTTCTCCTTTTATTCTGAAAGCCTCTGTTGAGAAACACGTGGCGGGCTCTGCTGTTCATTTTCTGGTCGGCACAGTTGATCTGAAAAGGTATAAATTCCAAATAAGAGCTCAGCAGACAGTAGAGTCAGGAGGTAATTGATTGTAATGAGAAGAAAATAAAATACAAATGGCACCAGAGTTAAAAACGCCTGTATTTAATAGTTCCTCTGCATCACACTGTCTTACTCTGGGATGTAAATCCTCTCAAAGACCTGCTAAGTTTTGATGCATTTATGCGACACATCCAAACAGCTTTGCTCTAATTATTCTGATATTTGATTATTTTTCATATGATGTTCAGGGTTAACAGTCTCATCACTGTCCTATTTTCATTTGAAATAGTGCAGTGTCCCTCCCTCCTCCCTCATGGCAGCATCACTGTTGATCCTCTCTGACCTGTATGTTGGTTTCGCAGGAAACCCGTCGTCGCTGGGCTGCGGTGTGGGAGGCCTGCAGCCACATGTCAGCACCGGCGGAGGTCCCATGTACCAGCAGCAGGTCCACCAGGGCATGCAGCAGGGGGTGGCCTCCCACCCAGCCTACCAGGGCCAGCAGCACTTTCCCGACAACCCCCCCTACTCAGACGGCAACATGGCCAACGCCGGCTCCATGGCCTGCCTCTACCAGAACTACCAGGTGGGATGATGATTTGCTTTGAATCTCCGTCGCTTTGCAAATACTGACGTTGAAGCGTGTTGTGACCTTGATGTTGTTTTTGCAGCAGGGGATGTTGCCTCACTCGCAGTTCGGGGAGGGGCAGCAGCCCCAGGGAGAGGGGCTTCCAGCCGGGGCGCCCGGCTCTGATCGGGGCCCCGGCGGACGCCCAGAGTCGGTGGACGCCATCTACAGAGCTGTCGTGGACGCCGCCAGTAAGGGCATGCATGTTACCATCACCACCACGGTGAGCGGGACCACGCAGGCGAGTCCGGTGCCCGCCCTCAGCGCCATGAGTGCCTTCACTGCCTCCATCGGGGAGCCCGTCAACCTCCCCCAAGCAGTCAGTGCAGTCCTGCACGGGCACCAGGAAGGGGAGGCGTTACCCCAGCAGACCAGGCCGAGGCAGGCGAGGCCGGGACGCGGTCAGAAGAACATGGATCCAGGGAAAAGCACTCCAGACGGCCCCGAGGCCAACGACTACTTCCGCTCTCCGGGCCGCGGGACTCCCAGGGGGCAGTGGGACGGGGAGACGCAGCACGGGGGAGGCTTCGACACTCACAGCAACAACAGCGCCTGGGGAGGTGAGGAGTTCCTGGAGTGCTCCACCCAGGTGAGGAGCAGCCCTTGCATGGAGCGACCCGCCAGCTTAGCCCCCGCCCCGCCCTGCCCCACCGAGGGATCCAACGACCACGGCCTGGCCATGGCCCACGATAAGGCCTTTCTGGACGACGGCTACCGCTTCAACAACTGCAGCCGGACACCCGCCAACTACAAGGAGCGCCTGGAGCAGACGGTGGAGCGCTGCGCCCACATCAACGGCGCCACTCCCCACTTCAACACTCGGGGTTACGGTGAAGTCCTGGGCCCCCGCGGCAGGAGCTGACGGGGGACGACCAGTCGCCCAGCTCCTCCACCAGCCTGGAGGGGCCCCTGGCCACAGCCAAAGACTACAGCCACTACAACGGCCATTTCAACGGTATGGCGCCCAGCCCCTCGGACACAAAGAGCCTGAGCAGCGAGGAGGATCTGCGGCAGCCGGACTCTCCCTCCTCAGAGCTGCTCCACTACCGCTCCAGGACCTTCAACATGGGAGAGCTGGTCTGGGGCCAGCTGAAGGGCTTTCCACCCTGGCCTGCCAAGCTGGCCGGGGACGAACAAGTGCACAGCGCTGCTATGCAGTTGCGGGAGCAGGCCAAGGTGAGAAAGCAGTCTGTGACCACCTGTCATCATTTTACCAGCCAACCTGGAAGACCCCTGCCCACTGACAGCAGGGCTCAGCTGCTGGTCCACTTAACAAACTCACCAGCCACACATGGTTTGAAGCCACATTAAACATTTGGTAGCATCTCGGAATACAGCAACTGATTTTTAAACATCTTTAAATTAGAATTAAAGAAAAGAAAAGCTCTGATTTGAGAAACTTGCATGAACTTGTCAGTCTTGAGTCCACTCAGATCTTTTCTGTGGTCCTCGTGCAGGTAGAGCCAGAGAAGCTAAAAACACTAACCCACGACCTGGAGGCACTTGACCGAGCCGCCAAAAGAGGCCTGAAGTAAGTGAACCTGCACGCTCGCCTGAACTCCTGCTCGTTGCAACATCTCCGGTGTTAATAATATAAAATGTGAATGTTGTCCAACAGACCGGGGAAACTGAATAATCACTTGGAAGCTGCTATCCACGAGGCCATGAGCGAGCTGGATAAGATGTCAGGCACAGTGAGTATTTCCACCCGGCTGAATCGTCTCTCTTCCTCCCACCTCTGCTGCATTCACCGTTCCCCTTTCTTCTTCTTCTTCTCCCCTCTGTCCTCCAGATCCCGTCGAGAGATCGTCAGGTGAAGCTCCCGAAGCCTAAGAGGAGGAAAATATCCAGATAACATTGAATGTGTCGGCCCGAGAACGTCCCTCAAAAGCCTCGGCAGACTCTGCCCGTTCAGCCTTGACGCGATCTGAGCTCTCTAACAGGTGCTACACATGGACTTTCAGTGGTACATCTTTGTTCCATATCGACTTGACTTAATGACTGACCACAGAAGGTGCTGGAAATTCCAATCACCAATACAGTTTTAACTGTAGAAGACAAAAAACAAGGACAGAAAAAAACAGAGAAAAACATCAAAAACGGTTGCAATTTGTCTACAGCTCACTGAATTAACTATTTTTTTCTAGTATAAGATAGTAAAAGAAACAAAAAAAGCTACAAGCATTACCTTACATATTTAAGAAAAATAGACAGTCCAAATATTTCTGATACATTTTCAATATGTATATAGATAATCCTGAAATTTCATGCTATTAAGAAATGTATGTAAATATTGTACAATGTCATGTACAAGCGTACCTAATGCACATTTTATCTTTTATTGTACAAAACAAAGCAGAAGAAGTGTACCAATGTCTTGGTTTCTATTCAGAAATGCGGTTGCATACGGCCGCATGCATAGGATAAATAAGAATACAGCCTAAAGCTTTTATATGATGAACTGTAAGACGTGCTGTTTTTCTTTCTTTTATCATTTTATTTTCTTTAGTTTTATTTTTGTAATGTAAGGGAACAGCAGTGGAACAGGCACGAGTATGTGAGCGACTTCACACCAGTTAAGTGTTCATTTCTTTGGTTTTTTTTTTAATTATTATTTTAAAAACAACAACAACAACAAAAACGATAAAACAGAATGAACTTTACCAGCTGAAAGTGTTCGATGTTTCCATGGAAACCACCGGCGGTTGGTCACTTGTTTACCTGCGCAGCCAGGCAAGGAAAAGCAGGACATTTGAAAGTCAAGATTTGCTCTTTAATAAAGAAGAAGAAGAAGAAGAGTCTGGTCGGCAGGTGAACCTGTGACTTTGACAGAAAGTTGGTTACCTGATGCTCTCAGAGGGAAAATCCACCTGATGTGTGCCATTTTATGTTGTTCTGATGACTAACTCACTCACAAAGCATTCATTGCTCAGTATAGTCTGTTTGACGTCATTATGAAGTGAATATTTTGGACTGTGGGGATCGATGGGACAGTATTGAACAGTTAAAACAACTAAGAAAAACTCATCCAACATAAAATCACGTGCGCCAGCGCGGCCTCGGTGGATTTTCCCTTCGCCTTCAGCCCAGATTCAGAGCCTGCAGCGATGAATCATTTCATTCGGATGTTGTGATCATGTCCTAGTGCTCGTTTGTACAGTGTTCTTTCCTTTGTTTTTTTTTTTTTTTACTTTAGTCGTCTTTGCCACAACGATAGCTTTAGGTAGAGGAAGTGAGTCAGAGACAGAAACACTAACACGGTGAAAGCATTTCTCACATTTTAGGGGCCTTGTGTTTTCATTTTTGTTCTTTTTTTGTTTGTTCGTTTTGCTTATTGATGTAAATTATTTATGTACAGTACTCCATATTTATTTTAAGCTTTACAAATATGCTAGATGGCAATAATACTACCAAGAGTTGAGAACTCAAGCCTTATATGTGTATATGTATGTTTTTTTTTGTTTTGTTCTGTTTTTTAACAAGTGAATAGTTCATGTTTTCTCGGTCCATTACAAAGGTCTTGTTCCCTTTTATTTAAGACGTGAGCATCACAGATAACACTTTGTTTTTTTACAGCGCGGCTCTCTGAGCCACTTGTTTTTGTTACAGACTGTTTTTAGTTGAAGAAAAAGAAAACACACTTATTTATGAATATGCACGTGTGAAAAGCGGCCGGCGACACATGCAGTTTGAACACTAAGAAACGGAAGCGTCGCTGTGAGAATCGACCTCGTGCACACACACACACACTAACACACACACACAGGTGCTGCTCCTGATCAAAACTCAACCAACCACCTGAAATCACTACAGAATTATCATGTGCAATAAACGCGACAACGACGGCGAAGATCAAGCATCAGAAAGCGTTCCTGTAACTTCTACCGCCCGGTTTCCGAAATGTCGGCGTCTCCTCTTGACTCGTTCTGTTACTCTTCTTCTTCTTCACGCATCCCAACCTGAGAACCAGGAAGTAGTTATTTATTTGTAGCTTTAGCAGACACTTTAACTCTGCTGGGGTCGTTCACCGTTATCAAACTCTCCGATGCCTCCAAACATCCAGAAGCCGTTACTTGAACTTTTGCAGAAACTTCCTGCTTCCACGACTTTAAACCAAACATCACACTACTCCACAGCGACGGAGCGTGTCTCTGATTTGTGGCCCCTAATGTCTAATGTCCAAAACCAGGAGCTTCAGTGTCAGACTATGAATTCACAGCCATGTGACATGTTCGCGTGCACACTTTGAGGAACCTGGAAGTCATTTGTACTGTATTTTCTGATTTCCAAACATTTCTGATCTTTTTTTTTTTAAATCCATCATGTGCTCACTGAGAAACTGGAGGACATTTGGGAAAAGCTGTTCTGAATTTGTAGCAAAACAAAAATGATGCAATTGTTCAAATTCTCCACGCGTCCTGTTGGAGTTCAGTAATCGGATGTCCCTGCTTTCCCACATGTCCTGCTCTTCTCCAGCGTGCACGCTCTCAGAGTTGGGTTTCTACTGTAAAACCATGGCGCCCGGCCCGATTCTAAATGTGATGACACGAGCTCTTGCGGTAAAGTTCATTCTGCCTCTCTTCTTCTTCCTCCTCCTCCTCCCACCGTTTCTTTTGTGCAATGACATGCAGGAACCCGGTCTCTTGTTGGGAACCCATGTGTTACGGATCTGTTTTATCAGTTTCATGTTATTTGTGGTCAAGAGTTCAAAAGCCTCGTTTGTGTTTCCGATTGTCTGTGCAGTCTGTTTTTTTTCCTCCTCCCGCCTGTGACTCCGTGTGTGCGAGTGCGAGTTTTATTTTCATTTCATTTTCTCTGCTGAACTCGTCTCTGCTCTTTGAATCTCGTTTCTCTCTTCCACCTTTCTCCTCGTCAGTATTTTATTTTTTCAACTTGTAATTAAGTATATATTTTCTCACTAATATATACTTTACAGAAAATAGACTTGCGTGAAGTATGATGTGCACTTGATTGCTCTTGTTTATTTTTCTTTTTGCATTAATGTGGGCTAGGGATAGTTTGTCAGAGTCCATTATTTTGAGATTGTTTGGACTTTTTTTAATGGTTTGATGTAAGCAGCGTTTTTTTTGTAAATATTGTGAAACATTACAGGTCATGCAGTGATGTAACATTTTGAACAATGTTGCACAGATGTTTAAGATATTAAAAACATGGTCACTCTTACTTGAATAACCTGGTGTGCCACGTGTATTTATGTCCCCCCGCTTCCTGTTCCCTTCACAGTTCCATCATGAAGTTTATTCCCAGTTAAAGAAACTGGTTCATCTCAAGGCATCAGTTTGTTTCCTCCATTGTATTTCTTGTTGCACTCTGCCCTCTAGTGGACAAATGGAAGATCACAGCTTTATTATGGTTCACATAGAAGACAATGGTGAGAAATGGTAAATAAATACAAAGATCAAAATGATACCACATGTATCTAAAGGAACATTCAACCTTGAAACACAACCTAAAGTCCATTATAGCTCTTCTAAAGCTCTTCATTTTACATGATCCTCATCAGGACATTAAGTTTGTCCTCGTTTCCTGATGAGGATCATGTGATCTGACCAAAAGCTCCAGAGCTGCCCTTAATGGACCTATAGCTCGTCTCATACTGACGTACAGCCTAATATTGTGTAAGATTAGAGGCTAATCAGCGCAGTGGTGCGTTCAAGTGCTCGTCGACCGTCCATGTGATGCATTCATGCTGTTGGTTGCTAAATAGTGCAGTTTTTTTGTGCGCGCGTCCACGAGCCGCCTCGGTGATGGTGGTGCTGATGCAGGCCGCGGAAGCGCGCCGCCGCATCGCACCGGGAGCGCGCCTCCGTTGCAAGTCAGGACGATGCGGCTGTATCTGCGCATCCTCTCCGGGCTCACTCTCCGCAAACCGGCCAGCGAGCCCCGAGCGTGGCCCCGCTGTTAACGAGCGCACGAACACGCCCTCGGTCCGTGTGTCGCAGCCGCACCGCTAACAAGGAGCCCCCCCCCCTCCCTCCTCCTCATCCTCCCCCTCCACCGAGCACCGGCGTGCAGAGCTCCGCGCAGCGCTGCGGTTGATCCGGTTTGGACCATGGCGCAGCCGAGGAAGCCCGGACACTCTCGGCTGGGATGAAGGACGCGTTGCGCATCGGGGGTTTCTAAACTTTCCTGCGGCGAGGAAGCAACACAGGCCGGACGTTCGAGCCCCGGGGAGCGGCTCGGTTGACAATAATGCTTTGAGTCCGTGTTGTAGTCAAGTGTGAACTCTGAACTGGCCCGGGACGCAGGGACGATCCTCAAGGCCCCGCTGACGGTCCCCGAGCCGCACTTTAGGCACCACCCGCAGGACGCCGCCATCCTCGGCTGGTTCCTACCTCGTTTGTTTGTTTGTGTGTGTTTTCATCCAGAGGGGCGGCGTAAACAGTGTCAACAGTGTAACAAGTGTAAACAGTGCCAGTAGCAGCAGCAGCAGCAGCAGCAGCAGCCATGGTGGACGCAGCGGAGTGCGGGGTGAGAGTGATGTGCCGCTTCAGGCCCCTGAACGAGGCCGAGATCAACAGAGGAGACAAATACATCCCCAAATTCAAAGAGGACGACACGGTGGTGATCACGGTGAGTCCCACTCCCACTCCCACTCCCACTGTGATGCTGAGGCCGGAGACACAAACACTGCAGTGTGTTGGAGGGACAAAGTCTCGTGGAGCTCTGCAGGGTGGCTCCGGGTGCCAAGTGCGCAATAAGGCTGAGCTGCTGTAGATGTCAGAGGAGTGTTGAGATCATTTTAAAGCATAGGCACCAGCAGTGTTTGTGTGTGTGTCAGTATTCTTCTGATGTGATGATAAATAAAACTCCAAACAGCCAAATGCCACCTGTCAAAACTCAGCTCTGCTGGAAATAGAGTCAGGTTTAGCCACAGCATGACAGGCTGCTGCTAAGAATAACTCTGTGCTCCATCAACATGTTCAAACAGTAAAGATCTGAGGCTGATTTGTCTTTAGATCCACTGCAGCAGCACAAACACAACTCTGACTCACAGCTCCTGCAGCATTTAGATCAGTTTTATAACCTAAACCTGTGAAAACTGACATTTTTACATGTTTATATCTAAATCTAATGCAGAAAAGTCAGAATCAGAAGAGTCCAGAAGAGATTTCTGACTTTTTTGTTTATTATATATCAAAAATGTTAATGTTAAGGCTATTAGAGTGTATTTGTGTGTACAGTTTTTAAAAAAGAAAGCTTTAAAAGGTCAGGGGTGATGCTGCAGACACTGTGAGGGTGTGATCATATGCAGGGGTCAAAGGTCACGCTCACACTGACTCACCATTATGAATGTGCTGATGCAGGAGGCCCCAGGAAGTCAGGGAAGGCTGCATCAATACTGAGCTCAGCCACAGTAACTGGGTAAAGATTTGGTTTTGGTTTGTTTGTTTTTCACCCTGTGGGAGCCCAGGTGGGTGGAGGCAAAGAGATGGTTTCAGATTCGGTGTATTTTCACAAAATCACTTTATTACCTGGAGCTCATCCAGTTTCATTTCTCTATATATCCAGTGTGAAAGAGCTTCTGTGCCTTGTTGTTGTTGTTTGTTACTAGATGTCGTGTTCCCACCTCCTCGTGCCATCATCAGTCAGCAGAAACACATTACGGAGGCCGTACGCTCTGATACTCATGGCGTCAGCTTGGTTTTGTTTTTTTTTTTTGTGGGGGGGGGGTCAAAGAGAGGAGAGAGAGAGAGAGAGAGAGAGAGCCAAGTGCTGAGAGCTGCTTTTCTCTGCAGCGACGTTTCCACCCCTGAGACACAGAGTCAGTGTTCGGAGGAGTGATGGATGGTCACACTGACACATCCTGGAAGTTATCAGAGCGTTTACAGCTCAGTGCACAGTGCAGGAGTATCAAGTGCAAGCTTCGTAGTAATATCATGCATTTGTGTGTGTTTTTTGTGTCTGAAACAGGGTAAACCCTACGTGTTCGACCGCGTGCTCCCTCCCAACACATCGCAGGAGCAGGTGTACGACCAGTGCGCCAAGCAGATCGTCAAAGGTAAGGCCTACGGTGTGAAGGTTGAAACATTATCCTTATGTAACGTTAATCTACTGTACATCAGACTTAATCCATCTGCATCTTCAATCCTCAGCTCTGTAGCTTCACAATGGATTAGTTTATGTTCTTTAACATCTCACTGATCTCATTATTAGTTGTATTTTTATTTATTTTAAGGGTAGTATCAGTGAAGGAGGGAGAAATAGAAGTAATGGAGTGAAAAATGTGTGTGTGTGTGTGATTCCAGATGTGTTGGGTGGCTACAACGGGACCATCTTCGCCTACGGACAGACGTCCTCAGGGAAGACACACACCATGGAGGTGAGAGGCTCGTCCAATCCAGACCAGTGTTTTAAAAGATCACAGGCCTAAAAGCCATCAGCTGGTGCTCCAATCAATCAACCAATAGATCAGTCCCCCGAAGCCGAGAGTGGCAGTGACCTTTACTTCAGCATCTGTCTCGTGTCAGCAGATTATCAGCGACCATTGTGTAACAGACTTATGCCAAACACTAAATCCATACACTGATGGAGCAGACTGTGCGCAGAGCACGATGGGTTCGATTCCTGCGTGCAGCCCTCCAGCAAGGCACTGATGTCTGAACACACTGAGTCTGAATCCACAGATGAAGGAATCTCTGCACAGACGTGGTCTCAGTGGAGATCAGCATCACGAGTGCAGATGAGACTAATCCACAGAGGCAGCAGCTTTAATTCTCTGATGTGATCTGTGCTGGAGATGTTTTAATTCCACCTTTGAACTTCCACACCCAGCTTCAAATTCACTTTCAAAAGTTTCACACAACTCCACAATCACAGATGCACTGTTTGTTGTGTCCAGGGCAAACTGCACGACCCCCAGCTGATGGGAATCATCCCGCGCATCGCCCACGACATCTTTGACCACATCTACTCCATGGACGAGAACCTGGAGTTCCACATCAAGGTAGAAACGACATCTCTGATGTTTGACTGCTGCTTTTTTTAACACACAGGCTGATGCTGATGTGTTTCCATGTGCAGGTCTCTTATTTTGAAATCTACTTGGACAAGATCAGAGACCTGCTGGATGGTGAGTGTGCAGCATCGCGGGTAAAGACAGTTCTGCCTATCAGAATGTTTTGCATGATAAATGTCTTTGCTCTGTTTAAAGTGTCCAAGACGAACCTCTCTGTGCATGAAGACAAAAACAGAGTGCCCTACGTCAAGGTTGGTAAACCTCAGACAAGATTCAACATGTCAAAATAAAAGTAGGAGCAATGAGATCTGACTGTTCTCTCTGTGTCTCAGGGCTGTACGGAGCGGTTTGTGTCCAGCCCAGAGGAGGTGATGGACGTCATCGATGAGGGCAAAGCCAACCGGCATGTCGCAGTCACCAGTGCGTATTTAACATCATTTCAGAGTTTTTATCTCCACCGCCCGCTTCCTGTGATTGTTATCTTTCGAATGGTTCTCCAGACATGAACGAGCACAGCTCTCGCAGCCACAGCATCTTCCTCATCAACATCAAGCAGGAGAACATCGAGACGGAGAAGAAGCTGTCAGGGAAGCTCTACCTGGTCGACCTGGCCGGCAGCGAGAAGGTCGGTCAGAGTTCAAGGTGTTAAAGGTGTTCATGGGGTTAACATTGAGTTTTATTAATGAAGCAGTGTGTTGTTGTGTGTGTGTGTGTGTGCGTGTGTGTGTGAGCAGGTCAGTAAGACAGGGGCAGAGGGAGCCGTGCTGGACGAGGCCAAGAACATCAACAAGTCTCTGTCTGCGCTGGGGAACGTCATCTCAGCTCTGGCTGAGGGAACTGTGAGTTCATCACCATCATCATCATCATCATCACACACACAGGGTTTTGCAGCAGCTGATGATGAGTGTGATTTTGCAGAAAAGCCACGTGCCATACAGAGACAGCAAGATGACTCGGATCCTGCAGGACTCTCTGGGAGGAAACTGCCGCACCACCATCATCATCTGCTGCTCGCCGTCCGTCTACAACGAGGCCGAGACCAAGTCCACGCTCATGTTTGGACAGAGGTACCCGTGATTAAAGCAGGCAGGCAGTGTGTGTGTGTGTGTGTGTGTAGGTCCAGTCAGGCTGACGTCAGTGAAACCAGCAGCCAGATGGCTCTGACTCTCCTACTGTGCATCCTGTTTTATTCCTGTGTAAATAGCCGCCACACCTTGTCCCTGTTTCCACCACAGACATGATGTTGATGTTATGTGACCAGTGTGTGTGCTGCTGCTGCTGCTGCTGCTGCTGCTGCTGGGAGAAAAATCCAGAGACAGTGTCTGAGATCAAACTGCTTACGTCAGGAAGCGGCTCAGTAGCAGCAGCGACGGGAGAAGATGAGTGATGAGCCATCTGCCCTCGACGGAGGAGGAAATGAAATGAGATTCATTAGAGGGATGATGTGGAGGGCAGAGACACACACACACACACACACACACACTGGAGCTGTGTATAAACTGTGCAGTAGTTTGCATTCGCTTGATAAGAAACGAAGAATCTTTATTGAACAAACATGAAAGCGGCTCCAGGTTTGTTGCACAACACAAGAGAAGGGAGATGTGTTGCTCTGGAAACGCTGACACTTCCACACCTGCAAGAAGAATGAGTTAAGAATTCATTTGAATGGTCCCAGAATATTAAATGTAATCTGATTTTAATTTGATTCAGTCAGATGTGAGTGAGGGGCAGATGAGAGGTCTAATCAGGGCACGAAGTGAAGACAGCAGTGTGTGTGTGTGTGTGTGTGTGCAATGGCAACAACCTTCACCTCTTCCTCCGTTCAGAGCCAAAACCATCAAGAACACAGTGTGTGTGAACCTGGAGCTGACGGCGGAGGAGTGGAAGAAGAAATACGAGAAGGAGAAGGAGAAGAACAAGAGCCTGAAGAGCGTCATCCAGAGGCTGGAGGCCGAGCTCAACCGCTGGAGGAACGGTCAGTCACACACCCACCCACACCCCCACACACACACACACACATCAGCTGATAAGAGCCAGAAATACCAGCTGAATGCATCGGTTTACTCTCCTGCACAGCATCCTCTCTGTTGCTCAGCAACCACTGAAGCACGGCCCACTCTCCACCCTTCTTTCTGCGTGCTGTTTTCTGTTTTGTAACTCCCATGAGGATGCCCCCTCCTTAGCAACAAATTAGCTCCGCTGCAGCCTCCCACACACACTAGGACACACACATTATGCTGACGCAATGTTGACATGAGTCAGCTGTTGGCATAATGCCGAGTCATTTAATGGGTGCAGCACTTCACCTCCTCTGTCTGTCTCCTTCTTCCTCTTCTCCATCGTCTGTTTGCAAACCTCAATTAGAATGTCAATAGTTATTGAAACACCAGTTCTCTGTGCTGAGGTCAGACGGGCTGCGAACACACTCAAAACCACAGGATATGACTGGTCTGATTCAACTGTTAATGGGTGAATCTGCACTTTTATGTCCCTGAGGGGAAATATTTCATTTGATTTAGTTTGTGATGCTTAAAAATATATAGATAACGTCATGAGGAAATGCTCAGAAATTTGATTTGATGCATTTTATGAACTGCAACCTGATGCCTCAACTCTCTGAGAGTGACATTCAATCAGTAGTGACAATCTCCCAACAGGGGAGAATGTTCCTGAGGAGGAACAGCAGAGCTCCAAAGACCAGAAGAACGTGGAGCCGTATGACAACACTCCCATCATCGACAACCTGCTGCCAGCTGGAGGAGGAGGAGTAGGAGGAGGAGGAGGAGGCGTCCCGGTCGCCGGTGAGGAGCGGACCAAGTACGAGGAGGACATCAGCAACCTGTATAAACAGCTGGATGACAAGGTGAGACTCCTCCGCCTCCTGTGAGTGCATAAAGGTTTAGAAATAATAAATGAATGTGCGCTCATTAAATATATTTACACAGGATGATGAGATCAACCAACAAAGCCAGCTGGCCGAGAAACTCAAGGAGCAGATGTTGGATCAGGAGGAGCTGCTGGCATCGACGCGGCGCGACTACGAGAAGATCCAGGAGGAGCTGTGCCGCCTGCAGACGGAGAACGAGCTGGCCAAGGAGGAGGTGAAGGAGGTGCTGCAGGCCCTGGAGGAGCTGGCTGTCAACTATGACCGGAAGAGCCTGGAGGTGGAGGAGCGGGAGCAGACCAACCTGCAGCTGACGGAGGAGCTGCAGCACAAGACGGTGGGATGAGGTCACTGGATTAATACTCTTTACTTTATATGTATCCTGTGTGTTTTGATTGAGTGTGTGTGTGTGTGTGTGTGGACAGACGATGCTGTCGGCAGTGCAGAGGGAGCTGAGTCAGCTGCAGGAGGTGAATGGGCTGCAGAGGAAGAGAGCCTCCGAGGTCCTCAACCAGCTGCTGAGAGACCTCAGCGACATCGGCGCCATCATCGGCACCAGCGACGTCAAGACCACCACAGTGAGGATGGACACACACACACTTGTGCACACTGACTCACGAGTCCTCACACCCTAACCTGTGCCTCCACCCCTCAGTCCTCAGAGACCAAGGGGAACGGCTCGGCGGTGGAGGAGGAGTTTACCGTTGCTCGCCTCTACGTCAGCAAGATGAAGTCCGAGGTCAAGTCGCTGGTCAACCGCAGCAAGCAGCTGGAGAGCGCTCAGGCCGACGCCCACAGGAAGATCCAGGCCAATGAGAAGGAGCTGGCATCCTGTCAGCTGCTCATCTCCCAGGTAACTGTCACCTTAGTAACATACAAAATAGTGTGTATGTGTGTCTGTAAAAAAAACAAAAAAACATCCACGGTCATGTCGGCTCCCAGCACCAGGCCAAGATCAAGTCTCTGACGGACTACATGCAGAACATGGAGCAGAAGAAGAGGCAGCTGGAGGAGAGTCAGGACGCTCTGACCGAGGAGCTTGCCAAACTGCAGGCTCAGGGTCAGTGTTCTGTGTGATGTTTGATTTGAATAACATGGAAACACATGGAAAGAAACAGCAGGGGCTCATTTTTCTGTTGTTCTTTAGAGAAGAGACACGAGATGTTGGGTTTGGAGAAGGAGAAGGAGGACATCAGCAGACTGGACGGAGGCGAGGAGATCAAGGTGACCTGGATACACCATACAGTGTTGTCTGTTGCTTTTTGCCCGTCGTGTCTCTGACTCTGTGTGTGTGTGTGTGTGTGTGTTTGTCCTTTCCAGAAAACACTGGAGGAGCAGCTGGAAAACCACAGGGAGGCTCATCAGAAGCAGCTCAGCCGCCTCCGGGACGAAATCGAAGACAAGCAGAGGATGCTGGACGAGCTGACCGAGTGAGGACACACACACACACACACACACACACTAGACTAAACCTCACTCCCAGTGTTTTATTTGTGCTTCTCCTCCCTCCTCTCTCAGCCTGAACCAGGGTTTGTTACTGGAGCAGGAGAGACTCATGTCAGACTATGACAAGCTGAAGGCCGAAGAGCAGGAGAAGGACTTGAAGCTGCAGAACCTCATGTATGTGAACGAGATGCACCACACACACACATTAAATAGTGTCAGTGTGTGTCAGAGTGTGTGTGTTTTCTTTGTATAGGCTCCTGAATGAACAGAGGGAACAGGCCAGAGAGGATCTGAAGGGGCTGGAAGAGACTGTGGTGAGTCCAGAGAGTCCTGTTCATGTGGCTCATTGTAACTTTGATATAGAAGTTTAAATGTTTTAGTAACATCAATAATTCATTCAATGACTTTGCTGATGTCAGCAGCAGCTGTAAATAAATAACAAGCCGATCAGATCCAACAAAGACAAGATGACAAAGACATTATCATGAGTCAGTAAAGTTGATTGACTTCATCATGTCTGTCTGCCTGTCTTTGGTTTCATTCATTATCTTTATTGAGACCTAATGATTCGTCTCCTTGTTGTTGCTCCCTCAGGCCAAAGAGCTGCAGACTCTGCACAACCTCCGCAAACTCTTCATCCAGGACCTTACCACACGGGTTAAAAAAGTACATCACCTGCCTTTCTGCCTCTGTGGTCTTAGTTTCTCTGTAAATGATGGTTTCATGCTCCATCTATGACGTCCAAATCTCCATGTGTGTTTGCCAGAGTGCAGAGCTGGACTGCGAGGAGGGACTTGGTAACGTTGCCCAGAAACAGAAGATCTCCTTCCTGGAGAATAACCTGGAGCAGCTGACCAAAGTCCACAAGCAGGTAGAAGAGACATTCCCAGTGAAACCTGCAGAAGCATCAGTGTCACTAAGTCCCAATAAATCCTCTTCTTCTTCTTCTTCAGCTGGTTCGAGACAATGCAGACCTCCGCTGCGAGCTGCCCAAGCTGGAGAAGCGTCTGCGTGCCACTGCGGAGCGAGTCAAAGCCCTGGAGAACGCTCTGAAGGAGGCCAAGGAGAACGCCATGAGGGACCGCAGGCGCTACCAGCAGGAGGTGGACCGCATCAAAGAGGCCGTGCGGGCCAAGAACATGGCCAGGAGGGGGTACTCGGCTCAGATTGGTGAGATTGGCTTCTTTTTCCTTTAGTGTGCTGTGACAGAGTAGGGGGGACAACCTTTGAGTTTTTGCGTCTTTTGCCTCTCAGCCAAGCCGATCCGTCCAGGCCATCACCCGTCACTGTCGTCCCCCATCAGCAGCTGCATCAGAGCCGGAGTCGCCCACTAAAAAACCCCCACACCTGAACCCTGTAAGTTCAGATTCCTGAATGTCTGTAAAATCTTTTTTTTAATAATCAGACTATGTAGATGTTTTCTCTTCTTGCAGACAGACCATAAACAACTCAAAGCATGCCTACCACCCCCACCTGCAACGACAAGCACCACCTCCCCACCCAGCCACCCCTCCTGCAGGAGCACCAGCGGGAGACCATCACAACAGACCGTCATCGCTCGGAGAATCAAACACGGAGCATTTGCTAAATGTAGATCAGAGGCCTCATATTGTGTCCTATATTACGCCCCTGATTCATTGATTATAGATTATTTGTATTCATAATTATGCAACAGTGTAAAGAGTTAATGTTTCTAAACGAGGCCCTGAGCTCTGATGGATCATGGCATGAATGTTTAACTTCATATGTTTGTACGGCTTCAAGAGCAACAGAAACATCTATGATTTCATCTTAAACCAGCAGTTAAATGAGTCACCTGATACTGAGAGAGGTGGTTAACAGCTGAGAAAAAAAATGCATGACAGTGTATCGATTGTCCTTGTTTGATTGTAGAGCTGGGGACACTGATCAGCCAATCAGATGTTCCTCAGACCGAGCTGATCTGAATGTATGTGGTGGTGATGACGTGGCAGGCTGAGAACACGCAGAGCTCACACTGTCAACTCTCATCAGCAGTTTATGTTTCATCATGAACTGGTTGACTAATGACAGAAAGGTGATATTTTGTGTATAACATGGACATTTAATCATCATTTTCATGCCAAAATTTGAATGTCTTTCTTTGGGAAAGTCTGAAAAACCTGCAAAATTTAAAGAAACCCTTGAATTGTTTGGCAGCTTCTTAAAGGAAGAGGTCCTGTGTTTGCTTTTTATTATTATTATCATTGTTTTAAATTATTTTATTTATTTATTTACGTCTTATGTTTTGACACACTGGGTGACACGTTTCTGTTTCAGTCTTTCACTGTGTATCTGCTCATAATTTATTGATCTCTGTATTCTTCCGTTTCAATAAACATGAAGTGTAGCTGCGGTGTTTGTGGTGTCTCATCGACAAACACATATGCACGCATCTTCTTTACTAAATGGGGGGGGGGGGGGGTAGTTTAGCAGCGAGTGACATCATGTGTGCATTTTGCGGTAGATGCTGGAACAGCCTCGGTGTACTCTTCTGTGTCTGTGGTCACTGTGGGGGGTGATGTTGTGATTGATGTGGGTTGTACAAGTGTTTTTAATGTGCATATGAAATGGCATGTGTGCTTGTCCCGGTATAGACCATTGCCATTTGGCTATGAAGTATGTATGTATGTACGTATGTATGTATGTGCAGATCTGTGGGATATGCAACGCTACCCCCCTGTGATCATCATGTGGCCCCCTTAAAATACGGTTGTGGAGCCGGGGCCGAATAGAAACAAACGAGATGAGAAAAGGCAGACGCTTCTGAAGTCATGCAACGTCAACCACTGCCCACAAGAGGGAGACAGAGAAGAAAGCCCATCCATTGACGCAGCAGGTGTTGAGTTCCAGGTCCTTGTCACCACATCTGTCTATCAGTATGATTCAGCTTCTACTTCAATCTAAACATGTGTTTTTATAGCACCTCCTGCAGAGCACGGTCAGTTGTAATGAAGGAATGGTCTCACGCTGAATCATCCACACTGTCATTAATGACGAACAGTGTTCTCCTCTAATTCTGCCCCCTTTGCTCTCCCTGTGGTCACAGTGACTGTTATTGGTGCTGTAATAATGATTAGGATCGTGAAAAGCTTTCATGTGTTTCTTGAACGCATAGGCCTTGATCCAGACAGACTCGTTTAATCAAGCTGCAAGGTGTCTCCAATTTAGTGCTCAACAAGGTCACGCCCCCAGGAAGGTGGAGCTGCCTCTCCATTGGCTGAGCACAGGTGTGTGCACTCTGCCCTGATGAGCAGGGGCCTAGAAATCCTCATTCAGTCTGCAGGAAACAGCAGCAGCAGCAGCAGCAGCAGGAGCAGGGACTGTGAGTTTGCTGCAGTGAGTGGTCAGGAGCTGCAGATGTTGTTTAGATCATCTTTTCACTTCAGGTTCACTTTGTTTTGTACTTTCCCTTTTCTTGTTTGTGCCAAGTGGCTCTTGTTAGCAATGGAGTCTGCCATGTGCTTCATTTCAGTCATTGTAGACTAATGCAGTTTGCAGTTTGTAGACACTTGTACAACAACCACTTGTAGTTGTTTAGAAGCTGCATTAGTTTACAAGATGGCTGACTTTAAAGTGAAGCACATGGCAGACTCCATTGTTAGCACTAGTTACTTAGCACATACAGAAACTGTGGAGCCAGGAGTCACAGCTCTTATTTCACTTCAGCTTTACTTTATATTGTACTGTTTGTTTCACTCTAACCTTTGTCTCTCTTTTCTACTTTTGCATGTGTTCAACCCTGAGATTGGTGGCTACCATGTGCTTCGACTACCTTGACTCGGCAAAAGACATGAGGCCTACACATAAAGCTTTATTCTCTTTCACAAAACAAAAAGACAAAGAATAAGTTGCATTTAGTCTTGTTCACCAAACACTTTGTCTTTTCATGTCCTTCCTCCTAGAGGCTGCTCTCCACCACTGAGGCCACAGGACCTTCACTGCTTGGTTCAAAGAAGACAAAGTTAGTTTTATTGTCATTAAATGTTTCTGTAGCCTTGATCCCATTTCATGTCTGTGCTAAGTGGCTCTTGTTAGCAATGGAGTCTACCATGTGCTTCACTTCAGTCATTGTAAACTAATGCAGTTTGCAGTTTGTAGACACTTGTACAACAACCACTTGTAGTTGTTTAGAAGCTGCATTAGTTTACAAAATGGCTGACTTTAAAGTGAAGCACATGGCAGACTCCACTGTTAGCACTAGCCACTTAGCATTTACAGAAATTGTGGAGTCAGGAATCACTTCAGGTTTACTTTATATTGTGCTTTTTGTTTAACTATAACCTTTGTCTCCTTTCTACTTTTGCATGTGTTCAACCTTGAGATTGGTGGCTACCATGTGCTGCTACTCCCTCGACTTGGTAAGAGACACAAGGCCTACACACAAAGCCTTACCCAGGACACGCTGGGGCTACGTCACCCAGCTGGCCTGGGAACACCTTGGGGTTCCCCCACAAGAGCTGGAGGAAGTGTCTGGGAGTCCCTGCTCAGGCTGCTGCCCCCGCAACTTGGCCCCGGATAAGCGGATGAAGATGGATGGATGGATGGAAAACACTTAATAAAACCTCCATCTTAAGTCTGAAAGACAAAGAACAAGTTGCATTTTAGTCTTGTTAAACACTTTAACTTTCCATGTTCTTCCTCCTAGAAGTTGCCCTCCACCACTGAGGCCAGAACACCTGCACTGCTTTCTTCAAAGAAGACAAAGACACAAATGTAAATTTTATTATTAAATGATTCTTTAGCCTTGATCCATTTGTGGTTTGTGTTAGCAATGGAGTCTGCCATGTGCTTCACTTTGGCCATCTTGTAGTCTAATGCAGCTTCTAAACAACTACAAGTACAAGTGTCTACAAACTGCAAGCTCCATTACTCTACACGATGGCTGACTTACCAAGTGAAGCACAATTGTTAGCATCTAGCCACAGGTCTTGCATGTTTCACTTCAGGTTTACTTTAATCTTTGTCTCCTTTCTACTTTTGCATGTCTTCAACCCTGAGCTTGGTGGCTACCATGTGCTTCTACTCAACTGGGTAAGAAAGACACAACCATACACACCTATTTTCTTTCACAAAACACTTAGTCAAATCTCCAAATTTAGTCTGAAAGCTAAGAACAAGTCAATTGTTTGCAGGGACATCCTGTGTTAATGATTTTGTCCCATATGGGATGGCATTTATCTTTTTCAAAATAAAATAAGCATTGCCTTTACATCTAGTGTCTGTTTGAGTGCCTGTGAGCTGCCTAGAGCCCAGAGCTTCACTGCTTGATTCACACATTCAAGACTTAAATGTTAGTTTTATTGTCATTAAATGTTAAGTGGTTTGTGCCTCACTTCGGCCATCTTGTAGTCTAATGCAGCTTCTAAACAACTACAAGTACAAGTGTCTACAAACTGCAAGCTCCATTACTCTACAAGATGGCTGACTTACAAGTGAAGCACATGGCAGTCTTTGTTAGCATTAGCCACCTAGCATGAACAGTAATGGCCACAGGTCTTGCATGTTTCACTTCAGCTTTACTTGATCTTGTACTTGTTTCACTCTAACCTTTTGTCTTCTCTCTACTTTTGCATGTGTTCAACCCTGAGCTAACTGGCTACCGCTAACAGCAATGGCTACCATGTGCTTCTACTCCCTTGACTTGGTAAGAGAGACACAAGGCCTACACACAAACCTTTATGTTCTTTCACTAAACATCTAGTCAAACTGTTTCCTCCATCTTGTTCAGTCTGAAACACAAAGAACAAACACATGTGAAATAGTGGCATTTACTCTTAAACCACTTTGACTTTCTACATGTTTCCTCTAGAAGCTGCCGTCCACCACTCAGCCCAGAAGAACTTGCTACAGAGACACTGAAGACTCAACAATCTTACACTTATTGTGAATGTTTTATTGTCATTAAATGTTTCTTTCGGCTTGATCCCGTTTCTGGTTTGTGCTACAACAATAAAGGTGTTTGGAAAAAGTACAAAATAAAAAAAAAATAAAAATAAAAAAAAAAAAAAAACCTCAAGTGGAAAACATAACTCTAATCTTTGTCTCCTTTCTACTTTTCCATGTCTTCAACCCTGAGCTAACTGCCTACAGCTAACAATGGTCTCTACTTGGTAAAAAAAAAACATAAGGTACACTTACAACTCTTTTTTTCACAACACTTAGTCAAACTGTTGCCTCCCTCTTGTTCAGTCTCAAAGACAAAGAACGGACATGAGTAAATTAGTTGCATTTAGTCTCGTTCAACCCTTTTGACTTTACATGTCCTTCCTCCTAGAAGCTGCCCTCCACCACTGAACCCACAACACCTTCACTGCTTGGTTCAAAGACACTGAAGACTCCAACATTACACTTGTGTGGAAATTTCTTTAGACTTGATCCAATTTCTTGTTTGAACTAAGAGTCTAGTGCTAACAATGGAGTCTGCATGTGATTCACTTGGTAAGTCAGCCATCTTGTAGACTAATGCAGCTTTTACACAAGTGTTTGTACAAGTGTCTACCACCTGCAGAGTCCACATAGACTTTCACACCACTGTCACACATACTGCACATTAACCATTGTGCTTCATTAAGGCAATGAGTTGCAAAATGCTTTATCTGATTTGGCTATAATGAAAAGCAGAGTGAGTCATGGATTTTAGGAAAGAGCAAAGAAGAGAATATGAAAGAATATTATTTTTTACTTTACTTTCTCTTTTAACTTCATGTTGTATTGTGTCATCTAATATTTTTAAATGTTCAAGTGAGACACATCAGACCAGTGTTGTGCACCTTTTGTGGGATAAAAACAAGTTGGGAGGAGGGCCAGACTACGGGAGTTATTCACGTTGTTGTGTGACTTAACATAACATTAACTTAACATTGTTGTTTTTGGTAAATAAGGTCTGTAATCTGTGTGTGTTGGTACTGAAATACTAAATTAGACTGTTTACTTGATGAACCTGACGTCAAAAAACTACAGCAGCCAGCAAAACAAAAGAACCACAAGTTACAGTGTCACCTGCCCAGAGCCCCACAAGGAATATCTATATATATCACCCTGGTGTGCACGTAACGGTTGAGTATCACTAATTAGTCCTTTGTCACCTGTGACTGAAGATATGGGAGTCAATGGGCTGTTTTCCTCAGAGTTTCAATGCAACACAAGTTTATCTTAAACAGAGGCAAGGTTTTGATTGGTCCTCCCCTACTAGCATGGCCTCCTCCAAGACAAGTTAGAGTGATCTGGCTGCTAGTGAACAAGTGAATCAACACCACAGAGGATAGAAATGATGAACTGGAAGGTAAATAACATCAAATCACCTCTAAACTTAATGGCTGCTGCTTTATCATCATCATCATCATCATCATCTGCCTTGTTTAGGCTCATCTCTAATTTAACCCACAGAAAGCATTGGCAACACTTGAACATATTTCACCTTTTACACCACCAGTACTATCTGGACTGCGAACGAGAGAGTGTGTCACATTTGTGTCTCTATAAATCCAGCATGTTGTTTATTCTCTAATGTTTCACCACTGTTCCAACCTGTTGAAATGATGGGAGTCACAGCAACGGCTCTTTAGTCGTTCAGGGAGCTAATGTTGCTCTGCTTGGGCACGGGGACCATAGTGGCACTTTTCAAAGTGCTGTGAAAGACTGATGCTGGAACACATCAACCCATCCACCCTCTCAGGATGTGTCTTTCATTCCAATAAGATCATCATTTATCATCATCAGCCACATGAAGGACATGAAGACCACACAGTGCTCAATGCAAACACTCAGAGGTTAAAAAGACGTGACAAACTGTCCAACAAAACAGCTCAAGTTGCCTGTTGACTGGGTCAAATCTGAAACTACAGCTTCAATTCTTACTAGGTGACTTTTTCAAGTCCAGCGCCAAAAGCAAAGAGTCAGAGGTTGTAAGTCACTTTGATTCGTTGACTTGCTGATATTTTTAACAGTGTGCTGGGTGGCCGCTTTAGATTCTCAACATCACACTTCAAATCTCGCCACAGGTGACTTTTATAGACCAACTCACGCTGGCTGGAAATTCAGCACAATGGCCCTGCTCCACACAGCTCAGTCATCAGCGCCCGCTTCTCCGCACCGCCAGGTGGCGCTCTACAAGCTGCATCCTCCAGCCACTTCCGCTTCCTCTCCTGGAGTAAACACACACACACAGACCAAGCTCAAGCTCGCCGGAGTCCTCGGAAACTTCGCTTTAACTCACTGTAAGTGCGATAAAACCTTCACTAGTCCAAAGTGCACAGTCCATCGGGAGGCCGCAGAGTCGTCAACGCCTACAAACACACTGCCTTGTCACGGCGACAGCTGTCATCACACTCTGTTCACTCCACCGTCACAGCAGCTAGTCAGCTAGCTAACACGTAGCCGCGTGCGTTTTGTCTCTTTACCTCACTTTGGGACCACTCTTAAATGTCCAAGTGCTGTAGACAGCTGACTGTGTTGGTCAAGCATCATCTTGGCTCTTACAACCTCTCCGACTTCAAAACGCTGAGCCAGCTTCATATGTATACATACATCAGCTTCTATGTTCCTCAAATCCACTAGAATATTACATGGATATGCACTTGTCTTCCTCTCACCCACTCTCAGGGCAAAGGTACAACACACAACAAGACGCTGGATGTAACATGCTTCTGTCATAAATCACTTTATACGCCTCACTTCTCTCGCATTGTTTTCCCTTTTATTTCATTTCCTGTGGATTCTCTTGTAACTTTGGAAATAAATCAAGCCACACGTGCTGCCTTGTCTAAGGTGTTTTTCTTTTGCTTTTTTTAGTCCCAACCGTGTACATCCTCATCCTCATCATCATCATCATCATCATCATCATATTTCCGTTTTCCATGATTCATAATCGCTCATGCTTCACTGGATCTGCCCCGCTCTGCGGACTCTGCGGATTTCTCTTGCTCTCTTTGCTTTGTCTAGAACCGTCACGACATCAGCAGAGTCGTGAGGCAAGCGCCAAATTCACCATCATCTTTGTCCTCATCGTCATCTTCATCCTCATCATTCTGCGCAAAAACAATCTTACAAACACCCACATGTTCAACAACAACAATCTTACTACTTATGCAATATCATTTACGCATCACCTTAAAGTACATCTCAACCTAACCAATGCCAGGCTCGAAACCCAACTCTTTAGAACCGCAAACGGGAGCCAAGCCGCTACACTATCTTGCGCTCTTCATTCAATGCTTCCGACTCGCTGCTATTGCTGTCTCTGCTTTGTGGCGCTGCCGCCGCCCCACCACTCACTCACAGTCCCGCATCCTGCCCCAAACACTCGCTGATAGCCCAGAGGATAAGCTCTCGGCTTACAACCTTTCATCACCGGTTCGAATCCCACTCTCGACCTTTTGCTTTTCTTTTCCACCTTTCGCTTTTCTTTTCTCTTCGTTCCACTCTCTATGTCCACCTCAAATACACCAGGAGCGAATCACTCATCGGCCCGGCCTCGTAGGCGGGGGGGCTGAGCTACTGCTCTCGATATCGTGTGGTCACGAGTTCGAAACCACATCTAGACTAGGAACTTTCAAGCTACGGCTAGGTGGAGACAGGACGCCGGGAAAGAGCGGGGTTTCGACTCCCCGCTCGTGCAGTTAGGTTTTAGGTAGGTACTTAGTAACTTGAGTAAGTAAGGATAGATAGATGGATAGGTTAGTAGAGTGACAGTCAGTGAGAGAGTAGGTAAGTGACACACAAGGGACACAGTAGGGACCATGATGCTTTCATCACGTTGATGATGAAAGAGTTAACCAGAAGTAGGGTCAGATGATGAGAAGTAGGTAAGTGGGGAATGGGAGAGGAGAGCAAGAGCAAGATAGATAGTAGATAAGTTAGATTAGTAGATAGATAAGTTAGATAAGTTAGAGGTAGATAGGTAGATAGATAATAGATAAGTCAGTTAGAGAAGATAGATAGGGAGGTAGATAGATAGTAGATAAGTTAGTGAGAACAGATAGGATAGAAAGTAACAAAGTAACAAAGTAAAAGGAAGATAAGTTAGAAACAGTTATTCAGAGAACAAGATAGGAAACAGGAAGTTAGAAAAAAACAGGAAATAGAAACAAGAGAAAATAGGAAACAGGAACAACACACAAGGATAAGTAAGAGTGAAAAGAGATAGGAAATAAAGTAAGAGAAGGTAAGATAAGAGAGTAGTAAGGAGAGGGTAGAAGAAGATAGGAAAGAGAGAAGAAAGTAGAACAAGAAGAGAGGATAAGTAAGTAGGATAACTAAGTGAGGTAAGTAAGAGAAGGTAAGATAACAGAGTAGTAAGGAGAGGGTAGAAGAAGATAGGAAAGAGAGAAGAAAGTAAGAGGAGAGGATAGGTGAGGAGGATAAGTAAGTGAGATAAGTATAAGAAAGTAACTTAAGTAATAAGTAACTTAATTAAGTTACTTTCTTAATTAAGTTACTTTCTTATAAGTTACTTACTATATTAAGTTACTTATTAAGTTACTTTCTTATAAAGTTACTTTCTTATATTAAGTTACTTATATTAAGTTACTTTCTTATAAGTTACTTACTATATTAAGTTACTTTCTTATATTAAGTAACTTATTAAGTTACTTTCTTATATTAAGTTACTTACTATATTAAGTTACTTATTAAGTTACTTTCTTATATTAAGTTACTTACTATATTAAGTTACTTATTAAGTTACTTTCTTATAAAGTTACTTTCTTATATTAAGTTACTTTCTTATAAGTTACTTACTATATTAAGTTACTTTCTTATATTAAGTTACTTTCTTATTAAGTTACTTACTATATTAAGTTACTTTCTTAATTAAGTTACTTTCTTATATTAAGTTACTTATTAAGTTACTTAGTATACTTAATTATCCCTCCCTACTATACTACTTTACTATACTAAGTTACTTACTATACTTACTTATCCCTACTATACTACTTTACTATACTAAGTTACTTACTATACTTACTTATCTATCCCTCCTCACCTATCTTCTCTTCTTCTCTTACTACTTGTTATCTCACTTATCTTACCTTCACCTCTTACCTTCACCTCTTACTTTGTTGTTTTCCTATCTTGTTCTACCCCTTCTACTACTCTTACTTGTTCTCTTTCTTCTCCTCACTTATCTTACCTTGTGATTGTTGTTTTACTTTGTTATTTCCTATCTCTTTTCACTCTTACTTATCCTTGTGTGTTGTTCCTGTTTCCTATTTTCTCTTGTTTCTATTTCCTGTTTTTTTCTAACTTCCTGTTTCCTATCTTGTTCTCTGAGTAACTGTTTCTAACTTATCCTCCTTTTACTTTACTTTCTATCCTATCTGTTCTTATTACTGTTTAATCTTTCTGACTAACCTATCTACTATCTATCTACCTCCCTATCTATCTTCTCTAACTGACTTATCTATTATCTATCTACCCCTATCTACCGATCTAACTTATCTAACTTATCTATCTACTAATCTAACTTATCTACTATCTATCTTCCTCTTGCTCTCCTCTCCCATTCCCCACTTACCTACTTCTCATCATCTGCCCCTACTTCTGGTTAACTCTTTCATCATCAACGTGATGAAAGCATCATGGTCCCTACTGTGTCCCTTGTGTGTCACTTACCTACTCTCTCACTGACTGTCACTGACTAACCTACCATCTATCTATCCTTACTTACTCAAGTTACTAAGTACCTACCTAAAACCTAACTGCACGAGCGGGGAGTCGAAACCCCGCTCTTTCCCGGCGTCCTGTCTCCACCTAGCCGTAGCTTGAAAGTTCCTAGTCTAGATGTGGTTTCGAACTCGTGACCACACGATATCGAGAGCAGTAGCTCAGCCCCCCCGCCTACGAGGCGGGCCGATGAGTGATTCGCTCGTGGTGTATTTGAGGTGGACATAGAGAGTGGAACGAAGAGAAAAGAAAAGCGAAAGGTGGAAAAGAAAAGCAAAAGGTCGAGAGTGGGATTCGAACCGGTGATGAAAGGTTGATAAGCCGAGAGCTTATCCTCTGGGCTATCAGCGAGTGTTTGGGGCAGGATGCGGGACTGTGAGTGAGTGGTGGGGCGGCGGCAGCGCCACAAAGCAAAGGCAGCAATAGCAGCGAGTCGGAAGCATTGAATGAGAGAGCGCAAGATAGTGTAGCGGCTTGGCTCCCGTTTGCGGTTCTAAAGAGTTGGGTTTCGAGCCTGGCATTGGTTAGGTTGAGATGTACTTTAAGGTGATGCGTAAATGATATTGCATAAGTAGTAAGATTGTTGTTGTTGAACATGTGGGTGTTTGTAAGATTGTTTTTGCGCAGAATGATGAGGATGAAGATGACGATGAGGACAAAGATGATGGTGAATTTGGCGCTGTGCCGCACGACTCTGCTGATGTCGTGACGGTTCTAGACAAAGCAAAGAGAGCAAGAGAAATCCGCAGAGTCCGCAGAGCGGGGCAGATCCAGTGAAGCATGAGCGATTATGAATCATGGAAAACGGAAATATGATGATGATGATGATGATGATGATGAGGATGAGGATGTACACGGTTGGGACTAAAAAAAGCAAAAGAAAAACACCTTAGACAAGGCAGCACGTGTGGCTTGATTTATTTCCAAAGTTACAAGAGAATCCACAGGAAATGAAATAAAAGGGAAAACAATGCGAGAGAAGTGAGGCGTATAAAGTGATTTATGACAGAAGCATGTTACATCCAGCGTCTTGTTGTGTGTTGTACCTTTGCCCTGAGAGTGGGTGAGAGGAAGACAAGTGCATATCCATGTAATATTCTAGTGGATTTGAGGAACATAGAAGCTGATGTATGTATACATATGAAGCTGGCTCAGCGTTTTGAAGTCGGAGAGGTTGTAAGAGCCAAGATGATGCTTGACCAACACACTCAGCTGTCTACAGCACTTGGACATTTAAGAGTGGTCCCAAAGTGAGGTAAAGAGACAAAACGCACGCGGCTACGTGTTAGCTAGCTGACTAGCTGCTGTGACGGTGGCAGTGAACAGAGTGTGATGACAGCTGTCGCCGTGACAAGGCAGTGTGTTTGTAGGCGTTGACGACTCTGCGGCCTCCCGATGGACTGTGCACTTTGGACTAGTGAAGGTTTTATCGCACTTACAGTGAGTTAAAGCGAAGTTTCCGAGGACTCCGGCGAGCTTGAGCTTGGTCTGTGTGTGTGTGTTTACTCCAGGAGAGGAAGCGGAAGTGGCTGGAGGATGCAGCTTGTAGAGCGCCACCTGGCGGTGCGGAGAAGCGGGCGCTGATGACTGAGCTGTGTGGAGCAGGGCCATTGTGCTGAATTTCCAGCCAGCGTGAGTTGGTCTATAAAAGTCACCTGTGGCGAGATTTGAAGTGTGATCATCATCATGATCCTGCTCAGAAACAATCATAACAAACAGATGAAGATGATGAAATGATACCCAGACAGTTGATACATCACTGTAAAATGGAAATATGATGATGATGGTGATGATGTTGATGGTGATGATGGTGATGATGGTGATGTTGATGATCCACACAGATCAGAGTGAATAAAAATCTCCTCATACATCACAGCTTGTGTGGCTTCATTTCCCGTTGAGTCTGTAACAATTTGAAATAAAGTAAATGTGAATAAATAAAGTTAAGAAAACACTGCGAGACAAGTGAGGTGTATAAAGTGATTTGAGTGATTTATGAGGAAAAGTAGCAGACACGCGTGTGATTAATTAAAGTGTATCTAAGGAGCTCCAGAGACTGGATGGCCTTGCAGAAAAGAGAAATAGAGCCGGCTTGTAACTAAGACGGGCTTTTATTTGCTCCAACCTGTAGCCAGAGCCGGCCCAGTATAGGAAAGCAGTGTCTATGTGAGAGTTTCTATCCATATAAGCTCATACATATATCCATATAACCTTTGGGCAACACACTGGCTACACTGAACCATGTGGTTGTGTCTTTTAAAGTTGCCTGAGTGTTTTGATGTGACAAAGTCCTTGAAGGCATTTTGTTAGACAGACTGTGCACAAGCTAACAGTATAGTAAGGATCCTTGTCTACTGGCATGCTAATCAGTGTATGCAAATCAAAAGGGGAAACGCAGTCTCTGCCCCATTTGGGGTCAGTAATGCAGTCCGGCGTTTGCCGGGAGAAATAATAGCCAAATCATCAGCAGTGCTGGGTTTCAAGAGCTGCTCAACATACGCTGTGATTAAGCTTAAGTGACCTTAAGTTGCCATTATTTCATCTGTCAGGACACGTGCTACCTATTTGCTTTGAGATCAAATATCTGGGACACATCATCACAACTGAAAGGTCTGATGATGATGATGATGATGATGATGATGATGATGATGACATGCATGCATATGCTGGCCTGCTGTACTCCTCTTTATACAGCCCCCTTGTGGGTGAAGTTTTAAAAGGCAAGCATGTATAAACTTCAGGTGGCCTGTAAAGATGCATATTTTGCTAGGAAACCCAAGACGGTGCAGGCCAAGTGATGTGTTTTGTAATATACAAGTTACTTGACTTCATGCTCTTTTGAGAAAACTGATGTACAAAGGTATCTGTCAACTGAATGGTTCACATCATACCGTATTGTCAAATCCTGGACTCAGTAGCTGGAGCTAGCTGTGGATCAGCTCCACAGGGGAAAGGAAACTCTGGAAGAGCCAGGGGTCCTGTGGACGATGCCCCCTCGGGCAGGTGTTGCTGGCTGCTTAATGAAGCTGACATCAAAAGACTACAGCAAACAGTCTAATTTAGTATTTCAGCAGCAATACCCACAGATTACAGACCTTATTCACCAAAATCAACAAGCTGAATGTTAAGTTGGGAAGAGGGCCAGACTACAGGAGTTATTCAGGTTGTTGTATGTGACTTGTTTGTGTCATTAAATTGTGCACCTTTTGTGGGATAAAAACAAAGTACATACACTGGTCTGATGTGTCTCACTTGAACATTCAAAAATATTAGATGACACAATACAACATGAAGTAAAAACAGAAAGAAATAACACCTAAAAATAATATTCTTTCATTTTCTCTTCTTTGTTCTTTTCTGAAAACCACGACTCACTCTGCTTTTCATTATAGCCAAATAAAATAAAGCATTTTGCAACTCATTGCAATGGTTACTGTGCAGTATGTGTGACAGATGTGGTCTGAAAGTCTATGTGGACTCTGCAGGTGGTAGACACTTGTACAAACACTTGTTTAGAAGCTGCATTAGTCTACAAGATGGCTTACTTACTTGGATCAAGTCTAAAGAAACATTTCCACACAATAAGTGTAATGTTCTCAAGTGTTCAGTGTCTTTGAACCAAGCAGTGAAGGTGTTGTGGGTTCAGTGGCGGAGGGCAGCTTCTAGGAGGAAGGACATGTAAAGTCAAAAGGGTTGAACGAGACTAAATGCAACTAATTTACTCATGTCCGTTCTTTGTCTTTGAGACTGAACAAGAGGGAGGCAACAGTTTGACTAAGTGTTGTGAAATAAAGAGTTGTAAGTGTACCTTATGTCTTTTTTTACCAAGTAGAGACCATTGTTAGCTGTAGGCAGTTAGCTCAGGGTTGAAGACATGGAAAAGTAGAAAGGAGACAAAGATTAGAGTTATGTTTTCCACTTGAGTTTTTTTTTTTCTTCTTTATTTTGTACTTTTTCCAAAACACCTTTATTGTTGTAGCACAAACCAGAAACGGGATCAAGCCGAAAGAAACATTTAATGACAATAAAACATTCACAATAAGTGTAAGATTGTCGAGTCTTCAGTGTCTTTGTAGCAAGTTCTTCTGGGCTGAGTGGTGGACGGCAGCTTCTGGAAGAAACATGTGGAAAGTCAAAGTGGTTTAAGAGTAAATGCCACTATTTCACATGTGTTTGTTCTTTGTGTTTCAGACTGAACAAGATGGAGGAAACAGTTTGACTAGATGTTTAGTGAAAGAACATAAAGGGTTGTGTGTAGGCCTTGTGTCTCTCTTACCAAGTCAAGGGAGTAGAAGCACATGGTAGCCACTGCTGTTAGCTGTAGCCAGTTAGCTCAGGGTTGAACACATGCAAAAGTAGAGAGAAGACAAAAAGGTTAGAGTGAAACAAGTACAAGATCAAGTAAAGCTGAAGTGAAACATGCAAGACCTGTGGCCATTACTGTTCATGCTAGGTGGCTAATGCTAACAATAAAGTCTGCCATGTGCTTCACTTGGTAAGGCAGCCATCTTGTAGAGTAATGGAGCTTGCAGTTTGTAGACACTTGTACTTGTAGTTGTTTAGAAGCTGCATTAGACTACAAGATGGCTGAAGTGAGGCACATGGCAGACTCCATTGCTAGCACAAACCACTTAATATTTAATGACAATAAAACTAACATTTAAGTCTTGAATGTGTGAATCAAGCAGTGAAGCTCTGGGCTCTAGGCAGCACACAGGCACTCAAACAGACACTAGATGTAAAGGCAATGCATATTTTATTTTGAAACAAGATAAATGCCATCCCATATGGGACAAAATCATTAACACAGGATGTCCCAGCAAACAGTTTACTTGTTCTTAGCTTTCAGACTAAATTTGGAGATTTGACTAAGTGATTTGTGAAAGAAAATTAGTGTGTATGGTTGTGTCGTTCTTACCCAGTTGAGTAGAAGCACATGGTAGCCACCACTGATAGCTGTAGCCAGTTAGCTCAGGGTTGAACACATGCAAAAGTAGAAAGGACACAAAGATTAAAGTAAACCTGCAGTGAAACATGCAAGACCTGTGGCTAGATGCTAGCTGGCTAGTGCTAACAATTGAATTTGCCATGTGCTTCACTTGGTAAGTCAGCCATCTTGTAGAGTAATGCAGCTTGCAGTTTGTAGACACTTGTACTTGTAGTTGTTTAGAAGATGCATTAGACTACAAGATGGCTGAAGTGAAGCACATGGCAGACTCCATTGCTAGTACAAACCACATATGGATCAAGGCTAAAGAATCATTTAATAATAAAATTTACATTTGTGTCTTTGTCTTCTTTGAACCAAGCAGTGCAGGTGTTCTGGCCTCAGTGGTGGAGGGCAACTTCTAGGAGAAAGAACATGGAAAGTCAAAGTGTTTGTTTAGAAGACTAAAATGCAACTTGTTCTTTGTCTTTCAGACTTAAGATGGAGGTTTTATTAAGTGTTTTCCATCCATCCATCCATCTTCATCCGCTTATCCGGGGCCAGGTTGCGGGGGCAGCAGCCTGAGCAGGGACTCCCAGACTTCCCTCTCCCCAGACACTTCCTCCAGCTCTTCCAGGGGAACCCCAAGGCGTTCCCAGGCCAGCTGGGTGACGTAGCCCCAGCGTGTCCTGGGTAAGGCTTTGTGTGTAGGCCTCGTGTCTCTTACCAAGTCGAGGGAGTAGCAGCACATGGTAGCCACCAATCTCAAGGTTGAACACATGCAAAAGTAGAAAGGAGACAAAGGTTATAGTTAAACAAAAAGTACAATATAAAGTAAACCTGAAGTGATTCCTGACTCCACAATTTCTGTAAATGCTAAGTGGCTAGTGCTAACAGTGCAGTGCCATGTGCTTCACTTTAAAAAGTCAGCCATCTTGTAAACTAATGCAGCTTCTAAACAACTACAAGTGGTTGTTGTACAAGTGTCTACAAACTGCAAACTGTATTAGTCTGCAATGACTGAAGTGAAGCACATGGTAGACTCCATTGCTAACAAGAGCCACTTAGCACAGACATGAAATGGGATCAAGGCTAAAGAAACATTTAATGACAATAAAACTAACTTTGTCTTCTTTGAACCAAGCAGTGAAGGTCCTGTGGCCTCAGTGGTGGAGGGCAGCCTCTAGGAGGAAGGACATGAAAAGACAAAGTGTTTGGTGAACAAGACTAAATTCAACTTGTTCTTTGTCTTTTTGTTTTGTGAAAGAGAATAAAGCTTTATGTGTAGGCCTCGTGTCTTTCGCCGAGTCAAAGTAGTCAAAGCACATGGTAGCCACCAATCTCAGGGTTGAACACATGCAAAAGTAGAAAAGACAGACAAAGGTTAGAGTGAAACAAACAGTACAATATAAAGTAAAGCTGAAGTGAAATAAGAGCTGTGACTCCTGGCTCCACAGTTTCTGTATGTGCTAAGTAACTAGTGCTAACAATGGAGTCTGCCATGTGCTTCACTTTAAAGTCAGCCATCTTGTAAACTGATGCAGCTTCTAAACAACTACAAGTGGTTGTTGTACAAGTGTCTACAAACTGCAAACTGCATTAGTCTACAATGACTGAAGTGAAGCACATGGTAGACTCTATTGCTAACAAGAGCCACTTGGCACAAATAAGAAAAGGGAAAATATAAAACAAAGTGAACCTGAAGTGAAAAGATGATCTAACCAAGATCTGCAGCTCCTGACCACTCACTGCAGCAAACTCACAGTCCCTGCTCCTGCTCCTGCTCCTGCTGCTGCTGCTGCTGCTGCTGCTGCTGTGGTTCCTGCAGACTGAATGAGGATTTCTAGGCCCCTGCTCATCAGGGCAGAGTGCACACACCTGTGCTCAGCCAATGGAGAGGCAGCTCCACCTTCCTGGGGGGCATGACCATGTTGAGTGCCAAATTGGACGCACCTTGCAGCTTGATTCAATGAGTCCAGACATGAACAATACTGAGCATGTCTGGCGTTAAGATGAAGGAGGAGGCTTGGAAGATGAAACCATAGAATCTTGATGAACTCTGGGAGTCCTGCAAGACAGCTTTCTTTGGCATTCCACATAACTTTATCAATAAGTTACTTGAGTCACTGCTGAACCACATGGATCTAGTCCTCCAAGCTCAAGGGAGTCATACACAGTATTATTCTCATGTTCTGATGCTATTGTAGCATGTTTGTGTTTTCAAAATAAAGTATATATATCATTTCTACATTATTTTTGTATGCGACAAGACTTTTGTCCAAGATACATCTGACCTTTCTGTCCCCATTAAACCATAAAACTCAATGAATGATACTAAACTGTATTGTCACATCATCACACACACACACATCATCTCCAGGGCTTTGCCTTTCATATAAGCCAATTCTCATTCCAATTCATCAACTACAAGTCAAGTTACCATTTGTTGTTCTGACAATATGGAGAAGCAACAAAACTTCTGTCACTGACTGTACATATATATATTTATATATCAGGCCCACACCACACCCACACTTTATTATATTACTATAATAGACAACTGTTGGTGGCCAAACTCCATGTGACAGATCATACAACTTTGGTGAACAGACAACACACACCACCACCAAGTGAAGCCCAGAACCTTTATTGAGCACACATGGACCACATGAAGACCACCGTGAGCTAACACTTCTCACTGTTTGTTGCTAGCAGTGAGGGCAAATATATAGCAGTCTGCAAATCTTCATCAAAACGTTGCCATTTTCAACTCGGAGATCGAAATATCCGCTGTTCCTGCTGTTGTTGTTTCCTTTGTCTGAGGGGACTGTGAAAACTGCAACACACTTCCGCCGGGTGGTTCTTCCGGCCAATCAGCGGCTGATCGCAGCAGCAAACATCCTTCAATGAAAAGAGGATAAATGAACAGAAAGAGAAACAAATACCATGATACTGTGACAGAAACGAAAACACACACTCCACTGTTATTTCAAAGAGCATTTGATCCAGGTGTTGGACATTTCTTTCTGGTCTCATTGATTGTATTTGACTGAAATCTAATGTCAAAGCTTCTGATTCTTTCTTTGGTGTGCTGGGCAATAAAGATCCTTGGTGTTAGTGGTGGTGATGGTGTCTCAGTTCTATTTGTGTTCTATTCAGGTCAAAATAAGATCAAAGGCACAGTGTCATCATGATATAATCTTTAATCCCTATACATATATTTCCCTCTGTAACATTGCACATCATCATCATCATCAGTGTTGGACAGAACAGACAGATGGGGTATTTTGGTCAGGTCACAAGGAAATTAATTAAAAATAATCATAAATAATAGAAAAATCTTCTTCACACAATCACATAGAAAGTTCTACATATTGAATACAACAATGTAACAGGACAGTTAAACCATTGTATCTGTACAAATAGATTTTCACATGTTTTTGCCACATATTTCACATACTTTATGATATACTGCACTTTTGGCCAAACATTAGAGGGTCGCTGATGTAACCTTGGTTCTCTGAGTCTTTAAGGGTTCCCGAGAGTCAGCTTCTCTGTCGAACTTGGTCAAATAATATTTAGAAATTATCTTCAGAGAGACTTTTGGTGCCATGAATTACTGGTAAATAATATTTGGCCCAGGTTTGGTGTCTTTTTTCTTCTTCTTTTTTTTTTTAGTCTATACAGGATCCGCATCTTCAGTCATTTCTTTTTCTCTCGCATTCAAGATGATGCTGGCGAACAATATTTATGTTATAAAGCCAACACACTGCACACTTTTACTGCAGAGAAAAATGAAATTGGTTGACGTTAACAAACACTCCGGTAAACAGCAAAGTCGGGGCTGGGTCTTGGTTTCCCACAAAGCAGCTTTTGACCACATCCATCTTTGCTCAGCCCGCGTTCGTGATAATACAGATAACGTTGAAGATGTTCGTCCTACCTGGCGTCTTGATACATGCTTGAACACCTCATCTGATTCCTGTGCAGGGGCTCAGCCACCAGTCAAGTCAAGATGTCACGACTAAATTCGTTCAGCTGCCTTCCAACTCGAGCTCTGTCCTTTAAAGGAACAGTTGGTAATCATCTGCATTTTCGAACACTTGGTCTCCTCAGTCAAAAGCTGCAGGACATAAACCGAGCCCTGGTCATTCAGCACAGTTTCAACACAGATGCACACACATTCACATGCGTCCTCAGCCTTTCACACGACCACACAGCGAACCCACGTGCACTCCCCACGGAAAAAAAAAAACGGCAGAGCTCGGCCTCTACACCCAGGAGTCAGGGGAGCCGGTGAACTTGTTCGCCCTGTTTGAAGGCCTCCGCGTGGTGGAGTAGAAGTCCACGTAGTTGGTGTTGGCTTTGAACTGGAGCGACTGGCCGGCGTAGCCGTCTGGGGAGGACGGGGTGAGGTGGACCGGCTCGTCCTCGTACTGCTCCTCGCCGTAGCCTTGTGGGGACGACAGGTACATTCCGTAGCTGTTGTAGTTCTTCCTGTCGGGCTCGTCGTAGAATGGCTCTGGATGCTGGGAGAGGAACAAACAAGTGGAGATTTTAAATACTTTTCAATAGAGAATTAATTGTATTTATTTCTGTATTTGCATTCATGGTTTGCAAGTGACTTCTTCATCCACTAGAGGGCAGGCTGGAGCCACTGGATGACACACTTTCTCCTTTAATGCAACTTAAACCAGCTCTCACCTGGGACCTTCTCAAATCCTCCCCTGACTGGGAAGAATATGTCCCAATGAAATATGGGGTTTTCTTCTCAGACCCTGAGGTGGAAAGTTCAAGAGCACAGATGGGAGGAAAAACATGAGCATTAACACACATGAAGAAACAGAAACATCAGTGGCTCGCACAGAGCCAACACACACCTGTGTACTGCTGTTTGTGTAAACTGTTGTCTCCATAATAGGTGTCGAGTTGCATAGATGACTGCGCCCTCTGATAGTTGGAGCTGTGTCCTCTAATCCCGAGCATCGCCGGTGACGACGTGGCGCTGCCACCTGAGTACACAACGACGACAATGTCAAAACATCATCGGGACAGATTTAGACTCTCTCTTCTGTTCTCCCGGCCTCGCTCTGATCTCTCACCTGATTGGATGACGGGGGACATCTGCAGAGGGCTGGTGGGCAGGGTCGGCTGCGAACGGTAGCGGTCTCGCTCCAGGGTGGAGACGGGGGTGACGAAGTGGGTGTAGTTCCATCCATCCTGCGCCAAAGGGTTCAGAAACAGGACAAAACAGTGAAAATAAAATATTTAGTTAAAAAAAATCGTTATTATTTCACTAAAGCTTTTTGTAACAGTGGACTCCAACAGTGTGTTTACATGAATTTTTGTCGTGCAGCCTCTTTAATGTTTTTTTTTTGCAGAGCTCTGCAGAAATGATTCTGGGACAAATCTGACTCTGTAATTGCTCTGCAGAGTTTCCACACTGTGGTGCTCATTAATTAACAGTCTGGGTTTCACATATCTGCTGCCGGTGCCGACCTGTTTGTAGAGGCTCCTCAGCTCCCTGTACTGCCACAGCGTGTTCAGCACCTGAGCTGCTGCCTTCACAACCTTCATCGAATACCTGCGGCACAAAGTCATCACAGCGATGATGAATGAAAGATTTGGAAAATTCATCCATAATTCACCGACATGAGGTGCTCCTGCTGTCTCGTACCCTTTCCCCCGTCCTTTGCTGATGTTCACCAGCTTCTCGATGCCCCCACTGTCGGCTAAAGCTTTGGCGTTCTCCATGTTGCGGCTGGTGACCTCGTGCAGCGTGCAGCAGACGGATGCTACGGTGTCGTCCGACAGCACGGTCGGACTGCTGCCAGGGAGTCGGTTCACCAGATCCCGCATGGCGTACTTTCCTACAGGACGGGACGCAGAGATATGTCAACTATAAGATTAGCAGAGAGTGTGTTGCTTTTGTTTATTTGTTTTGCATGGAAGCTCAGTGATTTCAAACATTGGATGACTTCACCAGCCACACAGCTGTTGTCCACAAGGGGGCGATGTGTTGTCACCATGTCAGAGCTGAGTGTGATGGATGTGAGTGCACTCGTGTCACTCTGTCTGTGGTCTCAGAGAAAACCCTGCTTTAAACAAGCTGTTGATGTTTTTGACTGAAGTGTGAAGAGGATCTTTTCACAGTTTGAGTTTCTCAGCTGAGCTGGGATCAATCTGTTCGCTCTATGTGTGGTTGTGTGTGTGTGAACCTGACTGTGTGTGTGAGTGTTTGGACCTATCAGCTCCTTGTTGCGTCCGTCCAGCGCCATGTTGCGGAGGGCTGTGGCCACGGAGCAGACGACCCGGTCGTTGTCCATCCTCAGCAGCTCCACCAGGATGGGCAGACCTTTCTCCTTACGCACTGCAGCTCGGATGTAGGCCGAAAACTACACACACACACACACACACACACAATCATCCACATGAAGACTTTTGCCTCTTGCATTTACAAACGTACATTTATGCAGTGAGTGGCTCATTTCTCTCAGCCTTGCTTGTGTTAAAAATAGAGCTGTCCTACCTTCCAGTTTCCAGCTGAGAGGTTCTGCAGCGACCCGGCGGCTCCCTCCAGCGTGGCTGGGTTGGAGCTTTCGGCCAGGAGGTTGAGGTATGGCTTCACCACCATCGGATGCCACAGCAGCTCAGCTCCTCTCAGAGGCTGGGAGAAGCCAGGGATCGGCCCCACGTCGTCCCACTGCGCACAATGGCAGGAGATGTTACAAAACCGGTGCGTCACCATCGGACCTTTAGTGAAGGTAGCTCATTGACTTATAATGACAAAGAGCTACTTTGTTTGTGCAGCTCATCTGGATCTAGGTCACATTCATTTAATCAAATCCAACAACTAGACTTGTTCTTGTGAAAACTCGATTAACGTTGTCTTTCAGGATGTATGTAATTGCATTTACTCATCCATTAGTGAATACTGAGTACCCGCTGGTTGAAAAATTTGGTTCGTCTTCGGCTCTAATTCTTCTAAAGTCTACTTTTCCTGACCCCGATCACCTCTCAGGAAGCCCCGCCCTCGAAGCTCGTACCTTGTCGTCGGGCCAGCCGCCCCGCTTCCTGCCCCGCCTCCTCTTCCCCCAGCAGAGGTAGTCCAGCTCCTTGGTCGGGAAGGAGAAGCCCAGCAGCGTGTCCAGCTCCTGGTTGCTGAGGAGACGAGAGGAGGGCATCTCCACCTCCAGGCGGTACGAGAGGTTCCTCAGGGTGCAGACGCTGTTCTCCACGATCTGAGGAGAAATACACAAGTGTGAACGTCTATGTCATCAGTGCTTCAATGTTTGAGCCTGAGGGTGGTGCTAGAGGAAAGGAAATAGAGTCAATACAATCAATCATACAGCAAACAGAATATTGTGCAGATTGGAGCCTTTTAATTTTTGTTTGATCAGATGTTGTCTGATGAAATCTTTTCTAAATATCATCAATCAGCCAGTAGAAATCCTAAAGACTTTGTATCTATTGTGTGATGTTGAACCTGCGTGATATAAGAAACACTGCTGTCATGGTGAAACACTTGTCAGACATGAACAAAACTGAAGCAAAATCACATTTCAAACAACAAATCTGCACTTTCTGAAACTCAGCTTCAATCAGTGATGCATGTAACTCAAAGAAACAGCCTCTACATGATCATAATAAATAATACAACCTGACTCCTTCTCTGCTGAATCTCATTAAACTACAACTCAGCTTCTGTTAAAGGCTTATGGCACATTATTAGGGACTTATTACATTTATCATATTTCAGGGTGGAGAATGTGGCAGAGGTTTAGGTGTGAAGTCTCCACTGAATAAATGGTGACAGCAGCATATGGGTATGGGTGTGTGTGTGTGTGTGTGTGTGTGTGTGTTTGCAGCACCTTGCTGTCGTAGTCGGAGGTGTTGACGCAGGCTTTGAGGACGTGGAGCAGTGAGTCAACCAGACCTTCACAGCAACGCAGCTGACTCCTTGCCTCCTCCCCTGCTGAGCTCAGGTTCCTAACACACATACACACACACAGAGCCACACATGAGCTGAGGCTGGAGGTGCAGTGTGTGGATTCCCCCACAGGGTGGCTTAAAAACCTGCCTGGATACAGTAAAGGAGGATGCTGCTCCTCCAATAGGAACCTTCAGCTGCTGCTAATGGAGAGCTGACATGAGAAGACTGCACAACAGCACCCAGCTCCCACAATGCATTTCTATACCATCAATCTACAGCCTCGGTCGGAGTGCAGAGAAAGGCTGGAGGCTTTGTGTGCGCAGAGAGACGCTGCTTCAAAGCTGCTGCTGGAGGAGACGGATGATCGCAACACCGTGGAGCAAACACGTGCAATAAAGTTGTTCAAATTTGATTTAGTTTGAGTTGTTGTTTTCATTTTGCAGTGACCACTCGTCTCAGTTACAGACTATTTCAGGAAACACACCTGGGCCTGGGCCTGATTGGCTCCTGACACTAAACAATGACGTCTCCACTCAGCAGGTTTAATTCAGTTGATTCAGAGAAGCTGTGACCAACCACTGCAAAGCACGAGTAATAAAAAATCCCAGTAGAGCCACAGAAGTGCATCTGAAAAATGTATAATTCTAGCAAGTTCTGAACAGAAACCTCTTTCTGTGACTCTGGTGTGTGATCAGTTATTTACAAAACACCATGAAGATCCTGAGCTGGAGATGAGTGAAGCACCGAGTGTCTTCAAATTCATAAACCTGAGCTTTGACTCCTCGATCACAGACATTACCTCAGTCTCAGCCGTACTGAAGACTTCTCCGTTACAGAGCCTCTTATTGACAGATTATACAACAGTCATTATGGGCTGTGGTTTTACAGAATCATTAAGATGAAGAGAAGACAGAAAAACTGCAGCACAGACGACCAATAAATCCAAAAGTCATCGTTGCATTTCAAAGCGAGAATCGATTTAATGAGCTAACGGCACGCCTGCGAACTCAACAGGCTCAGGACTTTGCTCAATCTATTTCCATTAAGAGACAAGGAGGGATTTCTATCTGTTTGGGACAGATCTGACTGCAGAGACGGGTGGTGATTAATATGCATAAGCCTCCTCATCAAAAGATATAACGTGCTTTGATAAATAATTACAATAATGACAGCACCGATGTTTGGAGAGCTGTGTTTTTTTTTAAATGTGATATATCTGAACACTTTTACATCATATAAGAAGACTAATCAGTGAAGGGTGCGTTTGATTCGTTCCTCACCTCAGGCAGCCGGTGGTGTTGCGCAGCAGCAGCGACGACTGGAACTTGGTTTTGTGCTCTTCGCGGTGGGAGACGCTGCTCCAGCCCGAGTGAGGGATGACGATGGTGTTGGTCAGCGTGGTGAGGGCGTCGCGGATGATGGTCATCTTCACGGCGTCGCACGACGACAGGTTCCACAGGACGCCTGCAAGGGGGGCCAAGAGCAAGATGATGACAGTGATATTTAAGTATTGATACTTTCGCTGCCAAACGTGTCTGTTTTATGATCAATACTCATAATAAAGTATCAATACTATCACCAGTCTGCACTGATTTGGGGTTAACAACTACTTTTTCATCATAGTAGGCAGTTATTCCTGGAAGTGACTATATCTGCTTCCGCCTCTGAGGTGAACTATGGTTGTGTCCCTCCCACACACACTCAGCTAAACTCACAGACCTAATGGGAGCAGGAGGATTAAAGTTTGGATGTTATTATTGAAACAAAGTGCCTCTGATCAAAGAACAAGAAATGATTTGCTGCTCCCTCAGAGAAACATCTCTTTGTTCCGTGTATCTGCCCTTATTTTCAGCAGCGATCCTTCACTCGGACACAAACCTGGCTTGAACATGTGGCCAACATGTTCAGAAATGGATAAAAAGCTCTGCTGTTGCACTAAAAAAGGAAACACTTCATGCTCTCCAGGCAGGAAGGAGCTGATCGCTGGGCCAAGATGGAAAAAAAGATGGAAGGTGCTGAAGTCTTTGTGTTTGTTGTTTATGCTTTATCTCTGAGAAGAGGTGTATCTCTGAGTATGAAAGAGGATTTGGTCGGTCAGTGAAAGCAGACACTTTCCCTCAGCCTCAAATCAGGATCAGGCCTCTCTCTTGTGTTGCTCTTGTGAATCTGAGATGTCTAACAGCTTCATATCTCCTGGTATCAAACAGTATGTGTGTGGCGTTGCTGCGGAGCCGTCAGCGGCGTCGTGTTTCCAAAGCACATTATCTTAGCATCTGTCCCGAGGACTGTGCCGAGATCTGCTCTGTCAACACCGCGCACCGACTGTTTAAGCCGCAGCCGCTCTCACCTCCCACAGAACAGCCGATACACAGATTAATACACTTCCAAGCGAGTCAGACGGCGACGCACAGCGACGCTCAGCCAGAGAGCTGCCCGCGCGGCCGGCTGGCCAGGACGCCAACCAACCTCGCTAGCAGGCAAACGCCCACACACACAACACAGCGGGATTTTGATGTGTCACGTTTTGCATTTGGAGTCTGTTTTGGACAATGTGGACGCTGCTTTCAAGGGCATTAGAAAGAAAAACGACAGAGAATCATCCTCCACATGAATTCTATATGTTCTGATTAAAAATCTACAGATACAAACTGTACATGTTTGAATATTATTGAACTATTTTGTGCGCATGTGGACAATTGTAATGATGAATTGGGAGGAAACACCTGGACGTACCGGTGACCAGCTCTCGGACTTCGTTGTCGGTCGTCTTCCTGAGGAGGCGCAGCAGCGCGGGGACGCCGCCGCAGTTCCTCAGCGCCACCTTGTTGTTGTCGGTGGCTTTGCCGTACACCAGGTTCCTCAGGGCCCCGCAGGCGCTCTTCTGAACCTCTGCCACCTTGTGATCCAGCAGGTCGACCAGGTGCTGGATCCCTCCCAGGTGACACACCTGCAGTGACACACAGGGTGGTAAATTCCTCTTTTCCTCATGTCATCATCACTAGTGCAGACTTCATCAACGTTGCATTGAAGTAACTGAAGTCTATGTGGAAGAATCTGCAAATCAAAGTTGTGTCTAATGACTCTTCCCTCCCAATTACTGGAGCGTTTATGTTTGAGGAGCTTTGAAGGGGCTCGTCCTTCCTGGTCAGCTGCGATTGGCCGCCGACCAAACACTGCAGACAGACTGACACGCACAGCGAAGAGCTTTCCCTCCTCCCAATTTCACATCACAGAAAAGAAATTTAATCATAAAAGAGGAATGAAAAAAGTGTGTTTTCCGTGCAGTCAGAGTGAGTTTTGGATTTATGTCTTTCAAATTCAAAGGGATAAGTGTCACCGTGACAAATCGCATTTTGACTCTAATGCTTTAAATTCACAGGAGGTCACCTTCAGTGCAGTGTGTTCAGTTACTTTCACATTGAGAGGATCTGTTTTGACAGAAAACAAACCTCTAACATTTTGCTTTTTATCATTTGTTCATTTGCTCCTGTTTTTATTAATCATTCTACTTATGTCTTTATTTTCTTTTTCTATTATTTTGGGGTTTCCCCTGTTTTGTTGGCAATAGCACCACAACTGTTGTACAAAAAATAATCTGTGTCTTTTGTCAATTTTCAATAAAAACTTTTTCCATTTCTTCCAAGTGATTATTGATAAAATTATTCTAAATCCCAAACACATGTAAAAGATGAAGGTTTTAGTGAGTTTTAGGATGTTTCTTGACAAAAAAAAGTCAAAATTCAATCAATAAAAGTGGATGTTTCACTGTGCTTGTGTTTAAAACTCTGAGTTGACGTCTCGGGAGGGCGGCAGACTCTCCCTGTCTCCGTCTGATTCTGTCTTCAAACCGTCACTGAAAACATTCGTTTCTGGGTAAACGAGCAGGCGCCTGTCCAGGCCTCTTCAAAGGCTAATTAAAAGCTCATCACCAAACAAACCAAACGGCGCTGAAATGGCTCTCGTGTGAAGCCTGCACCATTGTGTTGGAGTTATTTATTGCACGGGAAGCAGAGCAAAAGAGTGAGCGTGCGGCGCTTCAGCGCGTCGGAGCGCCGGCGCATTTGGCACCGGTGTTACTTAAAGTTTTGTTGGAGCAGATGGCGCTTTGGCTCCGAGATTGGCAGCAAAGATCTCAACAAAAAAAAAGAAAGTAAGAAAGAAAGAAAGTAAGGGATGAATTTCAAACCCTGTAAGCTGAGAACACACTCCCAGACAGAGCCTGCAGATACAATAGGATTTGACACAGCACATTAAAAAAACATCTCACTGTCTTCTCTGCTTCTAATTTATGACTCAACTTTGAGGACATGCTTTTGTCTCATGCAGGAAAAACTGAATGAATGCATCTATATACTGAATGTATCTTTGTATCATCCTGCAGCACTGGCAGTGCCTTCCTCCACCCGAGTGATTGAGTCACGACTGTGACGTCCATCTTGTTATTTTTATCCAGACGGCAGCGCGGCGTGTGCAGTCACCTTACCTCCACCTTGACCCTGTTGTCTCCGTAACACAGGTGCTGCAGGTAGGCGGCGGCGTTGGCCTGGACGGAGGGGAAGTGATGCTGCAGCATGTGGATGACCTCTGGCAGCTCAGGGTCACGCCAAGCAAACTCCCTGAGGTGGGGGCAAAGAGAGAGCACTTGAGTCTGAGGTCATTCCTTTGGACTGGTGTGTGTGTGTGTGTGTGTGTGTGTGAGTACCTGGGGTCCTTGTGTATGCTTTCAATGGACGGGGTGCGTGTGACGACCCGGTCCACCAGCCCCGAGTGCCGGTGGGAGTAGACAGGCTCGCCGGAGACCCTGTAGGAGTCGACGTAGAGAGCTGCAGAGCTCAGCCCGTAGCTGCTTCTTTGGTATGGCAGCGTGCCGCAATGGCTTGTGGTCCGAGGGAGAGTCCCCATACCTCGAGAAAAATAAATAATGACATGAGTTTGGAAGGATTTAATCACAGACGCAGCATGAGGACTGGCGGCTGTTAAAAAAAAAAAGATCCAAGGTCGCTTAAAAGAGAAACTAATATCACGTTACATGAGTGATTAAACATGCAGCGGCGCTCTCTCTCTCTCTCTCTCTCTCTCTCTCTCGCAGGCCAAACCTGCTTAAATCTGGACTAAACGGAACTAAAATGGCTCCTTAGATCCTCCACTATCAAACTCCGCAGAGCTTTCAGCCCAAAATGATTCTGCAAAGGCTTCAATTAAGAAGCAGCCGAGTACATGAAAGGTTTCAGCCTAATTACGCTCTGACCTCGGGGAGTGATAATAACAACACTTCCTGTCCCTGTAAACCCCGATTTCCTCTGCAGATTTTAAGGGAAATAATCTCCAAAGCAAATGTGAAACTGATCCCGGGCTCCTCGACCTGGGGACCAGGGCTCCTCAGAGAGTGGGGGGGTTGCTGCCGTGGAGAATCGGGCTGTTTGAGTAATTCTCTGTGATGATAATGAGGCGGCTAAAAGTCATCTGAAGAAATGTGTACAGTCATTTGGAATTATTTGGAAAGACTGCTGCTGCTATCTCTGCCCCCGCCACAGCATCCACCACGACTCCCTGCTCCACCAAGAACCAGTCATGTCTTACTGCATTTATATAGTGACTGATTTCCTTTTTTTTTTTTTAATGTGTGGGTGCCGTACCTGTGTTTGACCTGTAGAGGGTGCCCTGGGGATCATGGGTGGGGCTGTGGTACAGCGGGCTGTGGAAGGATCGCTCGTCGAAAACGGGCGTCATGTGGCAGTCCGGGGACAGCGCCGCCCTCAGCTCCGGGTCTATCTGCCCCGCGTGACCGGCGTATGAGCTGTGGAGCCCTGCAGGTCCAAGGGACGACCAAAACATTCAAAATGAATGAAAATGTGCAAAACTAGAATATACTGCATGGATATGCTCATCAATACATTACACAGGAGACAGCTTCATCTCATAAACATGAATATATGAATAAAAAATCACCATGACCTTCAATTATTAACTTGTTTATCTAAATGTATGAACTTAAAGTCAACATTTATGTCATTTATTTGCTCTGTACATAACAAGCGTACGTAATAGTCCCAGATTATGTCCTTAATTAAATTGTTAAAGAAAACCTGCACCTGAATAATCAGCAGAAAATGGATAAATGGATAATTGGATTAACCAGTTGAAAAACAACATATTTGTTCAGAGCTCTGCTACTGGAGATATGTGCTGGCACACACGCGTCCTCCCTGTGACTCAATAACCGTGTTTGTGCAACGGACTGGTGGCACAATTATTAACCGTTAACGACAGAGAGCCGCATATGAACAGTAACTACTCCAGAGCCGAGCATCCTCCCTGCTTGTCATGGTGGTAAATCACATGTGCATCTCATTACGGAGCCGAGGCCGTGCAAATCGAGATTGTGCCAAACACGGCGTTTCACAACGCCGACTCATCCCAACCGTTGTGGTGCGCTCCTAAAACGCATGAAGGCCCTGGTCATTCAGCGGCTGCTGCAGGCGCCGTCATCAGCAAGTCAAACAAGCCGAGCAGAGGGTTTTTCCATCCTCCAATCTCAGAGCACATCAGTTCACAAAGCGCTCCAATTATAAAGAGGCTTTAGGGCAGGAGGGGTGGGTGTGTGTGTGTGTGTTGGAGAGGGTTGCAGCCTCGGTGGATCAGTCTAACAGCTGAAGCACACAATTTGTACTTTAAGCTGGAGACGATGCAGTTTTTTTTTTTTCTTTACTCGTTCCTTCGTTTCCATTTTGTTAAAACGAGGTTTAAACTCTCATCACCAGCAACAACAGTAAAAGTAAAAACCTCACTTGTTGCCACTTGATCTTGTTGAATCTGGACCTGCGTGTCTTTATGGAGGACTCTTCTGCAGTGAGGGACACAAACCAAAGCTGTGACCTTTGAGTCTGACGACAATCCAGCAAGTAGTTGCTTAAAATGTGTCACAGTGACAAAGATTCATTTGGGTTTTGCTCAAACTTAGATGCAATTAAAGGAGACATATGATGCTGTCCCATATCTTAGATCATCCTTACAATGTTATAATGTCATGTCCTATAGCTATAGGGGTCCCGCTGTAATCCACCAACCAGATTTCACATGGTTTGCAACCCTCAGTAACGAGATCTCCGCCAGATTTGTGCAAAACCTGACGTCAGGTTTTACCTTCCAATTAGGACCAATGCTCAAACTGCAAGGGGTCTGCCCAAAAACATGCCCACGACGCCCGCCCTCGACCGGCATCTGTGCTAAAAATCACAACTGTTTTCTTTCCCAAAAGATAAACAAGGACACGTGGGCCTCCACTGAGCAAGCCAATCAGAGGAAAGGGGGGGGCAGCAGGCAAACGGAACGTGCTCAACACTTACACAATGGTAAGAAAAAGCAGAAAAACATACATAACATGCCTGCTTTAACTATTTCTATTGCTTCTGCTGTGTTCCCTTGATCCTAGTTGGAAGCCTCGACCACGCTGATGACGCTGCTGTTTTTTAAAAATGAGCTCATCTCACAGCTTATGTTTATCTTTTGACCGCTCACCAGGTTTCACTACCAAAGCTACGGGTGCCACTGATCAGTAATAGCCTAATCTTGTATATCCATCTATTGCTTATCTCCCTCATGTAATCTGGGATTATGCTGGATCTGCAGGATAACTGGGAATAAGGACTTAGGCGACGTATTAGGCCACTTAGCAGCACTGCAGGATGAAAATCACTCAGCTATGGAAGGGGGGGGGGGCATTTTATTCAGTTCACTGACTCTGCCTCCCACACACACACACACACACACAATCTTTACACCATGCTTTTCTCACACATGCACAAACACAACAACAGCATGACACAAAAGGTGCATAAATGCATATGCTCATTGTTGACACACACACACACACACACACACACACACACACACACACACACACAGATACAGTGTGCACAGAAACACACGTGGACACGTGTCACATGAAAATGGACTGAATTAAACCATGCACAGTTATCGCAGCATAATAAAGCCTTCCAGTGCCGTCAGCTGATAATCACATGCTGATGCTTCGCGGGGGCTTTGTGATAGAAACACCCCTATATGGGTCAGTGGGAGCGGCTTAGTCGAGTGACAGAGGGCAGGACGGAGGAATAAATCTGTGTCGCTGCAGCATCAGCAGCACTTCCACGACAGTAAATCCTCCACCGAGCGGCGAGGGGGAGTTGATGACCATTTAATAAGAGGGTGAGCTGGAGGAGACGTTTGCAGAGGGAAAGGTGAACACCCTTAAGACAACGTTTTAACGCATCCAGTTCAAATCCACACAGTGAAAGTTTCGTTCGCCGGTTTGAGATTCGGTGTGAGCCAGGCTCACTGAGGAGGCTGGCAGCAGCGCAGAAATAATCCCCTCTCAAGTTTCTGAGCAAGCCTCAGCCGTCTTAACCAATCAATGAAGCACAAAGTCAACGGTTTGATGTCAGTCATCTCGTCGTCATCACCATCAACATCGCCGTCCTCCTCGTGAAGTCGTTGTAATGCACTTCAGGTTTTTGATGCTGCTGCTGCCTTCACTGCCAGGAGACGGCACAGATAAAGAGGTGATGGGGAGATTAATCAGCTGCCAGATAATTCTGATAACTAATGGAACCTTTTTATCCTTTATTGATCTTAATTTTGTGCTTAAATGAAGAAAAGAAGCTGTGATTTAACTGAACGCGTACTATTCATTCAAGAATGTGTTAAAAATGCCAATAAACATATAAATAAATATGATACTTTGTGTTATTTTCATATATCTTTGGCTTTATTGTGTGTTTAAACATCATGCATTTGTTGATTTTACTGCATATGTTCATTTGGACCCCGGGGGAAGCAGCTGTTGCTACGGTAACGAGTAATGGGTATCAAAACATCCTTTTTTTCCTGGAAATGTTTTTCTTTCTATTTTAGATTGTAAAATGTTTGTCACTGTCGTCTTTATCTAATAATATCTGGAAAACACACACCCTCGTGGGTCTCATGGGATTTGTAGTTTTAAATATCTCACACTGACTCCTTGTCCTGTCACTGGTTGTGCACAACTCTCCTGATACATTCACTGCATCTCTTCCCTATCATGAATGATGCATTTTTTAACTGCCTATAATAATAATGATCAGTTGACATGTTTAAATGGAAATTAGACAATATGGGTGCGAAGCATCAGGCTGACACGTTCCTGTGGAGCAAACAGACGCCTCTTTGGAGGAAACTGGAGCTGATCACGATACAGCGCCTCAGACTGAGTGTAAAGCTGCAGGTGCTGCTATGAATGATAGAAAATCCACAGAGTGAAACATTTATTAGAAAAAATGTGTTTGTTGATGGAGTGAGTCTCCCTGCAGGAAAAGCTCCCCGCGGCCTCTCCGGCTCTCAGCTAGTTAGGCCGGCTGGATCCACCTGGAGGTTTCATTAGGAGGCGGGAGAGCAGCTGCAGTAACTACGGAAACTGTCTGAGCTTCATACTGAAACGCAGGCAGTAAATAACATAAATAAATCTAGTTGGAAAAGTGTTTATTGATGATCAACAACATAAAGGATCCATAGGGGAGGTTTGAAGTGAAGTAGTTGTTGCAGCTTGTTAACAAACCCTCGCTGTGTGTGATCATTGACAATGCTGCCAGATGTAATTTAAATTCAGAGTACGCTGTTATGATTCAGCCGCATGAAATACTTCTGGAGGAAAACTCGGCTCCTGCAGCCTAAGTGGACCGTTGTTTCCTCTCCACTGCTTCACATTAAGACCAATTGACGCCGCCGTGTCTCGTCCCTTCAGCCACCAATTTGCTCGTGTGCGAGAGGGGAACTCTAGCCGAGGGCGCGCGCACCTCTGATCCACCGCGCCGCGCCCGTTCACGCCGTGTTTACTTTCTTTTAAATTTTCCACTGTGATCTCCCTCTGTCTGGTTCCTCTTTACGGTTGCACATCAATCACAGCCACCAACACGATTAAAAATTAGGTCTGGGTTCAAAACATCTACCAGGTACAAGTGAAATCCTCCCCTCCTTCTTTCTCGCACTGGCTTGCATCAAATAATGTATTTTTTTTATCAAACCCAGCAGCATTATCTGCCAGTGCAGTAAGATAATTCCACTAAAAACTGCATGAAATGAACTCCCTAAGCCTGGATTGGAGATACAATCACCTGCAGAGCTTGCACTTTGCCTAAAAGTTATTTTGTTCAACATGCAGCTTTATTCGATATTTTTCACTGCTGCACAGAGATAGAGGGAACTCTGCAGAGCTGCTGCTGCTGCTGTTCAGAAAGGAGAAATGTAGCTTTGCGTGCTACAATATTAGATCAGCGCCGCTCAGTCAACTTTCCCCGGACAAAGGGAAGGTTATTAAATCAACAGAGGAAGTGGAGTCAAAGCTGTGGAGCCTGGTTTTGTTTATTTACAAACACACACACACACACACACATACGTCATCTTTCACCGCAGTGGTGCGACTCGCTGGGAGGAAATTTGACGTCGAGTTTTTTCCGGCCCAGATTATGACCTGGTTGGATTTGACCCGTCAAACCCCCAGGGCCTCGGCTGACCTCGTCTCTCGCCATGAATATTTCTAAAGATGGAGCTCTGAAAGACTGCACCAATCACTCACACACATCCATCCAGGCTTTTCATGTCAGTGCGTAATTCAATATCGCAGCAGCGTTACGAGGACACTTGGATGTGATAGATACTTTCATCAACCCCGCCTCCCCCCCGAAGATAAACTGTCGATTTTATCATCTCACGCTGCTCCGATTGAAGAGTAAAGATATTTATGCACATCTATTCACTCATGGAAGTTTAATGCAGCTGTAACAGTTTTATTATGACCACTGAATTTAATGAGTCATATGATGTGCTGTGAGCCACTTCCACGTTCAGGGACAACAACAGAAGTGGAATAAAGAACGACTTTATGATTTTTGACTTTATATTATATTGTCTGCACTTCTGATTGAATCCCATAATGAATCTGTATCGAGTACAAAGTATTCAATGAGCATGATCTCCACCGACATGTAATATAACCTGACCTTGTCATTAAACTACGTAGAACCATCACTACTGACATTTACACACTGCTGAGTGGATACAGCTTTAAACACTGCTGCTGTGTGGATAGCAACTCATGAATTACAGATGTGGGGGCAGAGCTGCTCTTATTAACACAACGCTTTATAAGCTCGTGAAAGAGATTGAGTGAAAAATGGGAGAAATCTTTTTAAAAAGTGAAAGTGTATCTGGGAAATCTGGTCCAAGTAAAGACGGAAAACGAGGAGAAATTGGGACAAATCAGAACCAAACACTGGATGAGAGATGGACCTGCTCTGATTGGCTGGCTAATGAGCATCCAGGCCAGTGTTTTCAGAACTTCTTAAAACTATGGCAGCCCTAATGGTCATTTTTCTTTCCTTGCTTCAGTGTGAGCCAGGAAACATGCACTATTATTATGACAAGTGGCAACAATTTAAAAGAGAATCAGTGCTAATATGTTTGGAAAGAGAGAATCCATTAGTTTCAGCAGAGTCTACAAAGTTAGGATATTACTCTGTTGTTGTTTGATATCTAATGTGAGCACACCTGTACTCAGCCAACCCTCAGTGTGGCGTTCACTGACCTATGAGGCTGTCGGGCCGTGGCAGTGCGCTCCTCTGGTACAGGCCGTATGGGTCAGCTCCGTACGCCAGCGGCTGGCTCTGTCTGGGCAGCGTGGAGCCGTAGTGCTGCGGCACCGCCGTCATCCCCGAACGCAGCGGTGACCCCGTCAGACCCCTCCCCTCCACCAGAGAGAGGGTGGAGCCCAGCCGTCCTCCACCACCACCACCAACTCCTCCTCCTAACCCACCTCCTCCCCCAACACCACCACCAACACCACCGCCGCCCAGGGCCTGTGTGCCGCTGGTCGGGGAGGTCGGTGACGGGCAGGAGGGCGGCATGGTGGTGCCGGGGAACACGGCAGCCAGAGGTTTGGGCTCGGACAGGATGGGTGAGTCGTAGGTGCTGCCTTGGGAGGTTCGCAGGGAGATGCGGGAAGGGGAGACGGTGCCGGCGGTGCCGCCAGGGGACTGGCTCCTGGAGGGGAGGGACGCCATCCTCCTCAACACCCGGCTGGACGCCTGAGAGGAAGAAGACGGGAGAAAGACTGTAGCTCCCACATACTGTAAATGTGACATTTAATCCCTGTAGTGTGGTAACGAGGCACCTGTTTTCATTAAAGCTTCATAAAATGCCCTTTCATTTGCACAGGTCATTATGCTTGTGCAAACTCCATTAAATCAAATTATGTACACAATTAAACGGGTGCTTGATATCTAGTGAAGCGCTGAGGATGATGCAGCAGACGACACAAAAATCAATGATAAATAAAAACTGCTTGAACATAAACATTCTGAAATATAAACACTTTGCTCCAACCTTTGTGAGACGAATCTGAAATATCTGAAAGGTCCTCCAATGTCCTTATTAAATGACATTTAATGACATTTTACTGATTTTTAATTAGCATTCACGTAATCCTTGGCATCGCTGTGAACTCCAGGCCCAAAATAACTAAAATGTCAAGTATAATATTCATAACCCTGCAGACAATTAACTCCAGCTCTTGTTTTTGGAATAAATACCTGCAAAATGAAGATTTTCGACGCCGCGCTGCTTCCGTCTGCGAATATATTTGCCAGTTATGAGTGAGGAGACTCTCTCTGAGGGAGGACGCTTCATCATGTCTGATGAAGCATCATTATCTTTTTTATTTGTCCATGTAACTGAGTGTGCGTGCCTTTGAATAAATGTGTAAATTCATTATCGTGTGGGCTGAGCTCTGTGAGTAGTACATATATTACATCTCAGGGAAGACTTGACAGAATCTTTCATATTTATGGGGACAAACATTTACTTTTCCCTCCTTATTACCAAATGTAAAATGTCCCTCAATTACAGACTCAGCCAACTGGATGCCAATCTGTGCTGCCTTAATCCATCGAAGCCTCAAACGCCTCGGAGGAAAATTAAGAGCCGAGACATGTAAGCCCATCCAGCGGGGCTGCTGGGTGTGGAATAAATCAAGAGAGAATTCGAACGGGCTCGCCATTATCTGTCATTCCTGCTTCTACTGTCGAGCAAAGAGTGTATAATTATTAGCCACAGCAAAAAAAAGGAGCCGATAGCGTCGGGAGTCTTCGAAAATTCAGAGGCAAGACTCGATTTGATTGGACAGTTTGTGATGATCATCACTCGCCGCAGCGATTATTGATCCCCCCGCCAGCTGTCATTACTCAGAGATGAAGACCCAAATATTTCTGTTGGGACCAGTCTGAAAAATAAGTCACATATGGGAAGTTAAATGTGAGAAGAAGACCTCTAATGAGAATGCTCTGCCTGAGTTTTCAATAGTGGTATCTGATCTTCAGTTTGTTTGTTGTTTCCAAGATGAAACTTGACCTTTGACCTTTGTGATTTCTAATATATTCTGTGTTTAAAAGGGGTTAAAAAAACACACACACACACACAATAAGTCAAGCAAACAATAAAAAGGCCGGTGGAGATGAGGCCTACCTGCCCTGAGGCTTGACCCTCCGCTCTTGGGCTCCTTGATATCGAGGCCCGGGGCTCCGAACGCACCACATTCTGGTTGCTATAATAACTAACGCTGCTGTCCTGGTAACCGCTGTCTGAGTACGAGGTCATCTGGGCGGAGTGACCTCCTGAGCCTGAGAGGAGAGAGAGAGAGAGAGAGAGATGAGGAAACACTGCGTGCACATTATCACCGCCCGGTGCTGCTGGTGGAGTGCGATCAAACCGATCCGTGCAAACACCATCCACATCAGTCGCAGCAGTTTAAAGATTAGCATGTTATCTCACTTGGCTCTCAACTTGTTAAAAGGCATTATGCACATACAAACGCATGGATATCTGCATTAAGCCTTTATGCTGTTCCTGGAACAATCTGCATATACTGTACAGCTCCGATAATACTGGCCTACTTTCTCCTATAGGATAAGGAGGCGGCAGCGTGTGCAGGATATTTTTACAGACAGACCACTCCAACTCTGAGGAATATAAATAAGGCCAAAGGCAAATTTGTTTTTAACATTTCAAAGAGCTACTCAGAGACTATACTTTTACTACTGATGAAATGCATTGTAATAAGAAGGGAGTCCACTGGTCTTTACATCATTTGCATCCTCATCTCCTGTAATTCCATCCAACACATGTCCAGATAGATAAAAACTAATAGTCTCCTGCACACACAGAAATCACACAACTGCACCAGCTGCAACCCCCCTCCGCTCCATCAGCCTCACTTCATCTCATGCGGTGGTTTAAACACAAGCTTTGAGGAAGCCTGATGGACCGAAACGTCACCCGCTTGAGTGAAGATGCCTAATGTCCAACATTGACAGGCTTCCAGGTGTGAATGTATGGGAAGCAAGATGGTTGAAAATAAAGAATTAAATGCAGGCGGCTGAGCGGGGGCCGGCTGATACGAACAGTCGCTCAGCGGGTGCTCGTGCAGGAGTCATAGCAGCTGCACGTTGGCCTCCTACTGTGGTGTTAATTACAGGTGGAACAGGTGTGATTTGCCATGGAAAGTTCAGAATTTCTACGGTGGCCCTGAGAGATCAACATGGTAGTGCAGCTTAAAAAAAAACACAATGTGTTTCTGTCTTTGCATTTCTTTCCTTGCTGTGCACTGAGCTCTCAGAACCGCCGCAGATTTCTCCTACTTGCCAACAAAAATCATTACTGTGCAACGATGTGTTAGAGTTGGATTTTTTTTTTTTTGCTAAAATACCCGACATGAACTTCAAGATAAATCTGCTCAGTGACAACTAACGAGTCTGATGTATCTTCCTCCTCTGAACCGTGGAGCTTCACTGTTTCCAAAGACTATTACAAACACATCAGTCGGCCATGCTGTTGCACCGGGCGACACCTTCCTTCATCACTGTGAACTCCCACTCTAGTTTACTTTGACACAGTCCTGCACACGCGCCATCCTGCTGGCCCAAATGCTCACTAGAGCACCAAACGTGGATTACTCCACCGCTGAATATAGTCCCTGACAAATGCATAGACTTATCTTGTTTGAATGGTGTTTGCAGTTCACAGATATTTTAGGAAACTACTGGGTATTAAAAGATAAAATTAAATACGATCACTGGTCAGTTTCTTTGGTTTTGGTCTTTTCGTGGGATTTAAATTCAATCTCTATCAAAGTTGCATCAGTTTTGGTTATTACACACCAGATTTGAAGTTGTAAAATCATAAGGTGACACTTTGCTCAGACCCGTGTGGTGTGTACATTTAACAGACCCTCACTGTCATGCAGGGAGGCGCGGTCCGGTTCAGGCAGGTAGAGTCCCTCCTCGGCCTCCAGGTGGCGACCAGACGCCTCCATGGCTCCGCCCTGCGACTCTCCTCCTGCCAGAGCATCTGTCACTTAGTTAAAAACATAACGCAAAGTCCTGGAGAGGCTGTTAGTTAAACATTTATTTGGTGATATAGACGCTGACGGGTTGAATCTTTGACACATTTATCCACGAAAAAAATACAACAGACAGCATCAAAACACAGTCTGCGTGAAGGCAGTTTAATAGCATCACCTCCGCAGACAGGATCCTCTTCATCTAAGTGATGAAACGTAGCGATGCTTTGACACTGCACTGTCTGGCAGGACTTTTGCTTTATTGCAAAGCCGACAGTGAGGAATGAGCGAGGAAATAGAAGAGAGAAGCATCTGTGACAGAGCAGTAAATTCAAAGCTCATCTGGACCGGAGCAAATATTGTTTTCGCCTTGCTCGCCCGGTCGTTGCTGCATTCTGGAGAAATGACTTTATACATCTTAACGCGCCACCTTTAGAGCCGTAGTTTTTCCCCATTTTCCAAAATAACACTGGCATGAAAATGAAACTCTCCACATTTGGACCTTTTGCTTACACTACAAGTGGGTCTCACTTCACACTGTCAATTTAGGGTTTTGAAACCTCAAGCAGCAATTCCTCTGCAAGCCTATCTTTTCAAATATACATATTTCCCTCTAAAATAAAACACGAAAGGTTAGAAGTGAGAAATCATACCTGCTGATCTCCATGCAAACGACTTCTCAGATGAGCTTCAGCATATGAAAAGGAGGTGGAGGAAATGGAGGAGAGATGAGAGCAGAGAGAGACGCAAATCAAATCAGAGCCACAGTCGAACACTCTATATCCAATCAGACCTGGCCGAGGAAACTAGACAGTGTTTTGAATGTAAAAGAAAATAATAAAAATCTATCTTGGGAATCTTTCGCCTCAAAAACATCCCTCCGCTGTCAATCTCCGAGCTACTTGAAGGGCAGGAAGCTCCTGTAAATATAACGTGAATTTCAATTCACTTATCAAATTGGAGTCAGTTGACCCCAGCTGGGGATCTGGCACGTTATATAACCTGAAGAAAAACACTGCACTGTGTTATCTGAGCTGAGAAAGCACCTGCAGCTGGAGGCAAATCATTTCTACTGATAAGACCAACAACCGGATATATAAACACTATTATCTGCAAGATAATGACCAAAGCCGAGGCCCTGCTTCTGATTAGATACAGCGATATTGATTATTAAACATATTTGAAGATTTGAGGAACTTTAGAGCATCTGAAACCAACAATTTCCTATTTTTAGTTCCATTAAAAGGGACAAATGTGACTAAATGTTAATTCACGTAGAGGTGGTGAATCCACCAGTGGTGATGACGCAGATGTGAGTGTTTGTGTTTGTGTGCGGAGTGATGTCTGCTGGTTGTGACAGCGCAATGTGACTGTCAACTAGCCGAACAGCATCCCTCATGAGTGCAGACATTAGTGTTATGCGGTTTGACAGAGGACTCTGCAGCCGTGCATGACTTACAGCCAGCTGTAATGCATATAACAACAGCAATTAGCACTTTTTGGGGGGATACTTTGTTAAAATGACTGCGTCTGGTCAAATTAGTCAGCAGGGAAATGATCATTTTCTCGTTAGTAGTTAAAGAAAAAAACTCTGAATACCACAAATGATGTTTATGTTAAAAAAAGTTATATTTCTGCCAGATGAGAAATTGATTAATCAACCAAATGTTGCAGCCCTGCCCTTCACATAACAGGAAACAAGGCTTTTTAATTCAATTTGGAGAATGAGTTTGGCACAAGTTTTTGCAGCGTAAACTTTTCCAAATCCAATAAAAAAGCTGGAGAGAAATGTGTTACGTCTGAAACAGTATCATCCACAGTATCATCCACACTGACACACACACACACACACACTGTTTGATCTTTCCTACTTTTGGTTTTTTGAATACATACACCAGCTGTTGAGCCCCATGCGCACCGTCTCATCATTTGGTTGCTAAGATACGACTGGGCCCTCTCTTCTAAGCAGGACGTGCTAATGAAAATCCTTAATCTCCACTGTTTGTTGCTTGTCGGTGCAGGGAAAACATGTAAATATGAAAAAAAAAGGGGGGCGGGGGGGCCTCGTGCCACCAAATGTACCTGGTACTGTCTCCCGCCGGCGACTCGGCCCCCAGCATGCACCTCTCCAGCTGGCTCGCCACGATCTGCCGCTCCTCCTCCAGCTCCCGTGTCAGCCGCTCAAACTGGAGCTCCTGCGGCAGAGACATTAACGGCAGCGATTACAAGCCGACATCCACCATGACACAGCAATTTAAGCCTTCCCTTTTTAAGACCCATTTGACGCCAGTTAGAATTAAATGTAAAACCCATTTTGCATTCACTCTGCATGACTTGACTGATTTCTCACCGGCTGTGAGCTCGCTGAGGGACCGCAGCCTTTCTTAAACCTGTTAAAGTGGATTTGAGATTTGAAAAAAAAAACACTAAAACTGTTAATTCCTTTCGGATAATGTAATAACACACATCCGAGGAGTTTCCTGCACAAATCACTCCCGATTGAGCAGAGAGTGACGAAGACATATAGATTTCCAAGCTCTCTCTGTGAACATCTATCAGTAATCGGTCTCTTTGATTACTAATAATCAGTATCAGAGTGGGATCATAGGAGGTAAACAGAGTGTTTGGCTCAAAGTGACAAACTCAGAGTGTTTTAATGGCGACTGAGGAGGAGCTGGTGCACCAATCAATACTCATAACCTTAACCTAATCACACTTTGCACTCCTTTATTATGAATCTACTTCTTTTTATTCCTTTATTTATTATTACAGGGTATGTTTTTATACTTCTTGGACCTGAGTAGCATTTTTCCCATGTTGGATGACCATAAATTAAAATAATCTAAACTAATCTAAATGCAGAATTCTGTATTTAATGCTAATTTGCATACTTTGGAACACACATCACTAGTGTTCACTATGACACCAACCTGGACATTCCGTGTTCTGAACACTACAGTGGTTCAAGTACAAACAAGTGAAGTTCAGTGAAAACTGCAAGTTTGAAACGTCTTCAACTACGTCATGGAAAGAAACAAAGCTCTGGAGATCGATTATCAGGGTGCTCCTGCTCTGCTGGAAGATCCTGGTAAGTGTGAGAGCCCATGGTCACTAATATTAATGATCTTATCAGGTGAAATGGGCATCATTCGGTTTAGATGTTGATTCCAACTCTTCATTTTCTCATTTATAGATCATGGCAGCAGCAGAGCACCAAGTGCGTGGATTGCAGTGACTGGAAGACAAAAGAGAAAGGTCAGTTCTGCAGAGGCCACGCAGAGTAAGAAGGCCAGGACATCTGAGGAGACTGAGCCACCGCGGCACACAGGTGGCGAAGACACCAGGCCAAAGAGAAAGGCCAGTCTCCAGGCGACAGCCCAGAAAAAGAAGAAGAGCAGGACCTCTGAGGCGCCCGGGCCGAGCACTGAGGCGGACATCACAGCGAGGGCAGAGAAACGGAAACTCGGGGGGGACGGGGACGAAAGACCGTCCCCGAAGGACGTGGCCTTGGTGAGATTTCAGGACAGATACGTCCAGCAGCAGAGGCTCGGAGAGGGAGGCTGTGGCACTGTGTTTGCCGGCAACAGGAAAAGAGACAATTTACAAGTAAGATTTAGACACACATTCTTGTAAACACACACGATATGGTCAGAAAGTGCAAACCAAACTTGCTTGTGTCTTGTAGGTCGCCATCAAACACATTCCACATGACAAAGTGTACTGCAAATACATGGTAAGTGACCAGCACTGACAGCCACTCGCTGACTGCACTCTGGGTGAACTCTGCTCACCACTGGAGCTTCTCTCCCTCCCCATCCTCATCCTCTGCTCCCTCGTGGTGTTTCAGACAAGGCAGGGCAGAGTGGTCTCCATGGAAGTGGCAGTGATGTTAAGGCTCAGTGCAACGAAGAAAACCTCTCTGGGGGCTTTCGCACCAATCGCGCTGCTGGACTGGTTCGAGCTTGACGACGAGCTGATCCTGGTCTTGGAGAGACCAATTCCTGCCGACAACCTTCTTGAATACAGACATAAGAATGGAGGATGTCTGGAGGAGAAAGAGGCCAAGGTAAGCTAAGCTCACGAGACAAGTTTTTCATTTTCATCGAGAGTTCATTATCTTGGTGTAAATATTACTTTCAATGTTCTGAAATTTTACAAAAGGCTCCAGACTTTAACACTCGCACATTTTCTCCCAGATCATAATGACACAGCTGGTTGGTGCCGCTCTGTACCTGCAGGAGAACAGCGTCTTCCACAGGGACATAAAGTTGGAGAACATCCTGATCCAGACAAACAGGACCGTCCCCATCATCCGACTCATTGACTTCGGCCTGAGCTGTTTTGTAAAAAAAAGATCGGCTTACAGCTCTTTCTGTGGTAAGATGTCTGGCCTCGACTTTTGCCTTCTGCTCTCTTCATCATCTGACCGTCATATCTGTGTTTTGTGTTTTCCAGGCACAGCCGAACATGCCCCTCCTGAGTGGCACCAACATTCGCTGTACAGGGCCGGACCGTCCACTGCGTGGCAGATAGGAGTGGTTCTCTACGAGATCCTGCACAACTGCTCGGTGTTCGAGACCATGGGCTTCCTCGAGAGTGAGATGGGAATTTACAGCCAACTGTCCGGCGGTAAGGAAATCGCCCCGGTGCATAAAGCCATCTGCAGACACATGTGTTTCACCGTCCTGTCTCCTCTTCTCCTACAGGCTGCAAAGACTTTCTAAATAAGTGTTTAACTCCAGATCCGTCCCATCGTGCCACCCTGCAGGAGCTGATGCATCACCCCTGGCTCCAGTAACCCCCCCCCCCACCCCAACTTTTTCACTATTTTTCTTCTGCTTCAGTGTTTGTTTTAATGATTTTTACTCTTTTTTTGCCATGTACATTTAAATTTCATTTCATTTCTCAATAAAAAATCCATTTCATTCAGAGAATTGACATTTCATGTCAGTCAAAGTGTTGCTGTGAGGAAATGTTCGAGGGATCACGAAGGTCAGGTGTTGACAATGAGAGCGAGCTCTCTCAGATACATTATCTAAAATGTGCAAGAGCTCCTCTTGTTATTCTTACGTGCAGCTAATACTCACTTTTAATATTGATCTTAAAATGAGGAGTTTGGTCCATGAAACAAAACTAAAATGTACGTAGAATATGAGTCATACAGTCAGTCAGCCATTTTTCTAGGTAGGACTATACAGAAGTGATTTCCAACCTAACGACATTCAGAAAGCATGAAGGCCTTGGGTAAAGATAATGTGATTTTACAGACTTAAAGAGTTTCAGCTCTGCTTCTCTCTCTGGCCCTGCTCTCTCTTTTCAGCCTCATCCACCTCCAACGCCGCGGATGAATGAGTGTGTGTACTGCAGGTTAATGGGAATCTGATGCCGCTCGTCAGCTCAATGCTTCACAATTTGAGCGAATCAGCCGTAAATGGGTCAAACTCCCACTCGTTTGGCCTGAAAATCCAACTTGGTCAAGATTACAAAACTTTCTTTTGACTCTTCTCTGTGATGAGGCACAGAAATGTGTTGATATTTAAAAGCCAAACACCACAACAATAAAATGTCCCTCTAATAAAAGGCCAGAGAGCTGGTGGGGAGCCAATGCCTTGCTCAAGGGTGTGAAAGTGGAGCAGATGTTTGCAGACTGTGGCTGAACGGATGGTAGTTTTGGCACCGCCTCATTCGTATTGTGTTACATAACACGGTGGCTTCCCAGCTGCTTCATAAATCTTCTAGGAACCCCAGCTGGTGTCATCACAGAGGTCCACTGGAGAATTAACTGTGTGCAAATAACATCTAAATATAAAAAAAGAATGCGGCCGGGATTCACACCGCTCCTCAGGAATCCTTGTTGGGGAATGTTCTCAGTTTAAAATCACGCGTCTGACAGTTTGTTTGTTTACAGTGACACATTAAACTGCTTCGTCAGCGGTTTGCAGTTTTAAAGGCAGATTGGCAGCTGCAGCCTGTGGAGGGTCTCCAATAAGCCGCATTTGAATTATTAATTTCATCACATCACCATTTACAAGATCAAAATGAAACTTCAAGTCTTGTAAAAGCTGCAGGAGACTGTATGTACACGTTGTTACGGCTGCTTCATGGAGAAGGAATCATTTTTGTCTTTATACATTATTAGCAGGTGTTTATCTGAGGTTTCTTTTCTATCGAGACTGAGTCAACCGTTGCTTCCATCCATCCATCTATCCCTCTATCCATCCATCCTGGTACAGTAGGGCAAAAGTCCTTCAAATCATAATCCTTTAAAAACTACAAAAGACACTTAAATCCACGCTGGCAGCTTGTCATCTGTTTACGTCTCTTGATAAAAGCTCTTTTGTATTTGGGTCAGCTCTGGCCATGTGATGCATGGAGCCTTGACAGTCTCTTTAGTCAGATGGCGTACAGTGATTTAGTTAATGGTCTCATCATGTCGTCTTGTTTGCTTGTGTCTGATCCTCTGCAGACTTAGGAGGTCTGTGTGCTACGGCAGCGGCTGACGGCGAAAAAACAAACTCCACCGGAGTCATGCGAACGACTTCTTTAAAGAGACGCTGACGGAGACGGGGTTTGACACCTCTAACGCACATGTAAACACAGAACCGGCTGTACGGTATCACTTTGGCTCCGGCTGCACGAACATCTAACGATTCCCATGAGGAAATTGGGTTCACAGAGCTAATTTGGCAGAAGTGAGTGTTGATATTTCTGCAGCGATTATTCCAAGTTAATTGGAGAGATGTCTGTCCAGTTAAAAGGGCTGATGTGACTTTGAGGCAGCTGCATGGAAGTATCATAAAACGTCAAATTAATTGCACAACTGCAAAGAAGGAATGAAAGTGGTTTTAACCAAGGATTTAGAATCCAGATTACAACAGTCTAGGGAGTAGATATTAGTACATTTTTCATATTTAGTTTGGTTAATGTGTCTAAAGACGCACTTAATCAATCAGTCAATTAAAAGAAAATGAATCTCCGAAGCAAAATGTTCAATGAGGTTGTTTATATCTGATGTTAAATGGAATATCTTTGCGTTTTTGACAGTATGAATGACTTGATTAATCAAAGATCAAGCAGACATCCTCTGTGCATTAATACAGATCACGCAGGAAATGTATAGAAATAAGGGAGCTGCATGAAAAAAATCCCAATAAGTTCTGCAGATGAGAATCTTGAGTTGTGCAGGACGACAGATGTTCATTCCTCTAAACACTGCCGTGTAATTCAGTCTACTACTGTGATATGAAAACAATACCGTTATCACACACGGGAAGATGGGAGGTCAAAAAAATCGTGAAAGAAAAACACAACATGGTGGAAAATGAGTGGACAGAGGGGACGTTCAAGAACAAGATGTCACTGTGAGTGGATGTGACGGTGTCAGCTGTATTATTGACAGACACTGTGCCTTTCAAAGCGCTGCTGAAACGTGCTGCATCCCTCCTCGGCGTCACTGCTGACTCTGCCCTCCTCTGCTCCGGCTTCTCCTTACATCACTTTGGAGCGGCGCAGAGACAGGACAAGAACACACAGCTCTCCTTGTCCCAGCCTCCACACGTTACGGCACGCCTCGAGGGGGGGGGGGTTAATGCAACCACATTGGGGCCCTATGCCCGTCAACTCGTGATGTCTGGAAACAGGCCCTAGCCCTGCCAGGCCGATGCGCGGCGGTGCCGGGCGACATCTCGTACCAGCTGGGGGCTACCGGACGATTCGCCACGGCTTATTGTGCGCCGTCACAAAGTGTTTTTCTGTCTCTTATCGAGTGACACCAACAGCAGACCTCTGAGTCTTATTCCTTCTTGCCGTGTCTAATCATAGCCCTGCAGTTTGGTTTATCCAGACTGCATCTGTGATATCCGTGAAGTGTTAGGCCTAGTTCTGCTGCTGCTCTCACTGTAACTCGCCATCTGAAAGGGGACAAGTCGCTCCTAAAGACTTTTTCTCTTCTCAACATTTTCGCCTACTCATCTTTGTGTCATGCTGGCAATGACGCAACTAGACACGTCTGACACTACAGGAGATTATTCAGCCGCATTAATTGTGAAAAGGCCTCGATTTGTTTCAAGGGCATGGTTTTTGAAATAAAGTTCAACAATCGTCGACGGCCGAATCATCAGAGGAAAAGCACAGATTGCAGCTGCAACACCCACAGAAGCCTCGATAGATCAGCATGCCGTGCATCCTGCTTTTGTTTTTCCATCTATCCTGCTCCCTCCACCTACGCCTATAACCCATAGATGGATTAAAACACTTTCAGTCTCTTTATACACCCAAACGCCCACCTTTGTTGGAGAGCAACAAGTTGTCTGCGGGCTGTCAAAAGGTATTGTAGCAGACAGCGGCAGTCACTTAACTGGATGAGGCAGGTAGAGGCAAAGTGGGTTTACCAAGGGAGTGAATAACTCCTGGAAATGCGACGAACATCACAGACCGGTGAGATCTGAAAGAGCATTCAGGGTGGGTGTTCCTCTTTCATTTCCACACTGTAGATAAGGAGAAATAAGCTTCATTTTCCACCACAGTGACTCAGCTGCAGACCCCTAACGTGACAAGAGACCTCAGGCGTCCGCGATCTCCAGACAACGAGGCAGGCTGCGACAACAGGCCATCGTAAGCTCTGCCTTTCCAAAAATATGACAGAGAGCAGGCATTCAAATGCAGGCAGATGTCAAACATCAACAGTTCTGGGCCTCAGATATCATCAGGGGCAGGGCAGCGTCGGGCGGTGACATAACTGGATTGACAGAGCTGGTTTAACCCACAGATTCAGATTGTGACCCCGCAGCTCTTATGAGGCGATCCTTCAGCGGCGGAAAAGCAGCCACACAGGACCGCCAGTCATCCGTGGAGAGACCGGCCACTCGGTAAATTCACTTTGACGTCGCGTGTGGTGTTTCTGGCTCTAATCGTCGAAATCAATCTAAATGCGGAAAGCGCTGACGTGGGCCTGGTCTCGACGTTTTATCGAGCCCCTTGTTCCCTCCCTTCATCCTGGGGCCTTCGCTAAGCGCGCACGCTCTTTTCTTCTCCAGCAGCGCCGTGCCTCACATTCATACAGCTGCACCCTGCTTTTACACCTGGGAGCTGCTCCGCACAGCAGCTACTGTCGGCCTCAGAGAAGAGTCTGCAGATGAGGATCTGATAGCAGGATGAAAAACTGACCTACATGAGAATGACTGCGATGTTATCAGTGCTTACAGATCTCTGCAGACGTGCTAGCATCAGTGGCTGACCCATTATGAGTTAGTGTTTCCAAGGATACCAAATTTGTCAGATTGAATGACAGAGAAATGTGAATAAAATGATGATACATCTGATACAAGGTAGCAGCCATAAAATAATTGATTTTTATTTCATGCAATTTAACATTTTACTGCAGATTTATGAGCTTGGATTGGATTCGTTACTTCCTGGAGCCTTTGAGCTATGCTAAGATAACTGGTGGCTTATAGTAGCCAAAGACTGACCCTCCTAATCCAACAGACATCATCCCAAAATGTCAAATGATTCCTTTACTGTTAAATGTGATTGTTTGGTTTTCTGTTTTGCTGCAGTGGAGGTACTTGTACCGACCTGTATCTGAAACACTGATTTTTTTTGAAGAGGGTTTTCCATCGGTGATCGAAGCTGCTGAGTGAGAATATTCATTTGTAGCTGGAGGTCAACTTCAATGTCAATCCAAACGAGCGCAGAATCTTAAACACGGAGCCGTGGCTAATTTATGACAGCTCTGTGAACAGTTCAGATCTGTTATCAGGGACATATTTCAGTTTTGATTTCACAGAACAATGCAGATGGCAGCTACAGACGTCTCATCTTTCATTCCGGAGCAACATTGCCACAGGCTGTTGTCTAAACATCTAATCAATCTCACCATGTTTGCTCAAGAAGTGACAAAATTAAACAGCGCACTGACACTATGTAGGTTTTAGGTTTCCAAGTGGCCCTGGCTCCAGCTCTGGTATCCCCCCCCTCCACAACCACCACCCACCCCACCCGGCTCACGTCTATCACTCTCCGACTTTTAATGGGCTAAATGAGAGCAAAGTGGAAAAGCATCAGGGCCTGAGCACAATGGAAGGCAATAACTGATGTGCTCCATTTAGCACGTCTAATTTGACATTTCTGTGGGGGAACTGCAGGCGGTAGATTTGACGCTTCAGCAGCGCCGCCGCCTGCATCCAAACACACAGGAAGGTAAAGCAGCTTGATTATATTTTCTGGTAGCAGCCTGTTCAACAGTCTGAGACAAGCTACATGATCGAGTTTTGCTCTCTGGCAACTTCCGACTTTAAGACGGCGCCGTGCTGTATATATATGTACTTTGTTGGCTGCTAATCATCTGTTCCTTTCTGCCTTGTTATCAGCATGCACACGCCCATTAGAGAAATCAAGAAATCAAACAGCCTTTCTCTGGAGCAGACATATTACAGCTGCACTGCTTCGTCTTTCTCCTCATAAGTCCTCATAAGTAAACAGATTATGTGTCACTGCCTCACTAGACAACCCATATTAACATTGCCTGCTGTGCCGTTCCTATCTGTGCCACATCGTGCAAACAACTCCTCATCCTTTAACTTCAACTCTCAGCCAGTGCCTCTCAAAACAATCCACCTGAACTTTCCGAAAATGGAGCGATTTGGTCGTTTCTGTTTGGCTACAGGAAATATTCCCGCAACGCCGCCTTGGCCTTCCAGGTCCAGATGCTGCTTTGTGGGAAAATGCAAACAAAAGCAACAGAAAGTGATATTTTTCTGCTAACTTTGCAGGAGGAGTGTCTAACATCAAAGGGAAAGAGCTGTGGAAAAATTAAAAAGTCACAAAATAAGCATTGAGCATCAAATTTCATATCACTACAAAGCAAGGCCCGTCTCCAGGGACAGACATTAATGCCAATGTTTTGCATCTGTTTATATCGCTTCTCTTTTCTGCTGCACTTTGCATGCCAACCACACATCAATGACTATGATAATGTTTTAGAATTCTTTAAATGTGAATTAAGACGATAGATTTTTATATGCATGACCGTTTCTGACAGATTCTGTACAAATATAAACACAGCCAACACGTGCACGCTCCTGCACTGCAACACAACACAGTGCATCTGCAGGAGCCATGATGCAGCAGTCATGCAGTCTCTCCTGCGAACCCTCTGAGCTGCTGAGCTTCCAGCAGCGCTAAGTGTGATCAAGAGGAAACGGAGCCAAAGCGAAAACCAAAGCAACTTCAAGGAAGCTGGAACAACCTCTTCCTTAACTCCACATCAGTCAAGGCTTCAGAGCAAATCTGCAGCCCACATTTTTATCTGCTTGCTCCAAAAGAAATTGCAGATTAAAAGTAAGAGCTGATTCTCTTTTCTTGGACATCTTAAGCCTTTAAATAGCAGTGTGCCTGATTCAGAGGCGCACATCAGGGAACTAAGTTGAGAACATGGCCAGTGTCCAGGCATAATTAAGAGCAGGGGAGCAGACAGAGTTCCCCGTTGACGACGGGATAGAAAGAAGCATTAAAAATAACAGCAGAGACGGGATGCAGATGGAGAGACGGAGGCTGTGTCCTCACTCCAGCTGTAAGTGTCTCACTCATATCGGTTTTTCCATGAGTAGCAGTGGCAAAAAAAGAAAAAAAAAAAAGTTTCCATCTCTGGCTGTCACTTCACGTCAGCGTGCCACAATCAAATCTGAGCTGTTCGTTAAGCCTCACATCAAGTAACCAGAGACAAAGGGAGCAGGCGTCGGCGCGGGGCGGCTGGCCATCGGTGGGAAAAGCTTCAGTTTGCTCAGAAGCAGAAGACAGAGACCGCAAGTGAAATGTGTGATAAACAAGCCGAGAAAACAAGAACACACTCACAGTTTGAAAACGCTGCTGTCAGTTCACATAAAGCTCCGTTCAAAACTTTACCTGCTGACCTTGTTCCACAGAAGTTGTTCTGCACAAATCTGCAAATTTTAAAATAGAAATCCAACTGCACCGAGCACCGAGGGTTTCTAATGCTTTTAGAACTTAACAACAACTCAGTGTTTTGTTTTGGTTTGGTTTCATCTTCCCCAGGATGGAGAATCATGAAAGTCCCAGTGGGAATGATTAATGAGTGTTTTAATTGAATTTAGGGAGACCCACTTATTTCTTAAGTCTTCTCTGGAGATAACGCTCGGATGTGCTCTGGAAATTTGGGTGAATCAGACTGAAAACGATGAGTAAGAGATACAAAACAGCAACAAAGAGAAGCAATGTGACCATTTGTAGTTGCCTTATAGTCTGGAGGAGGGGGGGAAAGGGGGGTCTGAGCCCACAGGTCCACTGTTTCATAATCTGCCCTCAGGTTTGTAGCTTCTTAAACCAGTGTGTGAGCAGTGTGAGCAGGGAATGGCCGAGGTGGGAGGATAACGCCCCCCCTGTGCCTTACCTGCTCCTTGACGGACGCCAGGAGGTTAGTGGTGGTGGTGTTGCTGGCGTCCGACGGGAGACTCCGATCGCTCGGCCCCTCTCTGACCACCACGGGCCCTTCCCCCTCCGCGTCCCCTTCCTCCATCGCCCGCACCTGGCCGCTGTAGTCCGGAGCCGGCTGGCTGCTGAGGCGCCCTCTCTGACCCTGCACAAGGACTACAAGACGGTCAGGATGTGGACAAGGTGGAAAACAGTGAACAAGAAAAAAAAATCACTGTCACAGGCCTGGGAGCCTCTGAGCATGTCGACGTGCATTTACAGGCAGCATATTTTGTTTTACCTACTATGATAATCCTGCAGGGATTGACTTTGACCTTAAGATGTGAGCTCGTCTGTTTTCTAAACCTCCATAATATCCCTGTGGGGAACTCAGTGATTTCATGGTGACCTTATACCACTCAGCCACAGAGTGATTGTGGCTTTTCATGCACCTTTAGTTTCAATGTCTATGGAGGCACAGTACTGTGGACCTTTATCTTATGCAGATAGATTTATATTTAATCTCCTCTGTGGCTATCAAGTGGGGATTTAACCCTTCCCTCACGCATGCAACTGCAGATCTACCCATAAAAACAATAGCAATAGTTTTACCTTAAAGGTTAAGCATTGCATTTGCAGGTTTGCATGCACGCGACACAGCAGAAGCATTTAAGAGCATGTCACGTTCTTGGTTTATCTTCTCCATGTTCTATACCACAGATGAGCCCTCATCATATGTTACCCAGCAGCCCGTCAGTCAAACGTGCACATCAATCAATCCACCAGCATCCGGCAAGCCAAGGACGAGGTGACACCGACCCACCGGACCGGAGACCCGGGAGCAGGAGCGCGGCTGCACCCTCCCTCCCTCCTCCGCCTCCGTGCCCGGTTCACACAAGCCGTGGCGCCCGCCCCGACTGCAAGCGGCTGCGGCTGTCAGTGCGACTCACCGGCCAGATGTTGCTGTTAGAAGCAGGCCACAGCTGGCTCAATCCGTGCTGTTACGCATCCATCCTCCTCCCACAGGCGGCAGTGACAGCTTCTACATTCCCCACGCGCCGACGCGGCAAATAAACAAAAACAAACAGCAAACAGTCTCGTGCACGTCCACACACGCTCCTCGTGCAATAGTAAGTGTATCTTGTTTTTCTTTTTTCTTTTCTTTTTTTACCTGGTGTGGATTTTCAGTGCACCCATCTACCCCTGGCGTCCGCGCGGCACCCAGCCACCCACCCACCAACCAACCCGCCCAGCCACTATTAGCTACCGATCAGCGGCGTGACGTCACCATGCGGCTATGGACTATTATCCGATACAGGAATCGATCATCTGCCGATGCACCGTTGCACGCGCCGCCGCCGCTGCTGCCGCCGCCGCTGGAGCTGCAGAAGCCGAGTTGAGCTGCAGCGCTGCAGCTCCGTGCAAACAGGAGCTGCCGGAGAGGAAGGATGCAGCCTGCAGCCAGCGTGCGTGCGTGCGTGCGTGCGCGCGCGTGTGTTTTCTCTCCCGTGCACACTGCTGAAGGCCTGATTGGTTTTTCTGGGATTCATGCAAGAGTTAAAGTTTGACAAGTGTTTGAGTGGCAGTTACATTTTTGAGGTGATCAGCCATTTTTTCTTTTATTAGAAATGCCTGTTACGTCATTTATAAGAAAGCAAGTCCATGAGAGATAACACCCTGTCTGATAACACCCACCCTTTCATGCAAACCCAGTGATTCACCAGCAGATTGATGTGAGAATTCACATCTGATAGAAAATAAAGTGGAAATAAGATGATTATGTGTTTGTTCATGTCTTTATTGGAGACTAAACAGCAGGGAGAAAAGAGGGAGACAAAGAGTCGACAGTGGTTTACATGCACATGCCCATTTATTTAAATGATAATTAAGAGTCTGTGTGAGTCTTACATTGAGTTGAGTCAGGTAGATTTCTCCTCACTACAAACACTTGAGATTAAGAGCTGCCTTCTTCACTCTCCTCCGGTACATTTCCATTAAAAAAAAAAAAAAAAAAAAAAAAAAAAAAAAAAGAAAGGAACAGATACCACTTGCAGATAACAAGCAAGGGGAGGGGTTGGCACACCAGTGACAAGACTTTAGGGGAGGATACGCCACTAAAGGCTCCCACTGATGGTTTGTAGACGGATCACGGCACCAGAGGAGGAATAAACTCGACCTAACACTTACTTTGAAATGTTAATACTGTAAATACTTTACCTGAATAATCAACAGTTCATAGAAATAAACCCGTTCTTCAACGCAAACAATATCCAAAGATGATACATTCGCCGTTCCTTGTACTGCAAAACAAAAAAAAAACCCAGTGTCACTAAAGACAGGGAAGCGTCTAAAAGTTTTGGGAACGACACTCGACACTTGTTAATAACCACACACAGATTTCTTAAATGATGCGTCGCTGCTTAGATACACCGCGTTGAGCCTGTTGCTGCTGCATCATCTGGACACGCACGCGTCGCCCTCTCCTCCTCATTTACACAGCGTTTCTCATTCACCAGGGATTAGGATTTCACTGCCACAGTCACGGCTAAAGACGTTGTAACTGTTAAACAGCTCCAGGCCAACCTGTCAATCAAATGTCCAAGAAATCCATGACTTTTTTTTTGTCCTCCACAGACATCCTGACAGTCTTAACTAACGCTGCATAAACAAGCAGGAGAGGAAGACACGGGGTGTGATGCAAAGGTTTGGAAGAGCTCTTGATTTTCTTCATCTAATTGACATATTATTTTGAAGAGACGAGACAGGAAACGGGAGAGAAATCTGCCATGAAACATAAAGTCCATTTGTGCACAAATGATGCAGCAGTAGCTACTCCACGCGTCATGAGATGGAGGGTTTTGGTGCGCCCGGGCTGTGCACTAACACTACACTTCTCCTACTGGTGTCTACTACGTCAAAACACTGCAAGAGCAGGGAGAAACGGCTTGGTTGGCATGTTCAGAACTCACTTTCTAAAGACTCGGCTGCCTTAATCTTCAACTGGGAATCACACCGGAGCTGACTCTCAGTGTCGTCGCTCTGCAGAGGGTGGCCTCCTTCTCGCTGTTTCCTCTTTTATCTCTTGTTTGGAGTTACTGAGCTGAAGGAGAGCTCCAAGCTTTGACATGCAGGAAACATCTAATCTAGTTCTTTGATTAGGAAGCTTCTGGAGCAAACATATCTGGACCGGCATCAAACATTTGCCTTTGTTACTGATGAGCTTCTTTACTAATAAGCAGCGATAAGAAAGTTGAATCTGCACCAGCTGCTGTCGCTACTATGGAAACAAGCAGATGTCACTTTCTTTAATTGAGCCTTTGAGTTTTATTAAAAGCTTTTTTCTTCTAAATGGGCTTCTATTCTAAAAGCAGCCTCTTGTTTCTTTAGTTTATGGGGAACACAGGCGAAGAGGAACCTTTTGCAGAGCAGCAACCTAAAAATCTGATTTGGCCCTTTGTAATCAAACCTACAGCAGCGGCTGTGGCCTTCAGTTCGCACTTCGGCATGCGGTCACCGCTGCGGGGCGGCTGTCTCAACGGATGATCGTATCCGCCCCCGCAGCCGAAAAACACACAGACCTCCAACGTCCCTTCGGAGAGCAGGAGCCCTTCACCAAAACAAACAAACGTCGCACGTCACTGGAACCACAACTCATTAACACGATCACTTTGAAAAATTCACTAGCTCGATCTTCATACAACCAGGGAGGGGAACCAACACCCGGACACAGCTGGATTAAGACAGGATCCAAAAGTTAGTTTCCCTCCCCGAGCACAACTCGTCTTTCAAATCGAGAACAAACGACAATGAAGAATCAAAAAATACTGCCTGCACCGACACATCTACTCAGCAAAATAAGCGTGGATCTTGTTTTTTTTGTTTTTTTTTACAACTTAAAGGCAAATAAATACAGATGACAGTACCTTTTGCATAAACATGGATACAAAAACCTAAGAGTCAGTGGATGTACAATAAATGCGAGTGAATCTGTGAGGGGCGGAGTGGCGTGTTCGTGGATTCGTGACACCATCAAACAGGTGTTGGGAAGAAACCAACCACCCCCCACCACCACCCCCCGAGGACCGCTCGGGCCTCTCCGGAGGAGAACCTGCGCGCTCTACTCCAGATCGTCCACGTCCTCCGTCGCGATGGTGCTGGTCTGTTCTGAGGTCACACCTGCAAAACATGACAACCATCAACGCCTGAGGCCTCGGAGTTTAGGATCTCATATGTGCAACAATGGAGAATACGTGTCTCTCTGGGTTTTCTTTTGCAAAATCTGAATGGATTTCTTATTTTAGCCCAAAGTGATGAGCAAACACGTTTGCTCCTCAGCGAGCTGCAGCCGACTCTACTCTGCATTTTAAACGAAGCTGAACCAATCCCTGTGTCGTACTTGAGGCATCGTCGTCGTTAGGAGACTTCTTCTGCTCCTCCACGTAACCATGACTCAGCAGCTTGGACATGCTGACAGGGGGGGCCTTCTTATCGTAAGACCTGAGGAGGAACAGAAGCCGGTGCCGTCAGTGTCGACTTCACTCCTACTGTAAATGAATCTGAGGCTCATTTATCTCACAAAGCCCTTTGCTGAATTAATTACACTCTTCTTACTCTGCACAAAAAAGATTTATGCAAATAAGAAGTGGATGTTTCATATTTGGTTGCAAATTCTTTAAAGTTAACAGATGCACTCACGTTCTCTTGTATTTGTTGGTCAGGGACAGACCTTCCAACTGACCGGCAGCACCGTCAGGAGACATCTGTGGGATGGAGAGGTCACAGAACCTCCTGGTTATACACAGTGTGAACTGATTCCAACACAGCACCGAGCAACTAATTCACCTTGCTGTTAAAGATGCAGGTTAAATAAGCAAGTCAAAAAAGATCTGGGTGATACAGCAGAGGATGAAATGATGGAGGGGAAACTTCAGTCATGCAATGAAAATGATTCAAGAAACTGGCTTAAACCCAACCAGCAAAATAAAGCTCACTTTAATCCCACATGAAGCCTGTTACAGGCCTAGATCAACAAACACTCTACCTTTGATTCATACCAAAATATCCAAAAGACATCTATTAAAAAACATATAAAGCTTTCCGAGTATCTTTTGCTGCTGCAATAGATCACTCTGTACTCACCTGAGACTTTTATCAATATTTCCAAAATGTTCACAGAGCGAAAGCGGCAGCAGAAAAAATGAAATGCGCATGGACTCTAACCAAAATGTGGAAGCAACGGTGGAGCAAAACTCATGAGAAAATAAATGGAAAGGTGATGGTGGAAATCAAAACCATAAAGGATGGCATGGCGTCCATGTTGGGGGAGGGAGGGGTTGACTAGTTTGGGCCATTCACCTTATCTTTACCAAAACTATCAGTCTCTCTTTCCCAAGACGAACTGTTATCAGTGCCAAACGGTGCAGCCAGAGGCTGGACGCCCCCCTTCATCCGGCTGTCGGGGGATGTTGCTTTGCTTCCACTGTAAGCACAAAACCATGGTGACATTTGAAGTGAAATCACTGCATGTCACTCATCACATAGCGGCGGTTTTCTTTGTTTTGCTCCACGCCGAGCATCAGAAGCAGCTTTTACAACATGTGTTTTGTCTTGAATCAGGTGTTGGTTCTTAAATCAAACTCTGAGACATGTTTTCCTGCTTCGTGACATCTCCTCTTTGTCGAATATTCACACTTTATAGTATTTTTTTTTTTTTTTTTAGAGAATTCAGGCTCAAGGTTAGAAAATGTTATTCCAATGTTATTTCTGAATCACACACAAACCCATCGTCTCCACCTGTGACGCAGCGTCTTCATCATGTTACATTTCTTACTTCAGTGTCTTACCCGTTCGCCTCATCACCTCCGAACCAGTTGGGCGGGTTGTAGCTCTTCTTTGGTTTATCGTCAACATCAACATCGTGACTCAACAGCCCTGCGAGGTGAAGGTGGCGGCGGTGGCGGAGAGGGAGGACACACATAGACAATATTCAAAATGAAACAAAAACCCTGCAAGCAATCACGAGCCTTGTATCTCACCTATGAAAGCACAGTGTGACATCTAACTTGCAGTCTATTCAGCTCAGGGGCAGAATAATTACTCAGCAGCTTAACAAGTTTCCCATCTCCCTGCTCTTCTCCTGCTTTGATACCACATTAGCGGCACAACAATGGTCATTGTCTGCACTGCTTATCAAAACAAGCAGGCAATTTAGCTGCTGTTAAAATATTGTGGGGGAAAAAAGAAGCCTAATGTAAATTTGTGTGAAAAAAAAGCCATTTTAGATGATTTTAGCTGCAGGCGACATGAAATCTAACATTTAAACAGAAAAACTAATCACAAACATACATTTCGAGAATCTCTAAATCAGTTTTAATACTGCAGCTGTGCTTTATGTTTCCTCATCAACATAGTCTCATGCGCAGCGTTCCCAGTGGGGTCATGCACTGTTTTCAGTGAGCAACAGGAGCATTAAAACTGAATTTTGTCGTGGAACGATGTGATGTTTAGCAAACACACAAGAAACATTAATAAACTAATAGATCAATAAAAAAATAAATGAGCAGTAATTGTTTGTGCTGCTCCTCCTGACATCAGCATGCGACCTCCCTAATTAAATAATGAGTCTTGTGAATGTATTTGCAAAGAAAAACATATTAATTGGAGTAACTGTGCCAAAAAAAAAAAAAAAAAAAAAAGGCAAGACTGACATGTTTTATATCTGTATTAGTAAAAACGATAACCCGAACCCAACACATTCAAAGTGTCCTTTACCTTTGTGGCCTCCCTGCTTTGCGAGCTTGACGTAGTCCGAGTCGGTCTCAAATATCCCGACTCTCCGGCCGCTGATCCTCTCCACCGGAGTGCTTTCATCAGCCGTTTGGGACAGACCGGGGATCTGGGAGGTCGGTCCAGTCACGCCACTGGTCACGGCCCCGGGCTTTATGCCTGGAATGGATTGAGAATTACATGCGCATGCTTTGTGCTAGTGTGTGGCTCCATTTGCAAGAAATGATTCCTCTGTATGCAACCTACATACAAAACCACAGAGCACTGCATGTCCACTCTGTGGTGGAGGCAGACAATGTAAAGATGCATGGAAATAATCACTGTATATGACTTGATTTAAGTCAAGCTGACAACCCTAAGTGTCATGAGGTCACGTGGCTTACCTCCAGGTTTGGTCCTTCGATGGTTGGGGACAGCGGTGCTCATTTCACCTGCAGACATCACACAGTCTGGACAGGTTGTAATAAGACATTTCAAAAACACAGCAAGGCCTGAGGTAACAATCCTCACTGTCTAACACTGGAGATGAAGTGTTAGACAGTGGATCAAGTATTTTCATATTTTTCTAAGGCTCGTTTTTAATAGTAACATGATGTGATAAAGAATCATAGAATAATAACCAACAACCAGAATGACATAAGTGTTAATGATAAAATACCACATTTAAGACAAACGGGGGATTTTTGAAAAATAATTTTTGTACCAAATGTATCACAATATCAAAAACAATCATAAAACAATGCAAATCATGTTGCACATGAAGTGTAATTCACAGCTATGATGTCCTACAGCATCATTTCTTCACACAGTTTGGTAGTGTTTCCCTCCCATCAATAACATCTAGCCTATCTGTGCTCTTTGAACAACACATGAGAACCAGGACGTTAACAGAATCATTAAAGGAAAACAGCAAACGACAGTTGTTCACGTATAATATTTAAATGAACCACACTAGCTATCGATTAGCCGACAGCTGCAGCTGTCACACAGAAAAACCACGCAAACCACGCTACTAAAAATTTGCACGTTTAACAAATAGTAAGCTCACTTTATAGAGGATGCACACGTGAAATGCACAAGCATCGTTTATGGTTTGTTCGGGGTTGTAGTTTTTATCATCAACGTGGCTAACAAAGCAATGCTAACATAGTTAGCCGCCTAGCTAGCTGCCGCAGTAGGTTGCCACCGCGAACCTATTCTGACGTGCAGCAACGCTACGTTTCAGACAAACAGTGAACGATATTAACGGTATAAACTCAGTCACATGTCTTACTTCAGCAGTTTAGTTTCTTTTGTGGTAATGAATGAGGGGTAAACACCGGGATGCTGCAATTAAATCCCGTTAGCTTCTTCTTATTCTGCAGGCAGGGCTGAACGCACACACTTCCGGTGGCACCTGCAGCCGACTTCCGGTACGCTAACCAAAGATCGTCTATATGCGAAGATACCTGATGGGTGTTTGTAGGCGTGATTTTTCACAGTACAGTTTGTCAATCTGACCTTAAAGTGGAACGGAGTGAGAGCTCTTTTTCATTGTTCATGCTGTTTTTGCATTGCGAGACGATCTTTGGTGTAACCACCAAGCGTGGACATTTAAAAAGTACAAAATTTAGCTCTTTGCAGCCTTCTTTATGTGAAAAAACACTACTTTATGGTTATAATCCATTGGTATTCAGAGTTGTACTTTCACTTTTGATATTTTAAGAACATTCTCCTGATCGTTATTACAGCATATTCTTAAATTGTGTCAAAATGCAGGACTTTGACTTCCTAGGCCTTCTATTTTTACTATATTACTGTTGGATTCAATGCTTCCTTGCTATAAGGGCAAGTGTCTTCTTCTGCTTGTGTAAAATTGTGAATACCAACAAACCACAACACATGATGCTACTGTTTCCAGAACAAACTCAAGTCAAAAATTTTTTATTGTGCTCAACAGATTTAAATTTCATGAAACAGAATTGATGAAATTAGAGCAAACAGTATTAGTATTATTATATTAACTCTGCAAAGATAAATTGCCATCACAGTGCCATATATTAAAATGACTTTACATGCTCTTAATAAGCTCTAATATACTATAAAAAGTGGTTATTTTGATGCCACACACTGACTTTCATTCCAAAAGGAGATAAACAATAAAACGGTTACTGACTCAAACGCAAACTCATGAAGCAGAACAACAAGTAAAAACATTTTGGAATGAAGGCTTCAACTCATTTACATAAACATCATCAGTATCATCAGCGCATGCAGAAAACACCTTAGCAGGGAAAACAGGTTAACATGAGGAAACCAATAAGTGATGCAAATAAGGCAACAGCAGTCAGGTTAGGAGAGTACTACCAGTGCACTTTGATTGGCAGCCATTTCTTTTGTTCAGCTTCGGAGGCCGCTCAGAAGTCTTTGCCGCAGTCGGGGCAGAAGATGTCGTCTTTGCACGTCAGGAAACCTCGGCCCACCAGAGACACGGAGCACCTTTTGCAGTTGAAGCAGCTGTTGTGCCACTGACGCTGCTCGAACGAGATGTACTTGCTGCCTCCGAGACCTGAGACAAAAGCAGCAAATTGATAATATGAGTGATGTGCGGCACAAGGCAAAAACAAAACAAGCTTGTTCCCAATGGTCTCATGATCTCTGTAATGTAATAACCCTGTAATTGGATACACAGGACGCAGGGCTTAGATCTTGTGCTGCCTTTACTGCCTTTTATTCTGTATTTAATGGTGACTCACCATACATCTAAAGCGTGTGTGATAAACTAGGCATGCGGTTTTTAAACTACAAACTGATTTCAAACTGATTTGGGACAAGCATTGCTGAGATGTTTCTGCAAAATCAAAACTCAAGAATGACCCCAATCCCATATGTAAGCTCAGGTGAAGCTTTACCGCTAATCGGGGTGGTGCAGTAGGCACATTTCTTGGCAAACAGGTTGCAGAAGCAGTCGAAGCAGTAGGCGAAGTCGTCCCGAGAGGTGAACCTCTGGCCGGCCAGCTGCTGCTTGCAGCCGATGCAAACGAAGCACTCCTTATGCCAGGGCTGGTCGCGGTAGTTCACTCCTCCAGTGGTGATGGGCTGCAAAAGGTAATGACACAATAATGTCTAGGATCTTGTATGAGATCCCTGATGAAGGCCACAAAGATGCAGAGCTCCTATATATTAATGCTTATATCATACAGTTTTATCTCACACATGATGTCACAGATGACTGCTGCCTCACCTCCCAGCCTCCTCATCCATCTGTTTCCTGCTCTATACCATAACAACATCTCATCCTCCCTCCTTCACTGCATGTCTTTTCAAAACTGCACCATCAGCAGTGTTCAGCCATAAGTATAAAGCATGACCTCTTAGACTTGTATATTTCACTCAGCAGAGCATCGTCTTTAACTTTAAATCCACCCAGGGGACGTCTGAGGGAAAACTCATGGTTCAAGAGGTTAACTTTGCTTTTAAATGTCTCACAAACTGAATATTGATCTTGGAATTGACCTGACATCTAAAACCTGTTGCATTTGCAGAAAATCACTGACTCATAATAATATTCAATCGACTGCAAAACACTTGGTCCACATCCATGTGTGGATGTGGACCACTTTTACCTTCTTGCACTGGACGCACTGCAGAGCAAACTGCTTCTCATAGCAGGGCAGGCAGTAGTTGCTGGCGTCCTTCTGGACGAAGCTCCTGGTGCCGATGGGCTGCTGGCAGCGGTTGCAGGTGAAGCAGTTCTCGTGCCAGCTGTTGCCCTTGTGCTCCATCTTTTTAGAGCCTGCTGAGACAAAGAGAAATGAGTCCTCGCGCTAACAAATGCCATTTTTCAATTTACCCTGCACGTCAGCACATGCCATCCAACTGGCGGTGATGTGCCCGCTCGCTCTTGATCTCCATGCCCACTAAAGCTATTATGACTTTGGCAGCACAATAACAGCATGTAGGCTTATCTCCATCATCATATCATTCATTACATTTTCATCATATCATCAAATTTGACGTCTGCCCGCCGAACAGAATTTATGTGTCTAAAAAGTTAGCACCATCCTACAGGTAATCACATCAACTAGTTATAGCCAATGGCATTTTACTGATGTTATGTAAGTTCCTAATGCAACTGACGTGACAGCTATGACCTGGAATAAGCACTTTGTGGAGTGACATTTGTGAATATGACGAGGATTTAAACCTGATTAAATGTATGGGAGGAAATGAAAGAATCTAAATTCATAAACGCATCACCTGGCATGATGGTCTTCAAGCACGCGTGGCACTTGGCGGAGTACTCATTGCTGTAGCAGTCGGTGCACATCAGCATATCATCCTTGGTGGCGAAAGGCCGATCCACCAGAGACCGGCTGCACTTGATGCACAGGAAGCAGTCGCTGTGCCAGTGGCGCTCCTTGTATGAGAGATCCTGCAGAGTGGGAATCAGAGGAGTGAGTGCAAAAGTGATAGGAGACAAAGAACAGGGCCGACTTTGGAAGATGGAGAGGCAAATTCGTGGTGAGAAGTTTGACCTTGCTGGTGCAGGAGATGAGCTTCTGGCACACTTCGCAGGTGTGGGAGAAGATCGACTCGTAGCACTTGATGCAGTACGGGTTCTCCTCCTTCAGGATGTACTTGAGCCCGTACAGGGACTCGTTACACTCTGTGCAGTCGTAGCGCTCAGTCATGTTGCCTAAAACCTCCTGCGAGACAGAGACATAAAAACAGAGTCGTAAATATTATGCAACCGCAGCTAAAACGCTCGCATATTAGCCAAGATTAACCACCATGTACTTGGACTGGATTCCTGTAGCTGCAGAGCTGCTGACTGCTCCTACTTCTAAGGATCACACAGTGCCATAAATTACATCATGCCTCCATGACCAGGTACAGAGGCCGGTCCCTCTGAGGCCACGGGAAACCATAATTGAGTACTACATACAACAAATTAGGCCGAGGAATGTGGCAAACTGCCCCCACAAGGGCACACACTGAGTAAATGCCTTCCACCATATTAATGGACATGGTGTGACTTTTAAATCTGGTTTACTGGCTCCAAAAGTCTTAAGTTAAAGAGGTCAAATTTAGCCCTGATTACATTAAATGAGTGGCACCGCTCATCTGCAGCGGCAAAAATTAGTTTTAGGAAATTTCAGAGTAAAACATGAAAAGGAGGAGAAGAAGAAGAGCAATAAATACACTGGAATGAGACAAAGTGGTCTGCATTGTCATCTGCTGCAGACTTTTTAAATCATTTGGTTTAAGATGTGTCAGGTTGTTTGTGTTTTTTTGGATCCGTCCTGTTTAGACAGGTGGATGCTCTTTACAGGGAGAACTCCTGCTGGTCTGGGTTCTGCTCTGCTCGGTCCCAAAACCACCACACCAGACGGCGTAGACGAGCATCACCGTCCCATCACTGGAAGGTGGCCTGAGGACAAATCACACTGGTACGAACAGGAAGAGACGAAGCAAACTGTGTTTTTTTTACAAACTGGCTGGAAGTATAACCGAATAATGTGATTTGAGTTATTGGCCTCTTCATCTTGATGTCGGACATTAAAGGTTGGACGCAGCTGCTCGTATCCTCTGGACAACATGATGTAGCATTCAAAACTTCACATTCCATTTTCTTTTTTTCTTTTTGAAGACTTTGAGCGAGCAGCTCCAAAAAAAAAAGCCTCTAAACCTCCACAAATCCTGGATTATGCTCAGCTAAGTATGTTAGGGTACAAAATATGTTGCAACACAACAGCTGTCCAACTTCATTTTTAACACAGACCTGAGCTGAGCGAAGACATTTCAGACTTGATTTCCTTACATCCCATGTTATCCAATCAGCTGCACCCCCTCTCTATAAATCCTCCATACTTCCCTGTAAACCTGTGCCATCAATACCTCCCCTTACCTCCCTCTGTACCTGCTATATAATCTCTCCTCTTCTTACACATGCTTTATTCCCCTTATACCCCTACATACCCCAACTACTCTTTCCCATTACCTCTTTTACCCTCTACATTCATCCCTTACCCTCTCGTCACCTCTCTAAATCCTCTATAATCCCAGCATACACCCAAATAAACCCCCTGTAAACTTCTATACCCCAATTAAAACCCTAAAATGCCTCCCGTCTGAAATCCTGCATAACCTTAAAATAACTCTATAAAACTCACTATGTCTCTCTTTCCATCATGCATCAGCCTTTGACATGTTGCTTTCTCCTTTAAAAGCTTTTTTACCTCTATTTTCAATGCACATGTGAAAAGAAATAACTCAAAGATAAAGACTTGCTCCTCGTCCACGTTCCCTCTATTTCACAACCCTGCACAAACAATCCTCTAATCTTCTAAACACCACATTGCAGATTTGATAGAGGGTAAAAAATGCCACATTTCTCTTGAAAACATTATGAAAGAGTGGAGAATAAAAGACAGAGAAGCAGAGACAGACAGGACACTGGGTAAAGAGAGCAGAGAGTAAGACTTAAGGTGTTTACCTGTCGGTGCTGCCTCGGCGTCAGACTCAGAGCCTGTTTGCAGACTGAGACCAGAGGTGTCTGTAAAGTGCTGCAGTCCATCTGCTTTATAAAATTAGAGCAGAATATGACCCAGGCCGGGGCAGGAAGGTGGAGGCAGTGGTGTGACCAGAGTGGGCAGGTCAGTTTATATTCAGACCGCTATAAATTCAGGAACAGGCAGAAATTCCCATCAAATCCCAGGAAAGTTGTTTCCTCTCCTTTATTTGTGAGGATTTTAAACATCTGCGACCGGTTCAATGAGATTTGCTCGCTGTAATTAAGTCATTAAGCCCTTTAGCTGTGAAACCCAACAGCTGCTGACCTGCTGCTGCTGGTGCTGTGGCGATCTTTCAGGGTTAAAGGTCAAACTGTCTTCCTGCAGCAATGCACAGGTGAACTCCAAGGTGTATCATGATGGGGCTTGGTTACTGCTGCGAGATGAATCTATAACTTGAGTCCTGTTTCCAAAAGTATGCACTTTAGCTGAAAATGAGTTAGTCTGGATTTAAAATGTAGATTTCTTGATGCAATAGAACAACATTTTAAGTTCATTTGGATTAGTTAGATTGTGTGTGTGTGTGTGATTGCTTTTGGTATATATTTAATATACAGATGCACACACATTGGTGATTGGATGATTAATGGTAATAGCACTAACGCAGTAATCATGGGCGTGACCCACTGGAGATGTTATGTAATTGGTCTTAAAATGGGCTGGCAGCCAGTGCAGACCTGGGCCTGTGTGAGGATTGACATTTTTTTCCATCACCCAAACAGAATAACAAATAAAATAAAATAATTTAAGGGACGTGTGTCAGCTTGGCAGAGGTGTGTGCTTTCTAGTACTCCATGTTGTTATGTCATTAAGGCCTTAATTAGGCGAATTGGTGCCACAGTGCTGAAGATGGAGACTTGGACATCGCAGCTGCGGGGGACGAGACAATAACAAGTCATTTTATGATGAGGAAGTAAGTTGATCAATTGGCAGTTGAAAAAGAAGAGAATGACATTAAAGGATGAAACAAACAACGCTGGACCGGAGCGAGGACCTGAGAAGAACCCAGGGTTTTGCCGTTAATGAGTCCAGTGTGCTGGTCCTCGTCTGAACCGCTTCGCTCATATTTGGCACGAGGCGCTGATCACAAGTTCACTTAACTGATTTTGGAACAACAGGTCTCAGACAACTTTCCTACAAATTTACAGTTTAGACAATATAACTGTATATAACACGCCTGCAGATTGTGCAGACACCCTCATGGACATAAAAATAAACCAAATATAACTATATATAAAACAATATCTACCTGAACTATCTAGATAATGTTAGCAAGAGAAACATCCCTGACTGTGGGAACATCATGAAATAAAAAGTTACTCACTGTAATCTAGAATTGGATGATGAAAATATTGAACATTGCCAATATTGAATTGAAAATTTCCATTATGTTTTATGGCGCAGATCCTGTTTAGAGGAAAATGAAACATAAAAATTCCACTTCTTGGTTCCTTCCCTGCGTGAATCACATGTATGGTGCAAAAAAACATTTAACTAAATGACATACAAGAAGAATTCACAACACGCAGGAGGGTTACGGCGATAGAAACTGTATGAAAAAGGTAAAATAGACAATATTCTCTGTCAGTATTGGCTCTATATCATCATATTAACACGCATTTAGTTCAATAAACTAAAACATATAGTTCATAAAAGTGCAATTGTGCAATTAGAGCTGAGACACTTACTTTATGCACCGTGAATAAAGAGCCTTAACTACATAAATGAAAATGTAGATGTATTGTGTGAGAGTGACAGGGAGGAGGTCAGTCAAATTCCCATGAACCTGAGACATAGCTTCTCTTAATTACGGGTCTGTTAACTCACTTTACCCAATGTCCTCACAGACAGAGTGGGGCACGGTGAACCATGAGTGAGGGGCTGCGATTTGTCCTCCACAGAGACGGAGGAGGCCGAACACGAGGAATATATTTCTGTGTGTGTCTGGATGCGGCGGGGTCGTTCCTCCTGCCCATTTCCCCCTCCTGCTCATCTCTCGTTATGTTATTAGCAGAGACAGACCATCTGTCCTCCTCTGTGTTAGTGCATTACTGAATTAAATGTGTGCCACTTAAACACAGGAGACATACTGTGGTTTAAGAAGCTTTAAAGTTTTCACAAAGAAGTTCTAGGTCAGTGTGTACCGAGCAGTCACAAGACCACTTTAAATGGTCAGATGAGGAATAACAGCAGTATAAACATAAATATGCTATTTCATTATCATCGTTACTCGATTAACCCGATCTCTGGGATTAGCTCTGTAACAACCGTTTTCATTTTTGAAAGTGTACAGCAATCAACCTAACACTCTTTTTTTTTTTTACCACATGGCTATCAATTATTAAAAAGAGTTAAGTTAAGTTTGGGGGGTCATGCTGAACTTTGACCTTTGAGCATCAAATTCTGATCAGTTCTTCCAAGTCCAACAGAGATTCCACAAACAGATTTGACGAAATCATGTGTTCACATGACCCCGAACTCTACATCTCATGAATTCACAGCGTCACCTTGACCTTTGACCTTTAAGCACCAAAGTATGTTCCCTGTATTGCTCCCATTGTCAGACCTGGTGACAGTGGAGTCCATACGATACCATTAATTCATTGTGGCCCTGTTTTCTCTCTAATCACTCAGGTTTGTCCTTTAATTAGTCATGCATTTGCAGTTGTCATATGAAGATGATATAACTCCAAAATGAATCATGTGATCTTATTTTCCTTAAGTTTAAAAAGTCGAGTGTGGTCTAACTCGATTACATTTGAATTAATCCAATTTTAATTTTACGCTGATGATCCTTCACAGGCGGATCAGGTGACACTTTCGGTTTAAAAAGGCAATACGCCGTATGTTCCACCCTCACCTCGCTGCAGTGCTCCTGAGCTGACCTGTCATGATGTATGGCTGCTTCTACTTCCATAGGTTTCCTCTCTTGCCATGCTGGACGCCATGCCTAAATGAAAGGGAGCCTGCCATCTAACAAGTTCTTCTGATTAGATAAAGGTTTACATCATGAAAAATACGCCTCATCATACAATTGCAGCTCTGCATTACCAGCCTGATGTGAACCTGGCTGAGAGAGAGAGCGAGCTTGTTCACATCCGTGGTAAAAACCCCTTCCTTTAATGGTTCAGAGAAACATCATGTCATAAAGGCTGAAGTACTAAACAGCAGCCACTCGTTTGTCCTTAGCCTGATTTTTGCAGCTCAAATGTTCGTCGGCAGTAATCTGAGCATGTGTGACTCCAATGAGCGTCGCTCCGTGCTGCCGTTGACTTTTACATGAGACTCAAAACAGAGTGGCTAGTTTACAGTTCGCAGTGTCTGATGGAGAATTAGATTTACTGCTGCATCATGGCTGCTTAAATTTAGACGGCTGGCACGGAAACAAAGCAGCGCGATTTGTGATTTTTGAAGCGTTTTGCATGTTCCACAACAACACACGGCGTGTAAATATAGTTGGATAATCTAATAGTGCAATGAGCTAATGGGGATCATGTGGAGGGATGAGGTACAGTGTGGCCCCTGGGCCTTGTCACTCTAGATGTGTTTCTCTGCATATATATGTTATTGTAAGGCTCTTGTTACTTTAATTAGAAGTGGAAAACAATATAATAGTGCAGGAATTTACAGCATATTATTATTAGATAACATATTGAATAGAATTTTCATTATTATTGATATAACATGTAAACTTGGACTCTATTTCCTGCAGGATGGTTGCAACTTGTGCCTGATTGCAGGTAATTAGTTATATTGTCAATTATGTTCAGCTCTCAGAAACTCATATGAATTAATGTATGTGTAATTAATAAAGTAACTAGTTGCAGTGGCTCCCAACATAAGGGTTGAGGTCCTCAGCGGGGTCGCAAGATATTAACCTCAAGTGTCATTCGAGGTTTCACAAAGGAGGAATCTTAGATTGCACTAAATCATGCTGACTTTTTTTTTTTTAGATGTTAATTTAATCACATGCTACTTTTGTTTTATATAAAATGCTTCATTATTTGGGAAATAAACTCGTTTGCTGGTGTTGACAGTCGTCTCCGTCTGCACACTCTCATCCTCGGACGTCAGTGAACTAAAACAGCTCAGGACACCAGAGAAAGCCTTTGATGAATAAAGCCGCATAAAAAGCGAATGTCATGAGATAGACCATAATCAGGATTGAGCTAACGAGATAAATTGTTTATCAGGGAATGAGCTTAATTGAAAGTGCCGATGGGTTTTCGTGGAAAACTTGTGGTACTAAAAGCAAAGAGCAGGTGAGGGCACAGGGTCACTGAGTTATGGAGCGGGGCTCTCCACTCCCAAATAGCTCACTGAATTAAATCTAACGCTTCAAATCAAATGAGATGTTGTTTATCATAGAGTGTTTTTTGGTAAAAAACCAACAAGTAAGCTTTTATAAACCTCTGGGTCAGTGAAGGGTTAAAAGATTTCCATGAAAATCTGACATAATTGGGGGGTTTTGCTGACGCCCTTCTCCATCAGTCATTACTGCTAATGGGTTATTTTAAGTGTGAACTGTTGATAGTTCAATGTAGTATCAGTATGAATATTTAAAATGCGGATCACTGCTGCCATCTCGTGGCTGAAGTGAGTTACTACAACATTCCACATTTATATTATAACTAGAAAATTTTCTGAGGGCCACTGGGGTTGGGGCATGCTTCACAGGGGCGGGGCGCCGTCTCTGTCAACACAGGAATCGCATCCATGACTTTAAGGTCAAGACAGATCTCATCATTCATACACCTGGTCATCTTTGTCTGAGATCTAACACCAAGGAGCTGTCAGATCAGACACACACACACACACACACACCCATTAGTCGTTACCACAGGTAACAACTACTCCTCCTGGGGTCCACCCAAGTCTGTGTGCTACACATTCTGTGTTCAGCAAAAATGGCAGAAAAGAAGTCACCAGACAAGCACTGCTTAATACTGGCAACAAGCAAGAGACGCATGCTATTCCAACGCAGCGGGCCCTCGTAAATGCCCTGCTCAGATATCAGGCCTTGTACAGAGAGGAAATCGCTGATCTGAAGCAGCAGCTTCAGCTGCGCAGCAAAGAGGACAGCTGGAAGCAGGAGAAGAAATCCCTGCAGGAAGAGATTGATTCCTTGGCATCAACGCTCGCTGAGACCAGGAACAGCCTGGAAAACCTCGGCAAGGAATTTGAAGCCGCCAAAGCCAGGGAGGCTCGGTACTACAGCAAGAACATGGATATGGAGCAGTTCCTCCATGCCTGCCAAAAGAGCAGAGACAGGCTCAGCTCCCAACTGACTGAGAAAGAAAAAACCATTAAAGTCATGGAGGAGAAGGCAGCTGCTGAGCTCCAAGCACTGCAGAGGAGCTGTGACCAGAAGCTTGAGCTGATCATTAATGAGAAGGAGGAGGAGATGACCATTGCGAACATCAAAATTATGGACTTAACAAAGCAGAATATGGACTGCACACTGACACTGAATGACCTGAACACCAAGCTCCAGAAATACAAGGCTGACTGTGAGGCCAAAGTCAGTGCTTTGCAGGAAAGCCTTGAACTGGAGAAGAAAGAGAAGGAGGAGATGAACAAACAGAGGATAGACATGGAGGAGAGCTGGCTGAAGAAGGAGAGGCAATGGTTGTTAAAGAACAGAAGGAAGCGCCTGACAGACCAAAACAATGAACTTCAGGAACTAGCCACCAAAAGTGATAAAGAGAAAGCAAAGATAAAGAAGGAGGAAGAAAAGAGGCTCAAAAAGGAGCACAAAGAGCAGGAGAAGAAAGAAAAGGAAGAGAGGGAAGAGAGAAAGAAAAACGAGAGGAGGGAGAAGAGAGAAAGAGAGGAGCAGGAAAGGAGAGAAAAAGAAGAGAGAGAAAAAAATGAGAAGAGGGAAAAGAGAGAAAAAAGAACAAGAGAGGAAGGAAAGGGAAGAAAGAGAAAAGAACGAAAGGAAGGAGAGGGCTGAAAGAAAAGAAAAAAAAAAAGAAAGAGAGGAGAGAGAACAGAATGAGAAGAAGGAGAAGAGGGAGAGAAAAGAACAAGAGAAAAAAGAAAGAGAGGAGAGAGAGGAGAGGAAAAGAATGAGGGAGAATGGAATAGAAGAATAAGAACCTCCTCCCCTCAAACCCCCCCTCCCACTTTTTCTAACCTCCACCCTCCATCCGATTACCCCCCTCGTCTCAAGCCCTCCCTACCCGCCTCCCCCCTTTACAATCTCATTACACCCCTAGTCTCAAGTCCCCCCCCCCACACCTCCCTCAGAGGGCTGAAAGAAAAGAAAAACAGAAAAAAAAGAGAGAAGAGAGAACAGAATGAGAAGGAGAGAAAAGAAAGGAAAAAAAAAAACCTGCAAACCTCCCATGACAAACTGTCCTCAGGTGAGGGACCAGACAAAGAATGGTTCAACAACAGCCCATGTGAAAAGTCAAGCAAAAGCAGGTCACCCTCTACAGAGGGAGGCCGGGGCCGCCGTCTGTAACCATGCCCGGACAGGGGGCTCATCGGTGAGTGCCTGGTGGCTGGGCGTTGCCACGGCCTGGTCCCGTTAGCCTAAAGAGGCTACATGGTGACCTCCCCATCCTGTGGACTCGTGGATAGGGGCTGGACTTTGTCCACATCACCCACTCACCCACAGCATGAACATTCTGTACAAAAAACAATCATTTCTCCAAAAACTGATCATGATCATTGATCAGTGATTAAATAAAGGTGGAAAAGCACATCAATACACAAGACTTGTGTTTACATTGTAAAGTTTAAATGCAGTCTCTAGGTGAAAGTATGCTGAAGCAAGCCTGGGGTGTGTTTATCGTCATGGCAACCCCTGAGCCTGAGGCCAGAACCACAGCTGAGACCAATTCATCAATCAGGGACTCCCATCTCCCACACATTCATATGACATCTCTGTCAAACACACACACACACACACACACACACACACACACACACACACAGGTTGACAGCTCCTCAGTGTAAGTGCTCAGAGAAAGATGACCATTATATATAACTGGTTCAGACTCAGCCTAGATTTTATTCACTTATTATTCTGTCTTTGCCTCTAAAACAATAAAATAGTAAAAAAAGAAAGTAGGAACCACTCAGACACAAAACCAGCTGAGAAAAATAGATGTAGCCTGCTGGTTATAATCCACAATGAATATAATATACTGTGAAACTATAGAAAAATCCAGATAAAAACATTAATGACACATAACTAATACCTGATAATGAATAACTCGTCAAAATTGAACATTTAACTAGGATTACCTACATTATTTTTTTATTTTTCAAAACGCAGGTGTCACTTGTTGAGATTCACCTTACAGCCAGAAGGGGGCGATACTGCAGCTGCAACGTGTTCGCTACAGTGTCACATGTCAAAGTGAGTTACTACAATATACAGAAAACTACACGAAAAAAGAGAGAAGACATCCAAATATTCAATCCTGCGTGGAAACTGATTTCTTCTGGATTTTTTTCCTCATAGTTTCACACACTATATCAGTGTTATTGCAGATAAAACAGTGCAACTCAAATATATTTACTTTCCTCGGGTTTTCTGTTTGAATGGCTGTACTTGGTACAGTCAGTCAGTTACTTTATGATCGTTATCATGATTATTTTATTGTTTTGGAGGCAAAGTTAGAATAATAACTAAAAAAAAAGCTAGACTGTACCAGCTGTATATAAGGACACATATAAACGTTATTATTAATTCAGTTAATTCAATGTTCAATTCAATATCGATGTCGAGTGTTGTAGTAACTCGTTTTGGCCACGAGATGGCACCAGCCACATTCAAAAATTCTAAACTAAAGTAAAAACCTATTACCTATTATTATTATCCTTCTTAATATTATTTTATCAATAATAATAATAATGTTAGTAATAGTAGCATTAATAGCAGTAGTATTTTACCAGTTATAAAAACTAGGACAAGACGGTACAGTCTGAAATGTCCAGTGTAATGTAGTAAAAATAATAATAATAGTAATAATAATGTAATGTTGTAGTAACTCACTTTGACCACAAGGTGGCAGCATTCGACCACATTTAAAATGAAATCTGGTTGACTGCCATTGTTTTGATTGCTGCCATTGAAGAGGAAGAAAAAGAAGTGTCACATGACACTCGTACACCCGGAAGACTTTGTAAACAAAGTCAAAAACAAGGAAGCGGAGCATGTTGAACCTCTTCAACTATGACGAAATAGGAAGAAAAACAGCTACATACCTGATGTGAGGAACATGGAGGAGGACGAACAGCGGCGACAGCTCGGAGGGAACCCGGACTGGATGTCCTGTCTGCCCGAGGAGCTGCTGGACGTCCCGCTGTGGAACCTCGCCATACCCGGTAAACACACTGATATCCTGAGGATATAATGACAGAGTAATAACTTACATTTAAAAGTGTGTTAATATTTCATTTTTATTACATTTGCAAATGCAGTGCATGGCCATAACTATCTGGACACTGATTTACTTGTCTGTCTATAGGGAGCCATGACAGCATGTCCTTCTGTCTGGATGTGTCCTCTCCTGTGCTGAAATCAGAGCCATGCCTCCTCAGAGTCATTGACAAGCTGCTTCCCTGCTGGGCTCGACCCTGTGTTTACCGCTGGGCCACCACACAGGTAAAGGGCCACACACATTATGTAATCCAGGGGCCCAATAGAAGTGAGGATGAACCACGAGCCTCAGAAAGACAGGTGGTGTTTGTCACCTCAAAAATAAGTTTATATAAAGTATACGCATGGATCAGAGTCACACATGACAAATGGAACAACTGTATTTCACTTTCTTCCTGTGTGTTTGCAGCAATCAGCGCTCTGTGATCAGTGTGATCTCGGCATCCGGTTCTTGGACCTGCGGGTCGCCAGGAAACCGGCTGGAGGCAGCAAATTATTCTTTGCCCACGGCATCTACACACTGATGACCGTCAAGGTGCATGAATGAAATCACAGGAAATATACTGTGATCTTATTCAAAGTGCAAATTAAACTTTTTTTTTTTTTTTTACTAACAGCTGTATTTGTCTGCACACAGGAGGCTTTGGATGAACTGGCGACCTGGCTGGATGCTCATCCTAAAGAGGTCGTGATTATTTGCTGCTCACATTTTGAATCGCTGACTGACAGAGACCACGAGTGGCTGGTGGAGCACATCATCACACTGTTCAGAGAGAAACTCTGCTCCTCACAGGTGCAAAAACACAGACGTGGAGAAAGGAAGCTGTTCTTGTCACGCACTGTTTATCAGTTTAATTTTATTCCTCTTTATTCTGCCTTCTTTTTACATGCCAGTGTTCTCTATCTGTTATTTACATGCAACATGAGAGGGTACTAGAGAAATAAAATGCATCAGGTATTATTACTATTAACTGAAGCGTGCATGTGTGCAGGATGCTCCCACTCTGCGTACCTGCTGGTCCAGAGGTCAGCAGGTCATTGTTTCCTATGGAAACCAGCAGATGGTGCTGCAGCACTCTGAGCTGTGGCCTGGAGTCCCTTACAGGTAAAATACACAGTGGTGCTGCTCAACTCATGTCTCTAATACGTCTAATATTAGACCTAAATGCGTTCCACACCATGTTTTAATTGCTGTGTGTCAATTCAAGCAGAAGCTCAGTGTTATCACACACTGTCAGCATGTTCCACCTGCTGCCTGGAACTTCTGCAACACGGCATGATGTTCACATTTAAATCAAATAAAGATTTAATTCAAATATTGACCTGATTGGCCTCCGTTGTGCTCCGTCTACAGGTATGCTGACAGCCCCGATCCTAAGAAGGTGATCGCCTACCTGGAGGAGCAGAAAAAAAGTGGAAGACCAGGTAGGCAGCAGCAGAGGGAATCAAAATGAACTACACTTGGTGATACAAGTAGAAAAAGGATTCAAGGTTATCATCCTGTCAGGTTCTCAGGATCTTGTTTTTCCTTCTGCAGCTGGTTTTTACGTCAGTGGCCTGAACCTGACGGAGGACGCTCCGTACGTCCTCCTCCACCCCCTCCAGACCATGAGGAAGATGACGCTGCGGGCTCTCTCGCTGCTGCTCGGCTGGGTGAGCGAGCAGCGTCCGGGGCCCGAGGGGGGAGGAGTCAACATCGTCTGCTGCGACTTCGTGGACGCCCGTCACTTCTGCTCTCTGGTGATCGACCTCAACTACAAACTGCTGGGCGCACGCGGCGCCTCGCTGCCCGTCCTGTCTGCAGGACGCCGGGGAGATGCCTTAATCTGTTACCGTAGCAACCACATCAGCAGGGACCATTTCGGATAAACCAACCTACTTTCCTCCTTTTCACTTGAAAATCTCATCTTGTTTACATTGATTTGACTTTGATGATTAACTATGAATACACCAGATGTTTCCTAATGTGAAAATGCTGCTTTTCATACTTTTAACTTCATATTTTTTTATTTCAGTTGACCGAGAAGTCGCCATTTGGAATATACACTTTTATACTCTGTGTAAATAAACATTTTTCATATATTATATTGTTTCCTGATCTCATTTCAACTTTTGCACCATTCAATAATAAATCAAAGGAAAAACAACACAGCAAAGTTGGTCATTTGAGTCAAAACTGTGGATCTCACCTGGTGAACACTGTGGTTTCCTCAGAGCAGCACACAACAGTTTAACTCCCGAGTCCTGCAGGTTATAGAATATACTTGTTTATTTTCAGCTTGATGCATTAGAAGCAATAAATGCAGAAATTTTCAGAGAAGTCTGGAAAGAAGGATGATAGTAGGAGTAGGAAGCAGAGCTTAGAAACTAAAGTTTAATTCAATCGAATAGAAAACAAGAGGCAGATGTGGCTCCTTCATTGTTCTTTAATATTAAAACAGCCAAAAAATACAACAAGCTTTGTTTTATTAACCCCACATTCACAATATCCACCCCGCCCCAGAGGAAATCAAGTTAAATTCACAGTACAAACCCCAACAGAGACACCGACCATGACTCCACACACTGATACTTTAAACTGGACTCTGATGGTACAAAGCAACAGACGGTGATCTCTGCACAGACAGACAGAGGGATGGCGTTGCATCAGCTGCTGCTGCTCGGGCCCGAGATGCAAAGAGCTCCATGTTTCATCTTTAAATGAATTATGAGAGTGTAGCCGTATCCAAGGATACCAAAGACGTTGGCATGGCAACGGATTGCTAGCCTAGTGTTAGGGGGATTATCACCAGAGTTCATAATAACTCTCGTGGTCGTGGTTTCCCGCTGTTGTTTTTTTTTTGGCTAATAACTGTTGTGGAAATGAAAAACTCCAGATAGTGGACACGAGTCGTCCCCCACAGCACTGAGGACATTCATCACTGTGATTAATGGCACTCGTGTGCGGCCGACCGTGTTCGTCTGAATCACCCTCGCACCCATAATCACAGTGAAGAGCGCTCCGAGGCTCCGCGTTGTCATAACACTCATGATGCCTTTTAGTGCAGCGGGAGTGTTTCCAAAAATGCATCGCACAGCAAAAACACGTTTTTAAGCTGCTGAAAATGAGCAGACTCCACGGCAAAGTGAAGAGCAATTGCACTTGAAATAATTTTCCCAGACTGTGGTGAGACACGTTTCGATAAATGACATCTTTACATGAGGGATGAGTCCATTACGGCAGAAGTGATGCACCATAAGTGGAACATCACCAGGTAAACAGCGACAGACCTGCTGCAGGTTTGTCTTCCCATCATGGCGTTTGCTTTGTTTCAAGAAAAAAGGAGGTTTTACCACATAAACAAATTGTCTAAGATCAGTTCATCAATAATCTCATTTAAATCCTGCAACTGTGAAACAACAAAGTGCAAAGGGACAAAGTTTGACGTAAAAACAACATTTAAATCAATATATTATCAAACGGTGTATGTGCTTGTCATAATAATGGCCGTATACCTGCCTATATATTCTGCACCTGATACTGTGCTCTGTTGCTTTCTCTGTTAATTATAGATTCAATGGAGTTTAGTGTGGAGTGTCTGCAGGCTGCACTGAGCTGCTACGACCTCCAGGTGGAAGGTAAGGCAGCCTGTTAGGAGCCTGACAGGCAAAACCCAGGGGGAAATACAAACGTGTCAAAACTCACTTTGCTCGTTCAGGTAACTCAGATTTCAGACGTCACCAGCATCAGACACCGTGCATCTAAGTAACGTGGAGCAAAAGAAAGACATGGTAAATATCTGCTTCGAGAAATAAATAAATAAATACAAAAATAAATTGATATTTAAATAAATCCAACTTGAAACATAAACAGGTAACTACAAAATCGCACACACGAGGCTGTTTCAAGACGAACCAACAGAGTCTGAACTTCAGTTGGTTCCACGTTTCACTACGACGTCCTGTACAAGTGAATCACTCACAGATGAAGCAGTAAAGTGACAGGAAAGAAGACATGAAGGTGCCATAAGAGCAACAATAAACCACAACGACAACGACAACAACAACAACAAAAAAATCCTTGATCTCAAATGTGTCCAAAGGTTTCATCCCACACTCACAGATCAGACTGAGGCAATCTGCATGAAAACAAAACTTCTCAACAGTTTAGAGAACGAGCTCAAGAGAAGATCGATGTAACCGGCTGCTAAAAAAATCAATTTCATAACAGACCAACACTTTGTCCTGACGGGCTGACTCTGTCTGCATGTGGCAGAATACCAAGTGCAGACAAATATCGGGGACCTGTACTACGAAGCAGGTTCAGTATACCCAGGGTGTCTTCCAGTTAACCTGACAATCGCTTGGTAAGTCAACCCAGGGTTTCCCAGTCCAGGCAAGAGTGTGTTCACGTGAAAAGGCCGGTGTCTGCAGCATCTGCCCAGTCACAAACATGGACACATCTGGCAGTAGCAGCAGCAGAGCGGCATATTCTTGGGGGGGGCAGAGAAAAAGTCTCCAGCAATATGAAGAGCTGAGAGACATAAGTTACCATGGAGATGTATCCTGTAAGAAGTGAACCACGAAAACCTCACCAAGCCCAAATCCTGCTTCGTAGCACAGGCCCCTGGTCGGTTACCATGACATCAGCTTTCCAGGGTCTTTAACACTAATGTTGCTGCGTTCAAACTCAAAAAAACGTTTAGGAAAATTTGTGCAAATTTCTCTAATTGCGTTGTGGATGCTGCTAAAATTGTCAGTGCATGTTTAGAAACCTCCAAACTCGACCTCTCTGATCGACCTCTGTTACACTGTTTGCTACTTAGCGCCCCCTACAGGTGAAAACTGCATCACGACATTACATCTGAATGTTTGGACTTATTTCTACTGAGATGATTTATGATGGAAACGAGTCTGATATGTTGAGGAGAAGCTTGTTTTGTCCATCAAATATTGTGCTGCAGTTATAAAACACACACACGCACACACACACACTCAAACCAGGCTACAGATGCTCATAACACACAAACCGACACACACAGCTGTGGACGTGGTCCAGCTGCATCCCTCTCACTCGTCGTCGTCGCTCTGTTGGCTGAGTAACGATGACGCATCGAGCAGGCAGCCTCTGAAATAACCAATCAGGGAGTGAGTCAGCTGGACCCGGCTGCGCTGCGACAGGAAGTGTCCCTCGTCCGGATAAATCTGAGAATAGAACAAGAAAGAAAACAAGAAAAACAACGTTCAGAGGCACCAGGGCGATCCATGTGGTTTTCAGTCCATTCAACCAGGTGTGAAATGAGGTTTTATAAGATCAAGGATGGTAAAAACTGATTTTGAATAGAGGATGAACATCAACAAACGTGCAATTTCAGATGTGTGAAAGTAAAATTTCACTTTTTTCACTATATTTTTTTAAGAAATAAAGTTAAAAGTTACACCTGATAAGAAAAGTTTGGCTCTGAACACATGGATTAATTTTTAATTTCTGCTTTAGACAAAAGATTCTTGAGGCGTTGTTTGGCCTCTACGATACTCTATGAATAATTGAAGGCGAGGCGCTCGCCGGTGTGTCAATCATCACGCGCTGAGGCTGTGCGGCCAAAGAAGGTTAAAAAACACAGGACTTTTCCAAAGATTTCCAAAGACGCCAAAATCGGAAAATTGAATATTTCCATTCAAGGGAGTGGTGCCGAGTTCACTTTTAATGTTTCACCAAGTGTAAACATCATGAAGCTTTAATGGAGATTTGGAACAAAACAACTTTATCATGAGAAAGTGGAACTATTTCTTTAAGGGGAAGAAGAGGTTGAGGTTCTTTTCTGATAGTGTTTTTTTTTCTGATGCTTATGTTTTGTTGCTTTTGTGAAGAATAAATCATCCTCTTTCGCTGGGCACAGTGTTTACCTGCATAGTGTAGTTGGCTCCGATCTTTATTAAGTGTTTGATGAGCTCTGCCGAGTGCTGGAAGTGAACGTTGGCTGCAGGGAAAACAACAAAAATGAGCCAGGTAAGTGTTGGCCGGGTTCATTCTCCTGCTGCATAAAAGGTGGTTTAGCGCTCATTTCAATGGGACACAAGACTCGCACACACACATTAAGGGGTTACCAAGAAAATTACACCCTGTGTTGTATGTTGCAATGAGTGGAAAATGAATGTTTGTACCGTCGGCGGTGCCGTGAGCCAGAAGCAGAGTTCCTCCCTGCAGACCTTTCATGTTGGGCAGGACTTTGGACGCCTGGACACACAGATAAAGATGATTTAAAAGCACTGGCATCATGAACTAAAGACATGTGACAGAAGAAGCTGTCGGGTGATATAATAATGCAGATGTACAAATCTAACATCCAGAATGATCATCAAATGAATCCACTGATCAGGCTGATCAGGTCCACTGATTCAGCGTCCAGCTCACGCACACATATGTGCAGTACCCTGTGTGAAACAAAAGTCCAGATTGCATATTGACTGGATCAGAGCTGTTAAAGTGGAGGATGTCTCAGCCTCTCACGCCCATTATTCACTCTTCCCCTGCTGGGATCCAAACGGGACAATTTTCCGGCCACAGTCAGCCACCGCACACCAACACCCACACGTTTTTACAACCCGTTTCTTTAGTTTCTGAGAACAGGGTGAGTGATGGTGCCCCGCTGATTATTGCCTGATCGAATCGTGCCACATTCACTGTCGTAAAAATAGCGTCCCCTGGCCCAGTTATAGGCAGCCCACTTAGGGAGGAAAACACACTTTGCCTGCGACCTCCACTGAGATGGGAACTGTGTATTTTTTTTCCATCCTTGTGTTTTTTCCTTTCTCCGCTGTTGCAAACACAAGATTTTGGAGGGCTGGCTAAAACGCTGGTGGTCACATTTTCTCTCTTTATTTCCCACAGATGGATGACTGTTTTGTTTGTGAAGCGAACCAAAGCAGAGCGCACGGCTCAGGGAGCGGTGTGACCTCCACTGGGCCAGAAAAGATTTGGTGGAAAAAAATAAAATCCCTCACTTTTCATTGGACCACACTGAACTGCGCTGTTTTTATTTAGAAACCATGTGCCAGCCTCCGAGCTGTGTCTCCATTAACATCTGGAAGTCAAACCGAAGCTCACAACAACTACACATGATGCACATCTCTTTAGGTTTAGACCACAAACTGGCAACTCCAATGTTATTCAAACAATAATCAAGTCAAAAAAAAGAACTTTTTTCAACTGGCGTTGTTGCGTTTGTTGCCATGGAGCTGTGTCAGAGTAATTGGGTTTAATTTGCCCCCTAAGCAACATTTTTCCATCTGAGCTCTGTATTGATGAACTGTTTTGCTTCTGGTCGGAGGAAACAACATTCAGGATGTAAAGAAAGAAATGAACAGATAAATCACCTGGTATCTGCTCTCCTCCGTCGTAGGCAAGCTGAAGTATCGCTCAGAAAACGCTGAAGCTGAAAAGACAGAAAACAAACAGGTGTCAGTTTCCAGGAGGTGTCAGGAGGAGGAGGATGTGAGGAAGTGCACTTTGCTCACCGTACAGGGACCAGTCGATGACGGGGGCCTGAGCCGCGGCGCATCTGATCAGCTTCTCCGTGGACTTGAGCATCATGAGGGTGAGGAAGCCGCCATAGTCCTGCCGGAGACACAGTAACCCAGATTCATCTGCACCGCACGTGTTCACACTGATATCACACACACACACACACACGGCCTGACATGTGAACAGGTCTTCCCAACGCTCACACACGGATTAATTCACAAGCTGAAAGACGAACCTCGCCGAAGACACCGACACGAGTGCGGTCGATGAATGGCAGCTTCACCAGGTACCTGAAGAACACAGAGGAGGAGATCTGTTTTAATATTACAATAAGACAGCAAGCTGCACTTTCAGGGTTTTTATCATCAGGATGGAGGAAGCTTCAGTTCACAGATCATAAACAGTGAGGAGGTCAAAGGTTAAAGCTGCAGGGGAGCACTGACAACAGTCCTGTGGTGCTTTGGCTGGTCATGTGAGAAGAGGGCTGCTGGGAAAAGAAATGAGAAAACAGCACAGCAGAACAACATGGAGATGGAAAAAAATGTTTATTTATAGATCTGATCTGTTTTATTATCTTATCAGTTCATAAACTGATCGCTTTCTTTATTAAATCTAAGAAACACTTCTTCAAATGTCTTGTTTTGTGCGGCCAATGAAAAATATTCAGCTTATTCCCAGGGAAAGAGAAAACATTCCCATGTGAGAGGATCTGCCAATTGATGAACCGATTAATAAATTTATAGATTCCATTTAAGAAAGCAGGCAAACCTACACTTATTCATAAAATTATGTCCGACTCCCCTAGATGTTTTCTTCCCCCTCCTTTAATGATGTCATATGCTGCATTAATAAAACGCTCCTTCAAACATGTCTGTCTCTGCTGCATCTTTCCACAAAACGGTTCAAAGGCGGTGTCTCTGAAATTCTGATGAGCTTCACGGGAAGTCGCCGGGAAAAAAAAAAAAAAAAAAAAAATACTCGTCTCTTTCCAAATGAATAGAAATCAGAGAGACGCAGACACTGAGGCACAAAGGCAACTCTCAGAGAAGTTAAAATTACACATCGAGGCTGGAGGAAAGGGTGCGAAGGCGTGTGCGACATACTCAAGAGCTGCTATCTGGTCCTCTGCGTCCACCGTGCCGAGCCTCAGGTGGACCTCCTGCAAAAGCCTGTGAAGTGACAAGAAAGAAGAAGAAGAAGAGGAAGAAGAGGAGGAGGGGTCAAGAGGTCAAGAAGTGTAGAACAAAGTCTAATCTGAAAAGAGGAAACACACGAAAAAAAGTCATGTCACCTTTGACCTCTGAAGCCCGACCCTCTGCCGTCAAGTCGCGCCACGATCACCTGTTCGGATCCCACCAGCACCCAGTCCCAGTCCAGACTGAACTCCTCTGTCACAGTCTGATCTCCTGGAGAGCTGCCACTGCCAGTACACAAAGAGCAGACACTTAGTGATGGACATTTATTGTTTTTTTTGTACTGTTTCTGAATTAAAGCGCCATATTTCCCTCTTTTATTTTGAAATGACCCATAAAAACATATATTTGAATACAGGCTGTGTGCATTTCTCTGCTGAGTCTGCTCTGTTTAGCTGCAGGTGGCGCTTTACATCCAGGTAACCATGCTGCGCTGAAAGCTACTAGCTCCGGCAATTAAATACAATATAAAGAAGTATAAAAGCCTGTGGACGCCCCCACATTACATCCATATGTAAACTGCCTCCGCTCTTCCACAACTAACTGCAGAGATTTGATGTGAAAGGAACTAGACAGAACTTCGTAGACTGACCTCAGTCTTGGCGTGTGTATGTGTGTGTAGTCAGACTACTTGCCGAGATAGTGTTGCAAACCTTCCTTGTCATCCCGCCTTCATATACAGATATACAGATACAAACATGCACTTCAAAATAAAATGCAACGATGTGCTGGTTCTGGATACTGTCAGGGTTAATGATGATGATCAGCCTCTGCTCAGAGAATAGACAGAGGGAGGGAAAAGCCTTACACGCTGTGCATACAAAGAGGTCTATAGGCCGGAGCTAGGGTGTTAAATTTTACACCAGATTTACATTTTCACACCTGACATCCCTTTTAGTTTCATTTATGAGCAGTGCTGACATCTAAAACGGCGTTTGGAAGCCCACAGGTAAGGGAGGAGCGAAGCGTTTCACTCTCCGCTGTCCTTAATGAATTTGGCCTTCAAAGCTCGCAGTGCTGCGGCTGAGTAGAAATGAAAAAAATGTAAATGTAATCAAAGAGGAAAGGGCTTACACAATGAGGAGAAGGCCGTAGAGGTAGGACTCAGAGAAGTCAGGGGGGTAGACGAGCTTCAGCGGCAGCTCTGTGAGCAGAGAGAGGGAGAGAGAGAGGTCGGGGTGGCAGACAAACACACAACAACGATTGTGTCATTCGCCCTGTCATTCGTCACACGAGCACAGCTGTTAAGAGCAGAGGGTTTGTACCAAAGTTGTCATTAGTGATGATCCGGATTTCAGTCTGGATCGTCCTTTTAGTCTCCAGCGCCGAGCGCAGGGGGAGGTTGTTCTCCAAGACGAAGTACGCTGCGGAGCAAGAAATCACATTTATTCATCACGGTGGGCCGAGCAGCTGTTCATCAGGCCTAAATCAAACCTCTGCGTCAACTCAAAAGAGCACACACAGCCTCGCACAGGGCCTGGTCTCTTAAAGGTACGGTTTCCGTCAGCTCTCAGAATCATTATCGCCTAAGCGTATATTAAATATGACAAATACCACTCACAGTCCACGTTGTCGAAGTTGAGGAGCAGCACAGCTGGGACTCCAGGACCTGCAGAGGAGAATGCAACAGATGATTTCAAACCTCAAATGTTGAGTAGGAGGAAGAGTCTTTTCATTTCATAAGATGCTGTAAAGTTTCCAGTATATCAATATATTAGGATTGAAGCATTTGCAGAAGCCGATCTAATGAACACACTGACTCCTGAAGCTGCAGCTGAGAGGACAGATAGAAAAAACAGCTTCTACAGGTTGATGTGTCTTGTCAGGGTTCAAAGTGGTTTTTCTATTGAAGCAACAAATGGGAAAATATTTCATCTAGATGTTTTAAAAAGAGGATTCAAGCATCCCGGCGCTTCGCTCAGCTCTCTGCGCTGCTTTGTTCAGCGGCTCAGAGGAGATGCTGAAACACGAGTCTTTATGTGAAGCCTCGAGGAACTTTATTGTGGCGGGATCGAGCGACTGAATCTCTCTCTCTGACCTCTGCAGTGCAGGATGGCGTGCTGCGCGTCGGGGCTGGCGTCGGCATCAAAGAACGCGCACTCCTCCTTCAGGCCACAGGTGAGACATCGTCGTGGAAACAGGCCGAGTGTGGACACGCTGTAAGAATAAGGACACGCAGTGTTTACTAAGCACACACACACACACAAAGACATATGCATTTCATGTTATCGTGTAAAATAATGGTGTGTGTGTGTGTGTGTGTGTGTGTGTTGTACCTGTACAAGTGTCTCTGCTGCGGAGACTCCTCTGTGCTCAGGAAGTATCTGTGTGGAATAAAGCAGAGCAGCTCAAGTAGGACAAGGTCATGGATCTTTTCAACTGCTGCCTTCACTGGCGTGACGTCTGCACACCACCCCCCCCCCGACTGCGAAACCTCAGCTGCTCACAGGGCACGTCAACACCACACAATACACGCTTCCACACGCTGAAGCTTTTTTCTTCTGCTTGTGCAGAACAGAGAGGAGTTAGTAGTAGTGCTTCATCACAGAGTCACAGCGTGCAGGAAAAGCAGTGAGTCATGACACGCCTCCAAATGGACAGCACAACATTCATTTCTATTTTTCTAACCCTGAGGGGTCCTGAGTCTGTTCTGGCTGTTGTTGACTACTTTTGATTTTGCCTTTGTGCCTTTTTTTTTTCAGCACAACTTCATCTATATGATCTGATCTACTTTCTAAACACATTGGGCCCAACGCCCAAAGAAATGCAACGCCTGCCCCTCCCATCCCATCCCCCAGATAAAAATCTTTTGTTCCATCAAATTAAAACTATCATAACTATCATAAAACTGCACTGGCTCCCCATCTCACACAGAATACAAGAAGATGTCATGTGGTCTGAGCCCTAACGTGAGAAACAAACTGACACTTACACGATCTGGTTGTTTTCATCGTAAGACACGACTTTCGTCACCTCCCAGTTGCCTGACGTCAGGTGACGCACTTCGTCCTGGTCGCTCCGTAACTGACGGGGAATTAGCAACAGGAAAACACAGTTATCACTTAACCTGGGATAGAAGGCAGCGCACGGCAGATTATTACAGCGGCCGTGTGCAGGACGGAGGAGTCACCTTCTTGGTGAACATGGTGACGTGGTGGAAGTCTCCCTGACCTCCTTGTTTGGCAGGCAGCGTGAGGAAAAACCTGCTCCTGTCCTTGGAGAACAGAGGCTCCTGCGTCTGTGGGGAGAAACACACACTTCAGAGCTGACACACTTTCTACGCATGAAGGACTGCAGCCTCACTCTTCCCTAATAACAGCACATGCAGTAATAAATCACCATGAGATGATGCACAGACACAGCGGTGTGGAGGTTTAATAAGCCCTTCCTCATATTAAGACAATTTGTGGGCAGAAAACAGCTCCTTGTTGTTGTTGAATACCGTTATGAGAAAGACGTTTACCTGTCTGGACAGCCACGTCTCCGAGGACTCCTCGTGTCTCTGAAAAAAAAAGAGGAGATTAAAATGTTGTAGTGAAAAAGCAACACAGAAACCAGGCGTGTATCTTCCACCAGGACGCCCACCTGGAGACAGACGCCTAAGGTGGCGTCGCAGACTGTCAGCAGCGAGCTGTTCTGGGGCCTGTTGAGCCACCGCACGGCCAGGTGAGTGTTACTGATCCATGTCACCATGGTGATGTAGAAATCTCTGCAGAGGACGAGCAGAGAGGACAGTCAGGCCCAGGGCGGTGTGTGTACAGTGAGCACTGCTTTTGCGTGCATGTGTGTGTGTGTGTGGGGTTACCCGTGTCGGAGCTGCTCAGGAGGCTGCAGCTCCTGAGTGTGTGTCACTCCGAACAGGTTGACCACCGACAGCTTGACCACAGGGTTTTTCTGACCGGCCTGGGGAAGAGAAATCAGAAGCTGGTCAGAAAGCAAATGAAAACATGCTCATGTGCAGTCCGTGCGCAGTGGATAAAAAAAAAAAAAGGTCAAAAGGTTAAAGTTACTGGACTGAATCATTTGGAAGTGATCCAGTTGAACAATATTCCCTTTAACCTATAATCAGTCAGATTATTTGTGTGATTTATGGAAAAATGACCTTTTAAACAGACAGAGCAGCGACTCTTATCCAAACTGTACGAGCTGAGGTTTCTGCACTTTGAGGCAGATTTTTAAATTACAGTCATAATCTTTTAATCACATGAATTACACTCAGAGGATGCACTTGACCTTTTTCCCTCTGTTAAAGCTTTTTTAAAAAAAGGAGTACTTTCTTAATGATTTATTAATCATCACAAATTATTTGTCCGACGGTGACGTACAGCTCTGCCATGGAAACACTGAGAGTGTGTTGTGGTATTTTCATGCAAAGCGTATGAGACTCTTGACCCAACTTCCATTAGTGAACCTGATAATCCACAATGAACAACCCCGCTGAGAGCTGCTGGAGTAAATGACCCTCCAGGTATTTCAGGAAACCGAGTTGAGAGCTTTTTAGATTTTGGTTTTGGTGCATTTTACACACACACACGCGCGCGCGCACACACACACACCAATTCTGCAAAAACAGCAGCAGGTGAAGCTGAGACGACCAGGGCCGCCCCTCTCATCTCGTTGAGTCACTTTTACAGACCTGATCATCAAAAACATCTCAGGAAATCATTCACATCTTCCTGGAGCAGGAGTTGAAAACACCACAGACAGTTTCTATGACTACATTTGTACTTGAGGACATAATTTCGACGTTTTCGCTGCTGCTTTTGAACTCAAATTGCATCCTCCTGTTTTCCTCTATATTTGAAACTCATCGTGTCGGATCTAATTATCCTCCGGTCTGTCCAGGTGCCATCATGTCGAGTCTGTCTGCAGCGAAAATAGAAAATAAACTTGAATTACTACCTCGTGGTGTCTGGCTCCGGCTCCACAGCTCAGACTTACCATTGGATACGGGTACTGGATTCCTCGGGGGTAGGTGCTGCCGGTGAACTGGGCCAGAGCCATGTTGGGCACCAGGGTGTCGTCGATGGTGAGGAAGGCCAGCCGCTCTCCGTCCGGCGACCACCAGTGAGCCAAGTGTGAACGCAGAATCTCCTCTGAGGAGAAGAACGAGAGCCGGTGACATGGGTGAAAACATGTCAGGTGAAAACAGACACTTTAATGGGGACACATTATGTCTGGATGCAGTTACACTTATCCGGTAACATCACAAAGAGGGAACAAACATCTCACAGTGAACAAACAAACTGATGTTTCCCATCTGTCTGCCGGCTGCATCAACCATCACCACGTTACTGAATTTGTTTACATGGCGGCTTAATGGATAGTCGAGGCTCGCTGTTTGCCGTCGCTTTGTCTGCTGCTCCTTTTTTTTTTTTACCTTAAAAACAAATCTGTTTTTATCAGCACGTCCTTCACCGCCAGGTTTCTTTTTTGTGCAATTTTGAGAAAGTTCAAAAATCTTCCAAACTGAATCCTGAAGATGCCTAACTAGCACTCAGTGTATCCTCCTGGTGCACTCTACCTAGGATTTCTTGAATAGAGGCAACACTTAGTACTTAGTCCAAGGTCTCCTGCTGCACTGAGGCTTTTGGTGCTGGCTCTCATTTCTAAGTCTTTCTGGGTGAATTTGCAAATGTAAAAATGTCCTGCAGGGCTCTGGCCTGCAACATGAAAGCAGTGTGTTGGTTGTATTTAATTACTGCATGTAAACATAATAATCGGCCATGATGATAAAGACTTTATTTCCTGCATTAATTTGTGAAAAGCTGCAGTCATGCTCAGTTCTGTGCACCAATCAGGCCTGAGCGAAAACTAAAAAATATGCATATTTCCTATGTCTCCACTCGACAGAGCTGCTGCCAACACAAACCTTCGTACAACCAGTCGGCGAGCCCGTTGAAGATGACTCCCTCCATCCCAGAGGAGGTGATCCTCAGGGAGATGCTCCTCACGTCCGCCTGGTAGTAGATGTTATTCTCAAAGATGTAGATCTGAGGAGGAAGACGAGGGGATGAGGGGATCGATTGCAAACCCTGCACACATGCATAATCCCCTGTTCTCCATCAGACATGAATGAATTTCCTTTATTTGATTTCTGCCTGGCTGCTGCCGTCTTTAACTTTCTGCACCAAAACTGAGTTTGCCTCTCTCCCTCTTCCTCTCAGACTCGACTCCTTTATATTAAACCCTGTGCTTTATCTCACCGCGCAGTGGGCGAGTGTGTTTGTTCTCTCGCTGCCATCAGTGTTTTAGCATTTGCATTTGCAAAATCAAACAGGATCGAGCCGACGCGTCCTGCATGTTAACCGGCACCCTGAGTCCACCTGAATTCATCTTTCTCCTGGACGAGTGGGACTCAGTGTAAACACCAATACCAAACTAGATCTCCTGAATCCTGATCATCAGCACTACAAACATGAAAACACACTCACCAGCTGCTGTCCTTGTCGTCCCCACGCCGCGTGTTGAAGCACTGCGTTCTGAACCTCGGGAGGGTTTAATTCCCAGACCTCCCTAATAAACACACATACATGTATATATATATATATATATAGATATGTATATATAAACAACCACCGCTGTGTTTGAGCACTGCCATGTGCACACATCAGAGAGCTTTCAAAAGCATGAATGGAGAAAGAAGGTGCAGCTGCTCACCTTGTGTAGATGTTGTAGACGATGTAGGAGGCCGTGTATGAATATCTGTACATCTGCAACGAGAGTGTGAAACCATCACATGCTACAAATATTGATCCGCGGCTGATTTCGCCGGCGGCAACGGCAGCATTGGAAAAAGACAAGCAATCCACGCAAGGAAAGAAAGTCAGTGGAGCAGCTAATAACTAACAACAGCAGGAGAGTGACAGAGACAGATAAAGGAAATGGAAACAGGGTTCATGTAAACACACACACACAGATATTGGTGTTATAAAAGGACAGAAGGGTGCTGCAAAACTGCTGTCAGTCACAATTAATCATCACAACCATGAGGATATTTAGTGAATTGTCACAAAGCTGCTGCTTCTTTGAAGAGGAAGGAACCTGAGCTAAATTAAAAAGTGTCAGACTTGATCAGATTTATTTTATATATTGTCACAAAGCTGCAACAACAAAATAAGAAATGCTGAAGAGTTGTGAATAATTTGGGGTTTAACGATACATAATGAATATATTCTATACAACCCAGCGCTCCATGAAACCTATATGATGTTTACACTGACCTGCACCCGACATCAAACCTGTGCATCATTGTGTTATGTACTTACATAAAACTTGATGACCTTTGCTTGAATCTAAAACTAGGGCTGTCAGAAACCTGCTGCGCTGCTTCTTGTACCCAGGTGAACCGCGCTACGTGGCTCCTGCACAGCTGATTTCCCTTCACACATGGCGGCGCACTAACTGAAAAGAAATTCAATTGAGAGCTGCTAAAACCCACAGTGTGTGGTGCTACTTGCACCTCGGGGGGGATGCAGCGTTGCCTCGGCAACGATTAAAAATGGGGGCGCAATCAATTAAGCCTTAGAGTGAAATGTTCAGAAAACCTTAAAGAACAAACACGACTCTATATATAAATATATATACAGAAAGGTGCATGAAGCCAGCTCAGAGGTGGTTTTGACCTGGAACACACTACAGGACACACACACACACACACACACCCTCCTCTGGTTTCTCAGCTGCTGCAGTGTTTCCAAACCTGAGCCGGGATCCATCTGTTTGGAAACAAATCTAAAAATCAATGGAAAAACCTTGACTGTGAGGAGAGAAGAAAGCCTGGACTGAATGTTTCCACGCCGAAAAATACATTATATATCCAGGAAACACAAAGATGCACTGACTGTTAATACACAGGAAGCATGTAAAGAAGGCCAGGCATCATTAAAGGGGAAGAGCCTGGGCTTTGGTTGCAGCTCATCAGGTCAAATCAAAGACATTTCACTTGATTGTGTTTTATCATGTTGAGCCGAGGAGGTGTCCTGATGTGAAACTCACCTGTTTGACATCGTAGGCGAAGAGTGCGTACTTCAGATCTGCAGAGAGAGAGTACCTCGCCACCTTGAAAGCCACCTGACAAAATATAAAAAGAAATAAATGAATAAATAAAAGAAACAGCCACAGCAAACTGAGAAAACAAAAGAAACACTCAGGTGCTTAGAAAGCGAGTCAGAACTCGAGAACAGCAGCTGCTGAGGAAAAAAAAAAACATGATGGGCTTGTTAAAAAAATCAAGATGAAAGATTGAAGGTTTTATTTAAAGCTAAACGCCTGAAGTGTTGAAAACAAACCAAGCAGAAACTTCCTGAACAGCAGAAAGATGAAGTGAAGGATTTACATTTGACAGGTGATGATTGTTTCTTCCCCCCTCAGCTAACACTGGTCATGGTGTTATTTCTTTCTTCCATCTCATGAAATAAGAAGAATGCACTGGGCAAAAACTAATCTTGCAACTAAAGGCCATCAAACCACGAGGGAGTGCTGAGAGGACGCGACGGATCATCTTAAATCTTAAAAATCTCCTCGTCTTTTTCAATTCACGGCCATTTCTAGTCTCCATCAGCGCCTGAGATTGTCTCCGGGCCGAGCCTGTGCTTTCAGAAAAAGGAGGAGGAGGAGGGGCTCCGAACTCCGATGCCACCTCTGCCTCCTCTGCCTCCTCTGATTTGGCTCGCAAACTTCACACAAGGCCTTAAAAATCCTCACCGAATCCCCTTATGCAACCGTCAGAACCACGAGCTGCGGGGAAAAAAAGCTCTGCAAAGAAAAAGCAATCCTGCTAAATGATGAGAGGAGCGGCAGGGACGGAGCCAGAGACGGTGAGGGAGCGGATGCTTTTCACGGCGCGTGAATGTTACCGAGCAGCTGCTTACACAGGATTATAATAATGCAATTAGAGAACAGCTAAATTCAGCCCAGCTTTTGATCAAATTTGGCGCCGCTGCTCGGATTTCACCGAAAACGGCATTTTAGGGATAATCAGATGACATCATTTATACCCCTGGGAGAAATTACGTGGGTAAACGCTCAGTGAGTGAGACGCTCTCATCTCCTGCAGCCAGTGTGCCGACCTCGTACCCCCCAGTGAAGATGGCAGCCCCACCGCCCTCCCTCGGCCCTGAATAGGATATTATCATATCCTGATTCTGCAGGTAGCACAGCGTCGAGCCGCCGCTGGCAGCTCTGACATGATGATTTGATTCCTTGCGGCCTCTGGGGATGGAGCCACAGCAGAGGAGGAGGGAGGGGAGGGGTGTCTCTGTGTTATGGATTAGTGTGAGACTGGCCCTGTCCTTCATTCCTTCATGCAATGTGTGCCCCCCCCCCCTCCTCCCCATGGCTCTGTTGCTCCTGAATATGTTTTTTTAAATGAAATAAAACACCAGTAATGAAAAAACAATCCGTCTGGATCAATCAGTTTTTCCAGCAGGAGCGTCATGTGACCTTTGTGGTACATGAGCAGGTTTCACTACATGTTTTACTTATTTATATTCCATGTTTTATGTATATTATCATGTTTTATGTAGCGCAGGGGCTGCTCAGGCCTGAATGTAACACCAGGCTGCAGGACAAGTTCACCTCAGCTAAGTTTGGCAGAAACTAAAGTTGAAAATCAGTCAGCGACAACATCTTCGCAGCAATAAGAAAACTTACAAAAGTGGTGTTGCTCAGGATGACTTCCGTCTCGTTCGATATGAAGTTGAACTTGATGACGTGACCGTCTCCGTTCCTGTACACCACCTCCGAATCTGACAGGCACAGAAAGATGTAGAGTCACTGAAGAGAACAGCAACATGTGATCTCACACACACTTTGCTCTCAGACGTAGAAGATGTGCACAATAACAGCGGGAAACCGTGTCTGACAGATAGTCTGGCTGCCGTGTTCATGCTGGACACATGCTGGAGAAGCCTCAGTGGTCGGTGAGGTCCATGTTTCTCCACAGTGAAAAGCTCAGAAGGAGCCAATTTAGGGAACTTATTCAGCATAGTGTCGAATAAATGTGGAGAATTGGAAAGTCTGTGCAAAGGACAGGGCTTCGATATTTCAGCAGTGAAATCAATTTGTTTCATTGGAACCGCTGCAAAGGTGAGACGTGTTTGCACAGCGCTTTCATTTGGAGTTCCAACTCCTGCGGGCCCTGACATGCAAATTTGAGCCAGTGACCAAAACGCAAACAGTTCTGACAGCGCCGAACCTCGGAGTAATCAGGTGGAACAAAAGGGAGCATCCACCCCGCTCTGATTGCATCCGAGCGCGATTTTCACCTGGCGGACAGAAGGTGACGCTCCGACAGCGGCCACCGGAGAGGAAACGTGTCGCCGTGATTTATCTGAGCCGGTCGGGTCTAATTAGGCGGAAGAAGCGGGGACACCTGTCTATATATCGACAGAACCGGGGGTCAAAGGTCAAATACTGCAACAAGGCCAGTAAGGCGCCATGTTATCACTCCTACTGGAGGTATCTATTCATTTATTATGCATCATTCAGTTTGTTTTATTCATATGGGTCACTGTTTAAGATGTAGCCTGTTGTTTGTATCCACACACACACACACACAAGCTGGCCTTGTTGATCTGTTATGTAATACCTGGATGTTTTCTTCATCCTCGGGTTAATGTGATGTAAACAAACTGTACATTACATTAACCATACATTAAGAACACACAGTATAAACAAGGACTGCATGAATAATTCACTCACGTACAGTTCAACAGCGTCGCTGTATAGAAATGTCAGAGTGGATATAGAGAATGATATGGTTTCCTTTGTAGCTAGGAAAATCAGTGTAGCATCCATAATGATGATGATGATTATGATGATGTAAGGAAATCAGTGATAAGCAGAGGGAGCAGCGCGTGCCGACAGAGCTGCTTTCTGAGCCGAAGCCTGCCGAGGCCGCGCAGCACGACACACACACACACACACTATTCATCTGTTTTCTTTATTATTCTGAAGTTCCCTCTCTGCCGCGCGGCTCGTTTATCTCCGCGGTGTTTGTCTGCCGCAGTTATCAGCCGTCGTCCGATCAATCGGGGGCGTCTGGGCGCCTCCCCCGCGATCGCGCTCTCTTATCTCTGGCGGTCTCGTTTTTCCATCGAGTTTCTCTTTTGAGGAGTGAAAATGAAAAAAAAAAAAAAAAAAGCTGCTAAATTACGGTTTCTACTGATCACAAGACGCAAGATGATTAAAGTGATAAAAAAGCACAGTCTTGATGTCTTGACTAATCTCACATCTGATCACATGATTGATCAGAGGAGGAATAAACAATCCTACGTCTTCCTCCAAAATGTAACATATTTATAAATCAGAAATATGTAAATCAAGTAGAAATTACATTCTGCAGCTGAGAAACAAACCTCATTATCACCATCACTGCTGTGAGGCTGAAACTTTATCATCAGCGCTTTGGTAACTTTTGGCCTTGGTCTGATAAATGCTGATTGATTTTATCACCTCACGATGCTGCGTTCAAGCCACACGGGCCATTTGGAAGAGTTAGCATCCACTTATGTTGGATGTTGTCATAAAATATCACACCGATACTCAGGAACTAATCCATCTCAGACAACTTGGTTGCGAGCTTGATGACATTATTCATTTGCATTCATCATCGTCTGTTTGATGGTTCTGCTCTGGTTTGGGGATGAAAACATATTCAGCTCCCGTTAAACAGCCGTCCAACTCAAGGAGATGCAATCTCACTTCTTAATTTTTCTCTATATCATTTGTTATTTTTTTAATAAAAGCATCTGGATGTGATTTCAGCCTCCTGAGGGGATGAGAAACTCATCATGAATTTCACTGCCTCTTCCTTTGTTTCACTCAATTTATCAACAACCTGGTGTTTCTTGAAGTGCTATAATAAGAGATCTGATGTAAGTGTCCCTCGTGCTATTAAATGACGGCGAGCGGCTATTGAAGCCTGACTCGGATGTTGGAGGAGAGGGGAGGAAATGAGTTGGGGGAGCTGTCAAGGAAGCAATTTCCATTACAGACCTGTTTGAATTACACCTGCAGGAGGCTCAGCAGTAAACTCAGGCCCGGGCCCGGCTCCTCTGCTCTGACACACACACATACAGCCCACATTAGATTTACACCAGTGGTAATTTCCCACCTCTGTCATCAATCTCAACAAAACCACTAATGGGACGTCTGACCCCTGTTGGGATGAAAAATTCAATATGGTGGTGCTAAAAAACTCACCTCTCACTCTCTGTCACACCTGAGCCAACAGATACCTGTGATTCTTCACTGTTACAGCTAATCGGTCACCTCGTGACTGACCTGACCTCGGCTACACACACATGCCCGTTACTCACATTAGTGAGCACAGACATCACCGTCATCTTGAGGTCATTAAAATTCATGACTTTTGTTCCTTCACAAGGCACCTGCTGCAGCTGGTAGGTTGCTAAGAAGATCTCAGGATTGTGTTTTTAACAGTTTCTGTGCAATCAGGTTCAAGAGCTGATATACCAGAGCTGTGTGAGATCACAAGACAAAGCTTTGGAGTCCTTGAATGTGCGAGAAATGATTTTTCTGACCACGTGTGTGCAGCAGGAACAAGCTGCAAATACACTTGTCGAGCTCCCATCTGAATGCAGGCTGCACAACAGGATAGAAAGAAAAAACAAAGTCATACTGCAATAATGTCGGCAGGTACCAAGAGAGGGTTTGTGATAATCACGTTTGCATTTAATGAATAAAATGCATGAACCAGACATCTGGAGAAATCGGCACTGGTCATACGGCTTCAGCCCTATTTTCAACCATGTGACAAGATAAACATTTGGCTGCACCAATACTCCAGTCGGGTGTCGTCAAATCACAGCAGAAGAAGAAGACAAAAACTACATTTCTGCCTCCATGGCTGCAAAATGCTCATCTGCTGGTCAAAGAAAAACGTGAAATTGAACCAAAGCACCAGGAAAACCACAACAATAAACTCCAAGATGCCCCGAAAGCTCGGTGTTATTGTAAAATATTCATTATAGCAGCTTTAAGAACGACATATGGCGTAGCTTCATCTGCTGGTTATCAACAGTGGGAGGAGGAGCTGAGGCAGATTTGGTCAAATCAGTCGTGACACCTGAGTCGTGTTCAGATCAAATGTGTGAAATAAGGTCCTCGCAAGCACGGGTAGACTTATAACTGTGTGTGTGTGTGTGTGTGTGAGAGCGAGAGAGAGGCCACCCCAACCAGTTCCCATAATGAGAAGCCACAGGCCACAGTACTAGTCATTAGTATTATCCCCCTGTGGAAGGGAAGGACACAGCAGGCGGTGGATCTCTGCCTCGTATCCAGAGCTGGAAAACCATCTCTCACTGTCTCCCTCTCCCTCCACTTCTGTCCTTGTGTCTCTCTTTCCTCCCATTATACCTTCTGTCACTCCCGGCAAGTCTCCAGAAAGGTGTTAGGGAGATATTTAGTCATCTATGCTCCAGAATTTACCATTGAAACAATAATTTAGCTGTCACGCTGTCAACAAACCGCAGTGATTTCCTGTTCTTTCTCCCCTCTGTTAAGCTCTTCAGGCGACGGCTGCTATTTACTCTCTCTCTTTCCTCCTCGGATACAAACTCAATCTGCCACGCTGTCGAAGAACCGGTCAAAAAACGAGGACGTTTCCGACTTTTTTTTTTTTTTTTGGCACCGTGGTGCACGGCCACAAATCACAGTAGCGCTATAACACCTCCAGCAGGGGACGTCTTATGTAACACGGGTGACGAGGTGGTGTCGGTGACGTGACCCGGAGCGAAGAGCGGGGAGGAGAAAGGTCGGCGAACTCAAGCCGAGGGACGAGAGCGGAGCAAATATGGTGGAGACGTGAATAGTCAGTCGACACACACACACAAGGAGGGAGAAAACTGGGCTTCAGCGTCCTGCTCAAGGACACGCTGACAAAACCCGACAACTAATGACCGACCCCTCCACCACCTGAGCTGCAGCTGCTCCCAAGAAGACCTCTAACAGCCGGATCAGGCTGGAAGTGGCTTTGTCACTTCAGACCTGCAGCTCTTCTTCTCTTCTTGCACATTTGAAGCCATAATAAAAGTTAATGTCCAGTGGTGCATTTCACTCATCGCTGACTTTGTCTCGCTCCAGAGCCTTGTGCATGGTGGTAGGGTTAAAGAAAGGCTGCAGTTATGAAAGGTACAATCAATTAAAAGTGGACATTGCATTTGCATTCATTCATTTAGCAACATAGGATTGTGAAAAGATGCTGTGAGGTGGTGTAGCAATCAATCTGAATGAGCTTTGGCTAAGTAAATAAGTTTCTCTAACTCTCTTATTCACCATGCACTGCACTCTAGTGTCGTATATATTGCTTAAATCTGGTTTATCCGTGGGCGGGAGGATTTCTGACCCTGAGTCACTGTGGGTCGTCTTGCTCTTGACTCGACATGACGCTGTGAGGCCATCTGTGTTTGGACATGCGGTTCGGTGGGGGTCACTTCAATTAGCTCATGTGTTTACGCACCGAGTGACACACAAGAAGGTGAGCGGCTGTTTGCATGAAGATGTGAGATTCACAAATCATTTGAAGACTGGAAACAGTGAAGTTTGAAAGAAGGCGGAGTTAGCGATCCAATATGGAGGAGAGGAGTGTTTAAACTTGGCTCTCCCGTTCTTCTTCTGTTCTTTTTATCACTGCAGGTTTGTTTGTGTTCTTTTTGCTGATATAGGACTCACCGCTGATCCACATGGCTTCAGGGTCGTGAACGCTGAACTCTGGTTTGTACAGATCTGCCACAGTCAGCCTGGATTTGCTGCTGCCGGGGACCTCCACTGGGGGGGGATCAAAGAGACACAATCAAATCCACTCTATTTTCACATGGTTTATCTCTGAGGACGAAGCAGGAGAGACAAACGCCGACGTCTGGAGATTTTCTGATTAAAGTCAAACAAATGGGTGGAGAGCGGCGGGGCGCACTGGTGAGGAGATGCAGAGAGGATAAATATTCATCTGTTTACATGTGCATGAATGCACATGTGGCCAATACACAAACACTGGAGTCCTACAGCATGATATTTCACATGAGATTTCTCTGGAGCACCCGATTCTGTCATTAACATTCAGATGCAACACAAAGAGGCGGCTTTGAATGTTTGTGTTCATGCAGACATAAAAATAGGATCAAACATTTACTTCTGAATAATATATAAAACATAATGGATGGATTAAGCTATGATGTCACTTCCTCTTTTAAGTACTGGCGTACCGGGTGTGAGGACGACCACAGACATGGTGATGAGCGAGCAGACCACCACAATCACCAGCAGGGAGATGGCGATGCCCTTCCAGTTCCTCTGCGGCGGGCTGACGTCCACAAACTCCTGCAGACACACACACGAACACACACACAAACAAATCATCAACACAAAAATCACAAAAATCAAGCCGCGATAACAACAACCTCCACTCCACTGATTCCAGCCACAAGAGCGTTAATGAGGTCCGGCTCTGATGTGGAGCGACAAGGGCCGAGTTCCACTTCATCCTGAAGGGGCTGACGAGGCCGAGGTCGGGGGGGGAGGCTCGGCCACAACAAACGGTGCGGCAACAAGATTTGAACAATTCAGGGAGCGATTTGTGTTCCTGAAGGTGCAAACAACCACAGCACAGAGGGATTGGAGATGAGAGGTTTCAATGATGGTAAACAACGTGCATCCCTAAAATCCACCCAGCAGAATAGGCGCGGTTGGTTGAATCACACCTGATCTTTCCAGCGACCTTCCCCTCATGTTCTGATTTCCTGCTTGTTTGCAAATAATGAAACGATGCATCACAAAAATGCAGAAAAAACCCCACCAGGCTCTTCCTCACGTAAAGCATTGACCTTAACCTGTTGGCCATTATCCCAAAGCCACAGTACCTGCGCTCCTGTGGCTCCACCTGCCCCTCCTGATTGTTCCTATTAAAATGAAACATGGCGCTCAGTAACAGATGCATCACGTCACATTATCTCTGCGGACGCATCTGCGCATTGTTCGTGCTCATGCCGGGCCTCGGCGAGCACGTTTATCACCCCAGCCCCTCCCTGTCGGCGTCCGTCTACAACTATAATTAAATTACACTTTAATTATTCATTGTTCACTAGTGCGTTTAATAGCAAAACTGAACAAGAAAATGATCTCGTCCTCTCAGAATTAACAGCTCCACAGTTGTTCGCTTTGGCATTTTATCAAAGGCCTGGAGGAGATTTCAATGTGTAGTATGTGACTATAGATCAGCTGTGAAAGTATCAAAGCCTCAGTCCACAGAGAGATGCACACAGCCTGTGTTCAGAAACTGAGCCGCCAGGACTTCCTGTGACTTTGTGATGTCACAACAAAGCAGCCACTGCAGCTAATCTATGGAAACTATGGATTATTTCAATTACTGTGTATATTTTTGTCAGGATGCGGGGAAGGCGGAACCAAATGCAGACCAGGCACACGAGCAAGTGAGGTGACAAAAAAGGAATTTATTTTCTGAACTTACAGGGGAACACGCAGGGAAAACTCAGGGCATGACACGGGGAAACAACACAGAGATACTCTGGACATGGCACAGAGTTGAAACACAGACGATCCGACAAGGACAAAGGGAGACACTGAGGTTAAATACACACAGAACACACGGGTGGGGCAATCAACCCAGGTGAGACACATCAGGAAATCACAGGGGGGAGAACACAGGAAGACAAGACAGGAACTTCAAAATAAAACAGGAACACTATACCACACAAGACAAGAACATGGACAACAACAAGAACAAGAACAACACAAAGGACGCAGGTCATGACAATTTTTATACAACAGAAGCTGTAAAATATGGAACATACTGCATGAAAACACTTCTATCAGTAACTCAGACAGACTTGTTAGGATTCACCTCTGCTATCTATCCACCAAATGGATTGATTTTTGAATATGCCGTCTGGGCTGATGCAGCTTACGCTCGTCCTGTCTACCCAGCGGTGATTATCCCCCATCACAGCAAAGCTTTTTCTACACAGGCAGGCTCTTATCTGCAGCAGAGATTTTTTTTTTTTTTTTTTTTTTTAAATGGGTTTCCTCTGAGACTCCTGGACAACGAAAACATTTTTCTGTGATGATACCTCGAGAAGCTTCATGTCTCTGACCTTTGCTGCTCCATCCCTTCGGACTCAGCCCTGTTCATGTTGGCCTCCGTCTCCTGCCACCATCCACCACCTATACATCACATCACCTGACTGCCACACCCACCTGCACACCTGTCCGTCAACAGCATCTACACACCGGAGATGTACAACTGCTACTCAAGAATAAGGATGCCGGTTATGTAACACACAAAACACATGGATTAATATGATAAAACCATGTTGTGTGAACGTGTCAGATGCTGAAGCTGAAGAAGCACAAATATGCCCACAACAATATCACATGGGCCACTGGTGAGGTGGAAACTGTTCACTAATGAAGCAGGAAAAACTGATTCTAATACACACACACGCACACACACATGCACACACACACTTTGCATGCAGAGAATTAGCTCCCGGAGTGTTGAACTAATACTCAGAGAAGTCGATGGCCCAGTGGTGTGCAAAGCAAGGGATGCTCTACCCACTGTGTGTGTGTGTGTGTGTGTGTGTGTGTGTGTGTGTGAGAGGCTTTAGCAGACACAGTTCACTGCAACAGTCTGTTGATCCGACTCACTTCAGTGGAAAGTAAAGCAAGCAGGGAGTTTGAGTGTGTGTGTGTATGTGTGAGTGTCTGTGTTTGTTTCGTTGTGTGTTTGAGCAAGAGAGAGAGAGAGAGACAGAGGGATGAAAACAGTAAAAGACAGGGCTCCAATGAGAGTCAATAAACGCATCATTCTCCACTTATTTAGTTTAGGATGTGAGAATTAGGAATAAAAACAAAACATCATCAACCTGAAATTTCTAAGAACGTCCTCACACACACACACACACACACATTTTCTTTTCCTATGTAACCAAAACAACACCAAAGACCTGGCAACCCAGAGGAGACAGGCAACCCTGCAGACAACAGGAAGCGGAGACACTTTGTGTTCCTTTATAGCCAAAATAAAACCCAGAACAGCTGCAAGACGATGACCTCGATGAAACTGATCGGATGCATGAAGCCAGACTCTCAGATCAGGATTAAATTCAGTATTTGCATGAAGAAGAACTGACCCAGGAGCAGCCAAAAACTACACACAAGACTGCTTCTATATGTGGTGCCGTAAAGTGTAATTTTCCAGCCCATACTTCAGCAGCAGTCTGCTCCCTGTGATTACAGTCCAGCCTCATTTGAATTCTCAGTATACTGTGGTGTATCAACTACTGTCAGACCTCAACACTTTACACAGTCCAGACCCTTTTTATATACAGGCTACGGTCCAGACACAAGCAAACACTTCTTCTTCTTCATGTGAGATCTTTGCAAATTGTGACTTCCTGGAATCATGGGAAACTGGAAGATGTGCAAAAAAAAAAACAAACAAACAAACAAAAAAAACAAGTGAAAAGTGCAGAATGCAAAACCCAGCTTATCACTTCTGATATTTTCATATACAGCAAGAAATAAACAAAGCTGTCATGTCATGAACTCAACTGCAAATTAATGTTGACATGCAATTCATGCAAATCCAAATGCTGAGATGCTCCTTGTATTTTTGTTTGATCAAAATAAATGTGTCATTATCTCCATTTGATACCTGCACCAGCGCATCTACACACCAGTTTCCACTCACTGTCCTTTACACAGTCTGCCGCCTGTCCACGCAGAGCTCATTTACCTCCTCGGAGTCAAAAACACGGGGTTTAAAATGTGTGATATTTTCTCTCTACCTCGTCCTGCTGCGCCTCTTTGGGCTTCTTCTTCGTTGGCTCTTTGGACGCCGTCATTGTCGCCGAGCCGCGGTCTCGTCTCTCTCAGCCTGAATCCAGCGGCTCTCCCCCCGCTAATAACATCCAGACCTGTCGGCGCGCCAATTTAGCCGCGGTAGCGGCAAGCGGCGCGCACGGAACGCGGCACAGACTTTCCGGCATGGCTTTCAAAATAAAAGCATACAATTACATTTACAATAAATATTTTAAGTTAAAAATATATTTATAATAAAAAAATAAAATACAATACAAAACACTGAGATAATTAAGATACGTGTTGTTTTATGAGTTTTAAATGCACCTCTTGGTTAGAGAGATTAAATTGTGCTACAGTTTTTGACATGGGCTTTTATTTTTTCTAAATACTACGAACATCCTGTGTCACATGATACATTTCTGGCTAATTTGAAGAGGCCCATTTTCTTTTTCTTTCTTTCTTTCTTTCTTTCTTTCTTTCTTTCTTTCTGTCTTGCTCTGTCCATGGTGCAGGAAATATTTATCAGTCTTTTTCAGGGTTTGAATGAAAACACTGTCGTCGTTGCTGATCAATTTGTCTGAAGCACACTATGTGTCACTTTATAATAGAGGGTACAGTTTACAGAAAAGACCTCTGTCCTTCTATCTTCCCCTAACTGATTAAAACTATGCAGGGAATTAAAACCATCTAAAGCCACAACTCAGTCATTAGTTTCGCTAAAATGTCATAGATGTGGTTTAATTAGCAATCGGCTGCTGATACATTACGTAACACAGGCCTTAGTTAAATCAAAGATGACTAAATTGTGCCATTGGAAGTTTAAATGTGCCTCTAAGGTCAAAGTTTTAACTTAGATATAGAAAAATGAAAACACTCTGATCAGTTCCCTGCAGCCCAACAGTAAAAGCAACAATAAGACTCCCATTCAGACCAGTGGTATTTATAGTTTTCTTGTGAATTGATGTTAGTAAAGCAGTGTAATATCCCCACAGGGAGCAGCAGAGCTCTTTGTGATATTTTTTACCTCTGATGTTACCTTACAATCCCCACAGTATCACTTCAGGGAGTTCTGTAACATCCAGTATTAGAATATCCCTCGGAAATAAATGATATAGGATTATAGCTCTGCGTGTCATCGCACCGCGGCTTCATCTGAAATCCCTTACGAGGAGGACGAGGCGAGACAATCAAGCGGCCCAATAACCAGCTGGCCTTTCCTGCTGCCAAGTGACTGAATGCAAACTGATAGGTGTCACAGAGGAAGGCCCGAAGACATAAAACCCTACCAGCACACACTCACCCACACTGTGCCCACTATCCCATCTAAAAATAATGACCACAAGAGGAAGGGGGGGGGGGGGCAAAGGCAGGCACAAATGAAGATGGAGGAGTAGACACTAAAAGACAAACCAGCCTGTGGATAGAGGAGAGGAGAGGACCAGATTCTCTCTCAAGGGCTGAGGAAGGATGATAACGAAATCTCAAAATAATGCAACAGACATTATATAATGTGTTAAACACATTAAGGCTGCATGCAAAAGACATTAAATAAATGAAAAACAGTGCTTGTTGGCTATTGGATTTGATTATGAAACGCTAAACTGCCACATCACTGTGAGGGTTAAGTCAGGGCTCAGTGTTCATGGTTTATGTTTACACTGCAGAGACTAAAATCTTTGCTCTGCAGCCAAAAACCATTGTGACAGAGCAGTTTTCCTCTCCCTGAGAGCAGCATGATGACTGATTAGGTTGTCAGGCTGAACTGTCTGTTAGATCTCCGCTCTGATTCACAGGCTTTATGGGAAAGGTGCGACGTTATTGTTGGTAGCAGCTACACACACTGTTGCAGCGAGTGGATCATCTTTGCCAAGCAAAGATGAATTAAATGCCTCTGTAATGTTAGAGTTATGAGTATCATGAGCTGCATTACATTATAGGAGGACTGCAACTTTACAGAAATGCTGTGCAAAGTAATTGCAAAGTATTTTCCCACAGGTAGGTGGACGGTGCTTTTGAAAGGTACGGCTATTAATCCTGACTCACTGCTGTTTTTCAAAGCTGAAGAGATGAAATACTTTGCATTTTTTCTCAGGATCTGAATCATGATCGGAAATATTTCAGCTTCTATTCATGGTTGAAATTTGCACAAGATGTCTCATCCGTCTTCACTGAGAGTAAATTGTTAGATCCTCGTCTTCTTCTACATCTTCCAGCTTCATTTTTCTAATGCGTTATTAGATTCAGAATTAAGATGAGGGGTCAAGGGTCATGGAATGACAGTAATGAGCTTCAGTCATGAGGCTTGCAGCAACACAAGTGTGTGTTGGACACTGGATGATGGAGATTAGAGGAGAGGGGCGAGGTCAGCGAACATGGAGCGAGGCAGGGAAGTGGCCACAGATTGAAAACTCAGAGGAAAGCGAGATAGAGAGAGAGGCTGTGCAGGAAGTGAAGATAAGAAGGGTTGAAGTGAAAGAGAAAAAAGGAGCAGCGACAGAGGAAGAAGGAGGAAGAGCTCCTCAAAGGTTGCGGTTGGACTCTCTTCCCGCCGCCATTAAATATGTAACAGCTGGAATCAGAGACCACATGGAAATGATCCCTTTCTCTCTGACCTCTGCTGGTATTTGGGAAGTTCACTGATGTCCCCGAGGCACGAATCCTCCCCACCGTCTCCTCAGACTACAGGCCGCTTTGTGCCATCTTTATGTTTGCATGTGCACATGCAAGTATTAGTCGCTGCTATTTGTGGTTGTTTGCATTTGCTTTGCACGCGCACTGTATGTTTGTGCACCCGCTGTCCTGCCCTTTTCTGTCTACCATGTGCACCATGTTCATGTTCCTGCAACTAAACCATTCTTTGGCTCTATGACATGATTCAGATGTTGGTCTATTCCCTGATTTTACTTCTCCTGTGCCCAGTTTCATGCAAAAAATGTCATTCTGAGCCTTTTGTGTAAGACTCAAGGTCCTCTAAGACCAATTTGATGAAATTATTTAACCAGTGGGATCCACACCAAATCAAGCACCAACACTGTGCAGCCAAGACTTTGTTTTAATGGGTCATGAGTCCCAACAGCTGATCTCCAAACTCTTCTGGGTTTCCCTCCTGCTGCCTAATCAGAGACTGATTTACACCAGGGATGCTAGGTGAATGTAATTAACCTGCTGCCAGGATGAAAAGCTGCAGGGCTCTGAGTTTGGTACCACTGAGGTTTGGTAGTACAGTGTTTTTTTTTGTTTTTTTTTTTTGATAAGGGAACATCTTATGTGGGTTAATTGACCCAGAAGGTTCTGAGGCAAAGTCCTGATAAGAGCAGGTTAAAGTCATAAACTACCACAAACTACAAGGAGAGTTGGAGACAAGCAGATTTTTAGTTTAATTAAACAGCGCTCGTCTCCAGCTCTCCTTGATTCTGAAGCCGTTTTTTAACTTTTCACATTCAAAATTCAGTCTAAAAAGGAAATGATTTATTTGTGCATGAGATTATTTCGATCCTTCACTTCTGCCCTTGGACAGAAAAGTCTCTGTTTTGACTCCAGCCAAAAAAATACACGTCATCTTTTACCTTTTCTCCATCTTCCCAGTTTGTCTCTAAAGCCATTTACAGGGCTTTACAGTCAGAGTGTAATCACGTTAAAGAAGAAAGATGCTACATTCCGTCTTTAAAGTCCCCGTCTTGAATATTAATTCCTATTTGTGAGTGTTTTGCATCTGAAGGGGTCTTAAACTCTGAACTGAGGGGGGCGCGTCACATCTTCCCAAGGCCTAAATATCCACTTAGAAACATGTGAAACTGCAAACAGCACAACCACAAAGGCACTAAGCTGTGAGTGGGAGTGTGGCGCTGCCGGCAGATGAAAGCCATGTACCTGCAGAACATATTAGTCATCTCCATGATGACGATACATATGGATATTTTCATACGCACGGGGATTTTGTGAGAGCTCAGCCGCGCATAAATGAGAGAGTAAGCTTTTCAGTGTCTTTGCGCGACAGCTGTGAAGAGCCGACGTGACAAAGAGTCATAGCTGTGCTGTCGAATGAATCCAGACCATAAAGCTTCCAGACACGTATATAGTGAGGTGAATTTGTATTATCTCATCCTTCTCTTTGTGGCAGCCTGGTTTACATTTGCCTCAAAGCGCATGGGATGAGAATTCACTGAAAACTGGTGTGGAATTTGTATTTCATCGTCTTCAGAGAGTTGGGGGTGTGCGTGTGGAAGAAACGCTCCTTGACCTAGAAAAAAAAAGGAGGTCAAGGTGCTCCGGCGAACCGACAGAGCAAGCGTGCAGGCAGCCTGAGGCTCTGAGTGGGCTTCGATCTGTCACGGCCTCCGGGGTTTTTTGTGCTGGATCTGTTTATCAGGGTGGCTCATCTGTCTTTCCGCTGACATTTTGGCCTTCGACTAACTCCTCCGTCAACTCCCTGAACTTCCTGGTCCCCACAACAACTCATTCTGGTCTGATTCTGCTGCACCGGGGTCCGAGTAATTACTGAGCCAAGCATCCAAAGAAAGATGGCACACTGTGGAAATAAAAAGCAGTGGAGACTCCTGAATTATATGAGATCAAGTGGGGTCTCAAGTCAACCGTGGGTGTACAGAGTGGGTCAAAGCTAATTTGGCACTGAACTCTGTTATCATTGAAAGTGATTGAATCATTTTTTCTTCCTTTCAATTCATAACAATAAAAAAAGAGACTCCCACAGCCCCCTCGCAATTATGCCGGCTGCAATGTCATTCAATGCAGAGCTGCTCTGCTCACCTCCGTCAGCGGGGAGAGGGGCTGGTTCATTGGTATGTGTGTGTGGAAGTGGGGGCTGCTGAACCTGGAGCTGCATCTGTTGGGCCTGGCACCCGGCACGACTGATTTAGTATGAACAGCTTGCTGAAAGCAGAGTGACGTGTAGACACAGTGCGAACATTCAGACCGGTTCCGTATTTGCACTCGACAGTTTCCATGCCAGTGTTACACTCCACATACATCCATTGTCCATCCATCACTTTTTCTTTACATGCAACCACTGATATCTCTTGCGCTGTGGAACAAAAGCCTGTAAATACACTGCCACCTATTTAACCTCATTATAATAACAATAATCCAAACAGGTGACTGCAGCTTTCACAGTCTGAAGCCACCAAGCCCTTCTTCTGTTTAGGTCGCCTTATAGTTTAATTTACCTCAGCACTTGTGGGATGTGAACTATATTATAGCTTAGTCTCAAATCTCACTGAAACACACTGTGCAGCGCATTCATCACTCACGCTCACAACCAGAGTCTGAGTCCTGACACATTTTGAGTCCCACAGGGGCCGTTTCTCTCAGAGCCTCCACTCCTCCTGCAGGCGACGCACACACATGGGACTCCGTGATAAATCACACATGTCGCCCTTTTTGAGAAGCCAGTGCACAAACGACTGCATGTCAAACATGACTTTATTCATTATTTATCACTAAATATATTGATTCTCCAGCTATGAAGGTAACTTTAGGATCTGGTCCATCACTCAGCACCAAGTTGGGTTTAACAGCGGGCTGACACCTCACCTCCAGGAACCTGAGCTCTGGATCCATCATGTTGACGTCTCTCCACTGAACCGTGAAGCATCAAACCTTATGGAAATGGGATGATCCCTCCTCCTCCTCCTCCTCTTCCTCCTCCAAGTCCAACTGTTTCACAGACTCAAAAGAGGTCAGTGTTGTCCGAGAACAATGAAATATTCATTCCCTCTGCGATGCGGTGTTATGAAAAAACAACAATAAGCAAGTAAAAGATAAGGCTGCTCTCCTTCTCTTGCCACCAGCGTCTGCCTGACTTCTCTCTTCAGAGTAAACAGACATCTGGCACACACACATGCCGACACACACACAAAAACCCCCTGTTCTGATTTCAGGCTACCACATAAAAAATGGTGTCATTCATAAGTGAAATCAGTCAACCCAGTTTCACTTGGCATCATTAGACTGATAATCTAATTCTGTGTCGGGGGGAATTTGTCTGGTGGTGACACCGAGGCCCGATGAGCTGGATTGATTTCTGTGTGAAAAGGACAGCCGGGCTGACATGGGCTTCAAAGACGCCTCAAGGAAAAAGTCAAAAGATACTGATTCGACCAAAGCTATTCTCACCTTTTTCACCAGACATATAGTCACTTCTCTGCTGTGACATTCAAAGCATCACATCATCAATGAGGCGCAGCTCATTAAAAGTGTGGCTTTATCGTCTCTGCAGTGATTACTCTAACAAAACAAACTGTTTCCATCACATTTGCTCTTGTTTTTTTTTTTTTTTGTTTGGAGCCTACACTGGCTGCTCCATCAGCGCATGTGTGTGTGTGCACGTGTGAGATGTATGGATGTGTGAGTAAATGGGTGAATGTGGCAAGTGTACTGCAAAGAGCTCTGAGTGGTCCATAGGTCTATAAGTGCCGTCCATTAAGCATTTACAGGTTGTAAACAAGCCGGCTCTGCAGCCAGATGATCTGAACCACTTTGACCTGAGAGCAGACGTCCTTCTGAGGTTGTTTATACACACACACACACACACACATATATATATATATATATATATAAAACAAGTGGGAAATGATTGACAAAGCTAAGCTACAAAAGGAGAAACCCAGAGCTGCAATAATCCTCTTGTTTATACAATCTAAACCTACCTCTGTCTGTCTACTTCAGTTGTGCATTTACCACCTCCCCCAGTGTGGGTTCCTGTGCTCAGTGCATGCGAGAGCAATGCATTGTGGTCTAATGTAGCTGTAGAAAATGCATGAGAGATTGAGTAGAGAGGTCAAGTTGTTCCATTTCATCTTGATGCTTTTAATTAGTAGATTTCCAATAAGAAACTGCACAGTGGCTGGATATATCCGGAGAGGATGCCCAGGCATTTGTTTCAAATATCTAGACACACCTAAATTCAAAGTAGATCCTGAGACAGAAGTGGTTTTATTGTGAAATTTATCATGACACTGCATGAGCCAAGATTAAAAGCTGCAGATTTCACGACACCTATAAATCAAGGCGTCAACGAGAAGCAGGTAGGTTGACAGACAGAGAGGAGAAGCCTCGAGGGGTTTCAGTCTGGAGGGCGGGGGGGGGGGGGGGGGGGGGGGGGGGGGGGGAGTTCAACCCACAGCGTTGACTGTGCTGCACAGCAGGAGTTCAAAGTTGACTCAACCTGCACAGGCAGATGATGGAAATGATAGAAGGTGTTTCAGCGCCGGAGGGGACACAGCGTTTGACTGACACCGACTGTCACGCAGTGAAACAGCGTCTGAATTAAAGCCCACGAGCAGTGACGACTCTTTGTTGTTGATTTGTCTTTACTGTCAAAACATTTTAGTAAGAACTGGAGGGAAATTGTACAAAAGCTATAGCAAAGGTCAAAGGTCACAGAGGGTTGATGCCACTGTCATAAGAGGACATGTGTTTTGTTTCTCCTCACTTGGTGTTTTACTAAAATGCTTGACTTCAGCAGCTGCAGATATCAAGTACTTTGTCCTTGTGCAGGGACGTGAAGCCTCTGGGATGCTGCCTTCACCGTGGCACTGACCTTGGTTTCAGGCCGTTACTTTTCAGAGCATTATTCCTCTGTGAGCCACATGAGCAACAGCGTGACTCACCGGACCCAAAAATAAAACACTTACAAAGTAAACACCAGCATGTGCACCACAGCCAAGAGCATGTCCAGCATATACAAAACCCAGCTCTTGTGCTCAAGTGATCTCCTCATGTGTTAGGCTACTGCAGCTGGAACTGGAGGGTAAACTCACAGCAGCCTGTTTATTTTCATATGTCTGTGTCGGGAATACAATGCAGATCATATCATATAAAATTGGGGTATAGTGACGAAGTGTTGAAGAACCAGCACTGCTTGATTGGTTTTCTATAACTGATCAAAGGCTGACACCTAGTGGCAGAAAATAGACGGTGCATTCATTTAGATATGACTGTGTGCACCAGATGCATGCAGCCACTTGATGTCTGTTGTCTCTTAACCAATCCAAGAGGCAGAGACCAAAAGATGCAGATTTACTGTGTTAATTAGTTAATTTTTAGATGATAAAAGACTTAATGCACGAGAGTGTTTGTGCTAATTTAGTAGCAGTAGTAGTGAACATGTAGTTGGTAGCAGCATTAAAGCTGGGGTTGGTAATCCTGGAGAGCTAGCAAGATTTGAAAATTGTACCTCCTCTGAGTTCCACCCCGCACGGCACTGCACAAAAACGAGAAGTGGCATAATCTATTCAACACGTAGACATGAAGGCATCTGATTGGTTTTTGCTCTTCCCACCAAAGAGCTTGGATTGGTCAGAGTTTTGTCAGTCCTGCAGCTGCCACAGAGGACTGATTATTTTTGTTCCTTTTTCTGATACATAATGTATTGATTACTCAGAAGGTAGAAGGACCATTTCACCCAAAAAGTGTCTCTGAACAGGATTACCAACCCCAGCTTTAATGCTATATATAAGGCATTTAAAGGCTACTTGCTCTTGTGGTAGAGTGGTACTTGTTGCAGTAGTAGCAGTGTAAACTGTGTGAGGCCTTATTAGTGTAGATCCGTGTCAATGTGACATTCAGTAATTCACAGTTTAGTTCCCCTCTCACTCTCAGCCTGCAGTGACAGTATTCATGTGTGTGGTGGGAGACTTGGCAAGCGTGGCTCTTCATCTCTCACAGAACAGTGTAGGCTGTGCAAAACAGCTCCGCTCTGCATTTAGGGTTTCCAAACAAAAACAACAACTCCTGTTTGTGTGAATGCGTCCAGGCTGCAGGAACTCAAAGCTCAAACCTCGCCTTCGTTATAGGAGACGTTAAAATTAGATACCAATGCATATCAGCATCCAAAGGTCAACATGCTAATGACAGGTTTATGAGCATGAGCGCGGTAAATACAGTGATAATGAGGACAGGATTCGTCACCTTCCTCCACCGCTCACATGCTAATGAGCACATCCATCTCCACGGTAACAGATGGCAGTGACGACACCGGGCTAATGTTAATATTCAACGATTCTGAGTGTGATTGGGAGCTGCACAGGCTGGTTAAACTCTTGTCATGGCGGCAGTCGGTTTGGCCTCTCAGGTTGGAGGGTCTGGGGAGTTCAGGCCTGTGCAGCTTCTTGGACTAGATCATGAACTCATCGGCGAGCCTCAGTTTGTCCAACTATCTATTTTAAATGAATCTAAAGCAAATTATATTTGAGTACTTGTCAGATAAATACCTTCCACCAGGTTGTGTGCATTTTCAATTTGAGGTGCAATGTAAAAACATAGCGTTTGTGGCAATGGCACAGAAGAAAAGTGAACATGAATTCATCTTCATTCATCTACCTGAGTCAGGCTTTGAGTTCAGGGACAGATTCATGAAAACATTTAGATGTTTTCAATTTTGCACAGGCCCAGATAAACAAACAGGAAGCGTGCTCGTCAGTGTCAACAGATATTAAAGCGCTGCTCGGCGCTCTCACAACTGAGTCACTGCAAACTGTGGTGCGTGAACACACTCCCACTCCACTGACCCTGCGCAAATGGGATTTGCTGATATATATATATATGATGAAAATGTCCTGGATTAACATGTTACTTAGCAACTGAAAATGAGGAGACGGAGAGGGAGTGAATGCCGTAATGATGACAAAATGAGCCACTGTTTACTTTTTTTTCCTTTTCTTCCTCCACGACAACATAATGAATATGTATCAGTTTTCAGTTTTTGTGCAACTCATTAATAAAATCCAATTTACCAAGTGAACCCAGGAGTAAATTTATATTCCGGTCCAGCCAACGGCACATTACAGTGAATCAGGCCCATGGTTCAACCACATTTATGGGCTCATGTTTCATATAAACCCCTCCAGCATGTCTGATTCACATGAGACCTGCCTCCATCTGCATACATCAGGAGGAAATAGCTTAAATATGATTATTTAAAATGGAAAATAAAGAGGAAGGTGTGGCCACTGCTGCCCGAGGGCTCTGTAAATCAAAAGATAAGGGATCAGCACTGAGTCAATGACTCAACAACCTGATAATAAAATGTCAACAATGATGGAAAATGAGAAATAATTGCTGGTTGTAACTTCTCAGTGTGAGCATTTTTCCATTTTCCCGTTGCTTTCTCTTCTATATGATTGCAAATGGAATACTTATGGATAAACAAGACATCATTTTATTGACTAAATGGTTCAAGACTAAAATCTCAGAGGAAATCCACCTTCATTTTGTGCAGAAACACTGTGAGACTCACACACAGTCACTAAGCCACAGCTGGAGCGCAGGAAGAAAAGCCTATTATTATCTCAAAGCAAAGCCAGGCCGTCGTCCGTCACCGCTCCTGTTCCCACTTTATCACTGACTCGGTCATGACAGCGGTCCAACTGGACCACGTGGAAGCAGCTGGAACCGGACTTGGCTCGTGCACGTTAGAGGTGAGATCCAAAAACTGGAGACCTTGTGTTTACTGTGGATTGCGTTGGGGCATTTTCTCTGGAGCTGGGAACACACAACACACAGGAACCTAAACAGTTTATGTCTAAGATTTCTGCTTTGGCCGTGACTGTGTTTAGATCTAGAACTTTGATTTGAGGCTGCACGAGGTGCCTGTTTTGTTACAGATTATGAATCGAGGGTGACCACAGCCGCTCTGTTTAGGCCTCTGTGCATTTCCCTCAGTCGCTTTTCATCGCGGCGGGTCCTGTGTGGGCGGACAGCCCGACACATCCTGCACAGAAACCTTCACATCCGTTTGAAACGCTCCTCACACAAGACAAACGTTCAAAGCAGCCATGAGGCGGCTCGAAAGATGCGCTGCTAAGCCATAAATGTTCTTGACCTTTATGACCTTATAATTGGCCATTTCCAGAGCTCCCCCTGCAGCTCTCAGTCTTCCTGAGCAAATGGAGTTTCCTCATTTGGGTTGTCGGCTCTGTGACACCACCCACAGGTCTCTGAGGAGTGGATTAGGAGCTCACGAGCGAGCTGCTCTGCCATCGCCACCTTGCCACGACCTGATTCCAAAGTTTGAGGGTGATTCTGTCTGATGAAATCAGAGCCATGACAACAATGGAAGATGTAGGATGTCGTCATAATCATGTCCACAAACTCCAGCCCCCCCCTGAGGACTGTGTTTCTGGTGATTTGTGTTGGCTGCAAAGTGTAAAGCGTCCGGGAGGAGACAACATGAGTGACATTAATGTTCATGTATCTCAGGTATGGCAGTTATCGAAGCCACCTCCTGCCAGATTACCCCCCCCCCTCCTCCATCCTGCCGCTGCTGCTGCTGTGGGGCTACAGCAGCCGCAGGATTGTACGGGATTACGCTCTGGCTGTTCGCCTTGCCCGTCTGAGGGGATCTGCTCGCAGCTAAGAAAACCGCTTTGCATAAACCGTGAGCAGTAATGAAGCTCTTTAATGTTGGAGCAGGAGATGCAGACATCTGCTCAACTTTTACTTTAAACCTCACGGAGCCCCTGAGCAATGAGCTTTCTCCATAAAACCGATGGATAAGAACACAGAGCAGGAGGTAAACATGACTGAAATCATGTCAGCGTCTCAAAGGAAGAACAACATCTCATCTTTTTTTATCCTTTTATCTTCTCTACTTACTCCTCACTTGACAAAGGTGACTATAAAGCTCGTTGAAGGACATGGATCACAGTTCACAGTTCCCAAACTGACCCAGTCAGACTTCTTATGACGAGTTAAAGGTCCCATATGTCACATCAAAGTGGAAGTGGTCCAAACTTTGGCAGATAAGTATTATAGTGGTGGGTGAGGACAACAAAACAAAAGCAGATGGGTCCTACCTTGGTGTCCTTGGACGGCTGACACTCGATCTGATGAGAGACGGATGCAGTTTGGTTCATCTCTGCTCCTCACTTCAGCCGAGAAGCACAGAATATCAGAGTAAAATCCCCGCTCGCTCCTGAAGTTTCCTGTCAGCACAAAGTGATGGCACTGAGAGGCTGAAGGATGGAGACACTCCTCCTTCTCCTCCTCCTCCTCGTCCTTGTCGTTACTGAAGCTTCACCTGAGGCGACACATTTAAATACACATGTGTTTTCACTCCTTTGTTTCTTCTTCTGGTGGAAAATGGTCAGAGCAGGCACACACTGAAACAGCCCTCTCTCCTTTCACTTCCCTCCTCTCTCCTTCTTCCCTCTGTGGAGAGTGTGTGCTGCTTCACATGCAGCTGACAGACAGTTCATAAACCAGGATGTTTGCCAGTGCCTCCCACATACCAAGACGTTTCTTGATCAGAATGCAAATTCCACTCGAGGCAAAGATATTGCAGGCGTTTTGCTTTCGGAGCTTTTTCATTTAAGGCGCCTCTTTGATGCTTGTGTTTAAAGCACCTCACAGCGCGGGGCTGGTGTTTGCATGAAAGGTGTTTTTGACAGGATGAAACTTCAACCCCACGTGAACCAGCTGCCGTTTGTTTCATCTAGATGATGAGAATCCTGGATAGAGAAATATTCTTATTGTCATTGTTTCTATTTGATCAGGACCTGGTTCGCACAGGATGAGAGTCTAAAGTTTCCAGTGTTAACCAAACAGCAGCAGCCAATCACAGCTGGCCACTGTAATTCTGATGATTAACAGGGAGTGTGCACTGTCAGCCATGTTGTCATTAAGACTGAGGCAAGAAGTGAAAGCTTTTAATTGATGTGATTTCCAGTTCAGTTTCCTGCAGCGTTGAGATCCTACACTTCTTTATTGACGTTTTAATGGTCGAACTCTAAAGTGGAACAACTTGTGCAGTGATCTTGTGCAGTGATTTTGTGTGAACTGATGAGATTTATGTAAAATATTAATCGCCTGTTGGAGTATATAAACTCCTCCCATCCAGACCATAAATCAGCTCCTGACAGGATGTGAAGGATTCATGATGAAAGACGTCGTAACTCCACACGCACATGTGTGTCCATGTCAGATGTTCATCCCTCTTCCCAGATTTGCGGTTCTACATTACAGTAAACTGTTGTCGCCATTAAAAATGTATGTGAATGATGCATATTTGATGAGCTGGCTTTAATTCCCCCCTCCCCACACACACCATTAATCATATTTATTGTCCAGCATGTGATCACTCTCATTGAGCATGTGCAGCTTTTAAACATCATAAACTCTCACCAGCCAAGTTTCCATTGGACTTCCATTCAAAGGTCATTAAAGTACCGGTGGGTCAACTTCCAGCTCAGGCTCTTTATGGGAGGATACAGGAAATCTATGCACACATCCACTCGGATGTTTTGGATATTATTTGATCTAGATCAGGGATGGGCATGACTCATTTAATCCACTGATCTCAGTCGATTGGTCAAACTGTGTGCTCTTGATCGGTTGGAACAAAAAAACCTGCCTGATCAAGATCTAGACTTTAAAGATCATCCAGTGTTTTAAAGCATCGGTGGGAGTGGAGACCTTTGTCTGTTCTGAGGTTGTGAGGCTATCAAGATTATATTTGTGCATACTGACATTTAAAAATCCCAATAACACACCCAATCAGGGGGCTGGCTTCAGTGATGATGTGGGAGATCAGGGCCAATGGTGAAAAAGGAGTGGAGCATCCACTTCACATAAACAAACCACAAATCATGGTCTGACAGTTATCTGTGTGTGGTTCGAAGTTTGTATTTATCTTCATATTTTCACCATTTTTCATTAATCAGACGCTTTATGCATTTGTATGAGATAGTTTTTTTTTCCTTCTCTTTGCCCATTAGAACAATTGTTAATTTCATAGTGCACTGATTTATAGTAAATGATGAAATGTGACTAATCACAGCGGAACATCTTTAATTAAAGAAGCCGAGCCGGTGGCAAAAAAAAAGGCAGCTCAGTGTAATCAAGACAAAACACAGCGTGGTGTGTAATGAGCCTCGCGGCCAGTGTGGAGGACTTACAGTCAGTTATGATGCGAGAAATTAATGATGCACCTTGTTACTTAATAAATGCCAGCACACTTATAACAACAGCACATGATGGATCTACTGATGAACTGGTTTTATGCATGTAAGTCTGATTAATTCGAGAAAACACAGTTGTTTTGCTCCTCTTTGTTGCTGAAAGTGAAATTTGAAAAATGTCATTTCCACCATAAGCAAAAGAGAAATGAAGATTCAAAAACAAAAGATGGAAACGAAGTCATCAGCTGATGTGTGAACACTTCCAGCCCTCTGCTCCTGTGATCAAGCAGAATTTCATTTCCCATATTTCCCATGTGTCAGCAGATAAATTCACCAGCAAGTCGGTTCCAAAATGCAATTTCAGTGAGATCTGAACATCTCCCACTGCTTTTTTTTTCCTCTTTTCATCTTTTCATTTGCTGAATTTCACCTGGAATCAAGTTTCTCCTAACCTTTTGAGAAACGACGTTATCTGAAAGCCTGCTGCGGAAAAAAACGGATATTTTATAGCTTTTGCTCTCTGCGCCTCTGGCAGATATAAAGACATAAACTCTGAGAGATGAGGCCGGGCCGGCAGAGAGTCGGCTGGACTAATAAAAAAGGGCATTACAGCAAACAGGAGAGAGGAGATAGAGCACTAAACAGGCTCCCTGAAGTTTGATGGTACCTGTGGGTCCTCGCCTGCTTTCAAATGCATTGGTTAAATGGCAAAATACAGCGGTGTAAGATTACACATGTCATCAAGGTTCCTCTATCTTCAGTCTCCACATGGACGATGCAACGAAATATCCAAACAAGAAAGAACATATATCATGACATCGCTAAATGATATGGTCCAATCACAGACTCTGATTCAGGATGATCAGCCTCTCCTCTCTCAGGAGGAACTTGTGCCAGTTGAGTCCAAACTTAACTTGCTGCTAATTTTAGCCGACACTGTCGAGGCAACACTGCTGCCATCTGTTTCATTGGACAGGAGAGGTTGTGCTTAAATATAAATAACAAATAATAACATGAATAATATCTTCTTATTTTTAGCAGAATAAATATTGGTACATGTATCTCTCTCTAACAACTGTAGTGTAATTTCACGGGGCCTGCCTTTGCGTGGGTTTGATCGACAGTTCAAGTTAATCGCTCATTAATCCCTTTGTGTTTCTGGCTTTGGAGAGCCATGCTATTTTTACAAGACAACAACCAGGCTCATGCAGAGCTAATGGTGAATTAGTGTGCGCTGCACAGATGGATCGGCGACACCAGCCCTGAGGAGGTCTGTTGATTTTTTTTTTTCATACAGTAGTTAAAACACAGCAGTGTTAATACAATCAAAGTAAATAAAATACTGTCATTTAGTCTCTGCACCTGTGCACAAATATAAAAACGGACAAAGTGTGCGTATCATTTTTCAGAGTCTCCTCCAGAGCATTCAACCTGGCTCAGTATGTCCTTCTATGTATGCCATGATCTCCCTGATGAGTGTCTGAGTAGAGGGTTTCCTGCTCCATTTTCTCCAGGATCCTGGCTGTCTGGTACCCAACCACGAGGTGGTGGGAGCTGGGGAGGTTGCACTGGTCCCACTGCTCCCACTTCTTCAGGGTCATCGTCTTCCTCTGCATGATCTGAACTGTGTTTCCTGGGTGCAGGGTCCGGTGCTTCTTTGACCCTAGAACCACGAATACTTCCAGGACCTTTTTTATCTGTGGTGTGAACCTCCAGATATGGAGAGGGAGGGTGGGGAGAAGCAGCCGGTTGCTCCCTTGTAGGTGCAGACTCTCGGATAGTGTTCAACCTCCTCATGGGTATCAGAGAGCGGGAAGAAGAGCGCGGGCCTGGGAGACGCTCCAGATCACCTCCACCTAATAAAACACCAGAATTTCATTATAGCTCAACCAAAAGTCAGCTCCCTGCAAGTCATTCATCCACGGATACAAATACACTCACCAAAACTACGCCTTCTCAGGGCAGACTCCAGGTCTCCACCTGCCTGGAGGGAGTAGTACTTCTGAGACTTGGGGATGTTCAGCTCAGCCTGGAAGAGAAAGATGAGTGAAGGTCAGGCACGCGAGAGGACAAAGGAAGCAACATGTTGTTTAACAGAAACCCACCGTCTCACGGAAACTTGAGGCCCGGAGGCTGCGCCTGATGCTGGCGTGGCGCCGGATCAGGATCTCCCTGGTGAGGCTGTCGTCGGGCAGATTGTACTTGTTGGTGTAGGCCATGGTCTGGAGGAGAGGGTGAAATATTTGGTGAAATAGTGGAGGTTGTCCTGCTGATCAAAACACTCACTATAAGACCAAGTGTATATCAATCCGCAGCTAAAAATAGTCCCAAGTAAAGGCACTACGTCCTGCTGTTATAGTTACTGCTGTTGCTTTAAAAAAAGAGTTGTTTTAATCCTGGTGTCATATTTCTATAACTTCAATTCATTTAAATTCTTCCACTGTCAAAATGTTTTATTCCATTTGATCGCTCAGAGGCTTTATAATTATTTTTCAACCTACAGCATATTGGCTCATTAAATTTATCACTAGTGGTGTCACTTGATGTTTTATTCATGTTCATACGTCGGTGGGAACACATGAGGTCAGACCGCTGCTGGAAAGCATTACACGCACATGAAGGTCGAGGAAAAAGTTCCCAGGGGAGGGAAAGTGAGAGGGAAGAAGTTGTTGAACTAGTCTTAGAGCGTGAATAATATAAACTACACCTTTTCTTATAGAGGTGTTTTTTTTACCTTATGTCGGATCTTGTACATGTTCTTCGACAGGATGTCGTGCATTTTCTTCACGTCAGCAGCCAGGAACTTCTTCTTCGGTCGAGATGCTGCCTTCTTCTCGTCGCTGATCGGAGATGAGAACCATGAACAGTGGATTAGACACTAATCAAGTCTAATGCTTTATTATGACCATTAACATGAATGCATCGCAGTTAGGATGGGAAACAGCATCGTCAGCTGGAGCCAAATTAGATTTAACATAAAGGTTTTGTTCATTTAGCTGATGCACCCAGATATAGTTTCTGTTGTCTTACCCAGAGACACATAAGCTGATTAGATGCTATAACTTTTGTTGTTGAACTTTGGTTGTGCAGAATCACAGCTTGATTTCATTTAAAGCTATTCATTGAAGGTTTTGATCATTTTGCACAATGAAATTAAGTCTGTCTCAATAAATACGGCTAAAACTGATCAGTCTGTTTAACTTACTGCAGAGAGATAAGGGACGGCGCTGCACTGAGGTCTCCCACAGGTGTCTCCAGCAAATCAATGGCGCTCTGCAGCTCCAGTTTCTTATACAGAGACACAATACTGGACTCGGCCCTGTTGTCTCGCAGCAGGATACGCCTCAAAAAACGATCGTTGAACTTCTTAAATCTGACACACGGACAAAGGGATAAAGATTGTAAGTGTATCAAGCTTTGTGCTGCTGCAGGAAGAGACTCACTGGTTCACATTAGAGGAGGGCAACAGGACGATTCTGTAAATGAGAACGTCCCATTAACGTAGATCACCAGAGAGACTCCTACTTGTCTTTCCAGTAGTAGTGACTCCACTGGCCACACAGGTCCTCGATACCAGAGACGATGTGCTCCATCACCTGGACAAAACACGGCCAAACACATGGATTAAAACAGAAATCAGTGAAGAGGAAGATAACGGATTGTGCAGCAGCTGACTCATACCCTGCCGTGAACCTCTACATTGATGGTGTTCAGGTCTTTGTTGGTCCTCCTGATGTTTAGATACTCTACGATTGGACGGATGCTGATTCCCTGGAGAGAGGAACATGGTATTGTTAGTAGGGGTCAGAGGTCAGAGGTTGTCTGCACTGCGTCTGTGTGACAGCTGGCCCACCTGTATGAACACAGTGAAGACAATGATGGCGATTGAAGCTGTCACAAACAGATTCTTCCTGTTGATGGTATCGGGCAGGGTGAAGGCCAGGGCGAAGCAGATTGCCCCTCGCAGGCCTCCGTAGGCCAGTCCAAACTGGTCCTTGTAATTGATATGGATTGTTCGGAAGGGGTTGATGATCTGGGACAACACCAGGATCCCTGCAGGAAAGAAAAAGACGGATGAAGCTGTTTGTTTGATGCAAGGTTTTAGATTTTAAACAAGACGTCACGGTCTCCATGATGAATTAACTCTCTCACCCAGTCCTCTCCAGATGAAGGCAAAGACCAGCGTAAACAGGATGTAGGCCCAGTTCCACTCGTGCTCGGTCGTTATAGTAACAACACCCAGGAAGAAGAAGATGAGGGTCTCGGAGACGGTGGCCAGCATCTTCACTACATGACGGATGGTGGTGCAGGATCTCTGAGACACATTCTCCTCCACGTAGTACTTCATGGTGATGGCACACGTTATGATGCTGCAGGGAGGGAAAAAACTAAGTGTGTGTTTTTTAAAAAGCTCACTGTTTCTTTTTTGTTTGACTCTTTCACATTGTGTATCGGTGTTTCAAACATAACTCTCTCCTCCCTCTGTGTCTCATTTCCATTTCGCTCCAGCCACTGCATACACACATGGACTTGTGAATTCTGGCAATGTTGAGCATGCAGAAGCAAATTCAACCGAGGGGAAAGATTTATATCTTGGTGCAACTGTTTTCCCATATTATTTACTGTTGCTACCAGGAGATGCCAAGTCAGCATACCCTTATAGTTTGTGTCTGTGTGCACAGCTATGCAGTTACTTTAATTAGTGTAGAGGAAGCAGGGTTTTCTAATGTTTCCCAGCATAAAGGAGAGGAAGCAATAAATCACACTTTCTTAGTATTTAGAGAATCTGTTCAGTTATTCTCAGGGCTGCAACTGCTGTAAATGTTTGTGTTCAAGATATTAAAAACAGTAGCAGCTATTTGAATCAAGCAACTTTCTGCTCTGGCCTTCACTTACGACAGAACGCTGGAGATGGCGAACAGCTCGGCCACCAGGTAGGCCAGGTAGCTGTACATGAAGACGAAGAGGGGCTCGATCGGACGGACCTTGTAGGTGAAACGCGTGGTGAACGCGGCCACGAATCCGAACAGAAGGCCGAAGAGGACGCCGCCGAGCCCCACCACGAAGAACCGGGCCACTCCCAGGAACACGTCAGTGGATTCAACAACGGGCAGGTCTGCCAAGAAGGTGAACATGCTGTAGAGCACCTGAGGAGAGGGACAGAGACGGAGCACTTGGGATCAGATAAAAACGCATCAACATACAGACGAAGGCCGGATGTAAAGGTTCTGTTTTACAGTTTTACAGTAAATGCCACACACAGAGTGAACTGGAGATGTCAGGCAGCTGCTGTCAAACAAGTTAAACCGCTTTAATTCATCCACTGTTAAAATTGTTTGGCTCATTTTGGGTCACACTGGTGATCATGCACCAACCTGACAGGAGCGGCTCAACTGGTAAAACTGACATGTGTTTTTTTTTTAAGTGTATTTTGTTCTTGGTGACAGGTTGCAACTGAGGCCAATCAGTGCCAGGAAGTGAAACTTGCCTTTCAAGTGAAACTCAGCCGACGCAAAGGCGGGCTTGACATTCCCATTTAACAATAGGAACCTGGACAAACAAGACTGAGGGGAAAACCACAGCAGCAAACACATGTAGTTCACATGTATCTCCTCTCTCTGGGCTACTATAATGTAGGTAACTCTCACAAGTTTCTCCTATAATTATAGGTTTTACCAAACCTATAATGTAGGTTTGGCAAAAAAGAAAACACACATATCCCCTGCACTCACCACAGTGACGGCATCATTGAAGAGTCCCTCTCCAAAAATGACTATGTACGTCTGCTCATTGATGCCGATGTCCTCAAACACATTCAGAGCAGCAACAGGGTCCACGGTCGAGATGATGGAGGCAAACAGCAAGTTCTCCTGCAAAGTTAAGAGAGTGAAAGACAAATAGAGTTCAGTCCCTCTGTTTGGTTTGGTGCATGTCATGTCATGTCACTTCAAAGCATCTAAATCACACCCTGTACATCAGTCACCTTTGACCTCTCATTCACTTTTCACACCTCTAACCCCATGACACACAGCACCCTGTCCTCCTGTGGCTTTCACTGACCTGCAGGTTGATGTCTTGAACTCCAAACACCTCAAACTGGCAGATGGCGAACAGAGAAATGCCGATGCCGATACTGTTCCACAGCGTCCCCACCACAGCATACCACAGCACCGTGCCGACGTTTTCGAAGAATGGCCTGGTGGGCATGAAGTAGCCGTTGTCGAGGATGATGGGCGGTAGCATGTAAAGGAAGAAGACGTTGGAGCTGAGCACGGCTGGGGGCTCCTCTTTAACTGAGTGCATGATGGCGCCGACGATGAGGCCGATTGCGATCAGGAGGCAGGACTCTGGGATCCAAATGGTGATTTTGTGGTAGATGTGGAAACCTGGAGGGAAGACAGTGCAAAGATTGGACTCATGTACAGACCTCCAACTCTCCTCCAGAGAAATACTGCTGGAATGATCCTGGCTGCAAACCCTGATCCAAGGTTCAACCAAACATACCAATTTTTGCAAAGGAGGCCAACAGCACCCACAGAGTAAACTCAAAGGGGACCTGTATCCGAGGGTAGTCCATAGTAAACACAGGGAGGCTGGCCCTCTCCACCTCAGGAAAGGCCTGGGGTTCATTGTGGAAAGGTTCAATGCTGGGAAGCTTGGTCACCGCTGGAGGTTTTGATTCCTGTTGCTCACATTTTACACCGAAGCAGCAGAGCAAGAGGAGCAGAATCATGAAAGAAACTCCTCTTTGAGTCCTGAGTTCAGATAAAACCAACATCCTCGTCTTCACTGCTCAACACAGATGTCACAGACCACAGGTATTTCCAATGTGAGCTACAAAACACTCAAAATAGCAATTATATAAATAAAAATCTTAATTCCTGTAATCCAGTCCATGTCTGGATCAAAGTATCAGTTGAAAAAATGCCATACTGTACTGAGAGAAACGACACAGAGACTGCTTCCTCCTAAGCTGTCTCAGCAGGATTTTGTATGAGTTGCAACACAATTCTGGTTTTTCTGAAGTGTTGCTGAACCTGCTTGTCACATATGTCATGCCTATGTCCTACTGGGTGGAGCCCTCAGGATTACCTGTCCTAAATAACATGAGAGCAAAACAGCTTGACAGTGTTGCTGCGATGTAAGTGAATACACTCACTGTTCCGGTTCAGTATAAATTAGTATTCAAATTAACCAGTACAAACCTAAGCACTGATTTAAATGTGTGACACAGGTAAGGCGGGCAAAAGTAGAGCTGCATGCTTTGAATAGTATGTCCAAACTTGCAATAAGTCATAATGTCCACACGATGGCAGTATAAGATAAGACAAAGTTTTGTGTTGCAATCCCCACATTTCTATTACAGTGAGTTTGCTTGAAGACCGACTGGGTGTACAAGTTTAGGCGAAAATCACACGTGTAACTACTTATCATAATCAATATTATGCATTAATTTTTCTTATTAGGTGTTGTTATCAATCCATGAATTAATGAATTGACAATTACTTTTTGATTCACAGGTAGTACGTTTAAAATGTTACTTTAAAGTAGGCTACCCTCGTTATGAAGGGAAAGAAAGTTTTATTAGTTTGCCACGGGTGTAATTATGCGTAAAAAGGTCTTTAATGCTGATGATATTGGTAGTATGCCTTATATTAATTCAATTTATCAAACTTATTGAGAGTTTTATTTGCATAGGTAAAGATGTGAGTACGTTTGAGCGAATGTAGTTACTTTAAAAGTTGCAGAACTGCTTATTTTCTCTTTAAATGCGTCGTTTTTATTTCAATTTCTCATTATTTTGGAAAAAAAAAAACAAAACGTCCTGCGCGATGACGCAAACGGCGTGCGACGCAGCGGGGGCGTGGCCAGCGGCTGGTAGCTACTGCGGCTACGGGAGGAGACTGCCAGAAACAGTGCAGCAGTCTGAGGGCACACTCCACATAACAGTTGTTTTTCCTCTTATAATCGAATAAACGGATATTTCTCAACAACACAAGCCAAAATTGGTAAGTATTGGTTATTCATAGTAGATTTTAATTTAAATGACGCAGCGTAATGACGGTTTTAACGGCTAAAGAGAGCTAACGGCTGCGGCAGTGTCAGTGTTTACAGTTCTCTATAAGTTCAGAAACGGAAACTGGTGTCGTGTTTTGTCAAAGAAGACAGCGCTGAACAATGTTTTTGTCACATAACTTGAAAGACAGAAAAAAAATACAGTATTGAAGTGCACGAGACTGACGCCAAGGTATGATCGGGGGTAGGGGGTCAGCAACAAGGACAGAACACGCACTTAATAAGGCGAGGTACTGGTTATAATTGAAATAACGTGCTATATTCTCAAGCTGTCAGTCATCTTACAAGGTAAACGTGCTTCCTTAAGTCCTTAAGTCACATCCTGAGAAACACTGCTGCCGCTAGTATTACGTAACTTAGTTAGGAAACGGTGCATTTTCCTCTGAGCCTGCCTTGATTTATTATATTCATGTTATGTTGCAGCTGTAACTCATCCTGTTCAACAAATATCCTCTATGCTTGTGAATTTGCAGAGCCTGTGTACTGATTTTGCTGAGTGTACATACATGCGTGTGCGTGTGTGTGTGTGTGTGTGCATGCAGCATGCCCTGTCTGGATGCTGACTGATGCTGAACTACTCATGTGCTGAGTCTGTGTGTGAGGTGAGTTTGCAATGTGTGCTCCCAGTTTACTGCAGTCCTGCTTCCCACGGCTGGTTTTGAGTTTCTCTGTGCAGGGAGTCAAGGTCAGCTGGGCGCTGATTTCAAAGAGCTGATGATGCTCTTCATGAGGAGGAGAGCGACCCGTGTGAAAGTGAGGCCTTCTCCTGTGGTGCTGAGGTGACGAGTGTGTGTGTGTGTGTGTGTGTGACCACATTTCACAGTTGTGAGTGGAGATGGCTTCAGGAGGGAGTGTTGTAAAGCTTCAGCTTTGTCCTGATGCCTGGAAACAAACTTTATAATGCTTGCCATTTCAGTTAGGTCAAGTTAATATATGCTAGAAACTTCTTATATTTGGTGTTTTTGAAGAAAACATCTGGATTACCTCCATCAGTGAGATAACAGTGTGAGATTAACAAATATTTTACAAAGTGATTAGCATATTCGGGGCTCTTCTCCATGGTATTGGAAAACTTCCCCTTTCCATTTCCTCCTGCCCTTCCACATAAATCACTGCTTGTCACTCTCTGTCTCCTCAGCCCAAACACCAGTGTGTCCTTGTTCCAGGCCTCTAAGTTCAAATACTGACGCAGGTGGTTTTAGCAGCCATGGTTTCAGCCAGGAACAACAGTTAGGGTGCAGGTGCTGGCAGCAAGAGAGGTGACGTGAGTGCATCATAGGCTTTTTCTACTCTGACAATAACGTGTCATACTGTCAGGATGGTCTTATAATGACTAATTACCACAGTTATTGGTCAAAATTGTTTCACTTTCTGTTCATTTACCGACAGCGATACGCGTTCTCTGTTTGGTGTGAACGTGAACTCATAAAATCAGTTTCACTGAGGCAGTTGCTTGGTTTCTCGGTAAAATCTCAGCTAGTGTTGCCTGCTTTTTCCAAACAGCAGTCTGCAACACAAATATATTCAGTGTGTCATCATTTGTGACAAAGGAGAGCTGCAAATATTCACATTTTCAAAGCTGGAGCCAGAGAATATTTGGTAGGTCTACTTGGAAAAATGACTGAAATGACTAATCACTGATCAGAATGGTTTGCTGTTCGAGTTTCTGTCTGTTGCCTGATTGATTAATCAGCTAATCATGTTATCTATAGAGACTTTTGAAGTTGTTTGCGTTGATTAATGAGGTTTCAGATTAGAGGTGAATCCTGTTTGGTAAAACCGGCTGTTAACACTGTTGTAGCTGTACTGATGGATTGGGATTTGACTTGAAATCACAGGGTTAGTGAATCCCTCTGTATCCTGTGTGTGTGCCTGTGTGCATGTGTGTGTGATGACTCATCAAACTCTCCCAAACTCCCCCACTCAGCTCCAGAGGGTCGAGCAGAAGCCTGTTGATACATCCTCGTCTGTGACTTCCCCTGCTCCGTCGATCCTCGCGCGCACGCACTGCCGGCACGTGCGTGACGTTATAGACAGATGTTGGCCACATGTTGGCGCCTGTGGATGGATGGATGGATGGAGGAGGAGGAGGAGAAGCATAAAGATTACATAATGTGGGGGTACAGGCACATAGACATTCAGTGGGTCCTTAATGAGCTGTATCATCCTCTTCACCAAAATGGATCACTCTCTAAACCCGTCAGTGTCATCAGGTTATTTTAACACAAAACTGTTCACACAGTAGCTACACAGTAGTAGAGCAGATCATCCCTTGACGACTATACAAATTAAAACAAGTAATTAACATTTAATCAAAAGGTAATAATCATAAATAGATATATTGAATAAACTGATACAACAATATTTTTCTTTTCCTTTATGTTAATTTAAAACTGGGGTTGGTAATCCTGGAGAGCTAGCAAGAGAGCTAGCAAGATTTGAAAATTGCACCTCCTCTGAGATCCTCCCCCCTCCTCCCCCTCCCGTCAGTGTGTACGTCCAAGCCACGCCCCCGCAAACTGGAACGCGCACTGCAGTACTATATATATATATACATATATATATATATATATATATATATATATACTATAATCTATTCAATACTAGCGTCACTGTTTTAAACCCACAGAGAAGCTAATATTAGCATTAGGCTAATACAAGCTACAAAAGTAGCTACATTAGCAAAAGTTACACATTTCATAAAAACAACAAATCCTCCCCGAAGCAAAACGCATAATTACCTGTCCAACAGAAAGAGAGCAACCTCAGCATCACTTCAAATCCCTCAGTTGTCTCCACAAAAGCAACACCGATGTTTACTGTGGTTTGACGTCTGGCTTTATCCAGAGCCGTTTTGTTAGCAGCCTTTTCAGCCTCCGGCTTTCTCTTCCTTGCCTTTTTCTTGGGGCGAGTTGTTACAAGTAACGTTACAAGTAACGCTGGAAGTAGTAACTGGGGCTGCATTTTCTCAGCCACTGCTCATAAATGAGCATGAAATCCGTTCCGCTGTAACTGTACGCTGATTTCTTCCGGCAACAGCGACACGTGAAGATTGTGCACATGCGTCGGAGACAGGGATCGAGGGGGGCGGATACAGAACTAGACATGAAGGCATCTGATTGGTTATTGCTCTTCGCACCGAGGAGCTTGGATTGGTCGGAGTTTTTTCAGTCCTGCAGCAGATTATTTTCGTTCCTTTTTCTGATACATAATGTATTGATTACTCAGCGGGTAGAAGGACCATTTCACCCAGTATAACAAAAAGTGTTTCTGAACAGGATTACCAACCCCAGCTTTAAATCTGTTCAGCAACTCAGTGATTAATAATTAACTTGTTGATAGACAGAGGTTGATTATCTGTAGCTGCTTACACTGTAAGCCCATACGTTGACACACTGTGTCAACATGTGTGTGTGGGTGTGTGTGTTGCGGAGATGTGAATTGTGGCTTCAACCAGTCATCTCCATGCCATGTATTTGTTCTGCTCAGTCACTGAACCAGCTGATTCCAATCAGCACAGCTCTACAGTCAGGATGATGAGCTAATAATTGAATGCACCTGGTTCAGTGACTGAGCAGAACATATACATGGCATGGAGATGACTTGTTGAAGCCACAACTCCCATCTCTGGTGTGTTGGATGTCTTTTTTTTTTTTTTTTTTTTTTTTTTACATAACTCAATTTTCGTCAGCGTCTTGCACAGATAAACACACCGGGGCCCAGAGACACACTGGTCTGCTGATGCTGGCCGCTCGCGCAACTGTCCATTAAATTATTGATGAGCACAGGGGAAAATGGAGAAGCATCAAAAAGAAGAGAGGGACCCGTGCGGGGTGTGTGTGTTTGTTTGTGTGTGTGTCTGCTGCCTAAAGATGGGACCACCACATGGAGCATGGCAAAAAAAACGTGATTTGTCTCCCTAAGGTCTCTGCATACAAGCCAGCTGCACGCTGCAAAAAATGTCTGCTGCACCAACAGATTTTAGTCCTGCAAAAAAATGTGTGTCGCTTCAGCGCAGTCTCATAATGTTGATCAACTTAGCTCTAATGGAGCTAAATGTTTGTTGAACACAAAGACACTCAGTTTATTACAGCTAATTCCACTACACAGTCCTGCAGTACATCCTCCATTAATGAAGGTTATTCATTGAAACTGTGACACTGTGTTTTACTGACTTGGTGTTTCTATTATTTTGTCCGTGCACGAGGACAGCAGAAAAGCCCCCTCTTCCAGAACCATCACCTCGGCCTCTCGTCATCAGTCGTCCCTTAGAGGAAGAGCTGTTACTGCTGCAGACCGGGCAGGGAAAGAGTTAATTGCCTCGATTGTTTGGGAAGCAGCGAGCTGTCGGAAAGGGAGGAGGGAGAGAGAGAGAGAGAGAGAGAGAGTAAAGGGTGAGGAAGAGGAGAGGGCGAGGGCTGGCTGCAGTCTCCCTGCCTTGTGACGGCGTCTGCAGCGTGAGTTTGTTTACATCCATCGGCAGCAGCAGTGGAGCGGAGCTGGCGTCCTCGGGTATGTGTGTAAACTTCACCGAAACACACACACACACACACACAGTCGGACGGTGATGCTGCTTTTATGTTGCAGTGATGGTGACATCTGATCTGGGTTCAGGCATTTGGAAGAAACTGCAGCATCATGCTCTATGCTAATTGTTTATCTTTTAACCAGTCACAGTTGTTGACCTCTGGTGCAATCATTGCAAAAAACGATGCTGGACTGAGACATGACGGATACCGGATGGTTCCACTACCACAGTCCAGAGACTTGTGCCAATGCAGTTACAGTGTCAATGCAGTGAAGAGGCAGGTGCTTCACTTCTATGGTGACTTTCACTTTTGAAAGATGTTGCATTTAAGTGCATTCATTTTGCAGACGGGCAGGTAGAGACAGAGAATTTCTAAGATCTCATCAGGAAACTGTGCTGACAGTGGCTTAAAAGAGTGATTTACATCATTAAGTCAGCTGATGATTGGTTTCTCAGGTAATCAATATAGTTTGGTTATAAAATGACAGAATAATGAAACATACCCACATACTCTCTTTATTCTATTCTGTGCTCATTACCAGTTATGGAATTTGTTCTTGAAGTGATTACTCTAATCAGCTGATCAGTTTTGAAAATGGATGGCTCGAAATTGACATGTTGGGCAGAGCAGCCATCTTTGATTTCGAGGTTGAGGTTGGTGGGATTCTTCTGACTCTGTGAGCTGGAAATCCAACTTTTAGAAGACATCACAGTTTAAATATCTCACATCACATGTGTAGCTGCCCTGGTAAAGAGATCAACAGACATAAAGCTTGGTCCGAACCCCCTCAAAACCCCAGCCCTTTATCTTATTATTATTTGTTGATCTTCATATGAGAGGTACATCATATTTTGGAGCTTCTCTCTGGTCAGAGACACATTGACAGTGTGAAATGACAATGTGAACCAAGGAGCGGGAAATTCAGCCAGGCTGAAAAGGCTGTGTCACACCGACTGGTCAGCCTGCCAAGGCAGATCTGGGCGCACAGGCCTCATCCCGACAACATTACAGTCACAGTGTGTCTCTCTTCAGAGAGAGCGCCCTGCAGCCTTGTGATGTTAAACACGGTGCCTCTGACAAATGAGGCAGACAAACGTCCGCCCTGGCAAACAGCATCATCGTGACACAGATGGCTGAAACTCAATCACTGTCCTCTCATGCAAACCAGGAACAGAGGTGTGAAACAGACCTGTTACATGGCATGTTTGACTGATTTTATCCATAAAGGCTTGAGTCAGAAAACCCCCTTTCTGTATCATGTAACATTTAATGATAGCAACATATTCCTGCAGTGTTAAATACATATTGGAAGCAGCTGGAGAGAAGCCGCTCCTGCATTTACTGGCTTTTCTGTGTGACTTCATCGATGTGACTCACTGGTCACACTTCCTTTTGTGCCTCTGTCTCCTGATTCTAATGATTCAGACCAGATGAGGTCATGATGATGGTGATGATGTGGATCTGCTTGGTGGCGTTTTCTCCCGGAATAATATCAAAGAAAAAAATCACCTTTAAAAGTTTTCTATCAGCTCTGGCAGAGATGGTCGGTGGTGAGAGTGGAGGCATCTTTGACTCCATCACAAAGGAAGATATTTTGACTCACAAAGGAAATGGGACCCTTTGGGTTTTTCTAAGTCAGTCCCAGTGTCTTCACCCTTCTCCTCTTCATCAGCAACTCTTCATTGATTACTTCCCTCATATTGTGGGAACTGATGCTCGCAGTTTTTCCTCGGAGGCCGTCAAAAAGAGACACGTAACTCGACCCTGCCAGCTCACTTCTGCTTTTCAGCCAGTCTCTGCAAACGCTACAGACCACTGTTCTAGTTTTTCTTATCGTCTCCTGCGTCACGTTTGACTTTAGTTAAACCCACGCCAACTCTCGCAGCTGCTCTACAGGTGGTTTGAGCATGTGAAAATGGGCTTTTCTTAGCGTTGCGATGTTCATTTGTGTGCCAGGTGGGGGTTCATGGCAGGAAATCCCACAACAGTAAGGAGTGACGAACTTGTTTTCTGTGCAGTAGCTAGCTGTGCTGCTGGTATTGGAGATAATGTCTCATTATAGTCGCTGATTTGAACCAATGAAATGATCTTTTGTGTTATTAAGTTCAGCCAAGAGTGAAAGTGATTTCAACTGTTGAAGCTGGCTGCAGGGTTTCTCTTCATTTGGGGAACCAACTGTGTGTGTGTGTTCTTGTACATCTGTCTTTGTGAACCACATTCAGTTTCACAGTGTAACAGTGAGGATATTTAAGTGGCTGTTTAAGGCAAAAGACTGATTATTTTAGATTTTTTTTTTCAATCAGTGCTGAAAAGACAGAGAACATCTGTAGTTCAAATCAAACTGAAGATATTTTTATTTAACTGTGTGTGTTTTTTCCCATGAACATGTAGGTTTAAGTGCAGACTGAGGGTTACCACTTGCAGACAGCTCCACTCCTTTAATACACTTCCTGAAACGACAGAAGGAAGTAGTGCCAAGTTAAGCAAGAAGTGCACTCACACTCTCTCACACACACTTGCCAAGTGAGGTTTGTACCCTCCTTTCGTCCTCTTGCGGTTTACCGAAGTCTCACTTTGCTGGATGGAACAATGTTACGCTTAAGACGCTGGTCCTGGTTCATGTGACGATGACACCTGTGGTTACCGTGGTAACAGCAAGCGAAGTTTAACGCCGCGGGAACCGATTTTAGCAGCTGTTCTCGAGTTCAAACCCACAGCGACAGAGGAAAAGATGTAGCAGGCCACAAGTGTGATAGAAATGAACATGAATTTAAGTAACACAAACCTTGAGTGTGACAGTGCAAGATCTTCTCTGTGAACTGTGATCTTCAGTGGGTGTGTGTGTGTGTGTGTGTGTGTGTGTGTGTGTGTTTTAGGGTGTGGGCACTGCTCATTTTCATGTGAAAGGACTACAGCTGCTCTGTCCCTCTAAAGAAATTATTCATGCTTTATTCTAATGCTGATCGTAGAGGGTCACACACACACACACACACACACACACACACACAGCATGACTATTATTGGCTCAGCAACATTAGTAGATTAGAACTGTTCTCTGTTTTCTATTTTTTATTCTGATGAAAATGAGCAATGAGCCATTACAACTGAACCAACACTGACGGTGGTAGTTGATAATACAAGTGTTCAGGGTGGGAAAAGATTAATCTGAATTGTAATGAACCACAGAAGACGTATGAGCTGAGACTGTAAGGTAAAAGCTGCTGTTTGTTGTGTTTTCAGGTCGTGAACTTCTGCTGACCCCTGTGCGATCATCCTCACTGAACCTGGACCAGTACCTCCTCCTTTCCAATATCCCATACATAGACTGTGAGTAGACCTAAAATGATCCTAGCCTACAAACATAACACCCACAAAATAGCGTAATAATAGTGAGTCATTATTTTTATTATGGGATTATATCACTGTGCAACTTTAACTCAAATGTAACTTTTTTCTTTGTGAGCTTACAACGCTTCGTTGAAAACGGATCGTTATCCCAGATATCAGACAGATTTATCATAAGTTCCGGTCGGTTTGATGAATAACTTCTCCATATAATGTCAAAACGCACGATAACCCGGCACCTCGCCAACAATAGCAGGTGATGTTTTGACATGCGTGCCACTGAAAGGTTCCTCTAAACTGCCGGTAAACCCCAAAATAGAGGACAGAGGTCAGACAGTCTCATCACGTTTCCCTCCTCAGTCTGAGCACAGTGGGCACACTGATTTGTTGCTGCGAACACACAAGGTCTTTGTATTGAAAGCGGTCTCTGCTCGCTTTTCTGTCTACTACAGGCTCTGAGATGTAGTAAAATATAGAGGCACTGAGATATATGTAATCTCTTTAAGCACTACTACAGTTCCTAGTTAACCTGCAATGCATCACACAGTTATCATGACTGTGCTGTGTAATGGAAACTCACTTCTTCACAGAGCAGAGGTTTTGTTTAACTCTTATCAAACCTGCCGGGTCGAACACTAACATACAGACGGATCGCAGCCAATGAGAGCTTCATATTTTAGAACTGAATAGAAACAAGTTGGTTTTGAAATCCGACCGTCCGCGGCTTTGAACTAGTTTGCCCGGCCCCGGGGGTCACAGAACTTTTCTATAACTTTAAAAGAACATGAAAACTTCTCACTGAAGTCAAAAAAGATCAAAGTCCTGCACGCTGACCGCAAATCCAACCCCTCGACATCCAAACGGGTTTTTATATCCACTCCTGAAAGAGAAGCAGCTCACCGTCTTTGATGTCTTTGTTGAGTCAGCATCACATATACGGCAAGAAACAACATAGGTAAAAGCCATTTACAGTGCTGTAGAGTAAACTCATAGTACATAGGTTGACAAACAGGTGTAGCATGTGCTTTTTATAACATGAAACAGCAGTTTGCAGTGTTTACTCTTCTTAAGGCTGCAGCTACAACTAGAGTATAGTAATTCTAACCTTTAATAGTATATTATTAATGACTGTGTTTTACGAGCTGTCATCCTCATCATCCTCGGCTGATGAATGTGTTTCTGCTGTTGGATGTTGAGTGAAAGGGAAGAACCAAATTTAGAAGAATGGCGTGTAGTCCGGTTGAAAACAGATGTGACCCGACACACACACGCACACACACTCACACACACTCAAGAATGAAAAAAAGCGTGGTGTGATGCCTTGACTTCAGTGTGTGAAAGGCCTCTTGGCAAAGATGAGGCTAGAAAATGGGGTTTCACCATGTATGGTCAGCTAGACTCTACGCTCTCCTCGGCTTTCACTTTCTCTCAGTCTGTCTTTTCTTTTTCGTGCCTGAGGATCAAACACATGGACTCACGCACATCCAGTCTGGTCTGTCAGCAGCTCTGAGGCAAACAAAACAAAACAAAAAAAAAGAAACTGATTTGGACGCTATAACCACTTTGTTAGTGTCTCTTTTGTCCTTTAGTAACCAGAGACAGCTGTTGCTGCTCACTTTAATAGTTATTCTGCTGCAGTCACTGTTGCAGCTTCATCTGTTGCAAGTTGAAGTGGGTGGCTGTTGATGGTGAGAGGTGACTGGTGTTTCTCATTAAACATCATCTGGCTACTTATAGTATCGTTCTCTGTCAGTGTGAACTCTCTTATGGCCGCAGAATAGCACAGAAGAACATGTAATAAAACACTGACAGATTCAGATACAATGAAAGACATTTAAAAAATGAAAGTTATTTTGTTTTTACAGTGGAATTTTACTTTAAAGCTCCTCATAACTGCTGCAAGTGAATCTAACCTGCTAATGAAACTAAATCCACTCTGTCAAGCCTGGATTAGGTTTTTATGTGTCAGGAGCTCTGGCTCAGGTTTAACATACATAGGGGAGAGGGTTTGTATGTGCATGGCATTCATGTGTGTGTGTGTGTGTGTGTGTGTGCACCGGTTCATGTGACTCTCAAACCTACACAAACATACGCTAACACGCCATGTTCCCTAATAAGGCAGCTTTTCGTGCTCACTGAAGTCTCTCTGGAGCCATGGCTTTGTGCAGAACAGTGGGACTTCCTCATTTTACCCATGATATATTTTTTAAGCATCTTCATACTCTCTTGGCAAGAAGAGACAGTGAATTCTTAAACCTGCCAAATTACTCCATTTTATTAACGGTGTTAAATCTGTCGTCTGTTGCAGGTCGTACACAAAGGGATTTGCAGTGAATGTGAGGCGGAGTTGTGAAGTGAGACTGAAGATATTTATAGAAATCAGCTGTTTGTGGTATAGAATGTAATACATAGTTCCTCTTTGGATGTAAAGTGCTGAAATATGTGGAAAAGTTACACAAATAACTAACTTGAAATGAATCCAGGAGGCTCGTATTCATAAAAAAGTGTCAGGTTTGGAAATGGATGATGTGTAGGAACCCATTTTTGATAAGGAGAGCTGGAAGTCTTAATCCCTCTCAAACTGTGGTGTTTCTTTGGCTTTGGGAGTGGAAAATGTGACTCCAGCTGGCCGAGAGACTGGAAATTTCATTCTAGGTTCGGGAACAAAGACCAGAGATGCGTCGAGTCTGGCCGTTTTTCCCTGCAAGCGTTACATTTGCCTCGGTGTGATTTGAAAAGCCAGCTATGGCGGCTCTTCCTATTTTCATTGTTGGCTGCATCTGCCCCCCAGGAGCTGGTGCTGCCTTAAAATAGAACTCATCAGGTTGTGTAAAGTCAAGGACACTCAACCAGAAGAAGCCAGACGTGGGTCAGACCTGTGATATTTGGTCACAGGGCAGTGTCTCGTCTAGAAAGAGATCAGAGTTACACAAGGCATTTTGAAGGAAAGTTTAAAGACACACACACACACACACATGCAGCGGCCTGTTTACTTGCTAGTGTCTCTGCTCATCAGCACAACACTCATGCAGCGCAGTTCAAAGCCCCTACAGGCTGATGATGTGTATATGTGTGGGACAAGTTGCTTTATAAGATAGCTGCATTCGCCCCGACACATGGTTGCTTGTCTTTGCCTCCAACTCTGCAGCCAGAGCTCATGTTGATACATTAATAATGAATAACTGCAGAGCCGAGTCGACGCTCCCTCACAGACTGGGCGGGCGTGTGTCCTGCTCAACAAATATTTATCTCCGCTGCTCAGTCTCAACATTTTTCTGTCTTAGTTATGCATCCTCCTGATGCCGCGTCCTCTCCTTCCGTACATTCACATTTCAGTCGTTGCTTCTGCCAGAGGGGGTTTTATGTATCACCCCCCAAATCTTCGCTCTGTTTGGAGGAGCGACAGGAATGAAAATCTTTAGGTGCTGCAGGAAGTCGAGTGATGTTTGCAGAAGTTCGAGTCTGTGTAAGAAGTGATGAGTTCACTCTGAGTTAGAGGAACACGGCAGGCGTGGTTGAAACACTCGCAGATGGGTTTTTGTATCTCAGGGAAGTCGCTACGACAGCGGTTATTTCATCTGTCGTCGTGGGGATATCTGCAAGGGTTCAGATTGGTTCACCGACACATTCAGAAGCTCCCTGGGAAACTTCCTGCCGTGGAAACACTTTAAATGACAGATTTTTGTCTCACATGTTCCCCTAAAGCTATTTAAAAGGCTTGGCGTAGAGACTCAAGGAAAACCTGAGGATGAACAAATGCAAAAAGATTCTCCTCCCAGAACAGAGTCCAGGTAGTGCTCCAGATGTTTGCCCTGACAGATGTAGGGCACAAGTATCTGAGCTGACCAAAGTAGGACATTGTGAGCAGCACTGCCGGTGGATCAGAGCTGGACCACATATGAAGAAGTAGGCCGCCAACTATTAACCCAGAACCCCAGTTAAAATAAGATCACTCAGGTGGGCCCATTTGTAACAGATGTGGAGGCAGATTCAGAACAATTTGAGACATTTTTTAAATATTTCCCAATCTACATATATTAGGAAAATGTGGTATGTGTCCGTTAGTGAGAATTAAACTCATCTATCTTGTGTTTACTGTAACTTTGACCTAAACCTGAGTCACTGAAACACATTTTTCCTGCAGTAAATAGAGCACAATCGGACCAAAATAGACTTTAGAGATCTCCATCTGTGTATTGTCTAACTAGACCACAGTGCTTCTGCATTTCAGCCTGCTACTGTCCCTCGTGCTTGCTGCGCCGCCGCAAATAGGCTAATTGGTCTTTAACGAAAAATGGGACAGAGGCGACGGAAAGCAGGAGAGACTGCAAGAGTGGGACAGGCCGAAAAACCCTTGGAGAGACGAATCCCAGCGGGTTTGGATGGGTGGAGGAGGAAAGGGAGCCAAAAAAAAGAGGAAAAACGAGCAGACGGGCCAGATGATAGACAGATGGATGTTCAGAAAGTAAAAAAAGAAAAGAAATGAGGAGGAAGAGAAAGAAAGAAATGCACATAGGGCCACATGAGAAACCTACAGTCTCTTAGCAACATCAGCATATGGTGATACTTGCTCTACTAGTGAGCAGGAAAAGGCACAGCAAATGCAAATTTGTGGGATGACACACACACACACACACACATTTGCACAAATGCGAATTAACAACTTCCTGAAGCAAGCAGCAATACCACACACACACACACACACACACAAACACACACATTAGGTCATTAGCTGTACCACACTAGATATAATGTCATCTGCATGCAAGAGGTTTTAACTCGAGCTGTGGTGATTTAAGGGAATGGTAAATTTAGAGCCTGCAGCTTGTGGTGCTGCTGAACCATACTGGTATAATAAACACAACCCAGCTCAACAACAACACAACCGAGTCCTCCACCACAACCACAGAGGTCAATCACCCCTTCTCTGAAACAGCGTCAACTAAAACTGAGCACTCAACGCCGTCTCCTAGAAACTGGCACCGACTCCAGCATCACTCAGCTTTTTTTATGGTCTTTGGTTTTCCTTTATAAAATAAGTTTGTGTGTGTGTGTGTGTGTATACAAATAGATGGATTATGTACACACACAAGCTGATGCTGAGAGCAGTTGGGGACTCAGGAGACAGACAGATGCTGCTCAGTCGCATGCTGAGACACGTGCCTCTGCATCTCCCTCTCTCTTTTTCCAATCTATAAATAAACAGTATATAAGGATATTTATAGAGGCCATACATGTATGTTTGCCCTCCCGCTCCCACCGACCCCTCTTGCTCTCCTTAAGTCACTCTTCCACATCTGCTCTTCCATCTCTGTTATGAAATGTTATGATAGACAGGCAGAAGAAGCAGTAATTCATGACTGAGGAGCGTTCGCCCACTCCTCTGTGAACCCTCTTAATAGGTTCTTCATCATTTATCATCTCATTCATGCAGTATTGTTGCCAGATCTGTCTTTATTTGTCTTCAGAGCTGGCATGAATGAACATTAAGAGGCTGAAATGATCCTGTGTTAGATTAGATTAGGTTTAAGTGCACTACAAGCAAGGGAATAAAATGTAAAATAAGTTTTGAAGTGTTGAAAAAGTACAAGCAGTGAGGAGGAGTTGCGTGAACATAAGCGGTGTGGTTAAAAGACTGCAACACCTGACCTTGAAATTTTCGTCTGGTATTCATCGGTTTGACCTTTGGGATGTTGAAGCTGCCCACTGACTCTCGCTCTCTCTCCAGTCAGGCCTGTGCTTGTTTTACTTTCTACATGTTGTTCCTTATTTCTGTTCTCCTCCTCCTCTCTGCTCTCTGCTGATGGGGGCGTTCACATGGCACATCAGCACCATGAACTGAAGTCTTTGTATGTGGTTAAAACCACACTGAGTTCAGTTTTCTTTTCTTGATAAAGTTTCTTTTTGAATCCTGTGATAAGTAACTTTCTGTTGTAAAGAGGCAGTTTAACAATAAAGTTTGCATTGAAAGACAGTAATATCTGTGAAACTGAAAGCCCTCCCCTCCTGTCTCCTCCCACACAGAGAGGCGGCGTTTTTCCCGGAGCAGCCGTGGATCGACGCAGAAAGAGGGGCACATCACATGGGAGTGCGTGACTGCGCGCGCGAGCGTGTGTGTTCAGGCCTCCTGCCGTCGCCCGCTCTTCCCGGACAGGCATGGCGGGGGGCAGAGAGCGCGGCTCCCGGCCACAGCGGCCGTGGTCGGTGTACCGGGCCAACACGTTCGAGCTGTCCAACGAGATGATCGGCCTGGCCCTCGCAGGTGAGGGTGGGTTTTACACATCTGAAGGTACCGATCAACTCTGGTGCCACTTGATTATTGATCAAAGGGAATCTATATTTGATCATGTTTTGTGTCTAGTACTCACACGTGATGCACGAAAATAAATACATGCTTTTAATTTGTATTTAGGCATTTGCCAGTACTGTGAGACACTATCAGCACCACTAAGATTAAAATCGAACACTTAGTGGTACACACACACACACACACACACACACACACATTCTGCTGTCAGTGTATTAAACTTGTGTGGGAGTCAGTAGCCTCTTCAGTCACAGTTGTCCAGCCACATTGAGGCCCGAGAGCTGCTCGTCATCTGTCACCAGCCGACGCTGCAGTGACTTGAGGCTCCTGGCCCTGTGATTTGAAACATAATGTTTAGGCCACCTGTTGTTTGTTTTGCAGGAAATAGTCAGGACCCAGATGAGCCTGTGCTGGAGTTCAGTGTGGGTGAGTAACATGAACTTTTAAATGCTTGCTGGCATCCGGAGAAACCTGCACTCATCAATAATTAGTCTATAGGAAGACTTTCCACTATATCCAAACATAACTCTGTGTGTGTGTGTGTGTGTGTGTGTGTGTGTGTGTGTGTGTGTGTGTGTGTGTGTGTGTTTTCTCATCCAGCCTGCACAGACCTGGTGACTCCTGCTATGGATCGAAAACCCAACAGCTTTGTAGCAGTGAGCTGCACGACGCCACCACAGGCCTTCTGGACCAAACACGCCCAGACTGAAGTCATCGAGGTCAGGCTCCTCCCACTCCCAGCCCCCCCCCCCCTTTGTCTTAGCATCACAGTCACAATGCCAGATAGAGCATCTGTAGCTTCCATAATGTGATGACTTTGCACGTGTGAGTGATCTGATGTAATGAAAGGCTCTGGTGGACCTGCAGAGGCGTGTTCACCTCCACCCTCACCTCCATCACCCACAATGTCAGCTCAGGAGGTGGAAGATGAGGGAGATATAAATAAATTGAACCGCACACACACTTATGGATGAGTTTTTTTTCCAATGATGTCCAAACACACATCTCTGACCTCATTAACTTTTACAATCCATAAGCTAACGGTCGGCTGCATCTGTCCACAGGGCACCAGTAATCCCATCTTCCTCAGCAGCATCGCCTTCTTCCAGGAGTCCAACATCAACCAGCAGACGCAGGTCAAACTGGCCGTGTATGACGTCAAGGACCGCTCGCAGGGAACGGTACGGCTGACACCAGATCAGCTGATTCATATTTAATGCTTCACAGTGGAAAGGACAGGGCTTTTTTGTGTCTTCACCCCTCTGAACAAGTCTCTGTGTTACCAGATGTACATGTTGGGCTCAGCACTTTTTCCCGTGAAGGAGTTGTTGCAGGAGCGGAGCCACAGATTACAGCTGGAACTCAGGTAACACACACACACATGCACACACACACTTCTGATAAGGAAAGCATTTTTAGTTGCACATGAACACGAAAAACCGAATTTCAATGGACAGATCAGCGGAGAACGAGCGGGTGGGGAACGTCACCATAGCAGCGTGGCAGATGGAGGACAGAGCAGATCAGAGAATGTCGGTCGGACGGCTGCCAGACAGCATCAACGGTCGGGTAAGAGGCTTTTAACAACATCCAGTTTGCTTCTCCAGTTCCTCCTGTCTGTTTCTGATGTTTCCCTTTGTGTATGTATAGCACGGTGCTGTATAATTTCAAAATAAGAGCCTTAACCTGCTTTATGTTGTAATAAACGTCACACAGCCGTGTGATGGTTTATCTCAGTGGGTTTGGGTTTGTGTAGGAGCTCCATCAGCGCGGCGAGAGTGTGTTGGAGGTTTGAGTGTGGACAGAGAGGTGGAGGTGGTTGTGTGTGTGTAACATCAGCTCATTTGTGTGCCCTGCAGACGGTGCTGCCTGTTGACGAGAGCCTCACAGAGTCGATGGGCGTGCGAATCAAGTACGCCTCGCTATGCAAAGACACCCTGCTGCGCTCAGGTACAACAACATCATCCGTGTTACCGTCTTTGTTTTCTCCGTCTCTTTTGCCGACATGGCTCCATGTTTACTGATGCATCAGGCCGTGAATCTTATTACCAAGTAGAAATATATTGATCGCCACATTGGAGTGGGGGGTATCTGTTTACCTCAGGGATAGGTCGCAGGTCCAGAAATAACACGAGATGTCCGAGAGGGGACGATTATGTTTGTATGCTGAGAGAAGATGAGAGAGAAAATAAACTCAGATCAATCAAACGTGAGATCAGACGACACACAGGGCGCATAAGCGCTCAGACAAACACTCGCCAATCAAATCCAGGCTAATTGAATTCTCTGTGGCTTCAGTGTTCGGAGGCACGATGTCCAGGATGTACCGCTTCCCCACGACTGATGGGAACCACCTACGGGTGCTGGAGCAGATGGCCGAGAGCGTCCTATCGCTTAACATTCCCAGACAGTTTGTCAAACTGCTGCTGGAGGAGGATGCAGCCAGGTACAAACACACATCTACGTTTCTATGTTTTCCCTGGAATATTGGATCGGCTGCTAGATCCAGAAAATATGGCAGCTGCTAATTATTATTTTTACTCGTGGTTAATCTGCAGATTAAAAATTCATCAAAATGGAATCATAATGCTAAATAATTAAAATGCATCTGCACATCAGTGTTGTATTTTATGCACACTTTTCTTCTCTTCTTTAATCTCCCACTTTTCCTTTCTCCATCTCTAGGGTGTGTGAGCTGGAGGAGCTGGGAGAGTTATCCCCCTGCTGGGAGAATCTACGGCGACAGATTGTCTCACAGTACCAGACCATAATACTCACATACCAGGAAACACTGTCTGACCTCAATAACTACAGAGGTGAGTGTCCTGCAGTGGTTTGCTCTCTAACTGGCCTCTTGATGACTGAGTTTTGCATTATGGTTTTGTGATCATTCCCTTTTCCCTCCTTCTCTTCCTCTCTTTCTCTCTACACCAGGTCCGTCGTTCAAAGCCAGTAACCTGAAGGCAGAGAGGAAGCTGGAGTTCATGCCAACCAACCTACACGTTCAGAGGATGAGGGTGCAGGATGAGCTGGGCTTCGGTGAGACACCCAGACACGAACATACAAAACTTCTCAGGTCATTTCTTCTGAAAAGCTTCTAAACCTGCAGTTCTTCTCCAGAGCACACATACGATGTGGTAACAATCGGAGCTCCAGCTGCTCACTGCCAGGGCTTTAAAAACAGCGGGCTGAGGAAGCTCATCCAGAAGTTTGAGGAGGCAAAGAAACAGTAAGTTCAGAGAAGAGAAGATTTTCTTGCATGCCCCCCCCATTCACAGTGAAATCTGCTGTTGTCCTCAATTTTATTCTTTGCTCCATTCATCATTTGACTTGTATTGTTTCAAAAAGTTCAAATAGGTGATTCATTTGATCCAAATGAAGGGAATGATGACATTGTTTTTCAATTTTTACCTTGATTCTGCCGCTCGGTTGTGTGGCCCCCTCTTAATTTTGTTTTTGTTACTTTCTTGATCAGCGTATTTGAGGAGGGATGGTGAGTTGTTGCACTGCTTTGCTTGTTTTCATTCATTTGTGCACTGTTTGCCTCCTCACTGCAAAAAAAAAAGAAAGTGACATGTACTAGTCAGAGTTTAAAGTGCACTGCAGACGAAAAGGTGAGTGGGTTCAGGGTGAATGAATGTGATTTGCACATGACACACAGTGACACATGATGCATTGGTATTAACAGTGTTTGTGTTTGAAAGTAACTTACATGTATGTCGTCTTAAACCGAGCGCACCTGCGTGTTAATCCCAGACATTTAACAACACAATACACCAAGTTAAGGAACTACCACTCCTTTTGTAAATTCAGATGTTGTTATTATCGTAAAAGCACAAACAGCACATACAGAATTGTAAAGATAACATTAAAAGAATTTCATGAATCCTTATGAACCTGAATTTCTAAAGGGAGTGGTTTCAGCTTCAGCCCATTTTAGTGAACTGAGTTTCATGTTGTCTTGTGTTTACCTTAAGACCAGTGAAGACCATCGTCAAGAGCAAGCATGTGCATGAAGATGACATGTTTATGTCTGTTTAATTCACAAAGTATTTGAATGATATAAAGGGGCTGTGTGATAATCCTTCCCCTCGATGGATGTGAATAATTCAGGACCTTAGAAGGAGGCTCAGACACACGATAAACTTTTCCACAACATATAAAAGCGTCCTGACTGCTCAGACTCTGTGTGTTTGCCCTCTGCAGCAGCGCCCTCTCCAGCTCCCAGTCCATCGTCTACATACCCCAGGATATCGTCCGAGCCAAAGAGATCATCGCCCACATCAACACGCTGAAGACTCAGGTCAGCTACTACGCCGAGAGGCTTTCCCGAGCTGCCAAGGACCGGTCGGCCAGTGGGCTGGAGAGGACGCTCGCTATTCTGGCCGATAAGGTGAGAGACTGAGATAGAACTGGAAGTGTGAACTGTGATGTATGGTCACCTCTTATCTCCATGTACATGAAGGAATAAGAGCATAAAACTCCCTGTTTTGTCTTCACCCTTCCAGACTCGTCAGCTGGTGACTGTGTGCGACTGTAAGCTGCTGGCTTCAGCTATCCAGGCCCTGAACGCAGCACGGCCCGAGTACATCGCCTCCAAATCGTCTCCCTCTGCCGACTCAGAGCAGGTAGTCCTCCGCAACGACCAGGACACACTGTTAGCCAAATGGAGCGGGCGCAACAGTCGGTCCTCGCTGCATGTGGACTGGCATGAGGAGGAGTGGGTGAGTTAATTAGTCATGAATGAAGGAAAAACAAGATTACAGAGACAATATGATGCTTGTGTTGCTGTTTTTTTTTAATATATATTTGTATTGCAAATATGGCAGAATCTGGATAAACCTTGAGTGTTTGCCTCTCCACACAGTTTGCAGTTATGTAATGAAGTTGACATCTGCAGAGCTTACATAAATCTTTGTTATGCAGAATGTGGTGCGCTCCCTGATTTGCTAACTAATGTGAATCATCTGCATCTATTGTGCATCATTTCTCACCACCTGTGAAAATCTTTTTGTTTTTACTGTGTCCTGTGATACAAACCACAAAACTGAACACATGGTCTCTCACTCTTTGTCATCTAGGAGAAGTTTGGTTAAATGTGGATAAGTCTCTGGAGTGCATCATCGAGCGCGTTGATAAGCTGCTGCAGAAGGAGAGAAGACCCAGCAACGCCAGTCAGGACAGCGCCCAGAGCGACCTGCAGAGCAGCGGCAGTAAGAAAGGTGAAGTTTCTGTGGTTCAATTTGACCTTTTTATGGCAGTGATGTAGTTTTTTTGTGTAAAGATGATCACTGAGCCAGATTTTAAAATGTTAAAATCTTTTGATTTAACTTATTATTTCACTTTTCTTTTGCTGTTTTGTTTTAATATGTTATTTTATTCTGTTTTTTCTGAATTTCTTTTGAATTTGAATTTTCTTTTGAAAACACAGTAAAAAATATAATTAAACCTCAATTACAGCAAGTTAGCAACAGTTAGCTACAATGTGTAACACTGCTGTGTGTGGCTATGAAAAGGTGAGGGAAAGACGCGAGCTTTCTGGATCAACCCAGGAAGTGGGTCACAGGAAAATCCATCATTACCATCATCATCATCATCATCATCATCACCACCATCCTCTTCCTCTCTGTCCGCCCTCTCCTCTGCTCGTCCTCCCAGTCCTGAACCAGAGTCCTGTAGGTTCATTTTTTCTTCTGTTAACCTTCCTTTGTTCTCTTTTTATTGCACCATTTTATTCTGTTCTGCTCGTGTTTGTCATACTGGTCAAAGTCATCTCACATCAAAGTTTCAAATCATCATAAGCTGGTTTTTCCTACGCCTGACAGCATCGTCTAACACAATCAAGGCAGCTGCTCTGAAATCGCTCCCTGTTACCTGCTATGAGAAAATCTCTAATGTTTTGTGCAATCTTTGTCGTTGTCTTCTTGGTCTGTCCCAAGTCTACAGTGTTGCAGCGTTACTGTAGCTAGAAAATTTGCTAATGCAGCCAGCAGCTGGATCTCAGGACCTGTGCTTACTTTACATGTTCCACTGGACCAGGGTGAAACATCGTGAATTACACAACTTTACCTCTGCTTCACCCTGCAGTCTCGTCTCTAGATATCACAGCTGGTTGACTATGCAGGAAAACATAGGACGTGGGCAGTGAGGTGACGAAGACCCCCCCCCACCCTCCACCCCCCACCTCCGTGCGTTTAGCAGGAAATCTTAAACCCACATCCTGCATCTCAGGGTGGACTCATGCTCGTCTGCAAGAGCAAGCATCAGCTACTCAGGTGGCTTTTCACAGCAGTGACAGACAAACATCCTGCCCACCTGCTGAAGAAATGAAAGTAAAGGCCAAAAAAAGCCAATCAGTTTTCATCTGAGTGTTGTTAGAGCAGATGTTTGACCCTGGTCTGCAGTGTTTTTCTGTGTGTGTCTCTGCTGCCCTGTGTGGCTCGCAGCGCCTGCTAATCATGCATGTCGCACCTCCATCCCCTCTTCCAGATGGAAGCCCCGGCGCTGAGGAGGCGTACCCAGGTAAGAGCTGCCTCCTCTGCCCATGCTTCTCACCCTCCTCCCTTAACTCTCCAGGGCTCCGGCTCAACATGTGGGATGTGGGCAGAGATAAAGTTTGTTTACTTGCTAGTAAAGTGGATAGTTGAACAGATAAATACAAGTCAAAGAGCTGCAGTTGCAGCAGGGATATAGTCTCTGGGTTGGTTTTTGAGTTTAATAAAGAGACTCAGGGATGTGAAGTTACTCTTTAACTTGTGATTTCCCCTCAGGGAATCTTCAGTGTTTCACTTCTTCGTTTCATAATGGTTCATCAGAAGTGGTACCTTGTTACATTCACTGGAAATTTATGACGTCTCAGGGATAAAATATAGTTTTTGTGTCTCTTGGCGCTTCAGCTTTCCCTGTCGCTTCTCTGTCTGGTGTCTATTTCCTGTTTCTGTCAAATCTAACTCATAGATTCACCTAAAACAGCATGAATCGTCTTTAATATCACACTGACTGAGCTAACACTGGGATTTATTGTGTTGTCTATGTTTTGTTTCGCCTCTCTAAAGTCCATGCACTTGTGTTTGCCAGGCGAGTGGAGTGAGGCGCTGTACCCCCTCCTCACCACGCTCACGGAGTGCGTCGCCATGATGAGCGACAAGGCCAAAAAGTCCATGGTGTTCCTGCTGATGCAGGACAGCGCCCCGACGATAGCCATGGACGTGTCTCTGCAGTACCGCCGCGACGTCGTCTTCTGCCAGACGGTCAGCGCTTGCACGGGAACACACTGATCGGCATGACATTTACTCAGACAAACACTCACCCACATGCATTTACATAAATGTATATTTTCAGCTTAAAGGTAATGCTCTTATCCCGGCGTGCCTCACAGCAAGGGAGTCAATACAAAGTTAATAAATCTGCAAATATTGCAAACATGAGGAGCACAAAGGTCCAACACTTAGTGGCTTTGCAGTATTTATATATCTGTTAAACACTTGTGTAGAGAGTGAGGGCAAGGAGAGAGAAAATAGAAAGAGAGTGAGACAGAGAAGGGATTTCTTCACCTCCAGACCTACACACTCCTACTCCGCGGAGCTGCCGGCACAAACCTGAGAGACAAGTTAAAAAGAGGATGTACGCCCGGAGGTAGCGGACTGTTTTCTTACAACTTGTTACTTTTATAGACTCTTATTTTGGAGGCTTTTGGCAGACGTCCTTACCTGCTACAATAAAAGTTATATTTACTCAGCTGGTTCCTTGTAGATATTTTGCACACGGGATCTCCACAGGCTCGGTTTACAGCAGAGCCACGAGTTCCAGGCACGTTTAATCGAATCGAGCTAAATTTGGGCACCTCATCCACGTATGAAGAAGTGAACGGCGTGCAGCAACTTAAATCAAAGTGCAGCTTGAACAGGCTTTTTAGAGAGCTTGCAGGCAGCTGTCAGCTTTTGAATTTTTGAGCCTTCAGTATACTCGATATGCAACACTGAATAATAATAAGTTATATAGTGCCTGATCTGTATTCAGTGATGACACTGAATCAGCAGTTTGTCCCTGTTACATAAAATCCCTTCACATGATAATCACCCTCCACTTTACACACTGAGCTGCAAAGGATTTCCTTTGCACTTGAATGCACAGAAACACCACATGCATCCACTTACATAATCACATCAGCTCTCTGTGTCTAAATATAAAGGCATATGCTGATTTGAATTATTGTGCATTATGCAGATGAAACACTGACGCTTGTGTGAGCGCGTGACATCATATATCAATGGACTGAAACCTGTGATATGACAATGAATGACTCTGTGTTCTGTCATAAACACTCAGGCTTAGAAACACCTGCAGAGAATAACAAGCAGCTCAACCTCATGTTAATGTGTGTGTGTTTGTTTGTGTGTGTGTGTGTGCTGCAGCTCACCGCTCTCATCTGTGGCTTCATTATCAAACTGAGGAACTGTCTCCGTGACAACGGATTCCTCCGACAGCTCTACACCATCGGCCTGCTGGCTCAGTTTGAGTCCCTGCTCAGCACCTATGGTACACACGCACACACACACACACAAAGCACAGGTTCTTCCAATCAAACACAGCCAGTAAGATCTCATGTTTATTAGACTGATACCACCTGCAGCTCTTTAATGACATCACAGTTGACATGTTTTATATTTAATTTGGTGACACACTGGTCACGTGTTTCAGGAGAGGAGCTGGCCATGTTGGAGGACATGAGTGTCGGCATCATGGATCTGCGTAATGTCACCTTTAAGGTAAACAGTCCTTTTGCACTTTGGCAGCAGTTGTTTGTTTTTCCCTATAGACACTTTTTCTTGATTTACATATGGAATACTCACATGAATGCACTTACCCTCCCTTTAAGGTGACCCAGGCCACCGGCAGTTCAGCACCCGACATGCTGCCGATCATCACCGGGAACCGCGACGGCTTCAACGTCCGGATCCCGCTGCCGGGAACCATGTTCGACGCGTTACCGAAGGAGATCCAGAGCGGCATGCTGCTGAGGGTGCAGCCCGTGCACTTCAACGTCGGCATCAACGAGCAGCAGACGCTGGCTGAGAAGTGAGTGAGCAGGAGAGGAGAAAGATGGATGGAGAGTTGGAGAAGTTAATTAAGAAAAACTCGTTTGTGTTTTTTCGTCGCTCAGGTTTGGAGACACCTCCCTGCAGGAGAACATAAACCTGGAGAGTCTGTCCAGGATAAATTCATACTATGAACAGTTCAAAGAAGTCCTGCCTGAGGACTGTAAGTACTGAAGTGTCCTGCAGTTCATCATTAATAATGACACAGATGGGAGCTGGCTTTTTCTTCCAGTTAGTGCAGTAGCAATATGTCTCCATTGATATTTTAGGTCTGGGAACAAACTGAGTACACTTACTGAAGCACTGTATGTGAGGATAAGATATTTTCTTTATCTTTAAACAAACAGATTTTTGGAGCAGAACTCCCATTAACCATCTCACGGCCCCTCAGATTTATTTTGTGACCTCAGAGGCGCCTGAACCTCTGGACAGAATTATGTTGCATTGGGTAAAAAAATAAAATGCAGCTACAACAGCAAATATATTGAGCGTAATAACGTTTGCTTCAGTTAAGGACCTTCTATTATTTTTCTATATAAATAAACAACCATCTGATTCCTGTATTCCTCCCTCTGTTATTTCCTCCTCCATCCACACCCCCCCCTCCTCCGACCCTACAGGCCTCCCAAGGTCTCGTTCCCAGACTTGCCTTCCTGAGCTGCTGAGGTTTCTGGGACAGAACGTCCATGCCAGGAAAAACAAGAACGTGGACATCCTGTGGCAGGCGGCTGAGGTGACAGCTCTGACATATACGAGAATCTTAAGAATCGTGTTTTACTTAAAACAGCTGAAAAACATTTGCAAATGATGTCATAGGTTATCTTTATTCAAAACAAACCGTAAGTTATTGGAATAGGTTTTGGAAAATCTTAGACTAAACCCTAACCACACTGGATAGGTATTTTAATCCCATCAGTACAAATCAAATAAATCATGTTACCCGAATGTAAAAATAACCACAACATTATTCATTTTAACAACTGCTCATACCTGTTCGTCTCTAACCCAAACATTTCCCCCCCTCCTGACCTCAGATCTGTCGCCGGCTGAACGGGGTTCGCTTCACCAGCTGCAAAAGCGCCAAAGATCGCACGGCCATGTCCGTGACCCTGGAGCAGTGCCTGATCCTGCAGCACGAGCACGGCATGGCGCCGCAGGTCTTCACGCAGGCCCTCGACTGCATGCGCAGGTAGGATCCCCATGGTGAAAGAATGAAAACCAGACCGGTGCAAATCACACCTGGGCAAAAAAGGGACAATATGGGATTCATATCAAAACTTGTAAACGGGCTGTTTACATTGAAAACATAATGAAATGAATTGCCCATGTGTGATTTCAACAGTAGTGCCGCCGCCTGCTTCCTCTGTTAAACAAACTGAAGTGGAGTTTCTGGTACGTCTCAAAGAGGATACTTGAATACATTGATGTTCAGTTGGTTATTTTCACTCCACCAGACTCACATTTATTTAATAATCATCTTTTTTTGGAGACCGGAGAGAAGATACCCTACTGATATTCAAGTGAGAGGATCTTCCTTTGATTGATCACTGGGTGTTACGTTGGTCCGTCTGAGTGCGTTTTGTCTCCGTCCATCTGCACAACATCTGTCTGTCCTCTCTGTGTTCTTTCCTTCATTTGTGTTATCGAAACACTCTGCCAACCATCGTCATAAACCTTATCCGTTCTTTCATTTGTCTTTTTTTCTTTTCTTTCATTCACGTCAAGGCAACAAAGAAAGATTTAGCTTGTCTGTAAATCAGTCAACAAAAGTGAAATATTTCACATCCCAAAGAAATAACATGGAGTTAATTAAAGTGGGATAAAGGCGCTTTATTTTGAAACCATGGAAAGGAAGTGAGTCATTTCATGTAGGTTTGTTGGTTCACTGACAGAAACAAGGTAACACATGTCGGATAATATGGGAGTGGCACATGAATTTAGATTCCCAGACAAAGCATCACTGTTATTGATATTAAGATCAATACTGATATTGATCCACAGTGTTAGAGCCTCCTGGTGATGTGACTTTTCTCCCACTGCAGGACATTTACAGCTTCTATTAAAAGTCTGGGCAGCAGCATGACAAACAGATTTATATCCAAGTGTTTGCAACTTTGTGTGTGAGAGCGTTGTGTGTTCAAGGTGGAGTTCATGTTGTAAATATTTTTGCTGTCGAGTCCCTGTAAAGTTGTACCCACACCTGTGTCGCTGTACCTGTGCTCAATAAAAGCCGCGCCCACGCTGATACTGGCATGACACGATGTCTCTTCACCTCTGCCTCCTCCTTTTCCCTCTTTCTTCACATCTCTCCTCCCTGCCTCCCTCCCTCCTTCCCTCTCTGCCCCCATCAGTCGGCGAGCACGAGAAGAGCTCTTTGGTTGTTTTTAAGAAGTTTGCGTTGTTTCCCCCTTGGAATGGTTTTTGCGCTGCGATGCATGCTGGGAAACAGCCCCGGAGATGCTTTGCTCCTTCCCTCCAAAATTCCCCCTTCATTTCCTTTCAGCGCTTCTCATCCACACGAGGCTGACAATCAAACAACGAAATGGACAAAACACCCTTTAAAAACGTGTTCAGGTTAAGTAACTTCTCACTTTCAGATCAGTTAAGGGGTGTTTTCCCAGAATGCACTTGGTTTTCATTGGTCACAAGTGGAACCAAGGAGTTTTCCCCACCATTTTCCCTCCTCCTTCCTCCTCCACCCCATGTCTTAGAGGATATAAACATGGAGAGCCATTGCTGTATTTTCTTATCTTCTTTCCTTTTCTGATACATCTTTCTTAATTTTCTCTTTTTTCTCTCTTCCTCTTTTTCCTCCTCCTTCCCGTTTCCTGTGACGTGGGTTTTTCTGTTTTCGTGCGATTGGCTCTTTTGTTTTTTTTCACGGGATTGTTTCATTTTGATTCTGATTGGTTTGTGATTTCATTCTCATTCGTTGTGACTTTTATTCTGTTGGAAATGTCGTTCTTGTTTTCCTGTCACACCATGGAAACTCATCGTGGCCGTGGCCTCTTCACTCGTTCTTTTACCACCTCACCTCTGTGCATGCCATCTGTTTGTTTTGGCTATGTTACGACAACACACTCCCCCTCCCTCCCTTCCTCTTCCTCTTCCTCCTCCTCCTCTTCCCCTCTCATCCTCCTTGTACTTTTTCTTTATATGTTTCCTGCTCACTCTTTTTTTCCTCCTTTCTGCTTTTCCTAACCTTTCCCCGCCACCTCCTTTCCCTCCCTCCAACCTTTTTTGCTGCTCCACGCCTCCTCCTCTCCCTCCTCCTCTTCTTCCTCCCATCCCCCATGACTCGGCAGCATTGGGACGAGGGAGGGGGTGATCCAGAAGAACCTGAGCGGCTTGCTGCCGGTGCGTGACTTCCGGCTGGACCCTAGCCTCCTGTACTCGCTGCCCCTGCTGGCCCTCAGCCCCAACCTCCTGGTGGTGTGGATCTTCCTCAGCGTGGCCTATTTCCTGGCCAAGCTCCGCTGCAGCTGAACGGCCACTAGCGGCCCGACCGAGCGCAAAACCTAAAGCACGTCCAACGTTTGTGAGGAGGGGTGGGATAAACTCCACGCTGACTCCCCGTGGGCGTTTCTGAAACTGTGCCACTGTCCTGTGAGTGTGTATGTGTGTGCGTGTGTGACTCACACACACTAGTACTGTACAGATTGTACACACTGTCCCTCCCTGACCAAGGGCTTGACGCAACAAACGCCCTAACGATCGAGGACCACGCCCTCTTTGGTTCTTTGTTTTGTTTCTGAACTCTTTCTGTTGTTTTCTCTTTCCAGCTTGGAGAAAGGTCTCATGGCTGTAAACAGTTATTATGTCTCTGGTTACCTTCCATAGATTTGACACTGAGACTACATCCACACTAAGCTCACCAAGTGATATCCAAACCATAATATCATTGAATAAAATAAGTGGTTGCTCTATAAATTTGAATATGATGCATCATAGATTGAATTTGTAGTGACATTAAAATGCTGCTCACCTGTTAAAGCATCACTTATTGATATGATAAATAGCCAATAATACTTACTTGGTACCTAAAATACATTTTACTGATGATACTTTTGTACTTATACGTAAGTCATGTGTTGATTTCAGGACTTAGACTTTTAATATTCTTATTCAACATCATCTCTACTATAAGTAAAAAATTTACTGCCACACAGCTCCCAGCTCTGGTGACAGAGCATCGAGTCCAGTTTCTGTTGTAGAAAACCCAGAGTTTGTGTGGGAGAGAGATGGAGACGGAGAGGAAGGTGTGTTCGAATCCGGCCGGCTTAGTGTGAATATAGTCTGAGTCATTTCATGTGAATAATCTCTCCACCTATGTAAAATTGTTTCTTAGGTAACAGCTGTATTACACATCTGTCCACAAACAGACGTGATGAGAACAGACCAAAATGTTAAGCTTGAGAAGGCTCCGGTGGTTTGTGCAGGTTCAGGGTTCAGGAGATACAGAGGGAACTGTACATGTAACTGGTGTGGGTTGATCTCCACAGTTTTGGAGGACAGCGCCCTCCTGTGGTCAGACTTTGTGCCACCCTGTACAACGTGTGACTGTCGGCGCGTCCTCTGCCTTACAACAGCAAACACTCGCTGACGACCAGATAGAAACACACCATAACTGTTTGTATATTTGCAAAAGGAGCCCCTGAGTTGTGATCATGAATGATACATATAGATTATGATGGAGAAGTATCTCATCTATAGTTTCAGCTTTGCACAAACAGCTGGCTTGTTTCATCTGTGCAATACGTTTAGCTTTATCATCGTCTTCCATGTGTTTTTGCACTTGCAAGCTAAAATGGAGGAAATAGAAGTTTTTATTTGGTGCCAAATCAAGCAACTATACTCTGGCTTATATATACACATATATATTTATATTTTCAGGCAGTGTTTGCTCCTTTTATTTCATAAAGTCTTCCTGCTTTTCTAGACAGAAGGAGGTTCTTTGCTTCTTCTTCAGCCTGTGCACTTTCCAGCAGATGTGGGTCAGTTTTACTTCTCAATGACTTACATCCATCTTGATGGGAATTACCCAGACAGAGTATTATTATTATTATCATCAGGGATGATATAACAACCTCCTGATGAACTGAACTCATAGAAAAACTTCAGCTAGACTATATATGATCATTAGAACAGGAATAGTTCAATGGAAACCTTCTGTTTGCCACACACAGCCTCTGCACAGTGTTTTAAATATCTTGCTTAGCATACCTAACATGAACAGCCACGGATCAGGCCCCATGACCACATGCATGAGTTATTCTCTTAAGATAAGCAGCTGTGCGACTGAAAGGCAGTGTGTGGGTTTTCCAGTGTAGCAAGTTGTAGCAGAAACCTGAATTTCTTTTCCGGCAAAATGACAAACGAGAAACCAAATGTGATGATTCTGTGCACTTTTACATCTTCATTGCTCCTCTTATGTAAGAGGACAATGAATTTACTTTGAATGAATTCAATTTGAAGGTTATTTTGTACCTTATTCACATGTGCTCGAGCCTGGCTCAGGTTTCATTTATGGGTTCAGCTCATTTGTAAAGGCGCTGACGTGCTTGACAACAGTGGAGTCATATTTAAATAGTCCCATCAGATAATGTGAGTCAGTAATTCAACCCTCATCTGCTCTTTAGCTTCGTTGCCAATGCAGTGAAGATGAGCTCTGTCTCGCCAATTGACAAAGTTCGATCTTGGTGTCTGTCAGGATGCAGCTTCTAATTGGCTGATGTTGGAATGTATGACCGTAGGATATTCAGGGGAGATGTGTGTGATTCTGCATGGTTTCATTCACCTGCACTTGAATTAAACTGGCGCAGATCACGGCAGTTCACAGTTAATAGTAGCTTTACATGCGAGATGTGTGGAGGGAGGAGACGGATTTTATTTGATGGATGATGCAGCTAGTTCACTTTAACAGTAGTTAAGCTGTAAGATGAATGAATGCGGAGTTCGTGCCAAATGCATTCGTCCACTTTTTATCTGCTCAATTCAGGTCTGCAGGATCGGTGTTTGCAAAGAGACCCAGTCACTTCACTTCCAGTTGAGCTTATGCAAGTGAGAAAGCAGCATCGTGATCCAGAAGATAAGAAGTGTATTAACTGGAGTAGAAACGCATCTGGCTGTGCTGTGCTTTCTATTCACAGGAACAGGTTGATGGTTTCGCTGTCAAGCTGTCCCTGTAAGTTATTAACCACTCCATGTTGTTGTTTTCAATATTGTGTGCGCATTGACACTCTTGTTTAGAGCTAGCCTACCTCTGTGAGACGTTGCAATACATGTTGCGTTTAGAGTACAGTGACCGAGCGACAGGGATGTGAAGTGGAGGGATGTGGTAGTTTTTATGTACACGGTTGAAAATGTGTTCAAGAACATGTCCCGGTGAGATCAGGATTTCAATTCCCAAAACACTTAGGATCGATTCCCCCGTATTTGTAAGTGTAATTACACTAAAGTGCTTCCTGAAAATCTTTCTAGAAAACATTTTATCATTGACCTTGAAGAGAAACATCTCAATTTTGCCAATTTTTCCTTTTCTGTATTTATTTTTATTCTTAGGAGTCCAGATATATCAGAGAATATATTTGTACCGCTGTACATAACAGATTGTATCTAAGTGCTTGTATTGCCTAAATGCTAATGTTTGCTATATATATATATATATATATACATATTGTCTTAAGTTATTCCAAAGCAGAGTATAAATATATATATGACTCTATCCAATGTGCTTACTATGCTTGTGCCAGTCATGCTGGCCTCACTTTATATCACAGTTCGATATGTCTGTGTGATTCCTGTAATATGCACATTTGTTTTTTGTTCATCTCGACTATGAATTGTTCATTTAAATATACTCAACTGTCGACATACTAACAGTTTGCATGTGCACCCCCTGTTAAAACTTCATATCAGTTATCATGTTAATAGGATGATGAGTTTAACCTGCAAACTGTTTTTATGCGAGGACTTCCCTCATATCGTCGACCAAACCCGGTGGATTTCAGGATCAGATGTGACTTTTTTTTTAAAATCGTTTTATTTTTTTATCTACACAGTCGAATTGTCTCTTTCTGTGTTTTTCTTTCCCCCTGTTTATTTACAGTCAGCAGTTTTAATGTCAGAAGCTTTAGTCCCGCTGCTACATGTTGCACTAAATGTACCACAAACCCGAGAAAGCCTCTGGTGTGTGTGCGTGCGTCCCGAGAGCCGCTGTCCCCCTGTAATAAAAACCTTCTGCCTCCTCATGCAGATTATAAACACGACTCAGATGGTAACGTTGTTGTGTTTGCGTCTTTCAGACATGAAACCACACACTACACTACGCTCTGCTGCTGCCTCCCTCCATGTATCTGCTTTCTCTTGGTGTGTGTGCGTTTTCCTCTTGTTATTTGTCAATCAGTTCTTTTCAAAACCCTTGTGGGCATCGCAGGTGTCGGTGGGGTCGTCAGGTCACGAGGGTCAAGGTGCGAATGGGGTTATCTGGATGAGTGTATTCAGTGATATGTGCCCTCTTCTCCTTTGTTTTCATGCATGGATCACCAGCACATACATGTTGAATATGTAATTGTCTTTGTTTTGATGTCATTCACACCAACCATCATCTCTACCTTTTTATTTCTCCCATTCTGTCTGTCCCACCCCCCTCCCCCCTCCTCCTCTGTCTCCTCCTCAGCGAGGGCTGCAGACGGGAAAACACAGTGAAGAACGTCGGCTGCCGTAAGTACGCCTTTAACTCGCTGCAGCTCAAAGCCTTCCCCAAACACTACCGACCACCTGACGGCACCTTCGGGAAGGTGGAGACCTGATTGGACCGTGGGCATTTTGGACTGTTGTTGGACTTCTGTGCTTTAGCGGAGGTCAGGATCAGACTGGGTACAATCAAAAACAGTTTCAGCCGGTTTTTAGATTTGAATCGTTTGGACATAGAGTCACATTAAACCTACAGGTTTCTACCATCTTAGTATAACAGCTGATTTTAGGTGCAGTGTAGGTTGCTCATGTCTTATCAGTGAATATATCAGTGTGACCCTGTTAGAAAAAGAGTCAAGATCTTGGGTTTTTATTTTTTTATTACAAATATGAACATGACCAGCACTGCCTCACTCCTGACCAAGCACTGGTGTAATCAATATGAGCTATAATATAGTTTTAATATTTATGTTCTGCAGTGGAAATCAAGAGGAATGCAAATCAGTGAGAATAATGACTAAAACCCAGAGGACAAATTAGACTTAACTCCACGCTTTGTGTTTATCTACGCAGCCAGGACGCCGCCTACAGAGGCTTTACGTGAAATGTGTAGGCTTTGATAGCGATACCATGGGGGAAAGCTCGGAAAGAACACATTGCATTCAAAAGGGTAAGGTTCACACACGGAGAAAAGACCAAAAACAAAACCAACACCCCCGCGTCTGCAGTTTCATAGTAGTTTCACTTCAGCAAACGCCTCTCAAAGAAGAGAAAATAGTTTTCGGCAGAATAATACACATCTGGTGCCGACGTGTGTAAATGCAGACACTCGGCCTCCTGGTAAGTGAGCAGAAAGGGAAATCACTGTCAGTGGCAATTAATATAGCAACACAGTTTGCAGGTCCCACTTCTCTGTTCCACATTTTCGTTTCTATGCATTTCATTTTCATTCTTATTTTTAACTGTAAAGAAGCACGTGACGTCTGCAAAGTGCACACAGAATAGAGCGAGGGCAAAAACTGTGCATTGTTATTATGATTTCATTCATTTAAACTGCCACATTAAACTGCAAGCATCCCTCGGCACCACAAGGGGGCGTCACTGCTCTTCACTTCCCACTTGAGCCGGTTTCAACAGTGCAGCTCATAACTTTAAAGTAAAGTGCATCTTACTGTAACATGAAGCACACTGTCAGAGTCACTGCTGTATATTACATCTTGTTCATGTCTGATATACTGTAGTAATAAATATGAAACAGGTTTTTTTTTTTTTTTTTTTGTCGGTTTAATATTAAACAGCCTCAATAAATAGACACTGACCAAACAAAGAGTTGTAACAACTTGGCAACAGCTGTGATTGAGTGTGTGTGACTGGGAGTTGGATGTAGTCACCAGAAGACTCACATGTTGTTTTGATGGTGTTAGAGTTGAGTTTACTTGCAGCTTTTGGTCTCGGTGAGGCCTTCATATGACTGTGTGTGTGTGTTTTATAATTCATTATCAGTCAAGAAAAAAATAAAAAGTCCTGCTTTTTCATCATCATCATCATCATCTGTGATCAGCGTGTGTGAAATTCTCCCAGAAAGGCAGTTCATCTAACATCTTGACCCAGATTGCGCCCCCAGCTCAGTGTGTGAGCTTCACAGTCACATGAAAGCCTGAACCAATTGTGTGAAATGCACATTAACACATCTGACAGGAAAAGCCAAACAGTTCACACAATGGGCCGTTGCTGCATATATACGGGTGTGTGATATGCAGCACTAAACAGACAGTCCTCAGACACGGTGGTTCACAGACAAGTCATCAGCATGAACACGATTTTCTCCATCGGCCAAGTATTCAGCATCCCAATCCCTGCCATCCTGCTCTATGTGCTCGCCAAGCTGTTGTCCCGCCACTGCTGCAGCAGCCGTCTGCAGGACGGTTCTGGCTATGGGGTGTTGATAACGGGCTGTGACAGCGGCTTTGGACACCAGCTGGCTCGCTGTTTGGACCATAAAGGGTTTGTGGTCTTCGCCGGGTGTTTGTCTCCAGATGGAGACGGAGCCCAGAGCCTGAAGCGACAGAGCTCTGATAATCTGAAAATCCTCAAACTGGACGTCACAAGGGATGAAGATGTGCAGCAGGCGAAGAGGACGGTCCAGGAGAACCTGCCAGAGAAGGGTGAGAGTTGGAAGTCCTCAATTTTGCAAATATAAAAAGGAATAGAAATCAAAAAAACTTGATTTTGCAAGATGATGTGGTCTTTTTAAAGCTAGATTTAACCTGTGACCGTTACACTCTCTCAGGTCTGTGGGCCCTGGTCAACAATGCTGGGATCTCAGACTGGGCTGAGGTCGAGTGGAGCACGATTGAAGACTTCCGCACCATGGTGGACGTCAACCTGTTCGGCTGCATCAGGACCTCCATTGCTTTTCTGCCTTTGGTCCGTGCCGCTAAAGGTCAGAAATCACACAACCACCCGAACGACAACCTCATTTTGTTGTTTGGATGTGGATGACAACGAGTGTTTCCTCTCTGCTGGCTTCCACAGGTCGGATAGTTTTCGTGTCGAGCATCTTCTCCTTCTTCAACTGCCTGAACATGGGAGCGTACAGCGTCTCAAAGAGGGGGCTGGAGGCTTTTGCAGATTGTTTGAGGGTTGAAATGGCCAGTTTTGATGTGAAGGTAAGATCACAGCCTGTTTCTTTCTCCTTGTTTTAGAGTTTCCTTTGCAAACCTTCATTTGATTTCTGTATTTTTTTTTAATTTAGCCTTTATTTAAGCCAGGTTATTCCCATTGAGATCAAAGATCTCTGTTCCAGGGCAAGAGGGCAGCCACATAGTTCCATTAAAAAGAGTCAACAACATTAAAACTTGCTCACAAAACACTTGCACACAGACAGTGTAGCCTGCAGTGATTTCACCAGAACCTTAAAGTCATTCAATGTAACATACACTGGGGACAACAAATTGCAGAGTAACTGAAGGTCGGAGATTGTGACTCCCATGTTTCCTTGTTGAAAGACAGGACAAATTGGAGGGAGTGATACCCAGAGTGATTCTGTAAATAAACACATACCAGTGACTGAGGCACCAGATTTGCACTCATTATTCCATCTGACATCACAATTTTGCTCTCCTAAGTAAAAAAATATGTATAAAATGCTACATAAGTAACTTTTTCAACTCAACTTTGTGACATTATCTGTTTTTCTTTGTGCTATTTAACTTAATTTTTGCCTTAAAAGTCTAAATTGATTCTTTCTAAGCTGAAGTTATGAGACAGTCTTAAATGACACCACCCTCCTAAAAGTCCCTGGTTAACATGTCCTGTCTTGTTTATATAATTTACCATTAGTATCATGTAGTTTTAATATGTAAGGAAGCTCATTTGTGCCAAAAGACTCAGCAAGAAAAGAAAGTGAGTCAATTCAACCTTTACTATTCTTGATTATTCTCTTAGATCATCTAAGATCTGAGAATTGAAATGGATGATATGCATCATCTCTTCTACTTTCAGGTCAGCATCATCCAGCCGGGAAACTTCGGCCAAGCCACCAACATCCTGAGGATGAAATCGGGCTCAGATATCTGGGAGAAACTGGACGAGGAGCGAAGGCAGACCTTCAACCGGCAGTACGTCGACCTGGCCAGTGAGTACTTCTTGTCCACGTGCAAGCAGGGATTCACGGACGCCGGCATGGTCATCGACGCCATGGTGCACGCAGTCACATCGGCTCGGCCCAAACACAGATACCTGCTGGTGTCGGCGGTGGACCGGTTCTTCTTCCAGCTGTTTCCTTTCCTCCCCTCGGTCGTCACAGACGCTGTGTTTTCTCTCAGCTCCATGTACAGCAAGAGAAAACAGATGCTGTACGCTCAGTAGATTCACTGTCTTTATGTTGGAATAAAAGTTTGATTTTTATCATGTGTTTGTTTCTTATCGTTTTTTATTCTCACAGTGGCAGTAGAACAAGGTGCTGGTTAAAGAATAATTGATCTGATGTTGTCTAAGTAATCATAACTCCAGGCTGCAGTGGAAATAGTGGGGGGAATCAAAAGGTATGAAATGGAAGATCCATCAACCTCCATCCCATTAAATCAGATTTGATTTGCCCTGAGGGAAAGCAAGACACAGGACAGCCAGTCACACAACAAGTCAAAGTGTTACTGGGACATTTCTGAGAGGAGTTTTACTTCCTGGGAAACAGGGAGAAGAAACTTCTCGTAAATTCTCTCATAAATGAAAAGCTTAATTTGTTAGGAATAAAACACACTGTTGTTCAGTTGGACAAACATTTATGACCCCGTGGATTAATGTGAGCTCGTTTAGTGATTTGATTAGATATTCAATTATTCCACTAAAGGATTAAAAAAAAGAAAACGACATTTGAAAGGCGAGGAATCATCACATAACCATCCTCGCACTGATCGGGATTCAAGTGCAGGAAAAAGGTCATATGTGGAAGAGATTCAATCTTAAGTGACCTTCTTTTCAAATGAAGTTATATGAACGGATGAGGTGAATGAACCTGAGTTGAGCGAAACCGCATGACGCAGTTTCACTCATCTCACAGGGGCTTCATTGTGCATCATCGGAGCAGCGGCCCTGACTCCGGTGTCTGTGTTGGTTCTCAGGGAGACAAACAAACACAGATGAGACCAAAAGGGGATGTTGTGAGCAACTGAATGGCTGGATGGTGTTGTTTCCTGAGGCTAAGTTTATGTAAGTTAAGGCAACAAACTGACCTCAGTCCTGTGAGATGCTGCTGCCCTCCGCTGGTCAGAGAACTGCATATATCACATTTGGCTGAAGTAGTATCTCCTTTATTTGTCACGGTGTTTGTTTTCATTTTCCGACAGTTTCTTTGGCTCAAACTTGTGTAAATCAGTAAATTATGAACATTTTTTCCAAATTTTAACTATTTAACACATCATTTGAACCATTTACCAAGCAAAACATCAACATTTGCTGATTCCAGCTTCTTAAATCATGTGCTTTTTTTCCTTTGGTCCTGTTGCATCACATTTGTTAAATTTCAAAAACAAGTACATCAGGTCCAAAACATTTTCTTCCTCCCTGAGGAGCCTCAGAGATGTGACTGAGATCTCTCTTTCCACGCTCACAGATCACACCAGTGCCGCTTCTCTGGATGAATTATTCATTTTGTTTTACAGTCTTATTCATTTCTTTTGATCTAAATCATCCCAGAGAGCCACGGAGGCAGGAAGAGTCCGACTGTTCCCAGCAGACACACGATAATGAACATCCACAGGAAGATCCGGTCCACGACCATGGCGACGTACTTCCAGTCCTCCTGCACCTGTGGAGACAGGATGAGACAAGATGTTTGCAAAACTTCATCTTATCCTGTGTTATTAACCAAAACAAGAGGCTGCGCTCACTGAAAAGTCTGCGTCCTCCGCCCTCAGGTGCTCTGCGATGTAGGTGACCCCCTCCAGGGCTGAAACCACCGCAGGAGACACAGCAGAGGCTGACAGGCTCTGGATCGAACCGCACTCCACAAGAGGGGTGTCCCAGTCCAGGGTGGGTGTGGAGTGTCTCTGTGAGAGGAGGGTGTAACCAAGAGAGGGAGGGGAGGGGGGAGAGAGGGAGGAAACCCTCTGCACGCCGAACCTTGACATGTTACCTGAGTTTGAGTAACTGTGAAGGTCATAGTGACGAAGTTCATCCCTGGTATCCAGCTGGTGGCCGCTGTAGCAACCGTTGCCATCCTGGTTACCGTGGAAATCGATGTCGGACTCTGTGATCCAGGTGTGGGAGGGGCCAGGAGACCGGACAGGGAGGAGCTTATCAGTTCGCCTGAGAACAAGGTGAGTTTGGGTTTAGAAGATGTGTTTTTGTTTTGTAGTTGTTGATGACAAACAGTAACCATGGCGACCTGCTCACCTGACAGGCCTCAGACTGTGATGTGGCCGCCTCATGCACAGCCAGCGCGGCACTGCAGACAGGAAAAGCCTCCTAACCCACCGGGGCATGGTGTGGGTCGCCGAGGAGCGGTGGTGCACGTTGAGCACGAACACGGTGATGACGATGGACAGGGTGACGAAGATCATGGTGAAGAGCAGGTACTCTCCAATCAGGGGGATGACCAGCGACGTGGACGGGATGATCTCGGTGATCAGCAGCAGGAAGACGGTGAGCGACAGCAGCACGGAGATGCACAGCGTAATCTTCTCACCGCAGTCTGACGGCAGGTAGAAAACCAGGACGGTCAGGCAGGAGATGAGGAGGCAGGGGATGATGAGGTTGATGGTGTAGAACAACGGCAGGCGGCGGATGACGAAGTAGTAGGTGATGTCCGGGTAGATCTCGTGGCAGCAGTCGTACTTCTTGGTGTTGTATGTGCCCACGGCGTTGACGATCGCCCACTCCCCGCTCTCCCAGTAATCCTGGAAACATGAGTTTTGTCTCAGCCGTGATACAACCACGTCCACACGGACTGAAATATCTGGATTGGCCTGAAAGGTCATGACCTGCACCTGCACTCTGTGACAGCTGTGGCTCTCCTTTCTCTTCATACACTCATTTCACTCAAAACCAAACCTGTATTAACATTGTTGTGGCGCCAAAGGAAACACAAGACGAGATGATACGATTCAGATTCATCCTTTGGATGTAGAGGAATATTGAGTCCCATTGGAGGAAAGCCTCCAATGGGACTCAATATGTTTGGCCTACTGATGATCGTCAGGATTAATCCTCAACATCTGCAACACATTTCATCTCAGCTCCTAAACCTCCTTCTTCCTCTTCTTCTCTTTTGCTGATTTAAAAAAACAAGTCTGTGCATTTTTAATTTCCAGAGAGCGAAAAGCAAGAAGATACAAAATGTGAGCAGCCACAGTGTTCTGCTGGCATCCTGCTGCAGAACAAAATAATGCAGGGAAGTAAAGAGGCAGACCTGACGTTAAGAGATTTGCAAGTTTGTGCAAACCAACACAGAAGGATGAACAAACAGTCCGACCCCACCTTCAGATCCACCGTGTTCTCGAAGGGCTCCAGGTCGATCTTGGCTCGGTCGTACGTCCAGGAGCCGAACTTCATCTTGCAGCTCTGCTGGTCGAAGGGGAAGAAGGTGACGTCGATGGAGCAGGACGACTTGTAGATGGCGGGGGGCACCCAGCGGACGCGGCCGGTGTGAAACAGCTGGGCCTTGGTCATGTGGGTGACAGCAAACTCCCCATCCGCACTGGGAAAAAAAAAACATTGATGCGTTTTTTGGGGGGGGAAAGGAAGTCGTTTTCATCATGGAAGTCAGGCCCATGTTTCCGTCTCATTATGTTTCAACCACAAGAGGTGAATCAATAAACCTGGAGCTACGCTGACTTACAGAGGCAGTGCTAAATAATTGATCGCTGAATGTTGACACTGCATTCATGATGTAACCTCAGTTAAACAAATGCTGAGGGAGGAGAGGAGAGTTTCATTCAGCTTCCAGACAAAATTTCAGAATTAATGCTTCCTCAGGGCCTGGAGGGGAAAAAACTAAAACTCTGACTAAAGCTGTGTGATGCAAGATCGCTGTGCAGCCGCAACAGAATCAGGGTCATTTATTCAACAGGATCATTTGCATGCATCACCAAAGTGGTATGCAGGAATATGCAGAAGTGCTGTGACCTTCCCTCCTTATAAGCTCTTCATTCGAGGAGGTCGTTGCTGTGGATCAAGCAGGTAATTGATCACTACAGATAATGTCCAACTCCTACAGACATTCAGAGGCATCTCTGTTGAAGTGCACGATCCTCCATTAGTGTGCATGTGGAGAAATGTGTTGAAATGACAAGCTGTGGATTTTTTTTTTTTTTTTACTTGTTGTACAGGACGATGTCGGGCACCCAGATGAGCTCAGAGGGAACTCTGATGGACGTCACGTTGTCGTAGTCGGAGGGAGTCCACTGCAGTTTATAATCCGTCCACTCCTGTCCGCACACACACACACAGAACAAACACAGGAGACTTTAACTTTTTTAGGTTTTTGGCCCTGCTGAGCTTCCATAGAACACAGTGAAACCCACACACATGGTGCAGTTGGAGGTGAGACTCTTTCTTACCTGCTTCAGCCACACGTTGGTGGTCATCATCTGATTTTTCTCGTCCTAAGAGCAAAGAATCAACACAAACATTCGATGCATTAAATCTGTATGTGTGCATATGGAGGTGCTCTGTGTGTGTGTGTGTGTGTGTTTTCCTACCACATCAATCAGCTGTGCGATAGATAGACCAAACTTAACGATGACCACGTCTGTGATGTTTCGTGCAGGACGCGTCCACTTGCTGTAGCCTCCAAACAAGCTCCTGAAGAGCTCATCCTCGGTGTGGCCACGGGTCCACTCCTCGGCCAGCACTGACAGAGCCACAGAGAGAAAGGTCAGAGGTCACAGAGAGACTTTTAATGTCAGATGTGGTTCAATCTTAAAACTCTCTCTCTCTCTCTCTCTCTCTCTCTCTCTCTCTCTCATCACTTCGAGTGCTACGACCTCTTCCTCACCCTTCTCTCTCTTCCTCTCTCTCTCTTTCTGTCTCTGAGCTCACAGCTTTGAACTGTGGCGAGCAACCTGGCATCGCCAGCGAGCAATTTGGGATTAGCTGGTGCAAGAAACGGCGAGCCAGGAGCACAAACTGAGCAAACGTGTGTGCGCGTGATGCCAGGTTTTGTGATTATATTGTCTATTTATAACCGGCAAAATGATGTTTCAGGTGAGGCTCTGCCAGTGGAGGAGAAACGGATCATGTGCTGCGGGATTACAGGATTCAACACTGACACGTGAAATCCGCAACTTCTTATATATAACTAATTATTTGCATTAAACCCTGACAGCATGATCAGTTGCTTTAATTCATGCACACACACTTCTATTGTATAAAGTCTGCTTGTTTTAATGCACTGCAATGGAAGAGAAGTGTCTTAAAGTACATGCAACATCAATATAAATGCACAAGATTAAACTTTCCTTAGAATAATCAATCTGAGCTATGTGATGTTCATGCACATGTATTAGAAATGCATATATTTCCACATTTTTCCAACAACAAGCTCATAACACAACACAGATGTGCAGGACTCCTTCATGATCTCAATGTACTGTAGTAAAAGTAAGTATTTAGTTCTCCCGTTGTGATAAAAGCTTCATTAAAGGGTTAATCAGATACAATGGGATACCACGGGAGGCAATAACATCTGTAATTATTATAAAGTAAAGCACCTGATGTTATGAAGTCACTGTTGGAATCACTATAACAATGGCATCATAATAAACGCACCATTAAATGTTGCAGGGATTAAAAACATAATTATTTTAAAGCCACTCTACCATATTAAAACGGCAGGACGCCTCCGTCAAGTTTCATATGATTCATTATAGGATCATAACATCTGTTTGAGTTGTTGTCGCGCGCGCTCACCGGAGCTGACGAGGATCCAGCAGCAGATCAGCGGCGTCAAGTCTCCCCTCAGCTCCATTGGAAACGAGCGAATCCAGCAGCTCCGTGAGGATGAAGCTCAGGCTGTGTGACAACTTCTCCAGGCTTTGTTTCCCTTGTGATCACCTCCACACTATGTCAGTGTAACCCCCCCCCCCCCCCCCCTCCTCCTCCTCCTCATCCTCATCCTCAGGGGCGGGGGGCTTGCGGACAGGCAAGCCAGGCAGTTGCTTGGAGCCCCGGCCTCTAGGGGGCCCCCAAGGGCTGCCAAAATGTACTCCACAGCAACGACAACAATGGGCATTTTTTTTTTTTTTCAAACCTCAAACCCCGACTACACCATCTCCTGCCATCAGTGCCACACAACATGTGTATCTGCATCAATAATAATATTGATCTCTATTATTATCATCATCGTTGCAGATTCCGTTGTAGCCCTCTGTTTAACAATACTGTTCGGAGATCAGTTCCTCTTTCCTGTACTGACACTTTTTAACTTGACATGGAAGAAAACTTGAAAATCTCAGCCAAGTTCTCCAGCATCTTCTCTGCAAGTTGATTAGCCACCAGAGACACTATTACCTGATAGTTTAAGCTCATTTAAAATGTGCATAAAACCAAATTACTTAATTTTTCATAGACCAGCAGAAGATCTGAACTAACTGCTGAGGTCAAACACTTGCACACCTCCTCCATCAAGGTCAATAGCCCCTCAGGTTCAGTCAGGCGTTGTGCCATATAGGCCCCTGACCACATCTCCCCCTCTCTACTTTGAATGAAGTAGTGTCTGCAGTGTGAATATATCACTGAAGTCGGAGTCAAAACTGCTCGAATCAGCAGATTAAAGTGCTCAGTGAGTGGAAATGACACCAGTCAAGGAGAAAAGTGAACTGGAAGAGCTGGAGGAAGTTAAATGTGAGGTTTGATGTACGACTCGACGGTGTCCAAGGCCTTAGTCAGAATCTGGAGTGGGCTTGTCAAGGTTGAAGTAGGATTAAGATACGGATATTTATTTATATTCTGCATTTTCAATAGAGAAACTAACAAGTGGTGGGATTTTGGACAGACCAATCAGGTTATTAGTGAAATTAATGGTTGCTGGTGATGCTAATGGTTATATATTTTTTTCAATTTTCCGTAATGTACATGTTATGAAAGAGTGATGAGAGGTGGATAAAGCTGTAAATACATGTTGCAGGTCTGTTTTGTTGCAATAAAATAGGCAATTAATCAGTAAAAATATCAATTAGATGGATTTGATTGATTGAATGTCAATTGACTTACACTTTTTTTTTAAACTTAATACAATTAAATCAGTGCCAGTATTGGTTCCCATTGAGGAAATGGGTTTAAATGAACATAAAGTTGGTTTATAGAGGTTATCATCCGATTTACGGCTCCGCGCTTTGCCTTTTCTGAGTCTTCTCGGATTCCGTCGGTTCTGTCACCCAGTGTCGCGGCGGAGTGAGACCGCTCGTCTCGTAGACGATCTCCGTCGCTAGCAGCTCCTGTCTGTGTCAACATCAGGAGATGAGCAACAACAACCAGCGGCGTTGAGCTGCCAAACGAGTCGCACGACCTGTGTGTGTGTGTGTGTGTGTTGCTCGGCCGTTGTCAGTGAGCACACCGGGCAGCGGTGACCAGAACCGGAGCCAACCGGTGAGAAAAACGGGACATTTATTTCCGAGAAATCAAGAAAAGTGACACCTGTGGTTTGAGCTAGCTTGAGTTAGCCGCATTGATTAGCTGATGTTAGCTAGCAGGATTAACGGTAATAATGCCACCTGACAGCGGTTACATGCGATAAATGCTGATTTTTGGGAGTGTATGTCGGATGTCAGTGGTGCAGAAGGAGCTCAAACGAGGAGTTAATCGTCTCAGCAAACAGAAATGAAACCACAACTGCCTCGAAAGTGACATTTTACCTGGTTTCATTTTCTGTGCAGTCGGTTACAAGGGGTTCCTCCTGGGCTTTTCCCCTATAACTTAGACAAACATGCTTTATTTGCATTGACAGCACCGTGTCAGGCAGCAGGGCTGTTTCCCAAGCTCTCAACTGAACGAGGTGTGTTTTGTTTGTGTTGTAGGTCTGTATTCAGCACCGTTAAGCTCTCAGGAGTCTGACATGCAAATGGAGTAAAACACCCCGCTCATGGAAACCCAGAGAAAGAGGTAGGTCTCTCCAAAGTGCATGCTAAAGAGGATTATTGCTTTCAGCTCAGCTGCAGCTACCACCCCACTGCTCGCTGTGGCTCTGTGGCTGGATGTGATCCCCATGTGACATCGCCTACGGATGGACTGGTGCTCACTTCTGCTTTCTCCTACAAAACATCTGTTGTTCGGATTGAAAGGCTGCTCCAGACTGAGAGAGAGAGAGAGAGAGGAGGGGGGTGAAACAGCAGCTTTAAGCCAAAACCTGGGGACCTGCAGACAGTTTGGCAGCCTCTCACTCTCTAATCATCTCAGACTTGTGTGTGTGTGTGTGTGTGTGTGTTTACTGGACTTTCACTTCTGTCTTGTTCAATATTCAGACAGAGTATGAGACATTTGGAAATCAACCTGATTTGTTTCAGCCATTTTTAAAGCATGCATTGTCATTTATCTATAATATTTATGTAATAAGTGAAAATAGTTCTGTGTAGAAGCCTCACTCATCTGTCATGTTGGATGAAGGACATTATTTTCCCTTGGAAGCACTCCTGTAATGTGGATTGTGTATACAGTACCTTTAAGTATGATCTGTTTACATCATATATATGGATCTCATCTGATGTTTGTACATATTAGTTCTGCACATCTTTGCCCTGCAGCCCTGTTGCTGTGTGAGTCACTCCATCTCTTCTGTATTCATTATGATCCTGGTTGATTTATCTCTCAGCTCTGGGGATGACAGCGGTGGAGAGCGGGGCCTGCTCCACACCTGGAGGGGCTACTCCTGCAGTGTCACCCCAGAGAAGCTGCTCCTACCCCGGCCGGTCCTGCAGGTCGCACTGGGCGCACGACATGGAGTTCTGCTGGTGGAAGGTAAAGCTTCAGCCTCAGACTGTGGATGTTGGAGTATTATATTGCTGTTGTGTTGTGAAACAAGTAGATTTTTATGCTGTGGTTATGTGTTATTCAGGGGGACAGGTGTACAGTTTTGGGGAGCTGCCATGGAAGCAGAGTCAGGTCCCTGAGCCGGCCAAACCCACCCTGGAGAGCGCTCTGAGTGGCCAGCGCGTGGTCGCTGTTGCAGCTGGAAGTTTCCACAGCGGAGCAGTGACGGAGGATGGAGGCATCCACATGTGGGGAGACAACGGTGCGGGACAGTGCGGCCTGTCGGGCCTCAGCACCGTCCCCAACCCGACGCCGGTGGCTGTGGTGGACACGGACACCAGCCCGCCGCAGTCGGTGCCGGTGCTGGAGCTGTCCTGCGGTGAGAAGCACACGCTGGCGCTGTCTGCGCAGCGGGAGGTGTGGGCATGGGGCAGCGGGTGTCAGCTGGGCCTCAACGCCACTGTCTTTCCCGTGTGGAAACCGCAAAAGGTCGAACACTTAGCAGGAAGGTACGTTCTTCAGGTGGCCTGCGGGGCTTCACACAGTCTGGCTCTGGTTCGCTGCCTGGGCCCCCAGGACCTGCACCGTCCCCCCGTGGACAAATGCAGACAGTGCAACCAGCTGCTGTACACTATGACAGACAAAGAGGACCACGTCATCATCTCTGACAGTCACTACTGCCCCCTGGGTGTAGAGCTGACTGAGGACGGGGGAAAGCTGGAGGCACCTTCCCCTGCACAAGGACTCAAAACATCCCCATCTGAGCCAGTCCTCCCCTCCTATACGTCCACCTCTAACTCCGAGTCCCCAGCACCTCCTAAAAGTGCCGAGCCCTCCTCTGACCCCGCCCCTACCCAGGACTTAGAGAAAAGCGAAGCAGCCGTGGCTAACGGAGTGCTGCCGGCCTCAGGCTCTGACTCCACGGCTCAGCACAGAGCCGGCAGCGGCACCGTGTCGGTGGTCAAGAGCTCACTGTACCCGGATGAGCAGGCGGTCAAAGACTACCTGAAGAAACTGACAGACAGCACGCAGGCGGAGGAGAAGACGGCCGCTGGAGGACTGCACAGTCTGCTGGTGAGTCTCCCACTTTAACTGCATGACAAGGTGAATAAATACAACGTCTCTCACTTAATATTTTCACACTGATCTATTATATTTGTTAAAGATTCAATGATAAACTCTGGTTTCTCTGTCAGTATCGGTTCCTTAAACTGTGTGACTGAATAATTTATGTCCAGAAACCTTCAGCCAGTGGATGATTTATTAATATCTTATGTATAATAGAATCAAAACGATTATCTGATTAATGAATTAGCTGATTGGCAGGAATTTAAATGCACAACTATTTTGAGGATAGTTGTTTAATCGTTTTTCTAAAGTCAGTGGTTCTGTTCATTTAAAAAAAAAAAGATCAACTGAAGCCTAATGTGCTGCAGGTTTTATCAAACACCCAGTCTCCTCTGTGTCTGTGATTTTGACCTTTGACCCTTTCGTCTGTTTATGGTCCAGCCTTCAGCCTCCACCTCCAGCTCCACGCTCAACAACCTGGTGGCCTCCTGTGCCACGGCGGTGGGCGAGCGGGTCGCCTCCACCTACGAGGCCCTGTCACTGAAGAAGATGATGAACTTCTACCTCCCCTCGTCGGCGTCGAGGTCCGGCGGGCCGGCGGGCCTCGCCGTCCCCGCGGTGGGCGACAGCACCGCCGAGCGCGTCCGCCTGGAGGACTCCATGCAGGGCAAGAAGAGCTCCAGCACGGGGGACATCCGCGAGGAGGAGGCGGAGGGACTGCGGCGGCGCCTCTCGCTCCCGGGACTCCTTTCTCAGGGTAGATACGCTGTTCACCTCTTATCCTCCTCCTATTCCCTGCTGCGTAAGTACACCTTGCGCATGTGCAGGTCGCTGTCGGTGTGTGCACTCATTTGCTTCAGGCTTCATCATCCAGCTTGTGAGCGCTGCTGCGGCTCGTCACTGTGGCATGCTGTGTGCACGCAAGTCTTAAGCGTTCTGTGTTTGTCACATCTAAAGTAATGTCACCTCCAGAAACAACGAATTAGTTTCACACAGCAGCTAAATAGCCAATTTAATCAGCGAGGGGAAAAAATAACGAAAGAATTTTTTAAAGACCAAGATTAAAGATCTGAATGGTCGCCTTTGTGTGAATAAAATAAAAAACACAGAGGAATGTGGATTGAACTAACTTAGTTAAGCTGTTAATTCAGAGTTGACAGAGGAACGGGCGCCGCTTTATTTTCCGACCGTCTTTGAACTTTCCTTCCCTGACAGCGGTGGAGAAAACGTCGCAGGGTGCAGTTGGATTTGGCAGATTTAACCGAGCAGAATGAAAGTTTTTGGATGTTAATAAAGAGAGAGGAAAGAAAGGAGCTCGGTGCATTGTGGGATAGGTTTTAGCTTCTGCGTGACCCCAAATAGAAATAAGCAGGTATTAGGAGATGAGCGAATAGACGGGGTTTCGTCTGTCTAACATCATTTCTGTCGTTCCTCACAGATCATTTGCTCTGGATTTCATCATCTGCTTTTAAGCTGACCTCTTTGTAGCTTTGGTGAATGTCAGCTTTCAAGGCTGAAAGTTCAGGTTTGATGAGGAAATTACAAGGCGAGGCGTGAAAACTCGCACACAAGCCGGACACAAACGCCACCGACCATGGTCAAATCCAGCCTGAACGATGAGTGTTTATATATTTAACATCAGCTCTGACATTGCTGCTGTCCCTAATAAAAGCTGGATATTAAGTCTGTGTCCTCTGGGACGAGCAGATGGCTCCCCGCTGGAGGCCGTGAAGATGTCTGCGTCCGTACTTCCATGCTTCTGACAGTAAATTAGCTGCTGTGCCCTTCACTACTTTAGCTCCCAGCAATGGGAAAGAACAACGCACGGATCCAAGAATAACACCACACAAAAATAACTCCACTTGTTATGATTGAAAATAATCGACCTTGCCCAATCCTCTTTTAGCAATACGGTGGAAAATATTATTAAAACAAGTCATGTTTCATGTTATTTAATTGAAATAACAGTTTGAACAAGGCTTACTAATAGATTATGATGCAGTGACATCCCCTGCAGCACTGTCAGTGGGTCAGTGTTTAGTTTCTTTATATTTGAATGTATAATTCAATATTGAGGAGCAGAAAGCAGTTTTTTTTTGTCTCTGTCCTCTTGTCAGTATCTGTGTGTGCTGCCTGCAGGCTTCTCATTGTTTGTCTGCTGATGTAATCTGATCTGAATGGCTCTGTGCAGGCGTTCGCTCATTTTGATAACGCTCATTGATTCGAGCTGGACTTTGCACCTGGAGTTGATGTTGCTGATGCTCTATCTCACCTTTATGCGCTATCTGCACTGCTCTGTAGTGTTGGCTAAGATACAGGGACTGGTCATGACTCAGATAAATCTGTTTGCAGGGCAGAGAGAGAGAGAGAAAAAAGGAAAGGACATAAAGGATGTGCCGTTTCCTCTCTCCTGTGTTCACAGTGTCTCCGCGGCTGCTGAGGAAAGCCGGACGTCCCAGGATGCGCGCTGTCGCCCTCACCCCGCTGGGAGGGGCGGTTCCCGAGGCGCAGGAGGTGCTGCCCACGCTGCAGACGGAGGTGTGGAGCTGGGGCCACGGCGAGCACGGACAGCTGGGACACGGAGACAACCTGGCCAGGTAGGACGAGATGAAGGTCATCGAACTCAAAGCGTTAAATATATGAAACACGCAGGTGATTTTTGCTTGTGTGTGGTCGCAGGTTACAGCCGCTGTGCATCAAGAGTCTGAACAATAAGGAGGTGGTGCGGGTGGCGGCGGGCGCTCACCACTCCATCGCTCTGACCGCTCAGTCTCAGGTCAGTCAGTCACATCTTTAACCTGATTCACCACGGGTAAACCATCAAAAGATGTCACCTACATCAGTGTGTCTTTGTGCCCTCCAGGTGTTTTCATGGGGCAGAAACAGCTCTGGTCAGCTCGGACACATGGACTCACCCAGCACTGTCCCCCGCCTCGCTAAGGTGAAGAAACCACACACACACACACACACACAGTCAGCCTTGAAAGCTTCTGTTTTTCACATCTGAGCACGCATCTCTTCGTGCAGATGTCAGAGGGCATCAGGGTGTGGGATGTCAGCGCTGGAGAGAGACACAGCCTCCTGCTGGCGGACGGGGACTGCATCCAGCCCATCATCTACTACAGCGGGCAGCAGGTGAAGGAGGGGGAGGAGGAGAGCCAGGCCAAGGAAAAAGAGGAAGAGGAGGAGCGTTCGGGTGGCTTCACTCCGCAGCCTGTACTGCTGCCATTCTGTATGAATGTAAGGATACAGCAGCTGATGAATGGTGAAGGTTTGTGATTTTCATCGATCAGGAGGATTTAATAAACCGGTGATGTGTATTCCAGCTGGGCTACGTCAGCACTGTGTTTGCCGGGGGCCGGCGGTGTGTGGCGCTGTCGGACAGGAACGTGATGGGCTTCATCGCCAGCCTCCATGAGCTGGCCGCAGCCGAGAGGAAGTTCTATTGTAAGCTGTGCAACATCAAGACGCAGATAATACGCCCCCTGCTGGAGCTGGGTAAGACTGACACAGGGGAGGAAATTGAATTTCAGGATCAACCCACAGGATTTTTTTTACATGTTTTTTTTCTCCCTGTGTCTCATCCTCCTCCTCCAGAGTCCCTGAGCTCCGCCCTGGGCCAGGTGACCCACGGCCTCTTGCAGACGCTTGCGGGCCGTTTCAGCCTCCTGTGTCACCTGACCGGGCAGCACGCAACCAGCCTCACCGCCAACCTGCGCCGCGGGCGCGACGTCAAATGTCTCCTCATCCTCGACCACAACAGCATCTTCCTTGACTCCTACAATGAGTGCGCCTCCGCCTCTGTGATCAATACAAAAATAGATAGATTGATTGTGTCTGTGTAATAACACGTCTCTCTTTATCACTGTTAAGATACTGCAGCTGTTTGGGCAACTTCCAGGTGATGGGGGGTTTCCAGGCTCTGACCAAGCCCTCCCTGTGAGTTCACACATCCACAGACATGACAAAGTGCTGCAGCTTCCAGAAAGACAGAAGTCTGATGAGAGATTTTCACTTTTCTTTGAAGAGATTTCTTTGGGAAGACTCCTGAGCTGCTGCAGAGGTTGTCAGAGTGCAGCGAGGAGAATCCCGCCATGGCCGACCTGCTCGTGGCGCTCTTCTACCTCCCAACTCGCCACCTTCATGAATACGGGCGTCTGCTGCTAAAACTGGCCACCTGCTTCGAAGTGGTAGGAGACGCAAAGATTTGAATATTTTTTTCCCAGTAAAATCAACAGAATGTTAATGTTTTAAACGAATTCTTCACTGCGGATGTTTTTGTGTGTTGTCAGAGCTCCAGCGACTACCAGAAGCTGCAGGACAGCTGCTCCAGGTTCGAGGCTCTGGCCCTGCAGCTGAAGAGGAGGCGGAAGGAGGCCGAGTACACGTTTCACTTCTGGAAGAGCTTCCCTGGCAAAATGACGGTAAACTCGCTGAGTGTATGTGTTCCTCATTATTACCACCATGCGTATCCTTCACATTGAGGTGTCACGTGATGTCACCGATTGCATTGAATGGGTGTCATTGTGCGTGCGGTCAGGACTCCCTGAGGAAGCCTCACCGCCGGCTGATCTGCGAGAGCAGCAACAAGGCTCTGACCCTGCAGAACGCCGGGAGGTTCTCCGTCAACTGGTTCATCCTGTTCAACGACGCCCTGGTCCACGCACAGGTCAGCTCCACACACACGCTCACACACTCAATCACTTCTTTTTTTTTTTTTTTAAAGCCGCCATATTTGAGACAGTGTAACCTGGTGTGTTTCAAGCGTTTGTGTGTGCTTGCCTTCGTGCTGTCAGGGCGTGGCGCCTTGTAAAAATCTTGTAAGTATGCAGTCAGAAGCCAATGTCAGCATAGTGACCCCGACTCTCCCCCCTGTCCCACTCTTCTTCTTCTGTGTGTGTGTGTGTGAAAGGCTTAGGGCTCTGTGTCATTAGATCCAGACACGACAAACACCTCAACACACACTGCTGCAAATGAGATGAAGTCGCTAATGAGGGTAGATATTAAAGATTTGGTTTATTTCCTAAGCAGCGTGAAAAGTTACACTCTACATGTTGTGTATGCTTTATTTAGATTCACAAATCCAGCCAGTGTTTGTAAAAACAGCAGCAGATGAATCAATCAGTACAAAGTCTAGAAATCCCAAGGATTCCAGAGACGTCAAATACATCAAGACAGTTGGAGAAGGGGTTGATTTTATTGATTTTAAAGCAACTAAATGGAAAACAAAGAGGGAAAACAGCACCGTATGTATTTCTGATTAGACTAATTATTAGACCGAGTCGTGTCACTTTCACTCACATGACCCAGAATCACATGTCTGTCTCTTTACAGTTGTACAATCTGCACACAAAAAGCACAGAGCTCCAGCTTTTGGTTTGAATTTTGCTCGTCCTGCTCTTGTGGGTGATAAAACCCAAGGATTGAAACAATGTCCCTGTTTTCTCTGATGGGGGGTTTGAACAACATATCCCATCTCATCAGATTCTCTCAGTGATACCCAGCCCTACCCCTACCCTCTCTCCGCCTGCCCCATGCCTGCAGGGAGGGCTGCACCGGAGAATGAACTATCTCTTGTTACAAATCTTATTCCTCTTTTTTGCCACAGTGCAACTTTCCAAGAAAGCATTTCATGGATGCTCCATCTTCCTGGAGAGTTTGTTTCCTGTAAAAGCCTTGGTTAAAATGTAAACAGCTTGAACCAAAGGGGTTGAAAGGACAGAATAAAGACTCTGCGGGATTATTCTGTCTTTTAAGATCCTTACAGTTGCAGCACTTCCTGGTTCACGTCTCCAAAGCAGCTCTTTCCCCTCTCTCCCTGTTCGTCTGCCTTCTCTCTGCCTGTTCCTCCCCAGTCTGCACCCGCCCTGTGGTCGTCCTGCACCTTTCAGCCCCTCACTGACTGTGTGACTCCTGCCTTGACTCACTTATGCCATCAACCAACTACCCAGCAGTCAGAGCTCTTCGAATACATTCCCTTCCCTCTTGTCCATTTAAATCTCTGCAGGAGCCTGTTTTGAAGCAGTAACTGCCTCCTCCCCTGTGTGTTGTGATGTGAGCCTGTGCAGCTGTATGAAAAGAGATGCAGGGTGTTGGTGGAAAAGAGCATGCATGCCGCCAAAACATGTGGAACACATGTCGCCTTGCATGACCGACCCTGGTGTCTCTTGAACAAGAGGCAGCGCTCTTCCACGTGTCTTCAAAATCTGCTTAGATGTGCTTCAGTTGTTCTAGCTACAGTTTATTTAAGCTCATTTTTGACACACTTGAAAGTCAAGACACAACTCCCGTGAGAGCAAATGTGTAGAAATGAACAATGCCTGTATTGTGAGTAAAGAGGAAGTTGTTTTAATATTCTGTAGACTTGTGTTCTGCTTTGTAGCACAGTCTCATTTACAGTAGTAGACTGCAATTCAACTCCTCTCCTCTGCAGTTGCTGTAAAATGAAATAACAATCTTCCCTTCTCTTTCTAAATGCTCACCCTCTCCCCTCTTTTTTCCTCTCCTCCCTCCGTCTTTTCCCATTTCCACATATGTGCCTCCTCCTCCTCCTCCTCCTCCTCCTTTCCGCTCCCCTCCTCCAGTTCTCCACTCATCACGTCTTCCCTTTGGCCACGCTGTGGGTGGAACCAATCCCAGAGGAGAACACTGGCATGTGAGTTTCAGTCACCACATCAAACCATTTAAATAGTGTGAAAAGTAATGATAACCAGAATCCTACTGCCACAATAATATGTAGATTCAACCCCCAAAACCCCCAAAACTCTGTATTATCCCTATCCAAGAGCTTTTCCCTCTTATTTTGTTGTATATATTCTTTTAAAATGTTTTTTATCTTCATTTTCTTGTATTTATTTGTCATATTGAGTATATTTCTCTGTTTTTCACATCACCTGTTTGTGTAGATACGGTTTAAAGGTGATCACACCAGAGGAGACGTTCACCCTGCTGGCTTCTTCCACCATGGAGAAGGTAGGACATTGACTACTGCTGCTGCTGAGTGACCAAACACTCCTCACTCACCTCAGAGCTACATGGATTACATATTCAAAGTGTGTGTGTGTGTGTGGAATTTGTTCCCAGGCCAAGTGGCTTCGCTCCATCAACCAGGCGGTGGACCAGGCTCTGAGCGGGGCTGGGCAGGACTCGGTGTCAGTCGGCTCGGGGTCGGGCCAGAAGCTGGAGCCTCCAGTCTCCAGGTCGGCCTCCTACACCTTCTACAAGGACGGACGTCTCAAAGAGGCGAAGTACGAAGGTCGCTGGCTTGCTGGAAAACCCAACGGCAGGTAGGACACACACTCACACACACACAGCATTTAAAATATTGATATAAAATGTGGTTGAGACTTATTATCTTTTCCAGGGGAGTGTTAAAATGGCCCGATGGACGAATATACACAGGAGAGTTCAAGAACGGACTGGAGGATGGGTGAGAGCTGCGTTCCGTCAGGATTATTTGAGATGTTAAGATTCTGTTTCTTCATCCTCCTCGTGTGTCTTTGTTCTTTGTGTAGCTTTGGTGAATTCGTGGCTCCCAATAAAACACTGAACAAGAACGATCACTATCAGGGGCAGTGGAAAGACGGAAAGATGCACGGCCTGGGGACGTACAGGTGAGCGTGTGCGTTAGGTGCAACAACACATAGTTTTAAATAGTTGGGAAGCATGGTGATTTAAGCATTCATGCATTCAGTTTCCTTCCTGACAGAGTTTTATCTTTATTTAATCTTTATATCTAATTCATATTTCCTGGTTGGTTCTGGGCTTCTGGTGTTACAATGTTTATGTTATTCTCTGTGAAGTTAGCAGCTGCAGGAGGATTTCATTTACAGCCACAGAGGAAGTGGCAAATATAAACAGGCATTCAGACGTCATCAGATGCCAAAACACACCACAGTGGTTTTTGAGACCATGAGACAAGATTTTACGAGTCTGGAAATTTGTGACAGGGACAATTATTTCATCTTTTTCTCTGGTTCCAGGCTTCTTGGATATAGATCTGTGTTTTTTCTAAGTTTCCCACGACAGTAAACAGAACAGTTCTCTTTTTGTGATGTTTGGATGTTTTGTATAGTGAACGGTTAATCCATAAATCCATCATTAGCAGATGAATTTATAAAAAAAAAAAGCAATTTCTACTGGGACTCCCATGGTTGTCACTCAGCAGGACTCAGCAGCTGAGAATAAACATCCTCTCTATATCCCCAGGTACGCCAGCGGGGAAGTTTACGACGGATCCTTCCAGGACGGAATGCGACACGGCCACGGCATGCTGCGCAGCGGCAAGCTCAACACCTCCTCCCCCAGCGTCTTCATCGGCCAGTGGCTACAGGACAAGAAAACCGGATATGGAGTCTTTGATGACATAACAAAGTACGTACACTGCTGTTTTTTTTTTTTTTTTGCAGGTTCTGTTTTAGTTTTGTCTGTTTACATTGTTTTCTGTTCAGAGGAGAAAAGTACATGGGCATGTGGCAGGACCACCTGCGGCAGGGCACCGGCGTGGTCGTCACCCAGTTCGGCCTGTACTATGAAGGAGCCTTCAAAGACAATAAGATGGCGGTGAGCATGGTGAAATGTTCTCATAGCATGACACACCCAAAATTTGAAAAATCAGACGAAGGGACTGACTGTGGGAACAATTGTTGTTTTCAGGGCACTGGGGTTCTTCTGTCAGAGGACGACACAACGTATGAGGGGGAATTCTCTGACGACTGGACACTTAACGGGAAGGTGACTAATAAACATTTATACAGATGTGTTGTGTGTATCAAATGAGGCAGTAACGCAGTGAGAACCTGAAGTAAAACTTTGTGTTTTTGTCCTCAGGGTGTGCTGACCATGGCGAACGGCGACTACCTGGAGGGCTCCTTCAGTGGTGAATGGGGCTCCGGCCTCAAGGTGACAGGGTCCTACTTCAAACCTCACCTGTTCGACGCCGACAAGGACAAGACCCATGTTGTGTAAGCTCACTGACATTATCAGGGGGTAAAAATTCAAACTTTGTCTTGTTTTACTTCATATTCTTTGTGTGTGCATGTTGCAGGAAGCTTGGACGTCTGTGTGTGTGCGCTGAGGACAAGTGGCAGGCCGTGTTTGACGAGTGTTGGAGTCAGCTAGGCTGTGAGGCACCAGGCCAGGGAGAAAACTGGAAGGCCTGGGAGAACATCGCAGTGGCGCTGACCACCAGTCGGAGACAGATCCAGGACAGGTGAGCACAGCGTGAATCTTTGGGTTTATTTATGAAGTTCTTGTTCCAGCTGAGCTGCTGTTTCCTCATCTTAGGTCTTCAGATTGGATTAGAACTGAAACACATGTGTATTTCACATCTGTATGTGTGTTGCAGTCCAGAGACGTTGTCTCGGAGTCACAGCAAAACCCTGGAGAGTCTGGAGATCATCCCTCAGCATGAAGGCCTCATCACTATGGAGAGATATCACAGCATCCGGCTCTACCTCATCAAGGTGAGTTCACCCACTGTGCCTCACCTCCTCTGGAAACACATTCGTTATTTAGTGAAGTAAAAATATTTCCTCCCCCAAGGCGTGTGACACCCCCCTGCACCCACTGGGCCGGCTGTTGGAGACCCTGGTGGCCGTCTACAGGATGACCTACGTGGGTGTTGGAGCCAACCGACGACTCCTGCCGCAGGCCGTCAACGAGATCAAGTCTTACCTCAACCGCATCTTCCAGATTGTCAGGTGCTTCCACTGCTTCAGTTGTGTTGTTTGGCCCTTTACACACCAGAAACTGTGAAAAGATCTCGTGAAAAACTTTCTAAAACTCACTGCGAGGCTTTGAAATGACCTCTCTTGAATTCTCTTTAGGTTCCTATTCCCAGACGTGCCAGAAGAGGGCGGTCTCATCCCAGAGCCAACCACCACCAACCTCCAGGACAAGAAGGAGCAGGACTCGGTTGAGTTGGACTCTCCCAAACCTGGGTAAAGACCGAACAACGTCCCTTTTTGGGTGTCGTCACATGTCATATTTGTTAACGTCACTCTCTCTCTCTCTCTCTCTCCCCTCAGTCGTGTGGTGAGCAGCTCGGCTCTGCTGCTTCCCGTCCTGCTGCCTCGTCTCTACCCCCCGCTCTTCACCCTCTATGCTCTGGACAAGGAGAGAGAGGACGACGTCTACTGGGAGTGTGTCCTCCGCCTCAACAAGCAGCCCGACCTCGCCCTCCTTGCCTTCCTGGGCGTCCAGCAGTACGTCACATACACACACGGTCTCTCTGTTGCCAAATGAATTAATTACATGTTTTATGTGTAAATCCTCTTTGTATTTAATCTTTCAGAAAGTTCTGGCCTGTTTCCATCCCTGTCTCCAAAGTCCCACCAGGGGAGAAGCAGCAGGTACCAATAAAAAATACTGTTATTTACAGTCAAACATTTTATTTGGCCATTAAGACATATGGACTAAAACTTGACGACTAATATATGATGGTGTGTAAACTCTGGTGTGTGTCTTGTCCAGGTTCTCTCCAGCACTAAGGACGCCTGCTTTGCCTCTGCAGTGGAGACGCTGCAGCAGATCAGGTACAGGATTTGTCATCTCGATGATCTGCACCGTGTTTGAATGCTGAGACGAGCTGTAGTTTGCACAGAATATCGACAAACCAAGTTCCTGCGCTTCCTCTGTGTTTGTAGCACGACGTTCACCCCGTCCGACAAGCTGCAGGTGATCCAGCTCACCTTCGAGGAGATCACACAGGAGGTGCAGTCGCTGCTGAAGCAGGACTTCCTGTGGTCCATGGACGACCTCTTCCCCGTCTTCCTCTACGTTGTGCTTCGAGCTCGGTCAGTCACACACAGGAGTAGTAGTATTTTGTAGAGCCACTATCAGGCTCATAATCACCATCAGATGTCTGACACAACCTGGACATTTGATTTCTCCTTCAGTATCAGGAACCTGGGGTCAGAGGTCAGCCTGATCGAGGACTTGATGGACCCCTGCGTGCAGCACGGGGAGCATGGAATCATGTTCACTACACTGAAGGTACCACATATGATGATTTAGCCTCTTATTCTGAAAATTTAACTTGATGCATGCTTCCTGTGTGTGAATAATTTTGCCGTCACTTCCTTACCAAAGGTGCTTTCGTGTGTGTCCTCCACCTGCAGGCCTGTTACTACCAGATCCAGCATGAGAAGATCACTTAGCCTGGTGTTGCCTCCTCAGTGAGCTGCCCCGCCCCCCTTCTCCCCACCCTCTCCCTCACAGCCAATCACAGGGGCTGGGCCCAGCCAGGCTCGCAGGGGTTGACGGATGTGTGCGGCAGGCCAATGGGAGGTGGAGGATCACACGCACGGATTCTGACAGCTCCATCTGCTGCTGTCATGGAGACGGGATCACCTCCCCCTCCCTTACACACACACAAACACTCTAAGCGAACGCAACCAGCGTCTTACCTGTGGATCATCAAGGTGCACATGTGAATATTGGACCGTCCGGTGTAGAAAGATGAAATCGGTCCACAGCAGAAAGTCTGACTTCCTGTTGGAAGTTTTCCAACAGTTACCTGGGGAGAATCAAGATGATACCAGTGTTATTTTTTTAGTTAGTGCCAATGGGACTTATTTTTCGACATATTAATGAAGTTTATTTTCTTTGTTTCAATTAACCTGACACCTCCATGAAGAAACCGACATAATCTCATAAAAACTGGAGAAAATGTTTTATTTAGTATCTGTATCACCTGAGGTTGCTGTGTGTTTACAGCTGCTCACTTCAGGGTCTCATCCACTGCGTGGGATGTTGCGGTTCTGCGTGGCTGCCACAGAGAAGCTCAGGGAGGTGGATGAGCGCAGCAGTTAGCAGTGAAAAAGGATGAAGAGCAACAGGTTAGTTCTGTAGATGCACTCACCTTTGATTAAAAGGCAAACAAAGCTGCTGACTGTGGCTTTTCTATGGAAACCACTTGAACCAGCCTCCCATGGGGTGGATTAGTCCTAAACTAATTCTCGCAGCAGGGTTTGATACTGTGTTTATACAAAACAGAAATAATACAACACACAGTGAGATAATGTTAACTGACTGTAAACAACACTAAGAATCTCCTGTTGTTAACTGGGAGAAACGGGAACTGACAGTTTTCTACCGGACTGATCATCGCTCAGCGCTCTGACTGGTCTCTGAGGATCCGGCTGCAGAAATGTCACATGGCAACACAGACTTCATCTGTATTACTGACATGAAAGCGCAGAATTTTCCTGTTAGAATTTAACAGTAACGATGGACGTTTAGTGTCCTGACTTGAAGAACGTTCACGTCAAAGGTACAAACAGAAGTGTTTTCCTCCAGACAATCTTAATGCCACTTGTGTGTGTGTTTCTGTATTGACAGATTACCTGCGAAGTCTGGGGTTAAAGCTGTGATGATAGAAGTCCAAAATCATATCAGAAAGTATTGATCTGTGAATTTTGTGTCCCCTTTAGGGGAGTAGGAGGTCTTTCCACAGGACAGCGACATCACATCGTCATTTATTCGTATTCAGTAGGTGATGTTTGAGCAGAGGTCGGCTTAACGCAAACACTGTTGTCATAGATGTGAGGTTCAAAGCCGATCCTTTGTTAATACTGACTGTTCTTTTTTTTTTTTTTTTTTTTAAACCGAACTGCACGAACTGTCAAGACAATGTCGCTTGTTTGTGATTTGCGTCACACATGTCAGTTTATAAAAGGGCTTAAGAGAGGATTCAGAGGATGACCAAGCCTTTTTTTTTTTTTTTAATGTCACAGCTTTTGTTTTCTCAGACGGTTTAACAATAGAAAAGCTGTGGTGATCAGAAGCCGCTTTGTGAAGGAGTAAATTTAGGTGAAGCTGCAGCGTTTTTCTGTAAATCAAAGGTTGGAATTTAATCTAATATGTAAAACTGCCGTTGTGAAGTAAAACTGCAGTATGAATGGGAACAAAAATGACTATTCCCAACATCTCAGAGAGACTGTGATGATCTCAGAGTGGCTCTTCTGTCTGTTACTGCTGAGACCGTTTGTGCCTGATGCTCAAACAACTGAAGCAATACTGTCTTTGTAACAGAGAACTTAAATCTATGGAGGCACTGTAGGCGGGTCAGACTTCACTTTGTTTCCTTGCACTTTCTCTTCTCTTCAGCGTGTCGTCTGGATGTGATGTAACAACCTGAAGGAAAAACAACTGACTCGCAAAACAGACCACTGATGCGGAATGAGGCGTTTATTTGACCCGTGCGCATGAATTTTAATCGCAAACTGAACGGTTCTGTGTTAAAGCTTCGCGGTTTAAACCGGTGCATTCACTGACCTCAGCAGCTGTTACCTATGAAAAGTACCCGCGTCGTGTGTGTGTAAAAGTGACTCTTGTTTCAGTGGAGTTTGATGTTTCCGAGTTGACATCTCTGTGTCTCAGCTGGCTGACGTGATAACTACCTGTGTGTCTTTTACATGATGCTGAATGTATTGTACCTTTAAATGACAACAAAGGGCAATAAACTTATTTGATGGACATTGATACCTTAACTGCATGAACACTTTTTTTTGGTCTAAAACTCAAAAAAAGCCCTGGTTCCTGCTCCTCATTCAAGAGGAGGTGCTGTTTCCATCGTGAAATGAATGTGTTTTAGTTTTGTGCTGCTGGGTGGATGGTACGAGACGTTTAAGGACATCACACTGGGCTCGGATTTTCCACGAATTAAATGAAAACTTTTTTTCTGAATCAACCAGATGTGTCTCTTTTAGTCCTGGCTGTTGTTTTAATGAGATATTTCTGTATTTGTGTGTTTGTCCTTCCTCTTAGGTGAGCAGGAGCTCATCCCCTGCAGCAGAAGCACAAGTGAATCACCTTGTTTCTTTGACCTGATGGAGGGTGAGAACAAACCAACAAACACAAATCTGGTGGCATTCAAGGCCTTAAGCCTTTTCTGTCAAGTGCAGAGGGATAATCTCTGTGTTTTGGGCACAATGTGGCATCTCGGGACTTTGTTTTCAGATGGAGGGGGGGTGGTGGGCAGATTTGGTCGAATTTCCTCAGGAATTAGATTACCGATGAGGAGATTACTGCCGTTCCTGACAGACTTTTGGGTCCGAGTAAGGCGACTAGAAGATCTGAGCATCATGTCCACTCCTCACTCCAGCTGTTGAGGCAGATTAGCAGATATTTTAATTACTTCACTGAAGGCCTTCCCCACCTCGGCCTCTCTTTGCTGGCTTTTTGTCAGGTGAGGTTGTTGAAGTGCGAAGACAACACGTTGATCTCTTGAGTCTTTCTCACCTGCATCTTCTTCCCTTCTCTCTCCCAGTCCGTCCCCACAGCTCCTCCTGCGTGCCGCTAAAAGCTGAAAGAGTTAAGAAGATTTGGCAGCTCCACTGCCACCAGCCAGCCGGTGAGAGAGGAACTGGCTTCCGGTGGCCAGAGGCAGGCGGCTCACTTGCCCGGGATTAAGTGGGATCGGGGGAGATTACAGCCCTCTCTCTCTCCCTCTCTCCCTCCCTCGCTCTCTCTGTCGTTCTCCGTAGCTCGATGAAACCGTAGCCGTCCGTCCAGTCTCTTGGGAATATATTTCCCATCATATCTCCATTGTCACTGCACCTGGACCGGTGCTGAGAGCTGCAGGATCGAGGCTTGTGGCATCACTGAGGGCGTGGACGTAGAGGTATGGTGCTTCAGTTTGCTTATTGATTTGTTTGGTTTTTTTTAAGAGCGGGAGAAGGGCTTGGAGGAAGGCCAGAGGGATCATCCTCATCCTCTTCTTTAACTACAGAAATTTGCCAGATGGGTGTTAACCTCATGAGTAGCTCCATCTGTTTTATTTCTTACAACCACTCTTTGTCATCTAACCCTTTAATTTACAGCCTGTTAATTATGTAGTCATGTGAGTAAAATATAAAGAAATAAGAGTCAGAATAAACCTCAGTTTTCAGTCGTGCTCCATAATTAACCCAAATATTAGTAGAAATTATGCCACTTTACTTGTCTCTTATTTCTTAATCATCAAACTAAAGTGTTATCATTTGTAATTCTGCGTATTTCAAAAAGTCAAAAAGGTAGCAGTTCAAATAAATATATAGATAGAGTGAAAAATGCAAAGTATAAAGTGCAGTTTGCATTAAATGGATGAACTGATGTTGGTAAAAAAAAAAAAAAAAAAAAATCCCCCACAGCTGAATTACATCCAGACAATACAACAGGTGCCAGTGAGTAGAAGTCGCCTCTGTGCTCTGATGGCCCACCGGCTGCAGATTACGCCGTCGCATTTACATCGGGGTCGCTCTCGCAAGCTGCTGTAAAGTGTGCCATTAACCCCTGACGCCATTCACACTGACTGATGGAGCTGGTGGCTGCGGCTCCCACCTGATCCCACCACACTCTCACGGCGGCGTGGATTAGCAGCCAGGCAAAGTGGGCGGACAGTTCACTACAGTCTGCTGGAAAAATAGATGCCACTAATACTGCCACTATAATATTTATTATTTCTTCGTAATATTCATAAGCTGGAGCAGTTATTGAAATTAAAACAAGAATGAATGAACTTTCTTTGTGTCCTTCATGTTTTCAGATTGTTGCCGGTCCTGCCCAGCGAGTGGTCGGGGTCAGAGGTCGCGAGCCCTGTGACCATGAGGCAGGCGGTGGAGGCTCAGGTGTTAAACCCGCACTGTGAACTCGGAGAACACGGTCAGTGTGGCGCATTTATTGATGATGTCGATGTTTGTTTCACACTCTAAACAGTCCACCGATCTCTGTGTGTGTGTGTTTCATAGGCCTGCGTCAGATCCTGACAGATGTGATCGAGGAGGTGAGGCAGTCGGTGAGCCAGGACATCGACGGGGCTGAGATTCTCCACAGTTTATTGAACGCATCGTGGCTGCAGTCGCTGCTCAAGGTCTGAAAATTCAGAGATTAAAGGAGGTGTTGCATGCGACCGTGTGTGTGTGTGTCCTACGTCAGCTGGAAGCCTGGTGTTGTAATCACAGGAAGAAAAACTTGAGTAAGATTAAAATCAAGAGATGAGGCAGCACCTGAGCTAAATAAAGGCTGTGATGTGCACACAGCTGCTTCACCAGGTAGAAGGATAAACACAGCTGTAACAGCAGCCTCAGCGAAGTGTGTGAGGTTGGATGTTTCCTTTACCCTGATGATATCTGCCTCAGGTGTACGAGTGTCTGCAGAGGTTCCTGAGAGACTCCCCAACTCCAGCTCTGGACTACGCTTCAGGACTCTCCCTTCAGGTTACACACACATTTGCTTTACGATATCAAAGCCCTGCCCCGGGTGGTCTGTAGAAGTCTGAGTTTGAAGGGTGGATCTGTGATTTCTTGTCTGCGCAGCTGCTGATCGACATCAGGTCCCTGCCTGGTTGCTCTGAAGAGGCCAAAGAGCTCTACCGCCTCCTGCGGCAGCCGCACCTGCAGGTGAGAGGCCTTACACTTGATTTCTACATCATGTACAAGCTATCAGACTGTTAACTTTTGTGTGTTTTCTAGGCTCTGCTCTCTGCTCATGACACGGTCGCCCAGAGAGACTACGAGCCAGTTCTGCCGCCGATGCCCGAAGACCTGCCGGACGACGAGGAGGCCACCAGGATAGTCTGCCTGGTCAAAAACAAACAGCCCCTGGTGAGCTGCACGTCTAAATCACCTTCATTACTTCAATTATGAAATGAAGTCTGCTTCGTGCTATTGTTTTTACCGTGTGCACTTGGCTGCCAGCTCCTGTCGAACTCTTTTCAGGCACCATGTGACCCTAAACCAGGCCACACTGTGATGGAATCACCCCATTTCTGTGTATGAGTTTTATGTTTTTTAATCCCTCATCACAAAAAACAGGTTGGTTGGGATTAGGGAAACCCATCAGATGAACCTCACAGGGAATGAAGTCATACGACAACAAAGATGAAATGGTTTAGTTTTGATGAAGTTACTGACAGGGAAGTTATAATAAAAACTGGGTGAACTGACCCTTTACCTTTCCTTCCCAACGACACACTCTACAGTACATTTCAGCGTATAAGTTCGACCAAAACGTTCCTATTACTGCTCCTGTGTGAACAGATGCTGCTGGATATTTTAATATGTTGGTGTTTTTTGTGCCAGATATAAATCACCAGCTGTAGACCAGATGTTTGAATTGCATAATCTGTCATTTGTCTAATTGTCTGCAGATGCTACAGCAGAAGAAGAAAAAAACACTAATCCATAATCGATCTCTGCAAAATATTTTTGTTTGTTTTTTTATATTTTTTTGAGTTTTTTTTTTTTTTAATCACACAGTTCAGATACTCCATCGTTTCCAGATCCTGTGTTGAGCATTTTCTTCCACCTTTGAGCGACTCTCTTGTCTCACAGCCCTCCAACCACAGAGAGTCGGGCTGCTGCTTCCCAGTGCCTCCCTTCCCTCCACAAAAAGCTCCAGAGGCGGGGTCCACAGTCACTGGGACACCCTGAGGTGCATGACCCGCCAGAGGCTTCACAGAGGTGTAGCTGCCGGTGCCCGGAGCCCCGCTGCCGAGAGCCAGAGCTTCGCAGATGATCCGCCGTGGCACGGGGTCCGCAGAGGGAGCTACCCTCCGACTGAAGCCCGGTATCGGCCGGCGGTGGCACGACCACAGTGCAAGCCGACGAGCGGCTGTCAGATGTGCTGTAGCAAACCGATGAGCCAGTGCAGAGTGTGTTACACCAACCTGCTGTGGGAGCAAAGCGTGAACCGCTCGGCGCCTTCAGTCTACAGCTCTCTGCTGATCGGTAAGAAAAGGTCTGGGCCTCGTCTCCTGGGAGAGAAGACGAAAATAGATTCAAGAAGTAATTAAAAACTTGGATCAAACGCGGAGTTTGAGGTTTGTCTTTGGTTCAGGAGCCTCTGAAAATGCTCAAGATGCTTTCAGGAAACAAGGCCCTGCAGGTTCTTCATCATTCATCACTCCATCCTCTTCATCATCCTCTCATCACATCTCCCTGTGGTTTTCTGTGGATTAACTGTGTCTCTTTTCTCATTGGAGACAATGTCATAGAAGAGCTGGACAGTGGAAATGAAGATGAGACAGGAGAGTCAGCCGACACCCCTTCCCCGCTTCCCGCCGCCCGCCGTTGGACCATGACTCCCCCGTGCCTCTCTGTGCCCTACTACCCCAACCTGGACGACTACCTCCAGCCGGGATGCCTCCGCGGCTCCGGGGCCAGAGCCCTCGCATCCGCACTGCCCCACCGAGCCCCATGCATCCTCGGCGCGTCGTGAACATGCCCCCGGTGCCCCCGGTGGAGCTGGCCAAGCAGGAGAGTCTGGACGAGCTAAGGACGACGGTCCAGCTGGCCGCCAGCTCCATGGAGAGCAGCACCAGAGACATCAAGCTGCTGGGGGAACAGATGGCAGCCGCCACTGAACGCATGACGGAGACGGTGCAGGACAACTCGCACGCCTTGGTCCTCCTCACACAGGTGGTGGACCGGCTTCAGGTCCTCCTTGCCGCCACCAGGACTGAGGTCAGCTCCCCAAAACCTGCAGTCGCTGATCAAGACAACACAGCCAAGGGAAGCCCGACTCTGAAGACCCGAGGGCAGCGTCCATCTCTGACACACCAGTCCAGATGTTCCTTCCCTCTCTTCCTTCCTCCAGCTCCTCCTCCAGCTCTCTCAACAGCCTCCAGGATGCTCCCTCCACCTCCCAGGGCACCAGCTGCCTCTCTGTGTCTTGTCCCGGGTCTCCTCGAACTTCCCTGAAAAACAAAAACGCTCCTTCCCCACAGAAAAAGCGCACACATCGCTCCAATCTCCCAGCTTCCAAGCAACCTCTGACCAACGGGCTCTTGGAGGAGCCCAATGAGACCAAAGCCACAAAAGGAGGTCGCTCAAATCAGAGGAAGAAGAAGAGGAAGAAGGCGACATGAGAGACGTAGAAGACTGTCCTAGAAATGATCTGATCATCTTCCGTCCTTTCAAGCCGTCTCCACTGAGCGGCTGAGCCGCGGACGTGCACAGCGGTAGTTGACACTTCTTGTGATTTTCCTCCTCTGTAAACAACCATCTCATCCTCATCACCTGGATTCTTCATGTCAGGAAGCCGACTTTCTCCTCTGTTGTTTTGTTTTGAAGTGACTCCTCTTCCATTTCGATCACATCCTGACGTTGTTTCTCACTCCATCAGTCTTACCTGTCTTTGTTTGTGTGGCTCGGCTCAACCGTCACGTTCCAAATTGTTCAGCCACTCAGTGTTTTGTCCTCCTTGTTTATTCCAGGGAGCGACGATAAAGAGAAATGACATCACAGGGGAGATCTTTGTCGCTCGGGTGATTCATGGAGGGCTGGCTGATCGAAGTGGTGAGCGCTATTTAACAAGGATTGTGTTGAATGTTGTCGGTCAGGCGACTGCATATTTTTGATATGACTGTGTGTGTGTGTGTGTGTGTAGGTCTGCTCCATGCAGGGGACAGGATCATGGAGGTGAATGGCTTCCCTGTGGATGGGATGGAGCCTGAGCAGGTCATCCAAGTTGTGGTGGGTCGCTTGCACTTCTCTTTACTTCCTGTTTCTTCCATAACAGTTCATTTCAAAGCAAAACTCATCACAGGATTTACACTCTGCTAATGAATCTATTCTGTTTCAGCAAGCAAGGTCACAAGGCACCATCATGTTTAAGGTCGTTCCCATCACAGAGAGGCCGGTCCACAACCAGACGATGGTGAGTCATCATCTCTGCCTCCTTCATCCTTCCACTTCTTCTTCGCATCCTGACTCTAAACTGATTGTGTGGTGCCAGCTGTACGTGCGCGCCATGGCCGACTACAGCCCTCAGCAGGACCCGGCCATCCCCTGCGCCGACGCCGGCATGAGCTTCCGAAAAGGCGACGTCCTGGAGATCGTGGACCAGACGGACGCCCTCTGGTGGCAGGCAAAGAAACTGCCCAGTAACACGGCCTGCGCCGGCCTCATCCCCTCCACCAACCTGCTCAAACGGTCAGGAGATGTTTTTATTTATGATGCATAAATAACAATTTATATCTGTATCACTTTGATCAGAGAATCAAAACCCAAGCAGAGATTTGATGCAGCTTTACCTGCGTGACCTGAGTGTGGATACTCATCCCTGCTAATGACTCTAAATAAAGCTGTTAGACAAGTTTGCAGGAGGAGGTGTGATGCGATCATTTAAGCCTGAATCTGTGTTGCCACAGGAAACAGAGGGAGTTCTGGTGGTCTCAGCCTTATCAGCCGCACGCCTGCATCCAGACCTGTAAGTTCATCCACATTTGTCTCGGACTTAAAGTCCAAACTGTTCCACAACTTGGGTTTCACCGAGTTTTCATTGTGTTTTGCTTCACGCTGACGGAAGTGAGCACAGTAGACGAAGGTAAGGAGAGAAGAAACTTTAAAAAGGCTGCACATGTGGATTATATGTTGAGCTGTGGATCTGAAAGTTTGTTCTCCCCCCACAGAGGAAGACTTGATGGCCATCGATGAGAAATGTGTCGAAGCAGGTATATCCTCACTTGCTGCTTCACGCATACGTCCCTGTGCTCTTTTAATCTTCTCCACACAGACTTATTCTGCATTCCCTGCTTTGTGATTAATCTCCCTGTGTGTTTTTTTCTCTCTCACAGACGAGGAGGCATTTGAATCTGGTAGGTAAGTCTTTGTTTTGATTCTGAATGTCACAAAAGCAAAGCGTCGCTCTGTTTCCTGCCCCCCTCCCTCCACCTGAAGCTCCTGTCGCTGTTTCTTTCCCAAACCATCCTGCTGTCTGACCGGGAAACGTCAGAGGAGCTCAGAGAAGGTGAGAAAACATCGGGCATTTGTCTTTGAATCTGTCACATCCTCAGTGCCTGTTTGTTTCTCTTTAAATTCTTACTCATCGTCTCCTCCACTATCAAACCAGAGGAGGATGACTTCAGCAGCAACATCGAAGGGATTTATTTAGGTGAGTCCTCAAACATAAACATGATCGTTGAAACCAAAATCGTGTCATTTCTGTGATTCATTCCTCAAAGATCTGTCGGTTTATTGTTATTTCTTTACATTTTTCCCTCAGCTGGCTTCAGGCGCAGCATGCGTCTGTGCAGGCGGCGCTTCCACAGCACCACCCAGCCGTCCTGCCACACCCGCTGCCCCAGCAGCTGCTACAGCGCCCTCAACAGCCCCTACGAGGAGGTGGTGCGCTACCAGCGCCACCCGCAGGACACGCACCGCCTCATCGCCCTGATAGGTACAAACTAGACAAACTAAGCTAATCTTTCTTTGCACAAACAAATGAGATCAGATCAGATTTATCAGCGTGTGTGTTTTTCCTCAGGTCCGACTGGTGTCGGTGTGAATGAACTTCGGAGGCGTTTGATTGAAATGAATCCCAACATGTTCCAGGGAGCTGTACCTCGTATGTTTTTATCATTTTGAACATCCAAGTGCCCTTGTTTGTGTTTTTATGGGATACTATTTTCTAAGAACCTGTAATATGAGTTTTTATAAAGTGCAAGTTTCTTTTTTTTTCCTCGACTAGACACCACAAGAGCACCCCGAGGATACGAGGAGTCCGGAAGAGAATATTTCTACACCAGCCGAGAAATCTTCGACAACATGGTTTATAACAACAGGTGCTGAGGATCCATCGGTTATAAAGGAATTAATCATGGTGTCATTTCTCTAAAGTCTGCAGAGTGGCTCTGTTTTCCTGTGTGTTTGATATAACCTGATGCTGTTCGACAGGTTTCTGGAGTATGGGGAGTATAAAGGGAATCTGTACGGCACCAGCATGGAGTCTGTGAAGGAGGTTTTAAACAGCGGAAAAATCTGCGTGGTTGACATCGAGCCAAATGTAAATACAACACAGAGGGAGGCTGAATGTAATGTTTTAAAGCTGTGATGTTTGGATTAATGTCATTCTGTTTTTGAATTAGAATATAATGTTTGAAAGAAGCAGTTTTGTGTCTTACTGCGGGCAGGAGATTTGATTTGAATGTTCTTTATCCTCTTTATTCAGGCCATTCAGGCAGTGAGGACCCACGAGCTGAGGGCCTACATCATCTATGTGAAGCCTCCACCCCTGGAGCGCCTCAGGGAGACTAGACAGGATTCATACATCACCACCAACTACTACGTCAACCGACCGTTCAAAGTAAGCTCTCTGTATATGTATAATATGATCAAATATTTAAAAAAGAAGCAAATAGATAATATGCAACACATCAGATAATAGAGAGAGAGATTTGTACCTGTCCTCCAACAGAATGAAGACTTCCAGGAGATGGAGGAGGCAGCCCGGAAGATTGAGTCCCACTTTGGGCAGTTTTTTGACCATGTGATCGTCAATGATGAGCTGCAGGACTCCTGTGTCCAGCTCCTGACGACGGTGAGGAGGGCACAGGATGAGCCACAGTGGGTTCCTGCCAGCTGGATACGACCCACTGCAGAGTCATAGGAGAGGACGAAGGAAAAGATGAGGGGACAAGAGAGATGTGACCCCATTTTTACCGTGGCAGCACATTTTGAAGACTGAAAGTCTGGAATATCATCACAAAAACCTTGACATTGAAATCAATTTGTTGTATGTCTAATACTGCATGTTTCAGGGGAGTAGGGCATGGAAAAAAAGGAAATATTTCTGATTTGGTTGCTTTGGTGTCGTGCTTGATCTGGTTCTTAAGTCGTTTTAAATCCCCAAAGACAAGATGAAGCTGGACTCAAGCCCAAAGAAATCCCTGAAACTCTGTCAGACTTTCACCATTTTGTTTTTTCATTTATATAGCGTTTTTAGATGATTATAGTAACCCTGCAACCAGGGGCGCCTTCCTCTAGCGCAATTTTGAAAATACAGGATTATAGTCGGGCTGCTCATACAAAGGGTAACTTCCTGCTTACATGCAGCTTTGATATGATTATAAAATATTCATTTCTTGCCCTGCTCCCCACTCAGAATATAATGGGTTTTTTTTCATTTCATGTTTACATGCTAGAGGGCAATGTTTTTGTTTTTTCAATCTTTTTTTGTCATTTCTATCATTCTTTTATGTTTTGGTATAGCAAAAAATGTGTCATTGCAAGCCAAAAAGTTGTTTGAAATTTACAAAAGATTAACAAAATGCTGTGTTTGGCAAGTTCTTAAAAAAAACACCGTGTCCTTATTTCTCATTAATTATGTAATGTAAACCACATTTTCAGGGTAAAATGCAACAAAAGTGCAAGAAAATCAATGACATTTTGATATTTGTAACGGTGTTCGATGTTAATAAACCAGTTTAATAGCTTTTTATTTTTCTATTCATTCACTTAACCAGTAATTTACTGAACTCGCCTGTGTGAACTTTTATTTTGAAAACACAGGAACTGATGTGTGCTACTCAGAAATACGTCCGGCATGCCTTTTCCGGAGAGTCCAAGATAAAGTCAACAACAAACAAAGCAGTAATTTATTCGTTTTTCAACGGTTTTCGCCTCCAAAATGTGCCTTATAAACCACAGGTGATACAACTGGATGAACATTTAAAGGCGCAGTTTTAGGAGAATTACGGAAGAATGGACGCAGGAGGCTCAAAGGTAGTAAACATTGATTCGCGGTTATAACGGACGTTAAAGCTGCCACCAGGCTAATGCTAAATGTTATTTACCATTTAAAACTGTTATTTCTACGTGAAACGATATTGTATGTTTTGTATTTTGCTGTACATTACTGTTTGTATGGGGCATAAATAATACTTTTTCAAACTAACGGAAACCACCAGTTACCTCCGGTTTCCAGTTGCAACTGAGTAAACGTTGCCATAGAAACATGTTAGTTGTAAATACTGCTAATTACCTTTTATTTTATCATAGAAAATGCGATCCAGGGAGCTTCCCCCTCTTCCACAGGTGAGTCACACACACCAAAAAAGTTTTTTATTTTTTAATAGATAAATTGGTGAAATGAAAAACAAGATACAAAGTAAACACAATGAAAAACACACATTTAACTCTCATATATGACAGAAGCTGATGAAGCCAGAAAGGTGAAGATTACAAAGGCAATTAAAAGTCTGATTAATTAAATAAACCACATAAACCTCAAAAGCAGTGGAATCCAATTGAGAGGTTGTCTAAGTGTGTTTAGGGACAATGTGTAGAGCTCAATACACAGTGTTTGTGTTTATCCACCACAAGCATGGTCAGGGAGATTAGACCAGATTCCACAGACGTGCCTCCTTGACATCCCACATAAATAGACTCACCGCCGCAGCCTGAAGAGTCTGAAAGAAGGTCTGACCTCTGCCCTGAGTAATCCTCGGTCCTGGCAGATGTATGAACACAGATTTAGCTGAGGATTTTACAGCCAGGATGTTCCATGAGGCATCGCCTCCGCTGCTTCCTGGTTCTTGGGTGAAATGGCCAGAAAGACAACGGTAAGGATTTAACTTCAGGCTTCAACTGACTTAAAGCTGAAACTTATGGACTTAGACTAAAGAAGAAGAAAGCGTTCATTTAAAATCTAAACCAGCTTAGCTGTTATGTAAGTGTCTGTAGCTTAAACAGCCTCTCCACCAGGTGTTCAGTCAACCATTCATTGTTTCAGAGGAGAGACAGTGTGTTAATGACTTCATGCTGTGTTTAATGGATCGTAAAAGTTCAGGTTTGTTTTTAAATCAGATTATTCATATTATTTTTGTTTCTTCTTTTGTCTCTTAAGCGTGGACAGCGAACGCTTCCCACAATGCTCAGGTGGGTAAAGGTGTTTGTTCCTATTATAACAGCAACTGTGATGTCATTTTTGTTTTTATCTAACAGCCATATCAATTTCTTTCTCCCTATTTTTTTCACGTGAAGTCAGGACGCAGCTGGTGAGTCAGGATTTGGACTTATTACTTGTTTACATAATGTTCATAATCAGTTCCTCTTCATTTTCGAATGAAGCATTTACAGTGAGCTTTTTTCCCTTTGTTTCTTTTCTGGTGCAGCACCAAAACAGAAGAAGAAGAGGGTGAGAAAGGAAGCGAATGGGGCTGATGATATGGACGGTATGAAACTCAAATGTCTCCTGCTTCACTTCATGTTTCGTTTTTGCTGATATTCGTCAGCAAAAACGAAAATGTGTTTCTGATCCTCCCATTTTTCAAAATAAAATGTCAGCAGTCACATCACATGCAGGTTTTTAATTCCATCTTTCCATTTTAGATCAGGGGGTGGAGATGGGAGGCCTGGGCAACAAGGGGGCGTCTGATGTCGGAGATTGTCTTTCCTCCGAACCCACTGAGGCAGCTCCACAGAGGAGGAAGAAGAAAAAGAAAGCTGCCACTATAGGTAGAAACAGACATACATGTGCTGCCTGTCTGCATTGGAGAGATAGAAACTGTGAGATCTTGCAGTTTCACTGGGATAAAAAAACTGAAAATTCACGGTTTCAGATCTTGAGGATGACCAGGCTGATCTAGTGAATGGAGATGCAGCAGGTCAGACCACTGATGGAGAAGAGGTGGTGAAAAAACCCAAAAGGAGAAAGTAAGACTTGTCCTATAATGTCTATGATGTCATTTTCATCGAATAGTTTTCTATATTATGTTAGAGCCAGTCTCACATGCATTGTGTGTGTGTGTGTGTGTTTGTTTGTACACTGGTGGGATGGGCTGTGTGAATGCCATCATCCTACCTGCACAACAGAGGGCGATCTTTCGCTTAACCTATCAATGGGAGTCACAGTATTCTTGTCATTTCAGGAAGCCAAAAGTTGTCGAATCGCAGCTTCCTGATGAGCTGGACGTGGAAGAAGACGACATAATCACAGACACCCCTTCCGCCATCCCCCAGCATTCCCTGTTCTCAGCTCCACATGGCCAGAGCCAGCCTGTCGGGAAGCTCTTCGTGGAGAGGAGCAGTGAGTGACATGAGAGAGGACTGTTGACTCTTACTTGTTGTTGACTGAGCAGAAGAGCTAAGTGAAGTGTGTGTGTGTGTGCATGTGCAGAGCGTTTCCAGGCAGCCGAGCGCTCCGACTGGAGGAAGACCAGCGACCAGATGGAGAATATGACGGATTTCCAGCACATGCAGCCGCTCTGGACCACCAGAGATGTTTCTATTAGAGTACATGAAGGATTCAGGTGAAGGAGAAGAGCCTCTGCACAAAATAAAACACAACACACACACAACTACTCCACCTTTTTTTTTAAAGTCTCTCCTCTCTGCGATGTCTGCTTCAGGGTGTTCGGTCTGTACTGTCATGGCTTCCTGGCGGGCTGCGCTGTGTGGAACATCGTGGTGGTCTACATGTTGGCCGGGCAGCACCTCACCGCTCTGTCCAACCTGCTGGAGCAGTACCACAGCCTGGCCTACCCCTACCAGTCTCTGCTCTACATGCTGCTGGCCATCAGCACCGTGGCCGCCTTCGACAGGTATGAAAACAAGCAGCCCCGTTGTTATTGCTGATTGTTGCTGTGTGTATGTTCTAAAAATGTTTGTGCTTGTCAGAGTGAATCTGGCCAAAGGCTCCATGGCTCTGCAGGAGTTCATCACACTGGACCCGGTCGCTCTCGCCTCATTCTGTGAGTCCTCGCTCCTCCTCTAAACACAGGCTGCTGAGGGTTAACAGTGCTCTGGTTTCTGTTTACACTCTCTCTCTCCCTCCCCTCTGCAGTGTATTTCTCAGCACTGATCCTGTGCTTGAGTCAGCAGATGACCAGCGACCGGATCAACCTGTACCCGTCCTACAATACTACACTGTGGTGAGCTCACTGGAGCGTGTGTTTGTGTGTGTTGGGTTTCTATCTGATGATGAAGCCCGGATATAAAAACTCTCTCGTCTCTCCAGGCCTCCAGGGTCAGAGCATCAGATTCTCCACCCTTGGGTGACGATCAACCTGGTGGTGGCGCTGCTTGTTGGCCTGGCCTGGATCTTCATTGCCACCCGACCTGAGACGGACTACACTGAAGGTGAGAGAGAAAGACATCTCATATGTGTTGAATACTGTTCAATCTCATCCACAGGAATTAATGGTGCTGTCTTGTCCTCCCCCCTCAGGTTATCTGATGGCCATGGAGATTGAGCCGCCCCAAGCAGAGGACAAATCAGAAATGGCCGCCTGAGGAAAAACTGCTCATCTGCTCTGGCACGGCATCTTTGTTATCACTTTGCACATTTTTTTGCACCATATTTTAGTGTTGAGCTATATGTGTTATAAGATATATTTGAGATGTGAATGCGATTCTTTCTTTGTAAATACAAGGTTGTATCCAGCAAATCCAACATGTTAGGTTTGTATCGGTCACACTCCGGTTATACACTGTTTATTAGCATTTGGAAGTAATAAAATGATTAAATCACAACTAGAGTTTGACATGTTGATTGATCTGCATGAAAAACTTCAAACAATTCAAATATGGGTAGATCAATACAGTGCCAGATTCATCATAACTGAAAAATGCAAATGCAATTTAACTGAATTCTGTTTGGAGGATATTCCACAACCTGGCAACCCAGACGTTCTGCTAATTAAAGGCTCAAAACTGATCTAAACGTAAGCTAAACTTAATTTAATTGTTAAATATATATTAATAGTACTAGTTTTGACATTTGTATATTGTAATTCATAACATCTATGATTAGAGCTTCGAAATCTTTTATGAATGGGCTTGTTCATTTTCAGTATCGATTTCACCGCTATCGATTAGTTTTCCCTGGTGCACTCCACACTATAGTCGAGCACAGAGATCCTCTCCCTTGTGATTTCTGTTGACGTGGTGACTGCAAGAGTCTGCGTGGACTGACAGTCCAGATATTAATGAGCTAAAGTAATTAAAGCAGCTCCGTGTGAAGCGAGCAGTCATGCTGGACTTTGCCATCTTTGCCGTCACGTTTGTCATCATATTAGTCGGCGCTGTTCTCTACCTGTACCCGGTATGTCGCTGCTGCAAGTTTAGCTCCAAGTTAGCTACTTAGCTAGTAAGTCCGTTATCCCGATAAACTGTCAAGTCAGTGTCCTTATAAAAGTTAGAAAGTACCGTAATGTATATATTTATAAATGTAAAACCCATTTAAGTCCTCAGCATCTTTTCTCATTTCGATATTCGTCATCGCAACAAGCAGGAATCTGCTTTAGGGACAACTTTTAAGAATCTGTAGTGGGCGGCAACGATCCCAGATCTCTTTGCCTTAATTTCTATTGAAGTGAAAATATCGAAATGAAATCCTGCCTTGTGAAGCTTCAGCTGATCTCAAAATATTAGATCGTGTCTGAAACAGACTGCTACTAAGCTAAGGGTTAAATTAGCATAACTTACAATAATTCCATATAACTGAATAAAACAGTAACCAACTGGCATTAGGTGGTTTTAGGACTTGCAAAGGCCACCTGTGCACATGCACCATGAATGGTATTTACATCAAATTACTAATTTACTAACATCAGTGATCTTTACCATTTCAGTCATCCAGAAGGGCCTCTGGCATCCCAGGTCTCAACCCCACAGATGAGAAGTAAGTTATATAAAGGACTGAGTGCATGCATTTCAAAGTAAATAAGTGAAATCGTGTGCTGATGAAGCGATCCTCCTCCTCCTCCTGTCCTCCTCCTCCAACAGGGATGGCAACCTGCAGGACATCGTGAACAGAGGCAGTCTGCACGAGTTCCTCGTCGGTCTCCATCAGGAGTTTGGGTCTGTGGCGTCGTTCTGGTTCGGCGGTCGCCCGGTGGTCAGCCTGGGTGCCGTGGACCAGCTACGGCAACACATCAACCCCAACCACACCAGTAAGTCACCAGCGTAGTTAGAGTTGTTGCCGCTGGTACTAATAATAATGCACTGCTGTCTCCTTTCAGTAAGCCACACTCTTTATTCTTTGCTCCTCTCAGCTGACTCCTTTGAGACAATGCTGAAGTCGTTGCTAGGATACCAGTCAGGGATGGGAGGTGGTGCCAGTGAGACGGTGATGAGGAAGAAGGTGTATGAGAATGCCATCAACAACACACTGAAGAACAACTTCCCTCTTGTGCTCAAGGTTTGTACAACAGATGAGAAGGCACCACACTGACATGTATATGAGACAGAATCAAACAGTGGAATTGTCCTCGTTTCTCAGGTGGTGGACGAGCTGGTTGGAAAGTGGAAGTCGTTCCCAGAGGCCCAGCACACCCCGCTGTGCGCCCACCTGCTGGGTCTGGCCATGAAGACGGTCACCCAGCTGGCTCTGGGTGAGCGCTTCAGAGACGACACGGAGGTCATTTCCTTCCGCAAGAACCACGATGCGGTGAGGCGGTTTGTTTGGACATTTTAAGTAACAGCTCCAACTTTGCTGTAGCCAGCGGTTCAGTTTAGAAATGTCACATATTTGTTCTGGTAAAGTTCTGTGGAAAGACTTCACTTGATTTGTTTTTCTTTCTTTCTTTCTTTTTTTTTTTGATGTTCCAGATCTGGTCAGAAATCGGGAAAGGCTACTTGGACGGCTCCCTGGAGAAAAGCTCCAGCAGAAAAGGACATTATGAGAAGGGTGAGCGTGCCGAGTCGCTGAACGATGCTGTCTGTCGTCCGTTTCCACTCAGTCTGGTGTTTGTCTTGGTCTTCATTTTTGCACCTGCTGCGTGTTGACATGTGGGAGCAGCAGTGAGCTGCTGTCGTCGTTCAGCTCTGGAGAAACAAGAGGAAAAGTTTGCAGAAGCTCAGATATGATCGATGTGAAATCTGTGAGAACAGACCGACTGTGCGCTCCCAACCCGCTCTTATTATCACCTCAACTGGCGAACAGACGCTGTGATATTGATTCTCTGCCTCGGAGAGTCGTCCCAGACACTCTGCACCTGGCTGCAGTTAATCCTCATTGCTGTGGATGCTTCAAAATGTTTTACAGAAGTAACTGACAGTGTCTTTTCATTACCTCCTGTTTTCCTCTTCAGCCCTGTCAGAGATGGAGTCTGTGCTGCTGTCGGTGGCGAAGGAGAGGAAAGCTCAGAGGAAGCAGACGGTGTTTGTCGACACCCTGCTTCAGTCCAGTCTCACAGAGCGACAGGTGAATACTCTCACTCTGATTAAAATCCTCATCCTCATCTTCATGTTTCCCACAGATCTGACCACATGTGTCTGTTTCAGATCATGGAGGACTGCATGGTGTTCACCCTGGCCGGATGCGTCATCACTGCCAACTGTAAATAATCAATTCTCTAACCAACCAGTCGATCAGTAACTGAAGATGTTCCTAAACTAAAAGCTTCAATGTGACGTATTGTGATTTGATAGTGTGCGTCTGGGCGCTTCACTTCCTGTCCACCTCAGAGGAAGTCCAGGACAAGTTGTACCAGGAGCTGGAGGACGTTTTGGGTTCAGATCCAGTTTCCTTGGACAAGATCCCCAAGCTCAGGTGAGATCTTTGAACCTCAAACTAGAAACCTGACATTGGTTTCTTGCTGCATTATTTAAGGAGACAAATGCACTATTAGTGAATATGAACTGAGTCCTGCAGCCTCTGATGAACTCAATCTTGTTAAATTTCTCCCCTTGAAAAGATACTGCCAGCAGGTCCTCAACGAGACGGTGCGGACTGCCAAGCTGACCCCCGTGGCGGCTCGACTTCAGGAAGTGGAGGGCAAAGTCGATCAGCACGTCATCCCCAAAGAGGTATCTGGTTTCCAGTTCTCCGTCTACAGCCAGACAGTGAGCGTTTAATTTTGCCAGGTTTTTGTTTCAGAGAAGCCTTGAGAACAGAAACAATAATCAAACAGGGACAAAGAAACCACAAAAGGCTCATGAAATTAAAATGCAAATCAGTTTTACTGAGATTTTAGAGTGTTTGGTTTCAAATTACTGGGATTATAGTTAAGAATCTATGAAGACAATAAAATACTTTGTGTGCATGTAGGATTTATCAAATGGTTTTATTCATGAACCAGTTGTCTAAGGGCTTTGTTTTCATATTTCAGACCCTGGTGATCTACGCTTTGGGAGTCGTCCTGCGGGATTCGGACACCTGGAGCACCCCGTACAGGTCAGCTTCACTTCACATGGAGACATGTTAAAATAGTATTTTGGTTTGTGCAGTGGCTGATATGTGGTGTGACATCTCTCAGGTTTGATCCAGATCGGTTTGCGGAGGAATCGGAGAGGAAGAGCTTCTGCCTGCTCGGCTTCTCGGGGAATCAAACGTGTCCAGAGCTCAGGTGAGGACCGAGACAGAGCAGACCATGTGGTGTTATTACTCCAAAGTGTTATGGTGAAATTAGTGATCGATCACATCGTGTTCTGCGTGACAGGTTCGCCTACACCGTAGCTACTGTCCTGCTGAGCACGTTGGTGCGACAGCTGAAGCTCCACAAGTTGAAAGGACAGGTCATGGAGGTCAGATCGGAGCTGGTGTCCACGCCCAAGGACGAGACCTGGATCACCGTCAGCAGAAGGGGCTAGGAGCACGGCTGAGGAATCTGACTGAGGCGTGTGTTGAATGTGGACGAGCCAGTCTGGTAGAGAAACATCATTTTGGGGATTTTTTGCTAAGCGCTTGTTGCACCAGCACTGTAACGCTCCTCCTGGTGCTACTCCAGCTGAAGCCTGCACAGACAGCACATTGTCAATTTGTCTGTCCACAGGTTGAAAGACTGTTAAAAACTCAGAACCTTAATTCTCTACGACGTAGAGAACAACTGGTGTCGCCAAAACCTTTTCTGTAAGTCCTACCACAGCTGCCTTGAGTCAGTGCTTCCAAGGTCATCAGGTCGGTTTGTTACATGTTGTTAAGACATCTCATTCCTTTTTGTAAAGATGTCTTGTGTATGTCATTATTGCTTAAATTGAAAGTAGGTGGACTTCTTTTGGCTCTTGAAGGGGTTCTGCCTTTCATCCAAAAGGCCTCTTCAGTTCTGAGAGGCCCAGGTGTTTAACCCTAGGTAGGGGCGCCTGTGAGTCACTTGGGTCTCACAGGCTTTGGTGTGACTCGATAGAGATTTGTTGTCCCCCCTGCGACCATGTGACTGGGGGTTAACCGTTTGAGGACGGCTCTTGTAGGATGCTGATAGATGGTGTGTCCACGTGGCCCAGATGGTCTGCTTCACCCTTCTCTCAAACCATTCTGTCCAAAATGTAAACATTGGTACCCTCAAACTCATGTCCTTCCTCCTAAGGATGAAGGTGTGACACAAATGTCCACATTTTGGACAGAGGATGGATCGACTGCCCTCTTTGGTAAGCCACCACCTCTGTTCAGCCTCCTGCGGTGCTGTCTTGGAGCCTCCCTTGAAGGTTTAACCCCCGTCACCTTAAGCTAAGTGACTTTAATGAGCTCTTTTGGATGAGCAGCGAAATGTCGTCAAGAACCAAAACAAGTGTCGTTACCTTCAGTTTGTGTATTTAGTGACTTGGATGACTGAGTGCTTGTATGGACACATCCTGCATTTCAATAAATGATATGAAATTTAGTTTGAGTTTGAGTCATTGGTTACATTTTATGACAAGTATCATTGTTTGCCTAAAGAATAGATTAGTTTAAGTGTTAATGTTGAATAAATATTTAATTTGACATTATATAATTTAGATGTTGCAACTGCCATGACTGGATTAACCTATCTCTCTTCTCTGTCCCCATTGTATATACAGTAAGCATCATTATCTCTAAAGGCAGCTACAGATTGAATCAGTTGATGGATAATCAAGTAGTTTTGATAGTGGATCTATGCTCTATTAAACTATTGGTAATGTTATGTATGTAATCTGAATCATCAAAAGGAGGAGCAGCTCAGGAAGATGAAGGACAGTATCCCTAAAATGATAAATAATGGAAAAATCTGACTAGACTTATGATATTACGGCAGGTCTCTGGGGTATTTTGCAAATCACATAACCTCGAAAGCATTTCACCAGCGGGGAATCAGCTTTATTGCGTCTCTGGTCGAAACATTATTAATTTTGGGAACCCCTGCTCTCCTCCAGCTGCTGGGAGAACCCCTGCAGTACCGCACACGGCCGCGGCGGCGCCAGCGAGCACGCTCTCTCCTTCACTCACACACACTGCTCCGCTAAAGATGTGAAAATGGCGGAGCTACAAATGCTTCTGGAAGAGGAGATTCCAGCAGGACGAAGCGCACTACTAGACAGTTTCACTAATTTGGAAAGAGTCGCGGAGTACTGCGAGAGCAACTATGTCCAGGTAGGCTGTCACGACCGCGGAGGAAAAGACGGGGTGGTTACGTTTTTAGCTGGCGACACCACGGCGGGGCGAACTGATGCTGGGCTAGCCGTTGCTAACGCTGCCGATGTGGCTAGCTAGCCTCGGCTAAAGCAAAAACAACCAACTGTCAGGGCATTTTTTCATATAATCAACACATAATCTGTCACACCCTGTGTTGTATTCATGTCAGGAGGTGTCCGCGTTGTTTTGGGGGCGTGTTCCCATCGACATAACGGTGTGTGTGACTTGGACATCCACGGTGGGGCTAGCGCGGTGGCCAGGTAGCTTTGCTAGCCAGCTGCTCGGCATCACCCATGGTCTAAATAGCCAAACAGGGACCGTGAAAATCAATTTCTCTGCTCTCTGCGGGATCAATCACTGCCGCTACAGCAGCCAGCTGATCAGACACCGGCCGGAGATGTAGGACGAGACGCCGAGCCAGATTAATCTGCGATGAGCTTTGGTTGTCAGAAGATAAACCTCTGATTTATGATGTTGGACTCTTGATGCTGCAGCCACACATACATGCTTTGAAATCATGCATTCATCCCATTACTCACATTAAAGGCTTTTAAGCCTTGGTTTCTTATACCCATCCATGCACTAGGCTTCATGTTGATAAATGACAGTGTAACGTTGCCTTTCTGTGTCAGAATAGAAACGAATGGCTGGTTATTTGTGTAGTTTGATAGCTTATGTGTGTGTGTATGAGACAGCATCTGATCGGCTCCATTCAGTTGTCCTTTTATGTGAAATGCTGCAGGTGTGATCTCACTTGTACAGCAGCCCTGGTTACCTGAGCTTCTTCCCCTTCTCCCCAGACTTTACAGGCCTGCCTGGGTAGGTGAGAAATTTCAGGGGCTACAGTGTTAACAAGGAGAGGATTTGACAAGGTGTGATAGTGAAATCTGACATCCTTGATGAGCAGGACTGATCAGGTCTGACAGGTTGCCCTGTGAAGGAGGGAGGGAGGGAGAGGAGGAGGAGGTGGCGGCCGGGGCCCTTGGATGTTGGCAGCTTGGTGTCTGGCAGGCTGCCCTGTTTTCTTTTCACCCTGCAAGGTTTACCCAGCTGCTGTCAGACGGGTATTACCACTAATAGATTAGTCAGATACAAGTATTTGTCAGGGGGATATTTAGAGGGACACTTCATCTCTCAGTCTCAGCTCTGATTCACAGCTCTGCCCTGCCACGCCAGGCTTTATGTGTCACGTCGGGATGGACACTTGTTGAACTTGTGCTGCAAGAGTGTTTGATCCATTCTGCCTCTACTCTGACAACACCTCCTCTTCTTAGACATGTGAAGTTTTTTGGGATGTTATGGCTCCTGTTTCTTCTGCATATTTAGCTGTTTTTTCGTTAATTAAGGTGATCGTCGAGATTATATTTTCAAAAAGGCCTATGCATTTTAACAGGAGGCATTAGTGTCTGTAAATATTGTGCTAGATAAGTGAAATACTTCATCAGCAGCAGCAGCAGGTCTTATGATAAAAATGCCTGCTCTCTGCCCTGCAGCTGCACCCCTGACATTTTCCTGTGTCACCTGTTTGACCTCATTCTTGGGAAACACTGCGTTAATTAAGACGCTCGACAGATTAGATTGCGCTTTTGCGATTCCTCGGAAAGTTTGCTTGCATGGTTTGTTTCTCATAAAAGGAAACAGACACGCTGCCACTGAGGATGCTGGAGGCGACACCCCTGTTTGTTTCTGCCTCTCAAATGTTTTGTCTTTTTTTAGTCTCATATTCAAGGATTTATTCCGAATCCACTCGCCCCTCTGTGGTGTAAACATCACAGCACAGGCTGCAGAAACAGAGAAATCCATGCGGTGCTCTGGATTTGATTTGGGCTCGTTTGGCCTCACAGCACAGCAATAGAGCTAAAATGCAAAAAAATCAAATGAAATCAGTCAATCAATATCCAATCACGGCCCACAGGCTGCTGTGTCCTGGGGTGTGTTTACCCTCTGTGTAGTAATCAATCTGCTGCAATGGATGCTGTGCACAGAGAGGGACGTGCATGCTGGTTGATGAATGGTTTTGTTTTCGGTTTGCGACTGTTACTTTCATTATTAATTACTCTCTATAGTTTTCTCCACATTAATACATTGATTACTAGAATTTCCACTCACTTCTCCAAGTAGAGGCCTTCATGGAGCTTGTTTGTCTGACAACAAATCTAAAACCTGTGGATAATCAGTTAGGTGAAATATTTAATCTTCATATTTAAGAAGACAGGACCATGAAATGCTTGTAGATGTAGTTTGTTGTGTCATTTATAAAATCCAGGGTGGGGATCCGCTTGTGTCCAGAGCTCCGGGCTGCGATTAAATTGGCAACAGATCGATCAGTTTGGCTTAAAAAAAAAAAAAAAAAGGTGAAAAATTCCCTCCCTGTTTCGTGAAAAGCCAAAGAAACTCAGTTCTCTGTGATATTGTCAGCCAGTGTCAGCGAGGAGCGCCGTCTCCCAGCAGAAACATTAGCTGATCCATCTGGCCTTTGATGTGCCTGTTGATGTGCCCACGCTGTGCCCACGGCCCCAGCAGCTGCCTCAGCCTCCCTGCACACTGGCTGCTGCTGGATTACCTGCTACTCTCTTCATGCCCATTAAGATCATTATTGTAGATTCCACCACTGCTTTAAGCTGCGGTTTCTGCATCATTCAGGTTCCTGTGTGTTTTCATTTCTTGGGTACACATCTGGGATTGTTGCTTTTCCTGCTCTGTGTTATGAGGATGCTTTTTATTAGTTTAGGTTTTATAAAAGGAAGAGAACCGTCGGCGTGATGCTTTCCTACCGTGGCATCTGATATCAAAGTGTCAGGCAGTGATTTTAACGTCTTTTTACATCCTGTAAAAGAAACTTGAGGACAGATCAGAGCTGCAAAGATTAGTCTGTCGATCAATAGTTAGTTTGTCTTTTCGCTCCGAACTCCTCAGGTGTGAAGATTTGCTGCTGTTCTTTGTCACGTACTTTGGGAAGATGATGACGTGCATTGTTTTCATCAGATCATTGCAACTGAGAAAGTGATGAATTTTCAGACAGCTTTTCATGATTTTCAGATTCAGAGACATCAATCTTCTCTCTTCTCCTCTGTCTTATTCAGTCTCCAGACAAGCAGAGGGCGCTGGAGGAGACTAAGAACTACACCACCCAGTCTCTGGCCAGCGTCGCCTACCTGATCAACACACTGGCCAACAATGTCCTGCAGATGCTGGACATCCAGGCTTCACAGCTCCGCCGCATGGAGTCCTCCATCAACCACATCTCACAGGTCGGGAGGTGCTCTTCTTCGATGAACGGAGCCGTGCCGTGTTTATCTCCTCAAATGTTTCCCTCAAAAAATCCTCACCAGATTTTTATTCACACAGTTTTGGCAGCGTTATCCTCACTTAACTTTAACACCCTGAGCTGATTGTCAAAACGGGACCAAGCAGAGAGCTGGAGTTGTAAAATTTCCTGGCTTTACCAGAGGAGGTGAACATGAAGAGTGCATGTATAATTCAGTGTATCTGCAGGGCAGCCAAATGGGACGTAGTAAAAGTGTTAAACAAACCTTTTTTCAGGGTGAATTTTGGCTTCTGATTTTGATTTGTTCTTTTTTGTGTGGTTTTATCAGGATTTGTAACAACCAGATGCTGCACAGACCTGGAATGTTAATTCTCTCTCCTCCTGGAACAGCTCTCCCTCAGAATAAAAACACAACAGGCTCTTATCGGAAACACGATGATGGCGTGAAATTAAAGACGTCATGTCCCTTCCCTCTCGTCCTCAGACGGTGGACATCCACAAAGAGAAGGTAGCGCGGCGGGAGATCGGCATCCTCACCACCAACAAGAACACATCCCGCACGCACAAGATCATCGCCCCAGCCAATCCCGAGAGGCCCGTGCGCTACATCCGCAAGCCCATCGACTACAGCCTGTTGGACGACATGGGCCACGGCGTGAAGGTGCTCGTCTCCTTCTTTTTTTCTCCTCCTTAATTTACCCATTAGACTTAATTGTGTGGAAGAGACGCTGCAGCCAACAGTCCGACAGAAAGCTCTTAATTAAGTTCTCCCGGCTTTTTAATGATGATACTTGAAGTTAAACACATGCGTTTGCACCAGAGTGGATGGGAAAAACACCAGTAAATAGGAAAGGCAGTTTATTTTTAGTGTAAGAACCAGTGAAACAACACTTTACCACACAAAAGTTGGTTCATTTAATAGTAAATTCAGCCCTCTAAAATAATTTAAATGACTAATTCTAATTTCTGAGAGGATTTGTGTGGCTTTCTGAGGTTTAGTCTCCCTAGAAAATGATGGTGACAGGGGGCAAGTGCTTCATATGAAGGCTTTTCCATGCGCAGAGCCAGAGAGTGACTGCTACCAGAGGAATAATGTGATTTAGTATTTTAATGAGGCCTTAACACTGTTGCGAGTTCAGTCATGGAGAAGTGTGTCGATGGGAAACGGCGCTGTTTGTGTGTTGTGGGAGTAATGAGGCCCCGGCAATCTGACAGAGAGGTCCTTTAGAGGTCAAACTATCACCGCTGGGTTTCAGTGACAAGTAATGTAAGGAAAAAATCAATGACCGGTGCTATTCACCAGTGTCACCCCCACCCCCGGGGGCACAGCTGTAGTTAAATATCCCTCTGTGTCTGTGAACGTGTCACCTGCTGCTGAGAACAGGTTCCCATCTGATGGGGATTTTATTGAATGAAAAGTGGAAGTGGCTGATTTTTGTAAAAGGCCGCTCTCCCACCGACTTTGGCGAACAAAGCCGAGCTTGTCCGGCGGCAGATCAGCGGCCAAGTTGGAAGCTCACAAAGCTCAAAGAAGGAATTCCAACAGTTTTAACACAGAGCCATTGTTGCCTGGATCTCAGCGGCTCCATCATGTATCACATGCACGAATGACTGTTGTTTTTCTCTCCTCCTTCGCTCACTAATCCTCTGATTTCTTCTCTCTCTCTTTCTGCTTGCCTAATTTTATCTGTATAATCAACCGTAGTGGTTGCAAAGGTTTAAGGTAAGGCTTTCAAAGTAAGAGCCTCAAACGAGGGAGGTGGTTTTGTGTTTTCTGCTGTGGACGCAGTCTTCTGTTTTTTTTTTTGTGTGTGTTTTTTTAAGCATAATTCTCAAAATACAAACTATTTCATGTTTATTTCCTGTGATTAAGCAGCAGATAATCCTCACTCATGTCCTCCTGCCACAGGCCAGCGCTCAGAACATGAAGGCCGGAGGAGGCGGACTCCCTCGCACCAACCCCCCCACACAGAAGCCCCCCAGCCCGCCCATGACAGGCAAAGGGACCCTTGGGTATGTAAGCTGCGCCTGGACCTTGATGCCAGTTCAGATGGACGCAGGGAGCCAGAGCTGTGTGTGTTTGTGGCTCCGGGGCAGAAAGTCGACACCGGCGCCTTTTTACACGCTTGCTCCCAAGTTTCATCAGCAGCCTTTACCTTTGTGTTTAATTAGCGTCCTTGGGGGGCGAGTGTGGAGGGAGGGAGGGTTTAAAACGCATCACGGTGCCAGTTCTCATCACAGTGGTAATCTTTGTTTGGTTTTTTTATCTGCAGTGCAGAAACTGAGTCGGGATTTTTCTTAAAGCTCCTCAAACTAATTTGCTCCATCGTGCGAACGCTAACACACTCTTTAAGTACAAGTGCTATTTTTGAAGTGATAGCAGTAACTCCCAACATTTAACAGAGGTAATTAATTTGCTTATTATCCTGACATGGTTGTTCTTTTTCTGGCAGAAAGGGTGGGAAAGGCTTTACCACTTAGAACATCTTTATTGGGAGAAATTGGCCGTGAAGAGTGAATTTATTCCCAGAATGAACTTTTCCTCTTCGTCCTTGAGAGGCTTTTTTCCGCGAAGTCAAAGCTCGGGCACTTTATGGAAATGTCCCGCTCTCATTTTTAATGCAAGTGGCCTTAAAGCCTCCAACTGCGAGACAGGAAGAAACAGGTTTTAGTCCAGTGTGAAAGCACCTATTGATGTGTTTATATCAGCGAGCGCACCTGCCCTGGGCTCACGCTTAAGTATTGATAAAACCAAAGCGGTATGAACCTGATCATGCAGTTTGATTAAGATTTAAAGCTGGGGGTGTGATTAGGTCGGGAAAGTCTCATCTGCCGCGGCGGAGCCCGTGTTTGAACAGGATGCTGCGCAGGTGGCGAGCGCTCAGATCTCCGCCGTCCTCAACCTTTTACTGGCATTTGTCTAATGCCAGGACACAGGAGGAGCGTCGGCACAAAGGTCACTGTCAGAAACTCAACCGGTCCTGGTGGAGAATCGCACGAATCAGGGTGGGAAAGAGAAACCAGCACCCTCAGGTTGTTGCTGATCGTGATGTTTTGTTATGTTTTTGCACCCGATCCAAAAAAGTAGCTGAGTATCTGCTTCGACACACACCATGTTTCCTGTTTTAACAGTAATATCTTTTATTGTATTGTAAATGTAAGGTTCATTAATACTGATCAGCCACAACATTAAACTGGTTTTACTGTTGTTACTGATCCGTTGGAAATCAAATTACTAATAAATAACTTCAGAATGAACTCCTACACGGCTAATAGGTATAGATAGTGTTTATTCTGCAGGAGTTATGACCTCTTTAGTGGCCACAGCAGATTAATAAGAAGAGAGATAAATAAGTAACTCTGACCAATAGCGTGAAGTTATTTCCTCCCCTGAATGTCACTGTGTTTAGACTGTAAATGTTGGTTCATGTTGTTTTCCCTGCTGTTGTGTGTCTGACTGTCGAAGGTGTCTCTTATCCCACAGGGACTCTGCTAGTGCAGCGCATCAGTGTGGTGTTCTTGTCTTTCTCTTGGTCTCTTCCCGGACGTCCAGTGCTGTTTGTGGGACAATGTTCGTGTGTGTGTGTGTGTGTGTGTGCGCATAACCCCCAGAATTGTCTGAGTGTGTGAGTGATTGTGTCCACATTGTGTCAGAGTGTGTGTGTGTGTGTCTCTGTCCCTTCAAGACGCATGCAGATCAACCACAGCTCCAGCCCTCCCATGATGCACCTCCTGCCGCAGCCTGTGGCTACGGGCCCACATCTTATTGAATTTATCGTTTCTCTTCTGTTGTTCAACTTCCCCTCAGTTTTTTTTTTATTTATTTATTTCGTCAAATTTACTTTCAGTTGTGTGTTTGTGACCCAGCCCGCCCACTCCTGGCTGCCCCATATTCCTCATAGCAACATTTTGCCATAGCAACAGTGCTCAGAGATGGGTCACCCCTCTGTGTCAACTGGGAAATTTACATACCAGTAAATCTCTTCAGGCCCAGATCAATAAATCTCACTTATGATTTTCTTTTCCCCACGATTTAAAAAAAAAAAACAGGACGTCACAGACAAAGCGCTGCTGTCGCGTTAAATATCACCTCCTGTGTTTTTAAATGAATGAATAATCGCTTTTCTAGTTGGCAGGGATTCCGCCTTTTGGATTGAACTGAATCGATGTTTTTGTTTCCCGAGGCTCCGTGAGAAATCGCGGGTATCACTTCAGAGTCGCTCGAGCGTAGATCTTCGGCTGTTTTGCTGTTTTTAGCGCGGGACACACACATTTATCTCAAACAGGAAGCTGTCAGGGAGCGTGTTACTGTGATTTGTGCAGGGCCGGAGTCCCTCTGCTGTCTGCTCCGCGTCAGGGACAGAAACACTCGGCGAAACGTCAAATCAACCAGCTTGTAAATTGGCGGTAAAGTGATCAACCTGCTGTTAAATTAGCTCGTCTAACTCAGGTCCTGGTTTTTAAAGCCAGTGTGTATATTTATCTAACCTTTAGAGACCAACTGATGGAAGTCACTGGTCCAAATGTTCATGGAGCAACTTTTAATGCTGATGCTAATCTGGAAAATCCAGAGTAAAGACTGTTGTAGTCGATAAGGAGCAGTTTACAGGAGGAACTTAGACATAGATGTTGGTTAATAGATGTTGCTCGTCTTTGTGGGTGTGGTTTTTTCGGCAGCAGCAGCGATGTCGTGTCCGTCCTGGCTCCGCCTCTGCCCGATTCCACCTGTGGACCCCAGCCAACCCCCTCCGAAGTTCTCCACCTGTCATACCCCATTTTTTAAGTTTGCACTTGTTTGTTTCTTGCTCTCCTCCTCCTCCTCTTCCCCCTCCCCTCCCCTACACTTCTCTGTGGACCCCACCCCACCCCCCTCGACTCCTGTCCTCCTGACCCTCTCGCAGGCGCCACTCCCCCTATCGGACGCTTGAGCCGGTGCGTCCGCCCGTTGTCCCTAACGACTACGTCTCGAGCCCGACGCGCAACATGGCGCCCCCCCAGCAGAGCCCTGCACGCACTGCATCCGTTAATCAGAGGAACCGCACGTACAGGTACCCCCACCTCCCCCTTCCCAGCATGCCTCTGTACACTTCTGAAACAAGCCCGTTTTTTCCTCTACCCCCTCCCTTCCCCCCTTTTCTTCTTCTCCTCTCCTGCTCTTGAAAAGCGAGCCAGCCTCCAAACCCCCCCCCCCCCCCCCCCTTCTTCTTCTTCTTCTTCTCTGAAATGACTCATTGTGGAAAAGTGCAATCACTTTTACTCACTTCTCCCTGTTTTGACTCCACATCAGCTCACTCAGTTTTTTGTTTCCCAGATTCAGCTCGTAGGAAAAGCCCAGATTGAAACTTAATTGAGAAACCCCTCACCTGTTTGCCCCCCCCACCCCCACCTCACCTGCTCAGATCAAAGACAAACAAACGAGAACCATGTAGAGATCCAGAGCTGTACTTAGATCAGGTTCCTATGGTGATGCTCATAAACAGGCAGCGTCGCCCCCACAGTCCTGTCAACCCAGTTTCAGCTCATCCTCCAGGACGAGATGTTCGTAGACCCCCACCCACCCACCCCCGTCTGCTGTGAGAGAGGAGAAAGCGCCAGGGTTTAGGAGGAGGGGGAGGGTGGGAGGCAACAACAAGGAAAGTTTCGTCATTGCGTCCCCATCTGCTGGCCAAATGTTTTCAATCTCCCTGCTCCGGAAACACAAAGTGAACTTTCCCCGACTCTCCTCTCAGCACCGACCTTGATCTGCACCGCTCCATGCACAGCTCATTGTCTCCATCTCTCCGCCATGCGCTCTCTCCTGTCTAACAAACAGTCCGCCCCATGTGTCTCGACGCTCCCTGCTTCTGCAGCGTGCCATACCTTTTTGTCTCTGTCCTGTGTCGCTACTGCGTCACCCGTGTCATGTGTCCTTGGCCGGGCTCCGAGCTGCCTTTTCCTTTTCTTTGTTTCCTTTATCACTGTGACATAGTCATTTCAAAGGCATAACGGCTCACGCTAACACATCATGAGGTTTTCCACGTTGTTAACCCGAGATATTGAGAAGACAGGGAACCAGATGAGGCTCCGACAAGCCGAGCGCTCTGTCTCTGAGGCCGGTTGTGTGTCTGTTGTTGTGTTGCAGCTGGAATACAAGATGTTTTTATTAATGGGACGGAAAGTTTCTGGGAAAAAATGTCTCCGTATTTCAGGTTCCAACACTTTAGGTTTTAATATTTGATGTAAAGAGTGCGACTGGGGAAGTGTGTGTGTGTGTGCGTGTGTGTGTGTGTGGTCTGACGTGTTTGCCGCCCTACCACCAGCAGTGGGAGCAGCGGAGGCAGCCACCCCAGCAGCAGTCGCAGCAGCAGCCGAGAGAACAGCGGCAGCGGCAGCGTGGGCGTGCCCATCGCCGTGCCCACCCCGGCCCCACCCACCGCCTTCCCAGGTAACACCCACTTCCTCTTTCCTCCCCCCCCCGAGCGAGAACGTCTGACTCTGACTAACTCCACTAACCTCTGCTCAGTGCTCAGGAGCTTCCCCTCGCTCCTGGTCACCGGCTAATTATTGAATCTAATGAGTATGTGACACCTGGATCTGCCCCCCCCCCCTTCTCACTCTGACTTGTCCTGACCTCCTCCACCTGTCTTTTCTCTCCTTCCTTACTCACCCCCCCTCCCCTCTCCCCCCTCCTAACGCCCACCCCTCAGGTTCGGCCCCAGCCCCCTCCAACCCAGCTAAACCTCCCTCCAGCACCGCCACCTCTGCCACCACCCCCGGCCCCCCCACCTCTGCCCTAGACAGCCCCCCACAGCCCCTCAATCCCCCCATAGAGATCCCGCCTGTACCCCCACCCCCTCCCCAGCTCCCCGCCTCTGCAGCCCCCACCGGCACAGGCCCCGCTACTTACGGCAACCCCGCACAAGGTGAGTGTCGCCCCCACCCCACCTCACTCCCTCCATCCCTCCATCCCGCCTCCCCCCACCTTGACCTGCATCCTCCCACCTGGAGACCCACATGTGATCGTCCGCTGGCATCTCACCCCCCCCCCCTCCCCCGGACATTCAGTGGTGTTGTCTGACACCTGCTCCCATTACACCTGCTTTGGAATGTTTCAGGCTCCTCTGAGGAAACATCTGCATCAATCCAGAGGTTTGACAGATGTGCTCAGCTTCACCTTAATGTCTGAAATAAAACTGAATATGTCAGAAATTAAAATCCTTTCGAGCTGCAACTAATAACTTACATTCTCAATCATCTGCTCCATAAAATGTCAAAAATGACAGAATGAATTCTCATCGATAAAAAGTTTCAAAGCTGGATCAATAAAAACTGAAAATAGTTGCTGATTAATATTCTATAATCGACTGATCGTTAAAGCTCATCATTCCTGACAAGTTCTTGTTCACATTTTAAAGCAGCCCTGTAGAGGAAAATGATCGCTCCCATTTATTTCAACCCGTTTCTCCTTCATTAAGTTCTTCTTGCTGCTGAAAGCTACTTCTGTCTGTTACTATGAAATCTGCAAGTTTTAACTGAAGCTCTTTAGACACAAACCGCAGCTCTCTCCGCTGCATCCTCCTCCTTGTAAGAGCTGCACGTTTTATCAGCAAACGTTACAGAATCCCACACCGGCTTTTGTCGGCGTAGGACACAAGATCGTGTGGCTTCAAAGGGAGGTTCTCGGTTTATTTGCAGCCTCGGAAACTCCTCGGCCTCCGTCTGGAGAAAGCCGAGAGCCCGTGTTGTTCACCACGTTCACGGAAACGTGCGTGGGAAATCAACAAACAGAAACAAGTCTGGTTGATGCGCAGCTCCGCCCGCCGCCGCCGCCGCCCGCCGCCGCCTTCATCCGTCACTCACAGCATCTCATCAGCTGCCCGTGTCTGTGTTGATGATGATGACGGTGATCATGGTGATGTTCTGATCTATAATGCATGAGCCGTGTGGTCAAACGCTTTCATTGTGAACTCCTCATTTCATCTGTGATTATCTGGCCTTTTCTCTGTGGCTGCTGGTTGTCGTAGTGATCAGTTCTTGTCCTGCTGCTGCTGCTGCTCAGTGGAGAAAATGAATATCATTACCTGTGAGGAATTACTCATAGTTCGCCTCAGACCTGGGTTTATCACACACAGCCATATATGAGCTTAGTTCAATTCAACCAGGACTCCAGCTGACTCTCTGCTGCCCTCTGCTGTCCTCCCCTCCCAGGTGCTCCTCAGTTCTACAGCATGAACCGCCCGGTGCAGCAGCCCCAGAACCCACCGGTGGGCGGCTCCCTGCCGTACCGCAGGCCCTCGTCCGTCACCGGGCAGCCCAACGTGACCCACAACCAGAACCAGCTCAACGGAGGACCGCACTTCGTCCAGAACCAAGGTACCGATGCCGCTGCTGGGACGTGTGGGTGATGCAAAGCCACAGTTGGTTTACGTGAGGAATTTTTACTGTCAGATGGATTCGATTTGGTTTTGTTCCTCCGGGACCATAAAGAGGTTCCCTGTCAAACAGAATACAGTTTATTACCTGAGAATAAATATTTTACTCCTCTTCTGTTTCAAAGCTCAACATCTGTTTACTGTCAGTGACTTAGATGAGCTGAGTCAGAGACAGTCCAGCTCCTCTGCATCTTTTATGGAAAAGACGAGTCCTGGTTTGTGCTCAGTCGTTTCCCCTCAGAATCACTGCACCAGGCTTCACCTCTGCCTCCGTCCTCTCAGCTCTCTGCAGGCTTTTCATCGTGCATTCACCCATCTCTTGATCTGTCCGTTAGGTGCCAGGCTTTCAGTATATTTGCGTTCAAGCCTACCTACATGTCTGTTTATATTCAAATGTCTGTAAGTGCATTTCTTTAACTTCCTCTGTGCTGCTCTTCTTTATTCTAACCTCATTGTCTCATCTCTGTCCTCCTGCGACACACCTCCTTCTCCCTCTCTCTCTCTCTCTCTCTCCCTTCGTCCTCCTACGTCTCTATGTGTGTGTTGACTTGATAGCAGGCCCGCTCGCGCCCCCTCCCCCCTCCATGCAGATCACCCCTCAGCTGCCTCTGATGGGCTTTGTGGCCCGAGTTCAGGAGACTAGTAAGTGGCTTTTAGCTCCTCGCTCCCTCTGCATGAAAACCCTGTGATTTCAGTCAGTGAGTGTCAGTCACCTGTCGTTCTCCTCGAGTGATCAGCCACCAGCACCGGCTCCTGTCATGTGACCTCTGGACACATCACAGAGCTGGAGGTGGTATTTATCCATCTGTTGGTGGTCGACCGCTCATTGGTGTGTCAGAAAAGAGAAAAGATGTTTGTGTGTTCATAAGCATGATGATAATTGTCTTTTTTCTGACTTGTCCCTTTTTTAAATTCCTATAAATGCTCATCGAATCAGCATGTGCACCTTTGTGTTCCTGCCGCGACACAGTGCGCGGCGCTGTCGCTCAGCATGATCCGCCCTCGAATGCATGGGACCGTCCGTCGCTCTTGCGTCCCGCCCGCTCTTCTTCCTCCCTCCTCTCACTGCTTTCCATCTCCCCTCAGTCTCAGACGTGCCGCCTCCACCTCCCCCCGCCGACGAGCCGGTGTTTGAGGAGCCCACACCTCCGCCGCCGCCGCCGGAGGACTACGAGGACGATGAGGACGAGGAGGAGTCGGCGGTGGTGGAGTACAGCGACCCGTACGCGGAGGAGGACCCGCCGTGGGCCCCGCGGAGCTACCTGGAGAAAGGTGAGGCCGTTCAACGAAGGAAAAACAAACACCACGCTAAGATACTGATATTTGGTTTTAACATCTGTCTCCGCCTTCCTGTTCTCCTCCAGTGGTGGCCATCTACGACTACACCCGCGACAAAGAGGACGAGCTTTCGTTCCAGGAGGGCGCCATCATCTACGTGATAAAGAAGAACGACGACGGCTGGTTCGAGGGCGTGATGAACGGGACCACGGGCCTCTTCCCCGGCAACTACGTCGAGTCCATCATGCACTACGCCGACTGAACAATCCCTCCCTGTTGGAGCGCAAGAGAGAGGAAGAGGAGCGTCGGATGGGGCGGGGGGGGGGGTGGTGGGGGAGGGAAGCGGGGAGGGAGGGGGTTGAAGGCGGAAGACTTTGATCAGACAGAGTACGATCACCTCCGGGGCGAGGAGAGGAAAGAAAAGAGGCGGAGGGAAGAGGAAGCAGTTTTTAAAGAATTTGCAATGTGACAAACTGATGCCCGCTCATTCTCTCGACATAGCCGCCATTGTAAAACAACCACTACTCTAGATATATCCCTCCCTCTAATATTTCTTTCTTTCTTTCTTTATTTGACTGAGGAGGACTGGACGCTGATGGATTTATTGTACTTTGAGCTTTCTTTTTGTTACATAAGGCCACTACATTGAGTTTGTTCGCCCTCATCTGAAACCATATTTATTTGGATTTCGTAGTGGGATAAGCTGAGAAAGGGCTGGAGGAGAATCGTCTCCATGTGTTAGATTTTCTCCGTTAACACTCCAGAGACATTTTAGAGAAGAATCCACCTCTCTGTATATTAAGCATCATGCAACAACAATATCCTCAGTGGGGAGAAACAAACAAAAAAAAAAAAAGTCGTAGTTTCTGTACTTGATGAGAACTTTTAGTTAGGTACCTCAGCAGGGAGTGTGCCAAAGCTGACATTTACTAAGATAAGCACATCAAATGTCTTAAAGTGACACACACACACTAAGCTAGATGAGTGGGTCAGAAGAGACGCGTGGAAAGCTAAACAGAAAAAGTCCCGCGAGTGCTTTAAATCCAGATTTATTCTTGATTTCTTTTCTCAAAGTTGTATTTAATGACCTGATTTTTTTTTCCTTTTCTCCCTTTGCGCCGTGCGAGTTCACTCACTACACACTTCACTCGACCGGCCTGTGTGCGTTTTGTTCCTGCTAGGGGCGAAGGAAACCGTGGCGACGGATGCTTAGCTGCACACTGGTCTGGATTTTGAAGTCTTAACTCCTGCAGCTCCTGGTGTGAATAACAGAAGAGATAGCTGGCGCGTTCACTCATGGTTTGCCGTGTTCATATACATTCGAGATGAAGATTTTATTTATTTTTTTCTTTTTACATTTTCTTTTTTGTTGTTGTTGTTTTTGGCATTTTTTTTTTTTTTTTTTTTTACCAAGGGGTCCAGAACCGAGTTTTGCTTGCAGAGCGGCAGACTGCATGTTTCAACGAGGAAAAAAAACAAACCCTTTTCTTTACTGCTCTACTGATGATTACTGTCTTAATATTTTTAGATATGGTGTGGTTTGGTTTTTGATATTCACCCACGATGACGACGACGGTGATGCATTTAGGGTCATTTCCCAGACGCTTGTGCCATATTGAAGTGTGTGTTGCTGTTCAGAGGTTATCACTTCATTTGCAATAAATTGGCCAGAGTGGGGTGGTGGACTGTCGTCGAACTACAAATGGATCTTTTTCGTTCTTCTTTTTCTTTTTCATCGAGTTTTCCCAAGTTGTTTTAAATCAAAAGCACATAACATTTGTAGTTTAAAAAAAAAACAAGGTGTAGAAGAAGAAATAATATAAATGTGAGATGTATTACGTCCTCCACGCAGGACTTATGAATATGAAAAGAAGCCAGCTGTCGTGTTGAAATGGTTTTAACCGTCGCAAGCCCCCGATACTTCTCAACGGCGTCAGTTTTGGGCATCGTTCGTCCTCCGTACCGTTTCCAATACGCTTGGCTGTTGGGTGTTTGCGAGGGGCTCAGTGCTTGTACTTATGTCAGAATCTTTATTTTCTATTAAAAAAGGAAAAAAAAAAGAAAAAGAAATAATAACAAGTGGGTCTGTATGTGAGTCTTGCATGCCATTGTTCTTATCTGTACTGGTGTCCCAAAAACCTACGTGGCGAGATCACCCATTCTTAAAAAGACAAGCAGCCCTGCAGCTCTGACCAGGTACCACCAGCCTCATCCAAAGAGACTGTACAACTTTACTTCAAGCCCACGTCCGAGGAGTCGCTCTCTGACCTGTGTTGGGGGAAGAACGGAGGGGGAGGGATGCCCAGCTTCCTCCCCACTCCCTCTAGATTCATTGCGTCAGTGGTGAAATGAAAAATCCCGTGTGTGTAAGCTGCTAGTGAATCCTGCGGACTGAGAAACCCACTAAGACAGGAGGGAGGGAGGGAGACGGATGAACGATGTTAGATGTTAACACTCGAGTTTAACTACAAAAGCTTGACTCTTGTTTTATATATAAAAAAAAAACACTCATAGAAGACAACACTGATAAGTAAAATCCCTAAATATGACCGTTTGTCCTGCAGGATTCACAGCCCCCGGAGTCACAGACGTCCCTCTGGATGTCAAGTTTAACAGTCCATAATGCCATTGTGTTGCACAGTTAAAGTTGAATTGCAGAAGTATCATATTTGTAAAATCATGAGAACAAAGACAATAAAATTATTAAGATTTACGGTGGAGTTATGTCTCGGTTCTTGTTTCTGAATGGGTTCAAAGCATGTGGAGCTTTTTGGTGAGTGTTGGTGTGACAGTTACAGCTGAGGATCCAGCTGGTGACTGTTCTCAACCTTGTGTATGTTGGTTTACTGCTTTTCATCCTGTGGGTCCTGATCCAGAGTTTACAGTTTAACTTTGAGAATATTACAGTGAAAAGTTCAGAAAGTTTTGAAACATTTTTTTTATTGACTTGCTTTCTGAGAATATGCTTGGGAGGTGTTTTATTATTATTATTATCATCATCATCATCATCATCATCATCATTATTATTATTATTATTATTACCATTATTATTATTATTATTATTATTACCATTATTATTATTATTATTATTATCATTATTATTATTATTACCATTATTATTATTATTATCATTATTATTATTATTATTTTATTATTTCTCACTTTAGTTTTTTTTCTTCATCATGTGACTGAAGATCCTCCCACTTCCTTCTTTTAACTTCACTTTCGTTTTAAGCAGTCATTTTTCTTTGTTTTGCCATCTATTGTTTTTTTTTCGTCCCTAAAACGCCTCTAAACAACAGCAACAACAACAACAACAACAACAGCTGACTCGTCGCTGCTTCCGGTGTCGCCGTGTTGTTATTTATCGACAGGACGATGTTAAACTGGATCTTTCTGCCTGTGACATTGAGTGTCTTTGTACTTATCTTCCGGGCCACGAGCGCAGGTAGGCTATGTGAAGTCATTTTTCACTTTAATCTCCCAGATCTTACACAGACCTGGACCTTTATGCTTAAAAACCATCAGATAAATGATCGTGTGAAGGCAAATGTGCATATTTTTCATGATATTTGACGTTTTGCTATGTACCTATAAGGCCACACCCGAGGGCCTGCTCCTCTTATGCATTCCAGTGGGAATTCCTGTGGATATAATAACAATAATTACTATTGATTACATCTAAATCCAGTTGGAATTTTATCAAAAAAAGAAAAAAAAAAAAGCAGCTCAGCTCCTGCTCCTTTTCCTTATTGGTTAATATCCTGATTATTTCCACGATGAGATGTTATAAAATGCAGGTCTTGAGTATGAAACCCATCCAAGTCAGTGCTCCCCCTTGTATTTGTGTTTTCTTATTATTATTCTGCAGATGCATTGACCTACAAGAAAACAGGTGACACGGTCGTACTCAGTCTGGGCCCTGTGACGGAGAACATCAACAGAATCATATGGAAGCACAACACTGACCTCGCCATGGAGTGGTTCAGCAGCGACATCAAACCTGATAGTTACCGCCAGTTTAAAGGTACGTTCAACCACACATTGTCACTTTGTGGGTTTATATCTGTGTGAGTGTGTCATGTGTTCATTCATTATAAGGGATCATTTCAATGTGTTCTGGTCAATTGTGAGGCATCTTTACATCTTAGTAACCCTTGAACTACACAGATGATCCACTCAACATACCAGAATATAGTCACCACTGTGAAATCTTGAGTCAAACCGTCTCTGTGCACCTTCTCAGATCGTGGGTCTCTAAACATTTCGACCGGAGCGATGACAATTACAGGACTGACTGTGAACGACAGCGGCATCTACACGCCCGAGATCAACAACAGAGTGAGCAGTCCGACGGAGCTGCGGGTGATCAGTGAGTGCAGCAGTTTTGGACGAACTGTTTGTCTTCCCTCTCACTTCAAGTGTCGTGTCTCTTCTTTTTTTCTCTCTCTCTCTCTCTCTCAGCTCCTGTCCCCAAACCCCACTACACAAAATCATGTAAAGAAGAAGATGAGAGAATCTGTAATTACATGTGTGAAGCCAGAGACGCCAAAAACGCTGAACCTATCACCAGTATGTGGATATCCAATCTCAAGATGTGGAACTTAACTGGGACTTTATCTATCACACCGGTATGAACTAGATTAGACTTCAGACATACTACATGTTGATGATCTGGACATACTGAACCAAAACAAAGGCGCCAAACCAAACAAAGTGACCGTGTGTGTGTTTGGTGTGTGTAGTTGACACCGTCAGGTTTTGACTCTGTGCAGGACATGAAGCAGGCCTGGTTCAGGTGTGTGCTGGAAAACCCAGTCAGCAAGGAGAGAGGGGAGGAAATCTCCAACCCCTTCGGTGAGTGAGAATACTACCACATGACAATGTATCGTGAGTTCATGGTGTGAAAACACAAAGTAAAGTCATTGTTCATTATTTGACGGCTGCTTCTTTAAACTACTTTACACTTGTCTTTTTGTTTCTTTCTTTCTTCTTATAGCCCAGCTGGGATCTGCATTAAGGATGCGAATCGGGTTGATCATATCATTGGTGTTGGTGGTGGTTGGTGGTGTCATAATTGTAATCTGGAGATTCTACAGGGGTAAGAGTCCAGATTGTTGAAATTCTCCTTTAATGCTCACAGTTACACATAACACATTTAAAATCCTGTTTACCTTTAATAAATTGAGAAAACTGATTTTCTAAGTTTAATGTGTTGACAATTCTGCCAATTCTGTTGTCGTTTGACAGGGAAAAGGGAACGAGGAACACGAGATGAGAATGAGGTTCTTGTGGAAACAGGTGAGGACAAATAGGAGCACAAGTGATGCCAGGCCATAAAAGCAGATATGTTACGACCCATGTGACCCTAACAACTCTTTGAACGTTTGACAGGGAATCACCAGGACACGTCCAACCACAACCCAGTGTCCTCTGTTACCCAGGAAACTGGTGAGTGACACGTTAGAAACGTGATGGAACAACCTGAAGCCATGATGTACCAAGGTGGACATTTTGTGACTGTGTCAACTCTTCATTCACAACCTTTTCAGACATCCAAGAAACATCTGCAGGGAACCACACATTTGCTGGGAACCACACATCTGAACAGGACCAAACATCTGCTGAGAATCCAGCATCTGCTGAGGACCAAACATCTGCTGAGAATCCAGCATCTGCTGATAACCAGCATCTGCTGAGGAAAAAACATCTGCTGAGAATCCAGCATCTGCTGATGACCAACATCTGCTGATAACCAGCATCTGCTGATAATCCAGCATCTGCTGAGGACCAAACATCTGCTGAGAATCCAGCATCTGCTGAGGACCAAACATCTGCTGAGAATCCAGCATCTGCTGAGGAAAAAACATCTGCTGAGAATCCAGCATCTGCTGATGACCAAACATCTGCTGAGAATCCAGCATCTGCTGAGAACCAGCATCTGCTGAGGACCAAACATCTGCTGAGAATCCAGCATCTGCTGAGAATCCAGCATCTGCTGAGGACCAAACATCTACTGAGGGCCAAATATCTGCTGAGGAAAAAACATCTGCTGAGAACTGCACATCTGCTCCATCCCCAGGCCCCTGTGAGGACACAGGTGGGTTGAACATGATCTAACAAAATAGGACATGTTCCCTAAAGTACAACATTTAATACACCAGGATAAGAACAAAGATTTATTTTTACTTCATGTGACAGATACGTCGGCGATGTTTGAGCCACATGACCAGGCACCATCCAATCAGGACGAACTTGCAGATCCATACAATGGCGACCAAACAGCACAGCCGCATCTTATCCCTACTGTTATTGTCAGTAGCAACATCGCAGCAGGTGAGTAGATGCAATCACCATCAAACAGAAGAGACAGAGCACAATATTAAATCCCAGATCGGGATCATTTTTATTATTCTGTTATATTCTGATGTGACTTCTGTTTTATCATTTGACAGTGACGCCAAACGTGTCAAATGACAAAGAGACATCCAACCAGGAGCAGGGGGAGGATCAGGCAGCACATCAACAGGATGAGGGCCAAACCTGAGGCATCCACACCTCACATCTGTTTACTAATGGTTCTCAGGGGCATTACGAGTCAGGGCAAATGCTTTTTAGGGGGCGGGGGTGAACTTTAAAGCTTTACTGACAAGCGCTCTAACACCACGTACTGCTGTCTGATGCTTTTTTTTTTTTTTTGGACTTCATATTTACTTTCTCTTCAGTTTTTCTTACAAGAACACAGTCCTCTGCACAACAGTGTTAATGTCCAAACTGGCAAACTTGAAGCTGGCACATTCCTTGCTTTGTTTTACTTGACATTGCATTACTCAGCATTTTGAGGACACATGTGCAATGAGTTTCCTTAGAGATTAAGTCTGCAATATATATAGATTTATATGGGATTTTTAAATAGAGGATGACATTACCCAGGTCATCATGCTCGCTACCACAAGTAGTAGGCTGATTTCAGCTCCAGGCACTGGCCGCACTAAGACTCACTATTTTCAATACATGGTTGGTGCTAAATGAACTGGAACATCCTGGTATTTATCTGCTGAATGTCTGTATTTATGTTTCAAACTCATGAGCCTGATCAGATGTAGTGCAGTCCTCTTCCCAAAAGAGGGCCAAAAGAGACGCTATTTATTTAATGAATGTAGTTTGGTTTTAGATTGTGTTTTTTTTTTTTCTTTTAATGTCTTGTATTTCACGTCCTGCCACCCTACCACCCCTATTTGTCCACCAGAGGTCACTAACTAGCTTTGTAGATATCGATGTTTTGTTTTTGTTAAAAAAAAGGGAAAGTCTGGATTTGTTGGCATGAATAATATGAAACATATCATTTCAGAACACACTGAACAAGCCTCTAATATATATATTTTTAATTCATTTTAAAATGAATGAGCTCCCAACCATGAAATGTTATCTCCTGTTTATGTGCCTTAATGACGTAACCTGACTGACAAAAGGGGAACAGTGGGTTTGGATTGAGTTACAGGGACAGTGAAGGGTAGTGAAGGGCTGCTCACATGGATCTTGGCTTATAATGTATGTGACATAAAAAACACCACAGTAGAGTATAGGTATCGCCCAGTTCATTGTCACAGCATCACTCAGGGGCCGATCATGTATCAGCCAGGATTCTGTGGCAGCTCTTCTGTGTTTGCACTGTGAAATCATCCACAGCTTTAGATTGTTTAAGTTAAGGGTACTGTGTATATCGTAAGTAACACTGTATAGGATATCTAAATGAGCACTGAAGCTATTGATTCCTCTTTTTTCACTAGTTTTTTACAGTTATGACAATAAATTAATCATGTGCTCATGTTTGTTTCATTGCTGCTTTTTTGCTTCCTGTGGAAGTTAAATGCTGTTTATGGTTTTATTTTGTTACTTCAAGCAAAAAATGATGTTTACCTTCAAAATGTGAAGACCTTGTTCACTTATGTTCAAGACAGAGATGCATTATGATTTATTGTGACTGTATATGGAAAATCACCTGGGGGGGCGCGGCTTCGTATTGTTCTCTTTGGAACAAGCTCATACTGTGTGTGTTGGGTCCAGAGTGACAGACGTCTGTGAGAGTTGCACTCATTTACAGGTCACGACATAAGTGCTACCTTCAGGACGACTCTTCCTGAGCTTTGACAGCTGAGAGCAGGAGACAAGATGGATGGAATTTCAATTCAAAGTGTGAGGTGGAGGTGGTGGTGGTGGTGGTATGGGTGGCGGGGGGGTGGGCGTCTTTACAACAACACATGCCCCGAGTGAGAGAACAGAGCCGATGGCGCAGAGATGACAGAGCAGGCAGCGGTGGTGAAATCACAGTGAGAAGTGGGACTGAGCTTTACGTGTGCAGACAGGACCCACAGTGAACTGAGGAGATGTGTCAGAGGGATTCTTCTTTCCATCCACTCGTATGGTTCAGGACTCAGAGAGGACATGTTCTGACAAACCCCATCACACTGTACTGACACTCACTTTCCTTCTGCCCACTGAGCGATGAGCAGCAGCTTCTCGCCTGTGAGTGAAATGCTCCTGAATAGACCTCAGTTTGATTGATTCCTGCAGAAAGATGGCGCAGCAACTCATTTAAAAAAAAAAAAGAAAGAAAAAGAAGACATGCATGTGTGTTTAGGTTGGGTTGGTGGGTGATCCACACGTGCCACCTCTGAGTGCATGTGTGCATATAGCTATGGAGCATCTGTCATCATGTGAAGCCTTTCTCTCTTGCAGGAATGCAGCTTTCGGTCGGGACCGCAGACAGGTGGCACACAGACAGGAGACAAGTCTGAACAGAGACTCGTGACTTAGTTCACCTCTGATTCTGGAGACGTCAGATCCCCGGTGTCACTGCGCTGCTGTCACTCAGTGGACTGATGTGAAGTGCAAAGGTCCACTGTGTTATTCTCAATGCATTGCCCCATTCTGCATGTAAGCACTCATCTTCATGAAGTGATGTAGGGTTTGAGTTCTCAGCTCCACTCTTCACTCACAAAGGTGAGGGTGTGTTTTAACTTTCAGGCTCTTTACACTGATGAGTATCACTCATGTCCAGCTTCACGTTGCACCTGTTGGTGCCTTGATTGTCTGTAATTGTCTGAATGAAGGTTGTTATGTCTCCTGTGTGTGGACCAGTGTAGTCTGGGTGGGGCGACGCTGGGTCACTCCACTGCTGCATGATTTGAAGTTATTCAGTCTCTTCAGCATCATTTCCCAAATTTCTATTTCTGTCAGCTACTGATTATTGATCAGAAATAGACAATTGATCAGCTTTTTTTGCAGCCTGAGGGGAAGAGTTGAGTTGATTCAGATCTCAAAAACATCTGAAATGTGGTTTTCAAACTTAAGGGCTTTATTTGAAGTTAATTGCAGAAAGATTAGCAAGTAACAGGGCAGGCAGCTCTTCAAAATAAAAGCACTTTCTTCCTAGTTCATATTATCAATATATTGCTTTAATCTGCATCGTTAAGTATCAATGTACAGTTTGGATATTTAATCTAAACCTAAAAAACATGCAGTATCTTAAAGAGTTGGTGCAGTATTAACTTCCATAAAGTCCATCTGGATTCATACAGAATATAGTCATCAATGCTGCTTTTACTTTGAAAAACGAATGCAGGAAGCTGTGCTGTGCCTCTCTCAACCCTACACCGAGTTGCTCCTCATGCTGCCGTGCGTTCAGGTGCACACATCCATCTCTTCCTCCTCCTCCTCAGGTGGACTGCAGCTGATTCTCTGATTGCCACCGGAAGCTGCCAGACATGAGAACTCCTGCTCGCGAGCTCTGACGGACTTTTATTTCTTTATCGCTGTTATTGTTATTTTTTATTTTTTTTTTTTTGCACAAAGTCCTCCAGAAGGGACACCTTTGGAGGATGCGTGGCCGGGACAGGTGGTCGACCATGAGCCTGCGGAGCTGCGTCCTCCTGCTGCTGATGGCCACACAGATGAAAACACAGAGAGGAGGTAAACACAAGCTGCACGGTGCATACAGTAATCTCCACAACATGAAGTGTGTTACATGATACATGCAAACTGCAGAAAACACTGTAAAACACCTGCAGCTTTAACTTATTCATTATTTTCAGTTGGCTCTAGATCTGAACTCACCCTGGTGCTTTCATTTGAAATTTAGATTCTGACATTTTCCTCCAACTTGTCCTGGATCTGTGTGAATAATGAGCTGCTGCTGATGTGCTGACACATGATCTGAAAGCTTGGGGTTTTTCAGGTTGGAATGAGCTTGTGGTTGGCATCAGTGTCTGGACTTGTCTATCTGGAGCTGCGAATGGCTCGTAGCAGCATCTCCTCCACTGTCATGAGACTCTACTGTACTTTATACTGTCTGATTCATTCAGCCTTTGTTTGGTTTGCAGAGGTGCGTTTACAGCAGCAGCAGCAGGATGTCACATCTGGATCCATGGGCTCGTGCTCAGACCTGCTGCTCTTCCTCTGAGGGGGAATATCAAATAATGATCTCGGGTGTTTCGTTTGATGATCGCGCTTTTCTTGTGTTGTGTGCCTTCTTTCTCTGTGGTGTTGTGTGGTGGCTGAGTTGGCCCCCCCGGGGCACAGACAGTGTTGAAGGCGCCCGCAGTGGCACAGTGAACTTTGCAGTAAACCCAGCAGAATCACAAAGTGTTGTTTGCAGTCATCTGCGGTCACTTTGAACCCATTTTGTGTCTCTTTGCATTCATCTTGTTTCTCCATTTGTTTTCCTGTGTTTCTTTGTAGTTGTTTTGTGTCTCTTTGTGCCTGTTTTGTGTCTCTTTGCATTCGTCTTGCGTCTCTTTTCTGCTGTTGTGTGTCTTTCTCTTTTTCTCTTTGTGTCTCTTTGCAGTGGTTTTACATGTGGTGGTCAGTTTGTGTCTCTTTCTGTCGTCTGATTTACTCTCCTGTGAGAAATGTGACGTCCCCTGCAAGTGGAGGTCTCTGTCCGGGGGCCCCATGGTTGCGTGGGCCCCTGAGCCTGAGGCTGGGAGTCTTCTATGCGGTTCCTACGCTCTTAAACTCCTGCCTGTGTGCTGGTGTTTCATTACATTTATTAGTTTTAATGGTTGTTACTTGTGTACATCCTGGTTGGCTGGTCATTGTGTTGTAGTGCAGGGTGTGTGTGTGTGTGTCTTGAGGGTAGTGATTTGCGGTTTGCTCAGATTTTCCCTTCTCCAGGGCCCTGGAGGAGCTTTCCCTCCTCTTTTGGCTGCAGCCACACACACACACACACACACACTACACAGAATAGGCCTACACCAACAATAAGCCAACAAAACACCTTCATGTACAGAAACAGTGCTGTATATGATGCTCCGACAGTCCTCACACTCTCTGAGCCTTGTGCGTCCACTTCCCGTGGACTGGACCGAAAGTTTCGGTGCAGAAGGAGAAACTTTGTGCGCAGTTGGATCGAAGTTTTATCTCTGCACTCATCACGTTTCACTGAAGCTCAACGGTCACATTGACACTAGTTCACACCCACAGGCCTGATTTAGATTTTCTATATGACAGATACACGACTGAACATGCCGATCGATGTTTGGCTATAGATAACACATATAAATTACAGACTGTATAGATTATAGGTGACTCTCAAATGCTGGTTAAAGGCTAATATGACGTTGTGTGTTGCACTCCCTTGTTCCAGCTGTTTTAATTTGTGGTGTGTTGGGATGTTAGTCAGCTCCATGTCTGGTAGAGGAGGATGAAGGAGGAGAATGTGAAGTGAATCCTCCAAATAAGGAGGCTGCTGTCAAAGAGTGAGCATCATAAATGTCTAATTTACTGTCAGAGGATGCAGGGGCGGGTTTTTCCATCAGAATTTACATCCTCTTTTGTTTTCCCTGTCTCACAGCTCTCAGATTTACTGTGCGTGTGTTTACATGTTGGGTCCTTTTCCATAGCGATGCTGCATCACCAGCACCAGACGCTTCTCCTGGGTGGCCGAACATCCCCGTTGCCATAGTCTATGATCCTATACTTTATCAAAGAAGGCAACAAGTGGGGCAAATAAAACCCAAGTGCCGTGGTAGCTGTGTGCATGCGGGATGTGAAAAGGGGAGTGAAAGGGGATCTCGTGGCGTAATTAGAGCAGAGGGAGAATTTCAGTGTTTGTTTCAGATGGTTTTACACTTTCTGTGCTGAACACACAGCTGGAGGAGCCTGTCCGGACACGAGGAACATTTCTGCCATCTTTATGGGGAAACGCACCGGCTCTTCTTTTCAGCTCTTGACGCCTCGAGCCCGTTGAACTCATCCACGTGTTGAACCAGAATTCAACTGTATTGTATTGCAGCTGCAGGCCAAACTGGAAGCTGATTTATTGATAAAGCACAACACACGTGAAGTAGCATAATGTGCATTTTGTTTCATGCTTTTATTCTGAAATTTAGTCTCCAATTCCCATTATGCAGACAAGGACCCTGCTTATCAATATGAATTCAAATGATATCATTTAATATCAGTGTTGGGGCTGTTGTTATACATATTAATAGGTATTTTTGCACTATTTCTAGCATTTAATAGACTGTCATGCTCCACATGAGCTGATAATGAAATTATCATTAGCTGACTCATCTTATTTCCTGTAGGGCAGTAAATGTTTCCCACAAACAGCTGCAGAGAAACATCAAATACATCGGTTTTCACAAGGTGAGACCGCCGTCTGATTGTTATCAAGGGGAGCAGCGAAGGAGACGTTTATTTAGGTCAAAACAAAGAAGATGAATCCTCTTTAGTGTCTGCGGTGACCTGGAGTGTGATTCATGATGAGTCGCTAATTACGGTCTTGTGCATGGTTGGTTAAGACGTGATGAGGAGTCGGTGGAAACACGTCTGGATCGGACATTGCAGACATGATCATATGACTCACATGTTATGAATCTGAAGCAGCTGATCCAGATGTTCATGTACAGTTTACCTGCGAGGTGTAAACTTGACTTTTCTTGGTTTATCGTCATTGATCTGATCGATTATCTCAAGATATGTGATCTTATCTTGACTTGACTCATTGTCTGGATGTTTGGGACGTGACCTGACCCGGACAGAGGGTCACTGCTTGAGATGAAAGGTTTTAAATTGTGAGTCTGGAGCAGGACGGGAGGAGGGTGAGACGAGTGAGGACTGGACACTTTTGTCATCAAAGAGCTTTTTACTGGACAGGAAGTGGGAGTTAGTGGTGTTTGTTTTCAGATCTCACACTCTCATGTCTTGACTTGATGCTTCTTGAGAGCTAACTGGGTTAGATAAACTATTGTCTCAGGTTTGGCTGGTTCGCTGCAGTGATTCTGCTTCATGGTCCATTATTCAGTCATTCTTCATAGAAACATATACAGTCCATGCATCAGGCTGAATAAACAGCATCACTCTTCCTCCCACTCTTCCTCCTGGTGTTCTAAATGGCCTGGAGGACGTGGTTCACTCCCGTTTTTATCTGTAATTACAGCTTTTATCCTGCGTGCGACCTGCAGACTGCTACAAAATGCAACATCAAAGCGCATGAATAATGACGCCTTCTTCCTACAGACCACTTTTAAAAGGCCCATAACGGCAGCTGTGGGTGTTTTCCACCTGCCGCCAAGGTGACGGCGGAAGCGTGGAGGTGCAGGAGTGAGCTCACGAGAGCTGAGGGGTGAGAGGATGTTTTGCTTTCCGTCTCCCCGGTCTTTTTATATGCAGCCTATCTGATGGGAATCTAAAGTGGCCGGTCAGACGCTGCTCCCTGCTCTTTGTTCCACCAGCTGTGGAGCGAGCAGGCTTTCAGGTGGTGGCGATGATGATGATGATGGTGGCTGTGGCTGTGGCTATGGTTCGGTTCCCCCACCTGCCCGCCTCTTTAAGATCTAATCTGGCAGGCGTCCACAAATAGCATCGAGGCATTCAGCTCCGTCTCACACTTTCTGAGATTTGAGTTGTGCACGACCTCTGTGGATGATGATGTCAGCTACAAACGGTGAACCCACAGATTGTTGTCCTTCCTGGTGATAAGATGACACCATGTTTTCCTCAGAAGAAGAAAATATGGACCTATTAATGTAAAAACAAAGAAGAATAACTGGTTGCTGGTCTTTAAGTTTCTAAAAATAAAACAGAAACAGTTTAAAATGCCAATTTCTGTGTGTTAGTGAACATGAAAAGTCGATTTTGAACACTGCATAAAGAGGAGTTGGGCTTCGTAACTCTTTCCAGGCTTCACGGTGAAACTATGCAGCTCGACTTTGTGCAGGTTTGTGCAGGCCGCAGAAGAGCGGATTGTTCGCAGCTTAAGTCAAAGTGTCAGTCTGAAGTCTAGTTTCATGTAAAACACCTCTGAGTGTCTGAGTGCACAAGCACAAGCAGGGGCCGCGATACCAAAAGAGAAAAACACATTCATCAGCAGCTTGTTTTATTAGCGCTCTTAATCTCTCGCTGCCGACTGAACTGAACTGCCCTCCGCCCGAACCTGGGGCCACTCTCATGCGGCTCCATTGTCGTCTTTTCCATTTAGGCTGGGACATGTTTTCGCGCGGCGCAGCCCATCAGTCTTGAAAAGCGCAGGGAGAGTGACAAGAGGAGGAAGGAGGTTTTAATCACCGGGGCCAAACGGGCTCCGTGCCCACATGGCGCAGAGAGGGCAGGGCCGGCTGCCAGCACAGAGGCCGCGAACCTCTCACGACTGATTCACGCTGCTGCGAAGAAAGACACGGATCCAGACGAAGGCCGAGCTCCGAGGCCGCTTCAAGGACTCGCAGCTTCACCGAGCGGAGGTGGATGGCTGAGCCTCACTTGAGCATGAAGCTGGTTTATGTTTGTCTTTGTTTTGTTGTGCTTTGCATTCCAGGTTCAGGATCAGTGATGCAAAAGGAGAGGTGATGAGAGCGGCTGATCTTGAACGTGCCTTGTGATTTTGCACTTCTCAGACATTCAGATGGATCAGGTTTTTAAGAAGATATGAAAACCATGTTAGTGTAGTTTTGCATCTCCTCTCTCAGCTTCTCTCTGCTGCTCAGGTCAGTGTCAGCCAATCAGAATAGAGGAGGTACAAAGGTACAAGAAGTCCTAAAGGCTTGTTTGTTTGGTTCATTTTAAGTTTCTGAATGCAGCCTGGGTGCTTTTCTCTGTGCACTGAGGCTTTGAAACTTTCACCTACAGCTGCTTTATAATCACACTACACATGGAAACCTAACTTTAAACCTTATCTGATAATCTGGAGCATCTTCTGTTCTGTTTGCATGGATCCTTGTCATCTGATATCTTTCTGGCCTGGTGCCGTCCTCCTCTTGTTTCTGTGAAATGTCGAGCTGTAAAACTTTCTTTTGTTCGCTGGTGCAGTAGCTGGTGTTTTTTTTTTTTTTTTTGGGTGAGACAGTGTGTGGTTTGCCCTTTTATGACTCACTGCGAGCATTACTGGGGTTATTAACAGCACTTGCCCTGGAGTGCTGAATCTGGGCCGCAGGAATTCAACCTTTTCCCGCAGCGCCGAGGCCTCCAGTTACGAGGCCCTCGCACTTGACTTGAATGTCACGTCTCTTCAGGCTCACGCTGCAAAAATGCACCTCTGACAGGTGAGATCGACAGGAGGACACGGAGCCTGTGTGCAGGATCTGTTTGACCGTTTTGATTTTGTCGACACCGAACAAAAAATTACCTTTAATCACTTAAAAAGCTCCATGATTACTTTTAATTACCTGCTGTCAGTCTTTTTATCAGAGCAGGCGTCTGTTCCTCTCCTGCTGCAACAAAACTCTGCATTTATTTTGGCTTATTCACCGCTACACCCCGTTATTTCTCATCACTGCCCCAACAGATGTCCTCATTCAGTGATGAGGATTCCTCACACAACGAGGCGACTGTCTTGTCCTCAAACTCCCGTGTTGCTGCATGAATCGAGCATTGACGCTCGATAAGGGACAGACGTGAACCGTCTCACACCCTCTTGTCTGAAAATGCCCCGCTTTTGTCCATGCCAAGATCCCACTTCGACATACCACAGGGTGTAAGGGCCGCGGAGCAAGAGGAGGGAGGAGGAGGGAGGAGTGGTGTCATGGGTGTTGATTTCTGCAGAGCTTCTGCCAAGATGCCCCACGGGGAGTTTTTTTGTTTTGTTTTGTTTTTCTTGCTTCTTCACTTTGAAGAATTTGAGTTATTTGATAAGTGGAGCAGTCGGTGATTTACACAGCGAGCAGGAAGATCCCAGGTCGTAACACAGTGAGGAATCAACTGGATTTCTAGATTGCAGACATGTGTTATCTTTATTTATGCATTTGTTTTTTCATTGTGGCTTCTACACTGCACTGATTGATGAATCATTTCCACATTTGTGTATGTAAACGGCTCACTGTTGCTGTCACAAGTAGATTAAATGTCCCAATTTTCTGCTTTTTCAGCTTCTTGCATGAACTGCAGAGAATTCAAAACAAAGAGATCAGTGGTTTAAAGTGATTTTCTGTCACATTTTTCTCTCTGTGTGTCCACATGTTGCTCCCAGCTGCAAGAAAACACACTTAACTAGTGTATAAAGCTTCACTGTAAAGAGCTGACGGTAGAAACATGTATTTAGTCGTTATTATAAGCTTGTGGCGTCCTTGTGAGAGAGCATCTAGTACATCTGACCCCTGTAGCCTCTGTGTTGCTGCCACCTGCTGGTTAAGGGAAGAACTGCAAGTGCGTGAGGAGACAATTAAACTCAGCAGATGCAACACAAGTCAGAAAAAGTACGAGATAACTTTTTCTCACAGTCAGCTTGTTGAGTGTTTGGGTGTGGAGTACGAACAGTTCACTGCCTCCACCCCCTGCTGAGAGTTTGCATGTTCCCCTTCCACTGTTTTATGGCAAACATAGATGTGAGCGTGTGAACTGTGTGTGTCTTTGGGGGGGTCCCTCTGGGAAACAGAAACATGATACACCAATTGAAACCCAGAGTCAGTGAAGCTGTCTGACACACTTTGCTCAGATGAACCTACCTGTAGGCTGAGAAGAAGAGCGAGGAGGTTAAATGAGGCGAAGGACGTGAAAAACGGCTCTTAAGCCACGTTAACTTTCAAGCTGATGGTCTGTGCAATTCCTGTCTGTGTGCAGGAGTGACGCTGATGCAACCAATCACAGTGCGAGTGTGAGCCGGTGACAGGTTTGAACTCTGTGCCCCCTCCTAAAACGCAAGAAATACTCACATGTCACAGCTTTGGATGGATCGTGTTGCTATTGCGATTAGCTCAGGTTGAGTGGGTTTAATCTGGTACTTTAACACAGCTACAAATTAGCCTCCACCCTCTCTTAACTTTCCTCTTGTTTCTGTCCCTCACCGGTAAGACACAATCTGTCCATCCATGCATGGACATAAGTATGTGGACACCCTTGTGTTAGTGGTTGAAGGATAGAAAAGTATATTTTGGAAACTTTGCTTCCTTGCAGAGAGAGAAGTTGAATATATCTGGACAGTAGATATGCAGCTGCAGCCAGGAGGTGTTTAGTTCGTCTTATCTTCTGGCTCAAGGGACAAAATCTCACTTGGAGGACGTCTACATTTGACTCACAGGATGTTTCCCAAAACTGTACATGTTCCAGGCGTTCTTGAAAGACATTTTTGCAGAGCTTTAACATGCAGCTGTAGTGAACTAGATGCTGTATGTATATAACTACATGTGTGTGTATGTTAGAGCGGAAACCTCCACATGGAAATCACCAGGTGGTTTCATAAACGTACATTCGGTCACTCACTGGAGCATAATGCCATGGCGTGTTTACTTACCCTGCTCGTGGCCCTGTGCAGGTCAGAGCAGCTGACAGCTGATAGTGATGAAAAGCGCTGGAAAACGCAGAGGGAGGGGTGAACGTGCATGTGGGGGGAGTCAATGTATTGACACAACATCCAGGAAGACTGTGTATGTAGGAGAAAGAAAATGTCATATTTATCTCCTGTGAAAAGGCTTTTTTAGCTCATAAATATCAAGAGTGACCTTCATAAACTGCCGATTTTAGATGTCGACGGTGGCTTTTATTCGTCTGTTGTAAAAGAGGAGAGGAATAAATCTCACGACAGGATCAGCTTTACTGGGAAAAAAAACTCTGCTGCACAGGAAATCGAGTTTTTCCCCATAATTACTTTGGGGTCATTACTGCAAAACTAATGCACATGTGCTTTTTATTTTATTGTTTGTTTCTTTCTGCTCCTTCTGCATGTGAAGCCTGTGCAGTGAAATACAGTTTGCATGAGTCACGTAAAGAAAAAGCTCCAGCCAAAGCTCCTAAGCTCATCTGTTGTTCAAACTGATCCGTCACTGGATGAATGATCCCAGCACACTGACAGCGGTGTTAATGTTGCTGTTGCACGGATGCAGAAATGATCAAGTGGCAGCGTCCAGTCCTCCAAATGTCCCGCAGCGGGGGCGTGGGAGGTCTGAGGGCTGGAATGTGTAACAGCTGGACGTCCTTGCTTGGCAGATGAGGCGGGTATCTGGATGACGGGGGCACTCAGGGCCATGTGGAGGAGGCATCCTGGGAGAAGGAGGGTGAACTGGTGGGTGGAATGGGAAGGGGTGGGGCGTGGGGGGGGGGATCCCTTCTCCCCCTCATCGCCCATCTGTGAGAACCTGGACGCGGAACATCTTCGGAGGATTTTCTGCGATGAGGCAATGGAGCGGTTCCCGCGGGAGGACAGCTTAATAAGACATCGGTCCAATCAGATCCGCCCTCCCCTCCTCTGGCTGCCTCTCCGTCTCAGCTGCTGTCTTTCATTCATCCCTCGCTCCTCTCCTCTCGCCTCTTTCACACTTGCGTGTCTTGCTTCTCTCAACACTGGGCTGTTAATCAGCAGACGGTTCAGTCTGCAGCTCTACAGTATCACTTGTCTTTGTTTTGGTTTTTCTGCTCACTTCTTCAACCTGATATCCTCTCGGCGTCATGGTAACCATCAGCTGCTGTGTCCATCAGACAAAGTTTCCCTTTCTCTCAGGTGCATGTTCTCAGTTTTTAGTGGCCTCCAGAGATAAGAGTCCAAAGAAACAATGAGAACCTCCTCCGGTTTTTAAGGCTGTGAGGTTCATCTGTTCAACTACTGACTGATTGGCTGATGTAATAACCATAATCAAATCAAAACTTAATATCAGATCCAGACTTTTGATTAGTGGGAACAAGCAAATGATTATAGATTAAGTGACTAATCAGCAGCAGAAACTTGTTTAGATGTGATATTTGTCATGTATTGCAATTTAGTATTTGGTGCATGAGAGAAGTGGCGGCTCTGCAGATGGAAGAGATGAAGATATGGACTTGCATAAAGACTGGCTGCAGGTGGAAACAGTAACTCAATGCATAAGTCACATGCGAGTGTCACATCACATCAACTCAACAAGTAAACCAATGAGTTAAAGACTAAACGTGTGACATCTCTCTGCCTGCAAAGCTGCAGTGAACTCTCTGAGCTCAGCGTTTTGTTGTTGCTGCTGCTGCTGCAGGACACTGGAGGTTTCTGCCCAGCTCAGTCTGAGAAACCAAACAAAACCTGTTTATTATGGTCGCAACATATTTAAAAACTCTGTATTTCTTGAGGTTATTTCTGTGCAGGATGGGTGTGTCGCTGCGGTAACAGGCACGTTTGCATGTTTCTGCTGCTCCACGCTGCACAGAACGTCTTAGGGGACCCACTCATCAACTTGCACAGGGGAGGAGTTTGAGTGTGTTGGGGCAACTGTGAGCAACCAATGATTTCCAGCATCAGTATAACAAGCCTCCCCCCCATACATGAAGGTTTTTTTTTTTTTTTTTTTTATGAGGGGAGTTTGCAGCAGCCGTGCACAGGGAGCTCTAGAGGGAGGGTCTGAGTGTGAGCAGGGTTTTTATGCCTCTGCTTTCACTGTGTGGATGCTCAGTGGCCCTTGAACAGCCTGGATCTGACTTTCTGAGCGGCTGGCTAACAGGTGGAGCTTCGGGGGGGACTGCGAGCGAGAGGCCTGTGTGGAGACACTCGGAGGACGGTTTGCCGGAGCCAGCTGAGGATGCGGACGTGGGTGCTTCTCGTGGTTCTCTGGGCTGGCAGCTCGGAGGCCTGGTTTTGGTCCTCAAAACCAGAACCCACAACGGAAGTCCCAGCAGCGACGACAGGTGCCCCCACGCCACCCAGTGGCACGGAGACGACCAAGAAGAAGGTGGAGGAAGAGGATGACAACTTGTCCGGGGTTGGTGAAGAAATCATCAACGTGGCCACGGGAATCCGTAAGTTTGTCCAGGCGTGGGACGCCACCACGACCGCGACCGCAACCCCGACCCCGACCCCGACCCCTGGGACTACTAACGGAGGCCTGACAGAGAAGGTGGAGAGCGCTAACCCTAACAAGACGGGTAATACAGATGGGTTCATGGGGGAGAGGGTGGAGGAGGGGTCTGGGGTTTGGGCAGGGAATGGATCAGGGTCTGTGGCTGATCCTGAGCCAGATGTAGAGTCGGTGACGGTGTTGCGAGGTGATAAAATCCTGCATCTCAATTTAACCAGTGATGTTTTAAACCTGAATGAGACTCTCCACATCAACATCAACGCCTCTGACGCGCCGTGTCTCCCCGTGCCCTCTGATTGGCCCATTTGTTCAGGCAAAAAGCCCAAGTTCCTCACGCTGCCCAACTTTTTCAACCACACATCTGTGGAGCAGGTGGGGGAGGTCCTACACATGTGGGAGGGGCTGGTGAAGGCGGGGTGTCACCCCAACGCGGAGTGGTTCCTCTGCCTCCTGCTGGCACCCGGTTGCCCTTCCGCCTCGGCTCTTCAGCCCCTGCCCTGTCGCAGCTTCTGCCACATCCTGCGGGACAGCTGCTGGGCGTCCCTGGAGAGCGGGCGTTTCCCGGTGGAGTGTCACCTCCTGCCCGAGAGAGCGCAGGAGCCTGGGCTTCCCGCATGCGTGTCAGTTAGTAAGTGGAAAGGTAACGGGCGGGTTGGAATGTATCCGGTGAGGAGATACATTTTGAATCCGATGTCACGTCTCATTTCAGAGCTCTCTGTGCTGTTGTTGGCTTTGGTAACACACACCTGAGCATCTTTCACCTTTCCCATGATTCACTCTGAACATGGTTTTGCATGTTTTGGCCGTTAGCAAACATTGTTGCACCGCAACGTGGTGTTTTAATTGAGTCGTTGCATTTGTGGGTGCAGATTTAGACATATATGCATCACTAGGCAACAGGATTCACCTGTTGTATCCACATTAACAGCCACATCTGGCTGAGCAAGACTGCAGATGTGCACAGGAGACCTTTGTTACCTGAGTTTAGCCTTTAAGGCAGAGCCACAGGTTTGGTTTGTGAGTGAGCTGCTCCATCTTGGCTGCGTGCCCAAAAACTAAGACAGAGGATACGGGCGTGTGTGGAGCTGAGACGGTGCATATCGGCATACTCTCACCCACCTGTCACTCAAAGCAGCCACGCCCTCAACAAGTGAATTATATAAAAAATACAGCCCTGCACAGTGGCCATGAAGGAGGAGATCAGTTTTAGACCAGAGCAGTTCATTTCCTCTCTAAAATTGGACTCTATTGAGATTGGCTCACTTTCCTCAGTGTTGGCTTCATCTCTCAGCCTCAGAGGTTGCCACCTCGCTGGAGGAAGCATTTACATTCTTTACTTTAGATAGAATGAATGCGGAAATACTCTGCAGCTCGAAAAAGTCTGCATTGCAAATAGATGAACTCCTGCAGGTATCCAGTCCAAACAATCTGCATTCACCAGGTTAAAACATGCAAAAAAACAAACAAAACAAACACTCATTGCAGTCTTGTCATTTTCTCTCTGAAGATTCACTGTCGCAGGAAGCATGCCGCGCTCATGTGCAAAACTGCATCTGCAAAAAGCATCATTTTTTGTGTGATCAGTCAGCAATGGTCAGCAACGTTACAGGTTCTCGCTTCGTTTATGTGAAAGAAAGTCTATAGATGCGCATGATCTGCGCAGTCAGGAGGTTTTTCTCTCAGACAGGAAGTGTACATAGTTTACAGCATGGAGTCGTCTTCTGGGGGTCAGCAGTGTGAACATTAAACTGTGTCTGTCCTGCGTTTTCCCACAGGAATATGTAATGTAAATGTCCTGATGTTAAGCGGAGAAGGCATTTGTTACTTTCCATGTGCCACATGTGGGATTCTTGTTTGGATGACCTTTGACCTCAGACCTAAACTGTACTCAGCTTATAAGACTCTATGATACAGATCACAGATAAGGACAGTGTGTGATGGAGGTGGTTGGTTTTCCATGCATTGTTATTAATATCAGATGTGCTGAAACTGGCTTTTACTGCATCCGCAGCTCAGGATGTGAAACGTCACTGTGTTTGTCGTTAAGCTGTTTTTACTGGGTGTGAATTTCCATTTCCAAACACCTGCACCAGCTACTTCATCCATTCATTCGTTAAACAAGGGGAGAATAAAGAGAATAAAGTTTCAGCTCCTGGTCCGTTCACATGATCGCGTCCTACTCCTGCATGCCGGTCACGCATTTCTATCCCGGGGTTTATCTCCTCGTCTTCACATTTCACGATTTCTGATCAGCTGTTGTGGATTTAGAGGCGGGTGGTGTCTTAGCATCGCGAGGGGGGGGAACAATCGGGCCATCTGTGGCTGGGAGGGAGGGCCGAGTATGGCATTTATGATACTGGACGTGGGAGGGGATGATGGCCCGGCTCCGTAGAAAGAGTGTGAGCGATTGTGTGGTCGTTTTGGGGCAGAAAGGGCAACGGCGTCGCTCTCGGTAACAAGAGAGCCTTGTGACCGGGATGAGACGGGGCGGCTCGAGACTATGCCAGGGGTCAGAGGGCACGGGCAGTCGCCTCCGCCCTCCTGAACCAGTTACACTTGATCGCTGGTAATTGAGGGTTTGGCCGAGCATGAGAAGATGCGCAGAGAGAGAGTGTGAGAGAGACTTTTATGCCAACGGGGGAATCACCCTCTTGTTATAGTCACTTCTTGTGCATTCAGTAATTAGACGTCATTAAGCAGAGTCTAAATCTGACCCTGAGTCGTGTCTGTTTCCCTGAAAGGAATGCATTTTTTCAGAGGGTTGCGGCTCCAACAGCAGTGATGTATCATAGGAAAGCATGGAGATGCATTGTGGGATATGTAGGACCTGTCTCTGTGTTGGTTTTACCTCAGTGCAGGGTCATAATTTCCACTTTAAAGGCTGCAGTAAAACACCAGATAGCTGTTGTTAACAACCGTAGTCCATTTAAATCGAATTGAAGGTTAATGCTGTGAATTACCTGCTTATGTGAGTTGAGACACAAATGTAAAATACTGCATTTATAGTGCATTTGGTGAATTTAATCAACAGTTGGAGGTAAAATACTTTAAACTTTAACTTGTTTTGCAAAAACATCATTAAAAAGGTAAAAGTTGCTCATGTAGGAGGTTGAGAGTGTGATGCCGAAAGAGGAGAGCGATCTTGTCACTGATCCCATCACTCAGCGGTAATTAACTCTCAGCTCTGAGCTTATTCAGCGCAGATTACACTTCAAGTGTGCGGTGGCAGCTGCTGCGTCGCCTCCGTTTGAAGCGTTAACTGATGCCTGAGACGCGTGAAGTCCAGTTGGTGAGGCCTCAGGAGGCCAGAGCCACAGCTGGGAGTCGGGGGGGTGTCGGGGTTATTGGAGATATTGAATGTAAAGAGAAACTGAGGATTTAAGTGAATGTGTTTGAAGGTGAAGCATCGCAGCAGCAGCAGCAGGCTGAACTGCATAAATACCTCAGATTCCTCCTGACGAATCACTACACACTTTAATTAGTTTGGTATTGCAGAGCTTACTTCTCCAAATAAGGACTGCAGCTCTCAGACAGAGGTAAAGTGAGCTCCTGGCGAGCCATACTTTGATAATAGTGTAATGTTCCTGAACTTTTTTTTTTTTTTTTGCAGGCAGCAAACTAAAAAGACTCAGGCTGCTCACAGAGAGTGTGTGTTTTGTGTGTAATTACAGGCGAGGAGGGAGTAGGTATTGGTTTTGTGCAGACTGGCCAGCTCCTGTCATTTCGAGGTTTTTATGAAAAGCTGTGCCACTTGCATTATTTTGCAACATGTCCTGCACCTCTCTCTGCAAAATCTGCATATATAGAAGTAGATCATGAGCCACAGAGCTCTTGGCACTTGTACGACTTTGGTTACATAACTGATTATGTTCCTGTGCATGTTCTTAAAAAGTCAGTGGTCACATAAAGAGGCCGTGACACTGGGATCTGCTTCTATATGTACTTTATTTTATTTTTAATCAAGTCAGGATCTGAACTGGAAGACAACATAAACATACCTGACAGAGACGGATCCTCCTGAGTGAAAAGCTGCAGCTCCCACACAAAGAATTAAATAAACACTTTGAATGATGCATCAGCTCACAGGCTGAGTGAAATAAGATGTCTCCTGTTTATGGTTGTGCTGGGATTTCAAAGGTCAACATTTAACCCCATGGTTGTGGAATATAATGTGGCTTAGTGCAGATTTTAAAAAAATTTTTCATGTTAATGTTTGGCTTAACCTCCAGCCTCCCTCACCCCTGGGGAAGACGCCTCGCCCCCCTAAACCTCTGGAGGAGTCCATTAGTTCCACAACGACATTTCAGCCTGTTTTAACTGGCATGTTGAGTCCACGCAGGCTTTTGGGACTGAGTCCCTGTCTTCCCTCATCCTATTAGAGTCCCTCATGTTCCACTTTCCCATGGACATCTGACACGCACTTCCTCCCTGCCTCCGGGTGTCCATCTGTCCGTCTGTGCCTGGCAGCGTCCTTTCTTCTCCGGTGCTGGAAAATACAGACATGGCACTGCAGTAATCCTCTGTAACAGAATACATGAGCTCTTTTTTTTTTTTTTTTAAACTTCCCATGGTGTGGTCAGGGCTGTGAAACGTTACTGCATGTTGTTCTTCCATACAATGGCTACTGTTACCGTGGAGTCAGGAGCAGGGCAGGAAGCCACGGGCAGACATCTGGGTCGACATCAGGATGGTTTCCCACGTCGGGCTGTTGTGCCAGCGTCCATCTGTCCTCTCTCCTCTGATTACACACCTACTGTGGCCGCAGGAGAACAGATCTCAGATCTGGACTGTCATGATGAAACAAGGACAGGATCCTATGAAATGTGAAGTGGCTGAAAGTTCAGTTCCCACAGTTCACACCTCCTCCCGCTGTCCATCCATCCATCTCCAGCTCCATCATCACTGCTGTAAAATAACAGACAGATTTGTTTAAACGCCAAGAAAAACCACTCAGACATTGATTTATTTATCATATCGTCCAATAACAGAGGTGGAGCTGATGCTGTGGTTGCAATAGAAACCTTATTTATTTAGTTTGAACAGTCACATGCCATGTGCTGTACGGTCACACTTCTTCTTCTGATGTTTTTTGGCTGCTTCTTTTGGTGCGTCACCGCCACCTCCTGGTGCATGAGCAGCATGTTTGCGGATTCATTTTAGCAGGAGATTATATTTGCAGATATAGAAAAAGAAAAAACTGAATTTTCAACTTATGACCCCATAAAAAGGGGAACTTGGTGTTGCTGCACACTTGATACACTACCTTATTTATAATAATAATAATAAAAGATATGTGGGTGTGGACTGGGACAGAGCTGAGACTGATTTCATCGTAAGTCTGACAATTTTATAGGCGTAAAATGTTAAATCACTGCAGCACTCCCACTGAAAAGTGATCTAATCCCTGTAATTTGTTATAAAATCATACAGATAATGGAACAGCTTTAAAGAATAAACATAATTTTATGCAGCAGAACATTTTTATTTCCTCTTAATGATCCCACTAATTTAATAACGTGAGGCCCTCGGGTTGGAAGCTGCTTTGTTTTGTAATTAGTTTGACAGGAAAACCGTAATTAAATTCAGACTGAGATCTCAGCTCTGATACGCAGAGTGGAAAAGTGTGTGTGGTTGTTATGTAACCGCAGAGCAGTTGGCAGACGCTGGTCATGTTCATGGTCTTAGCTGATACTGGGTGGGCGGTTTAATGGGAGACCTGTGGTTGGACTGGGGTGGCGTCCAGACGTGGATGTGTGTGTGAATGTGAGGCAGAGCTTAGGGATGACGTTCAAGAAGCTGCTCTTGGATTGAATTTATTGTCATTTATAAAATGCTACTCACATAATCTGACCCACCTGGTTGTGTGCAACAGCTGCAGCAGCTGTGTCAGTGTGAGATTAACCAATAGCAGGTGCCGTCAGTGGGAAGCTGACCACCCGCCGCGCCCGCTGCTCCAGCTCCAATTGGACCAAATCCCTCAGGATCCAGGCTCAGCTGTGTCCGCGCAGGTCGGGGGCAACACAACACCCTCCATTCATGCAGCAGCGACCATGTGTGTGTGTGTTTGTGTGTAAGAACATGTGTTTGGGATTACTCCCTGCCAGCTCCGGGCTGGCGAGTGCAGATGTGCACTTGGTAATGAACTGGTTGTCCCATAAATAAGTTTCTGTGGCGGAGTGTTGCTCAACATAACGTGATGTTCCTCTCAGCAGGTAGAGGGTGAACGACGCCAGAGCCAGAAACAGGAAGTTGTGTGACCTTTGAATCTATAAAACACATCTGAGGGTGGAACATATCCCTCAGCTTCACATTTTATTGATCTTGGAGAAGATGTTTTGGTGCTTTAGTTGAGATTTGTTGAATTACATTATCCATGGACTAAAGGTAAAACAATCCAGATAGTGTTGATTGTCAATTTCTGAGCCACAGTGTGTTTGGAAAATGTGTTAAGACAAAGATAAGATTGAGTTTTGCAGCTTCCTTCACTTTCACATGATGGAGGAACTCAGGGGAAACCCCCCACGACCTCCGTGACCCCTTAATGCACTTTTTTGCTCCACATGAATCTGTGCTGACAGGCCACCCTCAGGAGAACTCTGCGTGGAAGTGTCCTCCAGGCCAAAACGTCCCCTCATCCCCCCCTCTTCGTGATGGCGATTTATGAGAAAGTAACCGTGGGTCTCGAGGCGGCTGCTTCTTTTCCCTCCGGGTTATTTTAGTCTATGGGAACTGAGATAATTTGACCGACTTGTCCACTTTCACACACGCTGCAGCGTAAGTGTAGAAACATTATATAAGTGGAGCCCAGTGTTAGTGAAACCACCGAGTCAGTGGGGGAGTAGCTGGATTTAAAGGCTCAGTTCACCCAGAAACAAAACTGTAGTGACACTGAGAGCTTAGAGACGTTTCATTCTGCACTTACTCTTTACCTCTAATGCTGAGACCCTGATTATAGTTCATTAACTGTCCTGTTGTCATGCAGAGAGCCAAGAACTGTAAATCCATTCACACTGCTCCTGTGTGCATGTGCAAAAAAAGCTGGAACTTTTGTCACTGTGTGACTGTCTGCAGAGATGATACAGGAGGGTGTGGAGTGTGTGTGTGTGTGTGTGTGTGTGACCAGTGAAGCACTCAGGATGGTTCATCATCCAGATGTTGAGCTCTGTATCACTAAAACAACTTGTGATTTGCTGATCATTTCTGTGCTTCTCTCTTTGGACATCATGCTGCCCTTCATCTCTTTCCTCATGAATAACAAATACAACCTTTGACCTTTTTCATCATTCTGCTTGTTGGAGGAAATCCAATGATACAATCTGCTCTTGCTTACAGATTCAATTTCCTCTCTATCATTTTCTCCTCCTGCAGATGAAAGTGGCATCTCCTTGCTGGACCTGATTGGAGACCCTCCACCGGATGACATCACCAGAGTCTACGGGCCGAGGGGGGAGACGGCTTACATCCTCACCCCAGCGGCCGTGTCGGGCACGCCGGCTCTGGCCTACCTCCCCAACCCTTTCTTCCGCCACTTCTCCCTCCTCTTCCACATCAAGCCCTCCACTCCCGCTGCCTCCGTCCTCTTCTCCATCACCGACGGGCCCCAGAGGCTCATGTACGTCAGCATCAAGCTCAGCGAGGTGCGGTCGGGCCGACAGAGGGTCCAGTTCTTCTACACCGAGCCAGACTCTGAGGCTTCGTACGAGGCGGCCAGCTTTGATGTGCCGAGCATGGTGGACACCTGGAGCCGCTTCTCGCTGTCTGTCTACGAGGAGCAGGTGACCCTCTACCAGGGCTGCGACTCGGAGCCTCAGGTGGTGAGGTTCGAGCGTTCGCCGGATCCCATGGAGCTCGACAGGGGGGCCGGGATCTTCGTGGGTCAGGCCGGAGGAGCCGACCCTGACAAGTACCAGGTAACATCTGGATTAATAAAAACTATAGAAAGACAGCGCTGAGCCACAGAGTTGTAAAATAAATCATAAACTCTGAAAAGATTCAGGACTCATCAAACTTTCAACTCGATTTTTTCTATCTGGAGGAGAAATAAATTTATCTCCTGAGCATAAACTCCAGGGCACCAGTGGAGGAAATACTCAAGCGCTGAAGAGATTGTTTGTTCATCACATTTCTGAAAGAAATGAACGAAAAACAGCAATGAATCCTGCTCTGAATGTCGCCCACGGGACCTGGACTTGTCAGAATAATACACTGTGTGCTAAAAGAGCAGGTGTGTGTGTGAGGGAGTGTCAGTGTGTGTGATGGCAAGTTTGTGTCAGGGTCACTGGCGACAGGAAGGGCTTGTAAATGCATCACTTGACCTCTCTGACCTCTGACCTCTGGCCCTCAGCCTGCACCCAGTCGGTGTCCACATGTGATGATCACATGGTTTTCATGGGTCTCATTTTTTTCTTAATTCATTTCATTTCATTCATGAGCACAGACGGGTCTCTGTCAGTTACTCACATGTTGGGCTTCATAAAATCCACCTGGACTCACAGACTCATCCAGGCTCATGTGAACTGAGTGGCAGAGGCAGCTGACACAATACTCACTTCTCTCATATTTTCCATCCCTGTGGAGGAGGCTGAAGCTTCATGCCTTTTTGTCATCGCACTGAAATGAAATGCATTAACCTCACATGTGTGTGTGTGTGTGTGTGTGTGTTTTCAGGGGGCGATCGCGGAGCTGAAAGTGGTGGGAAACCCTCAGGCAGCCGAGCGTCTCTGTGACGACGAGGACGACTCTGATGCTGTGAGTGTGTGTTTGAGGATTTTAGTCAAACTGTGGCCATATCGTTTGTCTGACATGTTTCGCTGTGCGTCCCTCAGGCGTCTGGAGACTACGGCAGCGGCGACGGTGACAGAAGACACAGTGGACACACTGTGAGGGTCAGTTTGTCTCCACCTCGGTCCTTAACATTTGATACTATGGTGACTCACTGGAGACACATCACTTTACTCGTGCAGTTACATAATCTCCCCTGTGGCACAGAGGCAGCTCTCCTGGGGCTGAGACGTAAAACTTCACCGTATTTCACCAAGCTGGTTTTATGAGGCTCTTCGGACACTTTGTCTTTGCTCTGCCTGACCTCTGGTCAGTCTGATTGGCTGCTGAATGAATCTTGTTGCAGGAAAAACGTAAACGCAGGAATTTTTCATGCAGCTTTGTGATGAAATCCTGTAAAACTGAACTTGTTGCATGCCAAAGAAACCTGAAACACTGAATAAATGACTTTTAGCAGCTTCTGTGCAAACATATCGGTGGGATTCTCCCATGAGTTGCAACTTGACACGGTGCCTACAGATGTTTACAGCTGCTCTCTCTGTTCTTCTTCTCTGCAGACCACTGCTGCCCCCTCTCGTCCGGTACCTGAGCCTCCGCTCACATCCTCACGGGAAACCACGGTGAAGGAAACAGGTAAAAAAAAAACAACAACAGTAAAATCACCTCCGTGTGTAAACAGATGGAAAATGATCACAGTGAAACACGGTGCGGAAACATGTAATGGAAGTTTTTAATCACAGAGCAGCAGCAGCAGCCAAGGAGACGTCTTTGCTTTTATCCAGAAATGTGCACCGGGCTGCTTGCCTGGACCTGAGTGTGTGGGGATTTTGCTGCAGGGTTCAGGAGCAGAACTGGAAAATCTTTAGCTCCCTCCTGTGGGGAAACTAAAGAAGTGCAGCAGTTTTAGTGAAGTGGCTCACAAGGTGAAAGGAAAAGTAGATTTTGGCTCTTTAGCAGGATGCAGCAGGTGAAGATGTGTTTGTGTTGTGACCTCAGCTGGCAGGTATCCTCAGCCGTCGGTGGATCACAGCCGGCCTGGATCGCCAGGCCCGAGAGGTGGGTCCTGATAATGGCTGCCAGAGTTCGGATCAATCAACATCTGGCCATCCTATGATGGTGTAGGATGAGCGGGGGGTGGTGAATCCAGCTGCTGTCATGAGTTGGGCCTTGTGCATTTGGTTTGTGGCGGTTTTGTTTGGGACACGACGGTGGCTCCTGCTTTGTTTCACTTGTGGTCTCATGTTGCATCTTCCTAAATGACTGCACGCTGGTTTACAATGTTGTCATGTTGGCTGGAAAAGGAAGCATACATACCGTTCATAAATATGCAGTGATGCAATCACAATTTGGGACTCCTCCCACCTGGGTAGTGGTGGGGGGTAAGAGTGGGCCTCAGTGCCCCGAAAAGGTTGAGAACCATTGATCTAAATGAGTTCATAAACAGACTACCTGTACAACTGTCAACATCCTGAGTTGGATGTGTAGGAGAATTAAGAAGGAGGCTTTGTCATGTTGCGTTTGGTGATGGGACCTCTGCTCTGCTGCACTGGAACTTTGCTCAGCTCACAAACAGTGACATCATCCCTCACTCGTGTCATGTGATGCCTCCTTCAGGTCCCGATGGTGCTAAAGGTGAGAAAGGCGACAGGGGGAGAAAGGCTTGAGGGGGGACCCGGGACCTACAGGACCAAAGGGAGACTCGGGGTCCAGCTCCGGGTCTGGTGTCTCGTCTGGTGGAGGACGAGGGCCGAAGGTAAACAACTGACTCACACACACACACACACACACACACACACACACAGAAACACACACATGCAAGTGACAAATGACTGACACAGTAATTTGTCTTTTTGTATTTTTCAGGGTGAAAAAGGTGTAAAGGTGCGTTCACTGTTCACTGAGCTAAATAATCCTATTTTCCCATGGTTATTGAAGTAAACAGTGTCCTGTGATTGAGCTGTGTGTAGTTTGTTTCCTTTAGAAATAGGTGAGTAATATGAAGTTGTATGATGTAACTTCTCCAGGGCAGCTCTGGATTTGGATATCCTGGAAATAAAGGAGACCGTGGGCCACCGGGGCCTCCAGGGCCCCCTGGTCCTCCGGGCCCTGCAGCCGAGGTGGTCCGACTCGGCGACGGCTCCGTTGTGCAGCAGACGTCCGGACCAGCCGGACCTCCTGGACAGCCAGGGTTGGATGGCCCCCCAGGACCTCCAGGGGCCGACGGGGAGGCGGTTAGTGCAGAGAAATCCTGATTTCCAGACTTGATGATGAAGGTTTTGTTAGATTCATGTTTCTCGCTGACTGTTGTGTTTCAGGGCGACCCGGGAGAGGATGGGAAAACTGGTCCCAAGGTCCCCCAGGAAATCCAGGAATACCTGGTACCCCAGGCCAGAAGGTGCAGAGCAGAGTGGATGAAGATGGAGGTTTATGTTTCACCACTTGGCTTCATTCAGTCAGATAATCTCTGGGTCTTTGCAGGGTGAACGTGGGGAGGGTCAACCAGGACCCAGGGGGCCTCCAGGGCCACCAGGACCTCCTGGACCCAGCTCTGGTGATCGTCCTGTACGTCCACGCTTCCTTTTCATTCAGCATTTCATTTATGTGACGTATCTGTGACCTGTTCATGTTTCTCAACAGACGTTTGTTGACATGGAGGGCTCTGGATTCCCAGACCTGGACAGAATCCAGGTATGTTTAATACATTACAGTAGCCTGTTGCCATGGCACCTTTATCCTCTGTTGCCTGGGTAACCGAGGCTCAGACAGAACTCCAGTCGATCGTCTTTTTCACTACATTTAATATGGCTCAAAGTGAACTGACAGGTTGATTTGTGATAAAGGGTCCACGTGGTCCTCCTGGGCCTCCAGGTCCTCCTGGTCCTCCTGGCAGTTCAGTGGCAATCGGAGGCAACGGACCAGTAGCATTCGGACCACCTGGACCACCTGGACAAGACGGAGTCCCTGGTCGGCCCGTGAGTGTGTTTTCACTTGGTCTGAATGTATCGTTCCTGTATCGCTTCTTTAAGACTGTCAAAACTAAAAACACTGTGTCGTCTGTGTCAGGGCCCTCCTGGTCCTCCTGGTGCTCCAGGTCAACCAGGACTCAGAGGAGAGAAGGTAAGATCAGACACTACGCTTTTACAGTTTAACCAGGATGTTTCCTCTTTCGACAAAGACTTGCTGCGATTCATCTAAATGTTGCTGAGACGTGGTGTGAATGTTCTTTCTGCTCCAGGGTGACTGTGCCGAGCTCGGGCTTCCAGGAGCGGCTGGAGAAAAGGTGAGTTCAGTCTGAATTTAAAGGCTTGACTCGTCTGTAAAATCATGAACGTCATGAATCGAGGATGCATTTGTGTCGGGTCCATCCAGATAGATTCTCTCTCTCCTCTAGCAAGACACGCAGGGCTCCAACTTTTTCACCGGCCTCTTCTCTTACTTTACTCCGTCGTCTCCGGCGTCTAACGGGTCGCAGGTACTGGGGGCCTCTTCTTTGGTGGTTTTCTTTCCCTTTCCTGAGTATTTACCTGTTTCTGTTTCAACTAAATGATTTGATTTGTGAGTGATTCCACTTCTTGAAGATTTAACCTGCATCTTTCAGACTTAATTCAACATTCCTCTGCTTGCTTTTTGCTTTTCCAACTCTAACATCTCTCTTGATTTAATAATGATGAGATCTGAACCCACCTCTGCATGACACCTGTTTATTTTCCTGCTGCAGACTCTCACTGGTTTTTTCTCTCTAACCGAAAACATCCACGCTTTTCCTCGCCCCGCTTCAGGGTGCTCAGGGCGAACCAGGACGGACAGGTCAACCAGGGCAGACTGGGCTTGCAGGGCTTCCAGGCCCCATGGGACCAATGGGACCTCCGGGGCCTCCAGGACCACCGGGGCCGCCTTACCGTGTCGGCAATGTGAGTAGGAGTTTCTCAGGAAAAATGCATCAATATAAAGTGAGAAGTGGACTGGTGAGTCTGGATCTCCTCCTCACAGGGTGGCTACAATGGATACGAGGGGGCCGGAAGTTTACCTGGAGTCGCAGGTCCACCTGGACCACAGGTAGACGTTCACCCATACACGACCTTCCTGTCCTTGTCTTCACAGCGCATGTGCTAACCTACGTTTTCCCGTGTCGTGTCTTCCAGGGTCCACCTGGTATCGCAGGTTTCCCTGTAAGTATTCAGTCTCTGCGTGCTCAGGTCATTGTTTAACAGTGATGAGTTAAATGTACCATTTGTTTCTCGTAGGGAAAGCCAGGTCTGCCTGGTGGCCACGGAGACAAAGGTGCAGAGGGACCGAGAGGACCACCTGGGATCCCAGGGGTGGACGGATTCCCTGGACTGCAGGTATATAGTTGCCCCAAAGCTTCTTATAGACCTTATAATACAACTTCTTTGCCTGACTGTGCTCATGATGTTGTGTTCAATGTCTAGGGTCAAAAAGGAGACAGAGGAGAGAAAGGAGAGATGGTGAGTAACATTCACTTTCAAAGCAGGAACATTCCTCGATGTGACTTCTTATCTCTTCTTCTTCTTTATTTTTGTGTTTCAGGGTCTGCCGGGACGAGACGGCGGACCACCCGGACCTCCAGGACCTCCAGGGCCTCCAGGACATGTCACCTACCAGGATGTGAGTAAACCGGTCATGTGATTAACGCACCGATCCACGGGAAGTAAAATAACCTGTGCACGACGGCTTGCCACTGATTGTAGCTGAGTTTGTGTTTGAGTTGCTCACCTTCACTAACGGTCACTGCTCCTCTCATCGTCTGTTCACCTCCACACTAACGGACCTAACTGTGTGTTGCTGTAGTATAACGACATATATGGGAGCGAAGGGTGGCAGGTGAGTGGACACGCCCTTTGTTCCTCTAACCCTCCTCACCATGCAATGTACTAAACTAAAATCAGAAGTTTTTAAACACAAGAAACGAACGTTGTATCTTAATTGAACTCCTCGTTATTTTAGGGAGGATCTGCAGTTCCAGGTCGGCCAGGATTCCCGGTACGTATCAGTGCTGTTGTCACGCAGCTCAAGTTAATGCACAAAAAATCAAACAGTTTTATGTGATGTGTTTTGATCCAGGGGCCCTCGGGACCAAAAGGAGACAAAGGAGACTCTGGTCCCCCAGGATATGCACCTAAAGTAGGATAATCCACCACCGCCCATTCATTTTCAATTTCATGCAGAGTGTCACATTTTTGTAACGTTACACTGCAAAGATGCATCTTAATATAAAAGTTATGGGTTTTTGAGTTATCTGTCATTTTCCAGTGTTGATTGTAAACGCTTGTTTTCAAATGTGGTTTTGTTCAGGGGCAGAAAGGAGAGCCGGGCATCATCATGGGACCTGACGGGAGACCCATGTATCTTGGCGGCCTGGCAGGGCAGCCGGTAAAAACCTTTCTGCATCAAACCTTCAATTATAAAGACTAAACTGGCATAACTGTTTGTAACAGTTTGTATCTGTTCACAGGGTGAGTTGGGCCCCCCGGCCCTGAAGGACCCCCGGTATGTACCATAACTTTTACCACACGACCTCACGGTATCACATCATCACATCATCAGTCATGAATACGTGACTGTTTCTTTCCCTTCAGGGTCAACACGGTCCTCCAGGTCCGAAGGGAGACTTTGGATTCCCAGGCCGACCGGTGTGTACACCTCCTGCAAATGTCATTTTAAACAAACTCATGTTAGTGTTGACTTAAATATGGTTGTGGGTGTGTTTTGCTGCAGGGTCGTCCAGGGTTAAACGGCGCCAAAGGAGAGAAGGGGGATTCAGGCGGTGGATCAGGATATGGATACCCTGTGAGTTTCACAGATTTTGGCTCATTTTAAAGTCAGTCTGTGTTGTCTTTAGTCACAGTGATCTCTCTGTGTTGTGTCCCAGGGTCCTCCAGGTCCACCAGGCCCACCCGGACCTCCTGGACTTCCAGTTTCCTTCGACGGACGGGTGAGCGGACATGTGAAATCTTTACTGTAGCGATGCGGGAGTTGTGTGTCCTGGATGAGCTGCGATGTGTTTATTTACAGATGTGTGTGTGTGTTTTCTTTTCAGGGATTCGAGGATTACGCCAGATATTTCCCTGGTGAGATCATTGAACCACTTATCTGATGTCACTCTCACTTTTTTTATTTGGATTAAACCAACATGGTCTGATGTGCTCTGAAATGAGCTTGAACATTCACCAGCAAGAGCAAGTGCATTCATTTTCAAAGCTGTTAAAAAGGTGAAATTGCTTTTGTTTCACTTCATCCTTGCTGCTGTTCCCTTTGTCTGTAGGTGGGCAGAGAGGGGAGAAAGGCGAGCAGGGTCTACCAGGGCCTCAGGGGCCTCCAGGTAACCCTCGCACCTGCACGTACCTGCAGCAAATAGCTTCAAATTTATATCATCAGACAATTTTAAAAACCTTTTGTCTCTGATCCAGGTCCTGAGGTGGTCATTGACTATTACAATTTAAAGGTGACGTCATCTTTACACCTCCCACACAGTCCTGATTGTTTAGACCACAGTTTATTGTTGAAATATTGGCGGCAGGAAGATTGATGTTTGTCTCTCTTGATGTTTGTGTTCAGAATGAGATGAAAGGCGAAACAGGAAGTCCTGGCGTGAAAGGAGAGAAAGGAGAACCTGGAGGATATTACGACCCGCGCTACGGAGGGAGTCATGGAGTGCCCGGACCTCCGGTGAGATCAAAAACATGATGCAACATCAGTATTCATTTCCCCCTTGTGAATTTATAATGATAAACTGGCTTCAATTATGACCCTTTCTGTCCTTGGATTCTTAGGGTCCTCCAGGTGACTCCATTACAGGTCCGCCGGGCCCTCAGGGACCACCAGGTCCACCAGGAAGAGGCTATGATGGGCCACCCGGACCACCGGGGCCACCTGGACCTCCAGGACACACGATAACCGGAACCCACCGGGGCACGCAGAGTGAGTTTTAATCATGAAGACACGCAAACACTCAGGATGGAGTCTGTGTTTATGTTTGGTCTCATGGGCCTCTGTCTTTAAATGACAGCTATCAGCATCCCAGGGCCACCGGGACCACCTGGAGTGCCTGGACTCCCTGGATCCTCCTCTGGGGTGAGAGGATAGAGAGAATAATAGAAATGATAGAACACAATTATCATCAGATGCAGTTATGACAAAAAAAAAAAAAAAAATGTTTCAGCTGCATAATTAGTATAAAAATCAAACTTCTGATCAGTGTGTGTGTGTGTGTGTGTGTGTGTGTGTGTTTGTGTTTGCAGGTGACTGTGCTGAGGTCTTATGACACCATGACAGCTACAGCCAGGAGACAGCCTGAGGGCTCTCTGGTCTACGTTTTAGAACAGACCGATCTCTACTTAAGGGTCCGAGATGGACTTCGACAGGTCCAGGTGAATGTTTATCGATATAATGAATCTATTTCAACCTGAACGACGCAGAAATACTGTGATAATTTGGTTTTCTCTGTGGATTAATGCAGCTTCTTCTTTATCTTTCAGCTCGGAGGCTACATTCCTCTGCCCCCGCACGATGTAAGTAAAACTGAGTCTTTCATCTTCTGCAGAACGTCGTCAACCTCGTCTTGTTTAATGCATGCCATGCATTATCTCCATGTCTCCAGGGTAATGAAGTTGCAGCTGTGGAGCCGCCACCAGTCGTCCCCTTGAGTCCAGACCACCACCCCACCCACACCACCCCGAATCTCCAAGCGCGCCTGTCACTCAGCCACAGCCTGACACGCGCCATCATGAAGACCCCCATCACCTGCCAAACCCTGATCCTAGACAGCCAACACACTCGGATCCTAGATACCCAACACACCCGGACCCTAGATACCCAACACACCCAGATCCGAGATACCCAACACACCCAGACCCGAGATACCCAACGCATCCAGACCCGAGGTACCCAACACACCCAGACCCACGATATCAGCCGGACCCACGGTACCCATCACCCACAGATCCGAGGTTTCCAAGTTATAAACATCGACAGTACCTGCCGGATGGGAGGCATTCTGTGCACACTGCTCAGGAGCGCCCAGCGTACCCAGACAATCGCTACCCAGTCACCCCTCAGCGAAGGCTGCCTCCCCCTGTACCCGAGACTCCAGTCCACCACCACACGTCGGGTCCAGGGGTACGAGAGGGTGTCATACATCTAAGTCTGTGCTTGGTTTTATCACAGTTGTATGTAATGACACTGAGTGTGTTGGTGTTTCCACAGCTCCACCTGATTGCCCTGAACACCCCTCAGACTGGATCCATGAGGGGCATCCGCGGCGCCGACTTCCTGTGCTTCACCCAGGCTCAGGCCATCGGGATGAAGGGAACTTTCCGGGCCTTCCTGTCGGCCAGGCTCCAGGACCTCCACAGCATCGTCCGCAAGACAGACAGGGACCGTTTGCCGATTGTCAACCTGAAGGTGCTGAGAAGCCTGAGGTTGGGAAGGAATTGAACAGCTGTATGTCACCAGATGTTCTGAGCTGCTTGTGTTGTCTCGTCTCTCTCAGGATGAGGTCCTGTTCGACAGCTGGGACGCCATCTTCACCGAAGGCAGAATGAAGGATAACGTGCCGATCTACTCCTTCGATGGCAAGAACGTCCTCAATGACGGCACATGGTGAGCGCAAACACCACACACACCCGCAAATGACCATTAAAACCAGAACATGGCGTGATTGTTTTTATGTCATCCCAGGCCAGAGAAGATGATGTGGCACGGGTCGACCAGCACGGGTCATCAGCAGGTCGACGGCTTCTGCGAGACGTGGCGCGTGGGTGACCAGGCGCTGAGCGGCATGGCGTCGGCGCTGCAGAGCGGCAGCCTGCTCCAGCAGACCTCCAGCAGCTGCTCCAGCGCCTACGTCGTGCTGTGCATAGAGAACAGCATCGGCCACTCTAAGAGATAGACACACACACACACATTTACACATATAAACACACACAACACTGGACAAAGGGAAATCCAGAAGTGTCCACACACACTCTTATGTCTTTGCACTGTACCTGGTGCTTTGTAAATAAGTTTTTCTCTAATTAATAATTAGTTTATGTTCGTTAGCCCCTCTTATATGGTGCTATAGAGGATTATCCCACATGTTGAACCTAAGTTGAGCTCAGGTGACCTTCAGCAACACAGACTCCAGCAGCCTCAACAGCTGACTGTGTTTCCAAAGGTGCAGCTTTTGTTTGTGACGTGTCAGATATTCTGTTGATATGAATATTGAAATTAGCTCGGCGCGCTAGCAAAGCCATTTTTATCTTATCTCTGGTTCCTGCTTTGACCCCAGAACAAAGGAGGCGAGTCGACGCCTCACAGAATATTACAGTGTCCTGATCAATCTGGAGTTTAGAGGGACTATTTGTTTGGGAGGAAGTAGTTTCACAGACGGTTATGTATCATCATTACAGTCAAATCAGAGCTGAGCAGCATCAGTTTGTCTAAAAATCAAACACCACCCTGAGTGATTGATACGCTGCAGCTTCAGAAAATGCACATATTCGTCATTTCGACAGCCGGGTTCATCACTTTTTAGTGTCCCCCTGGAAACACTTTTGTTATGTTGTGAGTATATGCAGTGTAGATTTGTCTGTTTGCATCTGTTTTCTAACGTTGCAGTGTGTTAAGCTCTCAGGGCCATCAGAGCTCGGTGTTTTACAACCATTTACATCTGTCTCAGCTGATTTCTACACTTCTGCATTTGATGATACATGAAGCTGACGAGTCTTCTTGGTGATTTAAAGGTTGCAAGGCGTTTATTTTTAAGAATGTATGAGTGAAATATAAAGGTAATATCTGAGAGAGGGGTCTTAACTACCACATGGAGCAAGAACATGCAGACTTTTCATGTTTTTTGCCTGCGTTTAACCAAATAACAGAATCTTTAGAATCAGCTCAGTGTTAAAAATCATTTTAACAACATTAACTCTGCCTTAAATATGACATTTACTTTGATATACAGTATTTGCTGCCGCGGAAAACGGACTGATTGAAACTCAGATGACTGTAAATCTGTTTAACTCTTCGAACGGTGCAGTCATCGACACATTTCAGCGTCCAACAGTGAGGTAAACATTGCGTAGGAAATGTACGTCGTCCTTTTTCTTAACTTCTCTCTGTAACCCACAGCACTCAAGTCATAACCTTTTCATTTGTCTTACATGGGAAGATATTTTCAGAGCGTATTTTTTAAGCAATAACAAAGGGATATTTATTTTTTATAAGCTGTTTTTTTCTAGTTCAGCTACAACATGTGATGTGAATGCTCTAACATTTCCAAATAGGTCCAGACAATGTTCAAAACAAACACAGAGATGTTGAATATGTGTTGAAAAAACAGGGACAGGTTTATGCACATAGTAAACAAAGAAATGAATCAATGTACATATATCTGGAAAGGATTCAGCCATAAATGTTTATGCACTGTAGCTTGTTTTAAATTGAAAGCGATGCAGTAGATGCACTGCAGCTATAGCTTACTGCCATCTCCAGTTTCTAGAGGCTGGAAAGATAATTTCATGTACTAACAAGAGCCATAACTGATGCAGTGAGATGTGTATTAACCCCTGCAGATTGTAATCTGTCTCCTTTTGTTATGTGAGCAACATTTCTGAAATGCCGCACCTCTTTGAATAAATCTGTGTGGAAAATGTGAGCCATGTTCTCAGCTGATGTTTACAGAGAAACACGCCGGTGTCGGATTTTCATCAGCTGCAAAACCTGCTGCACTGTGAGGACCCGCCGCTTTTCTATTTAGTTTACATCACTGTGAATTAAATATCATCATGTTTTGGACTATTGCTTTGTAGATAGGCCACTTTTGCACTTTAACAATCAATTAATCTGGAGGAAAAGCAGATTAAAGGTCGCGAAGAAGAAAGGTTTGATCAGCAGAGGTTGGTGTAAACAGCTTTATTTAGAAAAGAAGGTAAAGGTACATTCTCTCTCACAGGAGAGTGATTTTCAATAAAACCAAACACCATGGGATTGAGCTTGGACAAACTGCTGCTTGGCAGTAACATTAGTGTTTATTAGTGGTCAACAAACCAGTCGTTAAACTGCACATTAACACCTCTGACTGTCGGACATTAAACTCATTTCTCGAGGAGATAAAACCTTTGGCAATCCGAGAGAGCTCTACCCTTCCTCTAATCCAGCTCTTGGCTTTAATACTCCTCGCCCTCCTCGTCTTCTTCGAATGAATCGATGCCGACCTCTTCGTAGTCCTTCTCCAGGGCGGCCATGTCCTCTCTGGCCTCGGAGAACTCTCCCTCCTCCATGCCCTCTCCGACATACCAGTGGACGAAGGCCCTCTTGGCGTACATGAGGTCGAACTTGTGGTCCAGGCGAGCCCAAGCCTCGGCGATGGCGGTGGTGTTGCTCAGCATGCACACGGCCCTCTGCACCTTGGCCAGGTCTCCTCCAGGAACCACAGTGGGAGGCTGGTAGTTGATGCCCACCTTGAAACCAGTGGGACACCAGTCCACGAACTGGATGGTGCGCTTGGTCTTGATGTTGCTGATGGCCACGTTGACGTCTTTGGGCACCACATCTCCACGGTACAGGAGGCAGCAGGCCATGTATTTACCATGACGGGGGTCGCACTTCACCATCTGATTGGCCGGCTCAAAGCAGGAGTTGGTGATCTCAGCCACAGTGAGCTGCTCGTGATAGGCCTTCTCCGCTGAGATCACAGGGGCGTAGGTGGCCAGGGGGAAGTGGATACGGGGGTAGGGCACCAGGTTGGTCTGGAACTCCGTCAGGTCCACGTTCAAGGCACCATCAAAGCGCAGGGAGGCGGTGATGGAGGAGACGATCTGGCTGATGAGGCGATTCAAGTTGGTGTAAGACGGACGCTCGATGTCCAGGTTCCTGCGGCAGATGTCGTAGATGGCCTCATTGTCCACCATGAAGGCACAGTCTGAGTGCTCCAGGGTGGTGTGGGTGGTCAGGATGGAGTTGTAGGGCTCCACCACAGCCGTGGACACCTGGGGGGCAGGATAGATGGCAAACTCCAGCTTGGACTTCTTCCCAAAGTCGACTGAGAGGCGCTCCATCAGCAGGGAGGTGAAGCCTGAACCAGTTCCTCCACCAAAAGAGTGGAAGACCAGGAAGCCTTGGAGGCCTGTGCACTGGTCCGACTGCATGAGAAGAGAAGAATTTCAGTTTTAATAACAAACTAATCAATACCTGAGGTTTTGAACACTTCAGCCCAGTTTGTCTTCTTACCAGTTTGCGGATCCTGTCCAGAACAGAGTCGATGTGCTCTTTTCCAACGGTGTAGTGGCCGCGGGCGTAGTTGTTGGCGGCATCCTCCTTCCCTGAGATCAGCTGCTCAGGGTGGAAAAGCTGTCGGTACGTGCCTGTACGAACCTCATCTGAAAAGACAGAGATGTTCAGACATTGTTAGAGCAACTAGATAAAATACTCTGCAGACTTTTATTGGACACTTTGTTTTCCTCCAAATAAAACATAGTCAAATAACAGTGCAAAGTCCAGGAGAGGAAAAAAACATCATAAAAAGTTTATAGAAGACATAAATTTAAGTGACTCAGGTTACAAAGTTCTCCGTTGTCTTGGTCCATCCAGGTAATGATCAGCCAGATCAAACTTTATAGTTTTATGCTGCTCCTCACCAATAACTGTGGGCTCCAGGTCGACAAAGATGGCCCTGGGGACATACTTCCCCGTGCCAGTCTCGCTGAAGAAGGTGGTGAAGGAGTCGTCGTAGCCTCCGGCGGGCTTGTCGCTGGGCATGTGGCCATCGGGCTGGATGCCATGCTCCAGGCAGTACAGCTCCCAGCAGGTGTTGCCCATCTGGACACCGGCCTGGCCAACATGTATGGAGATACACTCACGCTGCGGAGGGAAAAGATGTAGATTTTAGATACTTCTTCATTGACTTGATTATTTATTCCCATTTCCAGCAGCTGAAAGTCACTGAAATTCCTCCTGTGAGCTACAATCAAGGGTTAGATAATGACAGCACATCTGCTTTTTTGACATGTCTTGACCTGCTGAACATGACAGTTAAAGCTGGGTGGAGTCGACATGTTTAGCATGACAGTGTACTGTGATTTCTCTGCAGGTTTTCACCCTTACTCTAACTATAAAACTGTTCAGTGTTGTAATGTCCCTGTGAGGGATGTGACACATCACATCAGCCGATCTAAATTACCCAGCAGTGGTGATTTGCACAGTCTTGTTAGTGCATCTGTGGGGGCCAAAGTGCTCCCACGCCCTGCTCAAGTATTTCTAGGTCAGTGGTAAATGGGTGGTGGAGGAGGGTGAAGGAGTGCACCCTGTTTGGTCTCATTACTTAGAGGAACTATTGTGCCTTAGGTGGATGCAACATTGTCTGTCCTGGTTGGTTAAGTGGCCAAAAGTGGTTGAAGTGCAAAGCTGCAAGAGGAAGGAGGTCAAACTCTTGAGTTTAGATTTTAAAAAGTAGGAGGATGCATTTAAAGACTGCTGCAGCGAGTCTGTCAACAAAAGCCCAGCTGTCACTGGAAACATGAGCACATGGTATTGCTGTTAAAATATCACCGTGCCCCTTTCAGTGACCTGCACTATGTTTCAGGAGTAATTTCACATTAGCAACTCAGAGGGAAGCAGGAGCAGGATCTGTGGCTGCCTTATTTTTGGCCGTGACACAGGAGCTGGTGAAGCGTTTGTGTTGTTGCGGAATTTGTGCGATGAAAGCCTCTGATAAGCCGGGGGCCTGAAAACATCTTGACGAGGCGGCTGGTCGTGTTTTTCCAGCGCGACGTCCAGTCGGCAACACAAACAGACAGATTCCGACAATGCACGGCAGCAGAACACGTTAGCAGGCCTCACCGCACCACGTTTTCCAGGGGACTTAATGCGGTGTTGATACAGCTGAGGGACCTGTTTAATGTCAAGATGCTCGCTGTCTTGTTTTTGAAGGCTTTGTTTTGACCTTTGACCTCCCCGGGAAAACCTTGTGCTCAGGACAGAGGACAGAGACGGGGAGGAGGTCACAGTGACTTGAGAGTTGCCAAGTATGGTGATGGCAGCCAGCTCAGCAGACAGCTATTTTGAGTGAGGCATCAATCAGAGACACACACACACACACACACACACACACACACACACACACACACACACACACACCCCTGCAGCTCTAACCCACTAACCTGTTTGGACTCTCAGACTGCAGCTTATATCATGGACATAACTGCTAACGCTAAAGCTAAAACTTTCTTGTCCTTGTGCAAAGTGCAACATGCAGCTGCAGAATACAGTGACACAATATCACAAAGCTTTCTTTGCGGTTTTGTGAGTCATACGGTTTTGACATTTGCTCGACAGGATGTGAGAAAAGTGGGAGTGGTGGCCTGTTTTCTTCACTGTGTTGCAACACACCACACTGCTGCATGTTTACAGGACAAACAGTCTGTGAAATTTACACTTCCAGGCCAGAGGAGGAGGAAGTGGTGGTGGTGGTGGTAGTGTCCACAGTGGGGGTAATTATCTGCTTCCTGTATCTTGTCCTGACCATAATCACGTCATGTTTGACGTCGTGATCCTGGCATGTGAGAGCAAACATAAGAGGAGCATTGTACAGCGAAAGGGGGTCGGTATGAATCAGGGAGATCATTTGAGAATTTGGAATCAAACCCAGGAATGTGTTTTTCATGCTTTTAATGTGTGTTTTTCCAAGCTGAGGTGCCACAGGGGGAGCTCCACCGCTGCACAGATCCAAACCATAAAACCAAACTGTAATGTGAATAAAACAACCCAAGAATCCTAGATGCTGATTATCTCCATCTAAACCCACAGTGACAGCACTTTAAAAGGTGGTTTATGGACTCCGACGGGCACTTCCTCTGCTTTCATGTTGCAAATGGCCCTGCAGGAAGACTCGCAAGAATTACAGCCAGTTGGGAAACAGCCTTTCCTTGCAGTTACCCGCTCTTGCTCACTTCTGTTTTTTCTTTTCTTTCTAAATGACCTGCAAACATTACAACACACTGCTGCTGTTTGCAGCCGAGGAACAACGTCAATAGAGAAAAGTCAGTGCCTGTGCTCACGAGGAGGAATGAACTTAAGGCTCTTTAGATCTTATTAGCTTGTAAAAATGTTCATCCAAGACCTCAAGGATTTAATATCATGTGCTTCACCTCATGTTTGACAACAGAAACAGTGAGCTGCTTATTTTTTTCAAGTGTGTATTCCTGTGAAGTCAGTAGAGCCTCAGGTCTGCAGGAATGCAGCAGCTTATCAGCGAGGTGGTGAGCGGCAGAAATAGAAATGCAAAATACACAAGCGTCTGCTGCTGGAAGCCACATCAGCATTCCCAACCAGCCGGGCAAACAAGCACACCCTCCTGACAGACAGTCCTCCACTCCCCATATGGAAGCAGTTAACCTTTACTGGAGCCAGAGCCACATGGCTGGTAGCATATTTCCACCGTTTCTCCTGTTTCTCCTCATTCTAAACATACAAAACCTTTCCATGGCCTCGTTTTATGTGCCGTAGCAATGCCAGAAATGTATTTCATAAGCAGCCCGGGGCCTTTGAAGTAGAAGCATTACACAAGAGCACATGTTTGTAACACAGTTTGTGGAAAACGTATGGATACAACAGGAAATCGAACTGTTTTCTGTGTCACATAGGACTTGTAGTAGGCCTGAAAGAAAATCAGTGCCATTTTAAAAGTCTTAACAAAGGAATAATACCACTATCACTTATGAATACTAGTAATAATGAGCCCACACTCACCATTCTGCTGTTTGGATTGTCCTGTTTTGGAGGAGAAGTTTAAGCTTGTTGGTTTTCACAGTGCACCTATAATGAGATCCCTGTGAGTAAAGTCTCATCAGCGTGTGACACACACACTTTTATAGATACTACAGGGGGTGGAGGAGAAGAGGAGGAGCCATTAACAGCTGCAACTTCTTTTACTACCCCCCCACCCCCCCTTTTTTTTCTAGGAGTGGAAGAAGACATCCTGTTTGGCCTTTTCAGAATAAAAGAAACCAATGAGATGATTAGCTCCAGTGTTAGAAAGTATTTGTATTTGTATTGTTTGTGTGTATGTGTGACATTTCCTGTGTTTAACCTCAACCCTTGAGGAAGTCTTTTGAATTAAATGATCCAGTGCTGTTTTCTAGGTAAATTAGAAAAGTATTGTTTGCTGACATTTTTGTTTCTGTCAGTGCAACTCAGTTGTTTAATTCATGACCTTTTCGATTCATTTCCTGCATGCTTCTTGAAGTTGTAATGCAGGTTTAAGCCACTAGATGGCGACCTGTGTACTGAATCTGAACCACCCACCACTCTCTCCTAGTTTTGGTCTCTTTGTGTTAATTCTCTTTCATTACAATTGTACTGGGGGTGAATTTCTATTTAATCATATATAAGTGTTTGGATAACTTTATATACTATGTGAAATTGTGGGCGTGGACCCGTTGAGTGACAGATGGAGGCCGGAACTGTCTCACCTGTGTCAGCTCACATCACCTGAACAGGACCTTTCGGCTGTTTACGTCTTGTTTGTGCCTTTTCCCCCCACAAATGCTTTCCTCATGTCCTGTCCACGTGAACTGTGAACTTTACCTGTCTGTCACTCTTTACAGGAATGCACACCTGATCTGGGCTGCCTTCAGATGCCTGAATTCATCGCACCAGGCCTTCAGCTCTGAATGTAAACCTCCCTCATAATCCTCAAACACAGCCCTGAGTCCACGGGAGTCTATAGCTCCATTCCTCTTCAAACACTCCCCTAAGCATCTTTTTTTTTTTGGAAAGGAGAGATAGTTTGCGATAGATGGATAATAGAGATCTTTTTCAAGTGCTGTGTTTCGTTCTCCTCACCTCGGGGGGCCACAGATTACTTTTCTTTTACACCCTCCTCGGTGCTGAGACTTAAAACTCTTTCTTTCCTCCACTTCTCCAGACTGTTTTGCAGCTTATGTTCTCACTCTGTGCAAGACAGACTTCCATTGAAAAATCTGAAGCTTCATAGTGGAATATTTATCTCTAATTTATGGACCCAACATTATGCAGCATGTTGTTCACATCCAGCCAATCAAGTGTCAACAGTGAGAGTGCATAGGAAATGAAATCACAGGTGTAACACTCACACTTCTACTATGAATATTCATAGCAGAAGTGAAGATGAGCATCCTATAGGAACAGGTTGCATGCAATCTCCCACAGAAAGGTCACTGAAAACATGCATGAGTATATTCACGGTTGCAGCGTATATCAGTGTGTTACTTGATCTTTTTGTATTATTTCATCATATATTCATGTGCAGCTGTTTTTGTACTTTTTGCACAAGTCTTTCAGAGTAGTTAATTTGCTCTTGTGGAAGTCTTGGCCGTCACCGGTTACGGGAGCCGCGTGGTGAGCTTGGAAGCGGATGCTAGCCGCTATCACTAGCGGAAGTTAGCGTCGAGCTAGCGGCTGTTAGCCGTGGCGGATCGCATCCGCCGCTAACACTCGCTAGCATCCGGGACAGCTAGCGGGGCTAGCAGCCCTCTTGCTCGTGCTGCACGGAAGTGCACCTGCATGATGATCCAGCCTGTCATTGGCTGGAGAGAAAACTCCATGCTTTCCACCCGGAAACGACCCCGTGCACAGCAAACAAAGCAAAAGACCACAATACAGGCGGATGGAAGAGGCTCTGCAGAAACAAGCACCACCACACAGGACTGGAAGCCCATAGGTGATGAGTAAACCGGATTTCGTTTGTATAGTGTTTATTATGAGCAAAAACCCAACACACGTAATGATTCCTGTGTTCTGGTTGCAGCTGCTGCGGCTGCTGGGACTGTGCATGGCCACCGGGATGGAAAAGAGGAAGCCATCAAGTAAGACTCCTACTTCCCTTTCTGACTGACAGCTGTCAGTCTGGACTATATTGATGGTGTTTCTAGACCATTTTACGTTCACATATAAATGTAAATATAGCATCAAATCTCTCTCTTCTGCAGGATGTGTTCATGATCTGTTTGGACACTGTGAAAGCTGGACGCCCGGACACGCCTGCAGGGGACGGATCAGATTTAAAGGTTGGTGATGTTTCTGGATGAGAAGTTGAATCCAAAAGTTTTTTTTTTAATCTGTGGCTGTAAAACTTGCATATTGCAACATTTGTAGCTCACTTCTGCAACATGCAAGGTTGCACAACAGTGACTCATGGTGCAATGATTGCTGTTGTGCTGATGTGTGTGTTTTTGGTTGCATTGGTGCATTTTGGGTGTGAGGCTATCTGGGAGCGAAGGAGATGGGAATCCAGCCTAGACAAATGTGTGTTACAATCAATTTTACCTGGAGAGAAGAAGAGACAAACAGAAATTGAACCCAGCGCTGCAGCGATGCTGTGATGTGTCTCTGTCTGAGGATGACGGCGGGGGGGGGGGGGTCCTCAATAACGCAGGTCAAAGGTTTCTCTGGACGTTGTTGCAGGAGTCTTGTGTTGCGCATACAGATAGAGAAATGAGATGTCTGTCCAACACACACACTCAATCTCAATCTCGCTCAATCTCACAATCTATAGATCTTTCTCAGCTCTTTTAGTATGTTCAGTATTGATAAGCTTGATCCATGTCACTGCTCAGGAAAGATGTTTGGACCTGATGTGTGATGTGAGAGCTGGTGTCATAAGAGCCTCGACTCTTCTTCTCCGGAATAATCCGAGTAGTTTAACCCACACCTGCACAAGATGATGATTAAGTCTCCTGACTGAGCCAATGTGTAAAAAAGTTCTGTTAGATCAGATTAATTACGGCGTCTCTGTGGGATTTCTGTAGGTTAAAACACTGAAGTGGGATGTGTCAAGTGCTCGCCGCGCCTCCTGGGACCCCCTGTGTGTATTCTCTCCTTTGTCTCCGAGCGGAAATAATCCAGTCCACAGATTCAAGTGTTTAGTCGACTGTTCGTCCTGTCAGCAGAGAATGCTAATTTCATTCCCTGTCGAGAGAGACTGAGACTCCCCGAAGGATTTGACCCCAGAAACAACCAACTCTAATCCCTTTCAGTTATTATCTGTTGTTTGGAGCGAGCGTTGTCGAGTGGACTCTTCATCGTGATGCAGCCATAATCAGCTTTCATTCATTTGCTGAACACATGAAGCTCTGAATGGTTATTTTTGGTCATTGTGGAGCATCTTTCGAGGATATTTTGCTTCTTTTTTGTGTCTTTGTGATCGTCATTTGTCTCTTTGTGGTCAGTTTGCGTCTTTTAAATGAGAAATATTCATATTTTGAACGTCGTGGGCTCAAGTGATTTGTCTGATTACACAGGTTTTGAAGAATCATCTTTTCAATCGAGGATCTCTTCCCCAATAAAATCCTGATCAATACTACAATCATTTGATTTCCTCTCAAACCCACAGAAACCACCGCAGTAGAGACGGTGTGATAAAGATCTCTCGGTTGTTGTTTATTATGTGGTTTATCATCCCATAGTCACATCGATGGATCAGTCTAATCCCACATGTCTCACTGTCAACACATTCACTTCTAATTACAACAGCCATTGAAGCATCTGATCAGTAATCTGCAATAATCTGTAATGGATTACATGTTGAAAGTAGCCGGGGGGTCCCAGCCCATAAATCTGTCTTGATGCTCGCGGTCTCTGGGCTGGCGGTGATAAGGGTTAAGCTGTATTGAAGCTGGATGGATGCAGAGATCAAAGTCGGCGGTCAGAGCCTCAGAAAAATCCCACAAATCGTCCTCTCCTGATAAAATACTTGATGCTGCTGTACGACCGCAACCGGCAGCCTGAGGGCCGGGAGCCTCCGGGAGCCCCCCCACACCCACCTCCCCTAAAAAACAACCTGTTCCTGGTGCAGATTGAGTCATCCACTGACCCCTCTCCACTTTAATATTTATCTTTATCTATGTATCTAAGGAACTTTATCTATATATTATTTATGTCTCTATATATTTATGCTAATAATTTCTCGTCACAGTACAAACCCCATGATGTTAGTGAGTGCTGCTGTCAGGATGATGTGGAGTTTCGGTCTTGTATCAGTTGTGGCGTTGCTGCTCTGACTGGAGTCTTTACATATCCAGGGCTATAGGAGTTTGCGCTGTAAACGCATGTTATTGTATTGTACTCTCCCGCTCTCTCTTCACCTGTCAATCACCATCGTCATCAGGATAAATTGGATGTTTCTCCAATATTGTCATTGATTCGTTTCTATCTCGGCCCGACACACTGGAGCATTGAACAGCCTCCACTATTGATCTGCAGGCCTATTAAACCCTCCTTGGGAACAACATGCTATTTTTTTATATATATAGATATATATGTGTGTGTGTGTGTGTGTGTGTGTATGACTTTTATTTAACCAACATGAATCAGTTCTTTTGGCTGAGAGAAGAGAAAACGTGTCACCTTGTAGCAGACCAGACTGAGGCCGTGGACGAATCAGCTGGGAGGATTTCTAATGATTTCATTTCTCCCGGACTTTCCATACGTTCGGCCGGTGACAGGCGGTTGTCATGGGTTATCGTAGGGTTTTATTCAGCAGCTGTATTCCTGTCCCCTGTTTGACTTCTCCCGGTGCAGGTGCTGCATTCGTGGCCTTTATCTTTGCCAGCAGCAGCAGAAACCGGCCCCTTTAATGCCACATCTGACCAAAGGGCTGCAGAAATGTCAGGCAGCCAACGGCCGTGAAACACACACACACACACACACACACACACACACACACATTCCCCTTTTGTCTTCAAAAATAATGTATGAAATCTTCCGCTGTTTTCCTCTGCTGAAAAATTATTCCCCTAAAAAAAAAAAAAAAAAAAAAAATGCAGCGGATCTTTGTGACCTTTGACCTTTGCACGATCATGCAGACATGTAAACGATGGCCATTCTTTTACCACCGTCTGTTATTTAATGATCAAAAACCCCACTTTTTTGTGGCGTTGAATATTGAAAAAGACAAACATGTCAATCATTTCCAGCACACTGAAAGGTGCTGGGTTTATTTTGTGTGTGGAAACGCAGCCCTCAACATTGAATTAAACCATTTATTTAACATGTAAGTGCAGCGGTGTCATTTTAAAAGGTGCATTCAGACTCCAGTCTCATGCAAAGGTACCAATGTTACGCTTTACTGTAAAATAAAATTTTAAAATCCGCATTTTATGTCAGAAAGTGAATGAGGAGCAGCAGGATTTTTCGACTGCAGCATGTCAAACCCTCAATAAATCAAAGCTCGGCAGCGGTAACGTGATTTATTTATTAAAACATGGACAATGACAGTTTACTGGGAACACAAGACCATGGGAGAGTCTACTGAATATGCCACTCACTGTGTTACAAGTATAGGCTGTTAGAAAGAACCTAAACATAATGGGACGCACAAATCATTGCAATAGGAAAATGTGATGTACTTGCTCAGTATTAGTGTTTTTTTGTTGCCGTGCACAGAGCTGAAGGTGTCAGGACAGACCGCTGGGATGAAAGCAGACGCGGTGTACCAGTGCCATTGCTGAGGAAAACACAGAAAAAAGTCCCCGTGTGTATTCTCTCGCGTCTCTAAAAGGGCAACGTGTCGAGGAATAACTTATCTATTATTGCAGGTGGCGGCACCAGGTCCTCGAGCTTCAAATAGAAAATCCTCTGCAGGCCTTGGATGCACAGGGTGCGGAGTTCAGGCAGCTTCTCTAAAAGTCTGGAGAGATGGTTGGACCAGCAGCTCGAGCTTCCGTCGGCGCAGATCCCTCCGTCCTTGAAGCACTTGACGATGCTGTTCTGCAGCTCCTCCACCTTCTTCGGTTCCTTCAGCCCGTGCCTCTCTGCGGGTCCGTAAGTCACATTTCACACACACATATGAGACGGTTTACAATCATGCACAGCAAATGGGTTGACGAGTTAGATTAGGCGTCTCACCGGTGACCAGGGCGAGGGCGCATATGCAGGAAAAGGTGGAGACGTCCAGGTTCATCCTCTGTAGGTTGCTGGAGAATTCAACAATGCTGTCAATCCACTCCCCGAAGCCCCTCATGCACTGGAGCCGGTGCCACACCGACCCATCGCAAAGATCAGTTTCCCGTCCTCGGGGCTGGATCTGAAACGGAATGACAGCTCGTGCTGAAAGTGCAAAGCTGAGAGGCAGAGGTGGATATAAACTGTTTGGTCAGACTGTTATAGAGAGATTGATGCAGGGGAACCTGTCAGATGGCCTCGGCATGCATCCATTATCAGATACAGAGATTCATCTATATTTCAAAACAAGGGCACAGCTTCAAATGTGAAAAGGTCTTCTAACCCACCTGTCCTTAGTGTCAAAGCTGATAGAAAGTGCTAATGTTTATTGATTGATCCATTGGTAAACATCTTCATATGCAGTGTACCGGCTGCCATGACTGCTCGGTTCTTTACCTGTATGAGAGCCGTAAGACAAAGAGCTCCAGGAAAGCTGAATAGAAGAGAAGGTCCTGGTCGTGTTTCGTCAGGGAGCTAAATCCTGGGATCCTCTGCGCCCACCCTCGGATCACCTCCATGGATCTGGTCAGGAGGTCGTAGAACTGCCGGACGTGCTGCGCGTCGTCTCCCCCCGGACTGCCGGGACTCCCCTTGAACTGCGGCGAAAGGTCACCAGTGACATCAGGAAGGCAAACCCATCAATTACAGCTACTGGTGCTAACGTTATATCAGGCTAGTGGAGGAATAGCTGCAAATTACTTTGGAGTAGTCGAGGCGGGAGGGTGTAGGGTTCGACTCCACATGCGCCCTGACGAGTGCGCTCAGGAGGGCGCTGACAGGCGAGGGCGAGTCCGACAGAGCTTTAGGTTTGGACGGCAGCCGACCCCTGCGACCTTTCAGACCGTCCGTCCTCACCACTGCGGAGCACGCAGAGGAACAATCAGTGTCAGTGACATTGGTGAAAGCTGCTTTCACAGAGTGTGTGTGGGGGGGCAGGGGGGGTGTTTACCTTCTTTGACCATCCCCACTGCAAGGCACTTCTGGAAGCGGCAATATTGGCATCGGTTCCTCCTGCGTTTGTCCACGGGGCAGCTTTTGGCAGCCAGACACACGTACTTGGCATTTTTTTGCACTGTGCGCTGCATGAAGACGGGAAAATAGATCAGTGTTCAGAATATTAAAAAACACAACACCTGCAATGTTTACCCAACTGAGACTATAGATAATATCCAATTTGAAATTTAACAACATACATTCTTGCAATTATAGAGTATATAACATAATGAAAGTTTTCTAGTGCCATTTCAAAGGCCATTAAATCACAGTATTGGTCTCTGTGGAACTAATGTCCTATTGTTCTCAATGGATACTTTAAATGGCAAATAATTATCAGAAGCCTCTGCAGGAGCCTTTTGGGAGGTGCCCTGCAAAGATGCATGAAGAAATCAACAAGAGGAACCATGCAGAACAGTAATATTGTCATTTAATGTCGTAAATAAAAGCTATCCGAGTGGATCTTTGCAAATTGCTCCACATGCAGAGCCTTAAACGGTCCTGAAAATTAACAGCAGCACCTTTGCTCCTGTGGGCCATGTGAGGCAGTATAAGGCATTCAGCAGGCGGACAGGGCAGTCTGGGTAAACACAGGGTCGTGGTCATTCATAATTTGGAGACTCGCCCCCGGGAATCTCCCTCACAGGGAGGAAGGCAGGGGTTTTTGATTCATGGCACGTCGGTGGCAGTTTCCATCCATTTGGCCCTTAAACGCACGTGTCGAGGGATCAGAACGTGCGTTTGAAGTATAATGTCCAATTTAGGAGGCCAGTCAGGGGTCCCAGAGGGGTTTTTACATTGTAACCTATTACTCCAAATGTTTCATTGTGGCCATGTGGAAAAGTGAATGTTTTCACATTTTGCCAGAATTGAAAGCTGCCTGTAAAAAGTGTCATGTTAATGCAACTACAAGAACAAACCTTGAAGAAACCCTTGCAGCCCTCGCAGGTGCGCACCCCGTAGTGCTGGCACGCGGCGTTATCCCCGCACACCGCGCACAGCCCCTCCGTGCTCAGCGGTCCTCGGCCGGGCGCAGAGGAGGTCTGGTAGTCCATAAAGTGGTGAGTGTGGGCGAGCTGGAGCGGGTGAGGGAAGCCCACGCCGGGCTGCTTCCGCAGCCCCCCGGAAGCCAAAACCCCGGGAGCGTCCAGCGGCTGGTGCGCTCCGGCCGCGTCCAGGTGCATGGACACGTGGAGAGATCCGTCAAATTTCATCTGGCAGGTGGACAAGCTCTGTCCACCGTGCTGCGCGTGTTTGAGGGATAAGAGAGAAAATCTGGATAGTGCGCTTTTCCTGTGCGCCGCCGCCAAATAGTCCTGTCGGAAACTGTACAGAGAGCCGGACTCGTCCCAGATGTGTCCCGGCGGAGTTTGGAAGCTGGACGCGATGGGGGTGTGAGGTGAGGGAGAGCGGTAGTAATAAACAGACCCCGGGGAGGCGAGGAGCTCGTCCGCCTGGTGCGAGGGATGCTGGCTCGGCTGATAGCGCGGGCACCCGTGCGCATCCTCCACCTTGACGCACGGGAGCTCCCCCTGAACCGACATTTGGAAGAGGCACGGGGGCTTCACGTCGTACCCGGAGCCGTAAGAGTCCGCCAGAGGGCCAAAACCGGGTCCCGACGCCGCAGCAGAGATTTCACTGTTAGTAAGGTCCATGCTGAACTTGACAAACTCCGGGGTGAGGAAGTCGCAGGTGCGCTCTCCGCCCGCGCTCTGAGACGCCGGGCTGGCTCCTTGTGGAGAGGATCCGCACTGGGTCTGGACGCACGGCATGGTCACTGCAAACATGGACACGGAGAAGTCAGTGGGATGTGGACAGAGCGTGCAAAGGAATATTTTGCATGCCTAATGTATGTGCGACCTGTTGGACTAAAGAATTCACTGGTTGAAAGAGAAACACGAAGACGTATTTTTGCGTAAACGATGCCATGCACAAAAACCTGAATTAAATATGTCATTACCTTTAGGCTTAAGTTGGCTTTTGTTTCAGAGGATGTTATTTCCCGCGATAAATTTTCTGGTATGAAACAAAAAACATCAGAGCATCACTTGCAAGATTGTACTCTAGATTTCTGCACAAAGCAGCTGAGGAAAAAGTGGAATATAAATACCTCAAAGCTCTTTCCAGCGCAGAAGAAGAGTGATAAATAATCCCATCTCTGCCGCGAACAGAAAAGTCCACTCACTGTCTGGAGAGCAAAGGAAATGACTGTTCACTTCTCCCACTCGCCGGCTCGCAGACTGACTGCCAGTGACACCGACAATGTGCTTTTGTTTACGTGGTGCGCACCCTGTGCCAAACCCTATTACGCACAAGCCACTGAGGGGTGGAGTGGTGTGTGTGTGTCTCTCTGTGTGAGAGTGTGTGGGAGCCTTTGACTGTGTGGGCACAGAAAGTAGCTCATGCAATTTGGAAATAATGCTCGTGGCCCACTTTCTTGCAGTCTGCGTCATATTGTAGGCATTTTATTGTTATTTAATAATCAATTGGAACCGCGGCTGCTGATGTGCACATGCAGTTTAATCACTGACAATCAGTATGTTAATCACTATTTAGCAATAATTCCACATATTTTCAGTCTGAAATATTAAAATGTCTATTTTCGTGCTGCACACTGTTCCCCTGGGCAGGTTTATGTGACCCTCTGTGCTCATTGTGTGTCTGTGTAGTCCCCTCGTGTTACTGATCGTGTCATTCAGTGTTGATTTTGCATCTCTTTGTCATTGTTCTGAACCATTTGATAATAATAATAATGACTTTACATTTGTTGTGCACATTTCATTGAGGAAATGCAGCACAATGTGCTTTTCAACAAAAAAAAAGGCATATGCCTGCATGCAGTTGATGCACAGGAAAAGCAAACATCAAAGCATGTTATTTTGCATAACTTTGTTGTTGTTTGGGGGCTTTTCTGTAGTCCTTTGTGCCGTTCTTTAGCTCTTCCGGTTATGTTTTGGAGGTGAAACCCAGGAATAGCTGCGCTCGTGCCCGACAGGCTCGCTCAGAGACCGATCCGTTGCTGTAAGACAGAGGAAACGACAGCTGGTGGCACTTCTTTCTCTTTATTATTATCCTTAGGGAAGGAGGGATGCAGGAGAGTCCAGTGTTGTGCAACGCGGCTCTAACCTTACGTCAACAACGTGGCTCCGCCTCAGCTCGAACGCCATTGGACGTGCTCCTGCGAGCGCAGCGTTCTCATTGGCTCTCCGCGACGTCACTCGCCGCGGGGGGCTCCGCTTCCTGGTTGTATCTGTCAAACACAGACAACGGCTCGGATAGCAACCGATGTCCTCAGTCGCCGCCCTGCATCGCTCCGAGCGAGGTTTATTCAGCCACTAAACAAGAAATCCTGTAAGTGGGAACGTCTGTTGTATCACCCGGTGTTTTTTTTTTTTTTTTTGACGGTTTTAAAACCGATATGAGCAACATTTAAGCCCGTGTTTGTTGGCGTAGGGCCAAAAAAGCGGAGCAACATCTGCAAGTTTCTCCTTGCTAGTACCTGTGAAATAATAAGCTCTCCTCCTCATCTAAAAGCGAAGGACACGCCAGATTAACGTGTATGATTGCTGTATTAAAAACGGTTCAAAGTGAGCTAGATTTCCCCGGTAACGTTAGCCCTTCCTGTCACGTTGAAGAAGTCGTCTTTTTATAACGTAAAGAGCTTATTCGTGCCTGTTAAGACGAAGCTCGTTGTTGGTGTTTTCCTCAAAGACCAGACTGGGCTGAGGTTTTAATCCACAGCAAGATGTCAGATTAAAACAACACCGACTTCCTCTTGTGTGGTGACAGTCATATAACAATACAGCAATCTGGGATCGTAAATCCTCATAGTGTAATTTCCTCCTTTGTGTCAGGACTGGTCGCCTTAACAGGGAGAGACCTTGTTGAAAAAGCAGAAATGTAAATGGAGGTTTACCACGTGTTTCTTAAAAACCAAGGAAGCCCCCTCCTTTATGACATCCTCTGCTGACTCATAATGAGTCTGCGGGCTGATGTAGGTGAAGGCTCAGTGATCAGTGTGTGAATGAGGATGAAGATGAGGAGGAAGAGGAAGTGGGGATGCCCTGGCATCGCTACAAAGAGGAAGAGTCAGATTTTTTTGGTTATGTCACTCATTTGTTACTCAATGTCACTCTGAAGCATTATAACCAGTCCTGTGGTTCATCCGGCTGAACTGCACCCATCAGCTGAGCCCTGTCACCAGGCTCCTATGGGCTAATTATTGTCATATTTGGCCTTTATATGGTGTCTAGTAATGAGCAGCCTGTGTGAATGTGAAAGGGTGTAAAAGCCCGTGGTATGTCACTGAGTGTTGGGAGGCCGCTGCACAATGTAGAGGCTGAAACAGTTCAATTATAGTGCTGAGCGTGGCAAAGGTGAAGTAGAAATGTAAATAAAAAGCTGTTTTCATTCAACAAAAAGACGCTTCTAGGGCTTTGCACTCAGCCTTTGGTCCATGTAGAAATGTGTAATGCATAATGAGCACTGGAAAAACTGAGGTGGCGAATTACTATTTCAACCATCAGGAGACACGATAGCTCCTTTTTAAATTCTTTGTTTTAGATATGCAGAGAGAGAGAGGGAGCTATAGTCGTTTCAGTCATGCGGTCCTTCAGCTTCAGCACTTAACACAAGCAGTTGTGCTACGATAAACGACACCGTGCACTTTCAGCCCTGTGGACACTTTGCATTAACGACTTTACAACAAGCAGTAAAAGACTTTTTTTTTTTTTGCACTAAACTCGAGATAAGTAAATATTTGCCTGGGCTCGGCCCCCGCACGCTCATTTAGTCAGCTGTACGGAGTGAAAAACAGTGAATAATTTGGTCCGAAGTTGAGACTGATGCTTGTTTTTCAGCGCCGACACCATGGCGTGTTACTTGTAATAGGTCATTTGTTCGACCAAACTGCTTATTGACATTTGTGCCATCTGTAGCTGTGTTTTATTAAAATGCATTAGAATCTGCTTCGGCGTATGCCACTCCCAGGAAACCTTTACTCAAAGTGCATTACAGTGGGAATGCAAATAGTTTTTTTTGGGGCCGCCCCTGGTGGGAATTGAGTTCCCTCCGCCCAGCCAGGCCGGGCTGGTATCATGTTCTGCTCATTATGGAGCACAGGGTCATTGTGAAGAAATGGGAACAGTTGCTTAATACTGAACGTATTATTTTTCTGAGAAGATGATGCTGCAGACTTTATTATCTCCGTCTCTTACCTTTTGATTCTTCCTGTATCCCTGCAAAGTATGAAAACCACGCGTGATCTGCAGAATTCCTAATCAGTCACTAACAGCATCGCACACAAAAGTTAATTATCAAAGCACTGGTGATAAAGGATCGGTTTTTATGATTGATTAAGATGTCAGTTCAGGTTTTCAGTTGATCAATTTGTCTGATCATGTTGTGTTTTAAATGTCATAATGAAAACAAATGGCCATCACAGGTTACCAGAGGGAAGGTGGTGTCCTTTACCTGCATATTTAATCCTGCAATGAACTTTGTTTAAAGTTGATTTATCAAGATAGGACACAAAAAGTAAAAGTTTGAAGTCGTTTTTCAGGAAAGTATGTGAAGTATTTGTCGGTTCCTGCTTCTCAAGTGTAAAAATGACCTTTCTCTACAGGTTTTCAGATCCAAACAAGACATGGTAATGACAATAATAGTGAAGCTGCAGCTATAGACTAAGATGTGTGATCTATTAACATGGTGACAGTTTGTAAAAGTTTGTGTTCATCCTACACCACAGGTGATATAATCACACACCGGCAGCTTTCCTCTGCCTCTTCACTTCTTCACTTGTCCCGCTTTTGCAACACCCTCCACCCCACCCTCCCCTCCTTAGCTCCCTCCCTTGAGCTCGCATGCCTCCTTCACATGATCACCTGCCCTGCCGCAGCCTTAAAACCCCGGGCGTCCCTGCTCTGGCTCCTCACTGCACTTTTACTCATCTCCGCAGGGCCAATGGCGTTCAGGAGGGCTCTGAAGAAGACGGCGATCATAGGGGGCGGGGCGGTCGCCACGGTTTTCGGCCTTTCGCACCTAATCGAGTACAGAAAGACGCAGGTATGTTGATGACAGATGTGACTTCTACCCTGGCAGCTGTTAAACTCTTAAGATAAACTTTATTCGCATCTGTAGATTCTGTCATGAATCAAGTAGCGTTCCTCTTCTCCTGCATAAAGTCTACTTAGAAGGGAGGGACGGTTTCTCAGGGCATGTCCCATCTAGATTCAGGAATGCGTTTGCCTTTTGCAGGAGACATTAGTCGTGCACTGGAGTGTAAACAACACAGACATCTTGGTAAAATGAACATATTTCCTTGTATGAGCAGGTTTTTCATCAGCATCCAAATGCTGTTCTACTGCTTTCTGCTGTGTGAGAATATGTCATGTTAATTTGGGAACAGAGCATCTTGAGCCCAGGAAAGGTGTGGCTGGTTTTCTATTTGGCCTTTTGTTTGTTTTATAGGAAGAGATTTATTGAGCTCCTCCTATGTCTATGTGTTTGAGGCTACACCAGCTATAGGCCTACTCAGCTTAGTAAACAGACTCTGGTGACAGAAGAGAAGTTAAACTGTTGTGAACACTGAAAATGCCTGACCAGAACTTTAGAAACAGGGTTTTCCTCTCAGTTCTGGAGCATTTAAGACATTATTTCATATTCTGTGGATTTTCAAGTTCCTCACTTGTTTTTATTGGTTCATCCATTCATCACTCACTCATTTTCTGTTGCTTATCTAGGTTGTTCTTCTGTCACACACATCTTAAGTAAAATAAAACAAAAGCCACTGAAAATGATGAAATTATATTCTGTGTGCTACTGAGAAGTTACTTCCAGTCAGTGTAATTTGGTAAACAGGGTTTGAATTGGTAGCATTAAACAGTATCCAGATGGAGTACTTCTCCAAATGATGTCGAGCTGCTTTACAGAGTCTGTGGACGAGGAATGACAAAAACTCAGGTGCTTTTAGAACAATAGGCAAAGTGTTACTGGTAGTCGAGGACTGACATTAGCGTCCTGCCTCATGACTGGGAGCACTGGCCTCGCAAGACTCAGCTATTTGTCTAATTGTCAAGCCTCGGCCGCCGATGGTCATCAAGCAGACGGAAATAACCACACGCCTCGGCCTTGTTTGAGATGGACAAGCAGCTGTGTTTCCCGCCGACCTCTGACCTGACGAAGGCCTATTTTAGGCATGCCGCACCACCACATACCAGACTTTATGTGACTGTACAACCTAATGTGAACTCTGTTTTGTGTCCCGGCCCCGATATCGTCGTCTCTTGCCCGTCGTCGTCCGCTCCACCAAGCATGGATTGGTAAGCAAGAAGTCGACGCTGATGAAATATAATTATTTTCACAATAGTTTGTAATCATGCATGCGTCTAATCCCAGTAATTGCAACGCTGATGAGATGAATGTCCGTCTTGTCTCCTTTAGCAAGGGCATATGGTTTGGAGAAGATTTCAAGACAGCGGCCGATTGGCTATTAGCATGGGGCTTTGCTGTGCCATTCACTGACTTAACTTGATTACGGGAGGCACGCTGGGTCTTAATTCTGTCGCACTGTTTGTCTGTACGCATCATCAAAAATAGACAATGATTATATCATCGTCTTGTTTGCGGTTTGCAGGCCTAAATTACGAATGCCTGCTACCATTTGCAAGTCAAATGCCGCGCTGGCTTCAAAGCAGCTTGATGCAATCATTTAACCTGAGCTGCTAAGTAGAAAAAATGAATAAATATTTCATCAGAAGTGAAATCCCACATCCTCCTCTCAGAGTGAACCTGTGTTTTTTTTTTATTGTAGTTGTGATTATTGCTTCAAATGAATTATTTTGCTAATCAAACAATAGGTGTCAATGATGCTCAAAGACTGGAATTTGATATATTTTGTGCGGAGCTGAGCAGCATGTTGCAGCAGGTTGTAACCCTTTGAAAACTTTGCTTTGCTACTAATCACATCATGATTATGTTTTTTTTTTTGTTTTTTTTTTTGCAGCAGCACTTAACTTGGAAACTTAAGGTGAAATGAGACATTATAAGCACGTTATTATGTCAAGAGCAGCTTCAAGTAGTGTCAAGTAAAGTATCAGAAGCTGTTATATCATGGAATATCAGCCTACTTTATTATCAGGGATGCCACTGTGGAGGCAGCATTATCATGTTTCAGCTGTTTTAGAGTTAAATCTGGTATTAACAACTGTAAATCTCCAAACTTACGACAAAAAAGTGGCAAAAATAATATTTTAAAGTTCAGAATTGTTCTTTTTATGATGTGATTACATATTAAATGTAGTATCCAGCATTTGCAAGGCTAAAGCCAGTTATATATTAGTAACCTAATGCAGTAAGAAGCTAAAATATCATCCATCGACATCATGGTCATAATTCTTCTGTACATACATTATGTTCCATCCGTTACAACACAATAAGAAGGCATGCAGCCGTATGTCTTACAGTGATGTCATTACACACTGAATCCATAATGTATGAGAATGATTGCAAGTCATCATGTCATGTTATTTTATGAGGTGATTAATGTAAGAATAATGCATGAACACATTACGCTGTGAATGTGTATGCAGTCCGTGTACTTATAATGTCTCGAAACACACCTCAAGGAAAGTGTTGCTGCATTTAAAATAGAGATTTAACATAGGAATTAACATTAAAAAACACAACTGAAGGAAATCAAAGTCGCTGAAGCTGCTGTGCTCATTGTGTTTGTGTTGGTGTGTGTGTGTGTCACATCCAGGCCCGGTTAGCCCACGTGGCTGCAGAAGCGGAGCTGAAGGTTCCCTACGCCGACGAGCTTCCCTCCCGACAGGCCCAGCTCGCGGCGCTGACAACCACTGAGGAGTTTGATGTTCTGGTCGTCGGAGGAGGGGCCACGGGCGCAGGATGTGCCTTAGACGCTGTCACACGCAGTAAGATCGCTGGCGACAGCTCCCATCCACTTTCGCAACACACCACTCTCCTGGGATGTGACAGGTTTAGGAAGGAGACACCTCAGAGTTTATAATGATCTCACTTGTTGCTGATGCTGAAAATACACACAAGTTATTTTCTTTTGAACAAAGTGGAATAAAGAGAAGCTTTTAAGGCACATGACTGTTAAACTGTACCAGTGTGTTAGCGTTTCATGCATGACTTTCCTCAGACCTCAAGACTGCCCTCGTGGAGAGAAGCGACTTCTCCTCAGGGACCAGCAGCCGGAGCACCAAGCTCATCCACGGTGGAGTCCGGTATCTTCAGAAGGCCATCATGCAGCTGGACTACGAACAGGTTCCTCCTCATCATCTTTTTTTTTAATACTTCATCTTTGCCTCAACCCAACGCTGTTCTTGTCTCATCATCTTCAATGTCGTTCTCAGTACATGATGGTGAAAGAGGCCCTGCACGAGCGAGCCAACCTCCTGGAGATTGCGCCACACTTATCCGCGCCGCTACCCATCATGCTTCCCGTTTACAAGTCAGTGTCAGACTCCTAGAAGAAGAAAGATGAAGAACTGCAGTGGCATTGAATTTCTGTCTAACTTCTATCACTGTTAATTCCCCAGATGGTGGCAGTTGCCTTACTACTGGGCAGGGATCAAGATGTACGACCTGGTGGCCGGGATCCAGTGCCTGAAAAGCAGCTACGTCCTCAGCAAGACCAAAGCCCTGGAGCTGTTCCCCATGCTGAAGAAGGACAAACTGGTTGGAGCCATTGTCTACTACGACGGTGAGTCCGTGTTGTCACGCAGACTCGACCATGTGTGGACAGTAATCGCGTTTCTTGTTGATTCATTACTGAGCTCTGTATTTTCTGTAAACACGAACAAAGCAGCTGAGTCAGTCTCACTGTTTTCCCTTCTTGTTCCTGCTGACGAGAATGAACATGAAGTACAAGAGCAGAATGGTTTAAAGCACATCACACTCTGGTTTTATATACAGTTTATATACAAACGTGTGGTTAGAAATCAGAGTTAGGAAAAGCTCCACAAAACGCCTGAGAAACATCACATTTAAAATCATGTGGATTTCAGACGGGCTAAAAATATCATGCTCTCATGCACTCAACCAGTTCATTTGCTCAGTTAACACAAGGTTGTAGCTCTTTTTAGGTGAAACTGGTTTGTTTGTCATATTGTAGAAATAGTATAGAAATGATGAGATGGAGCCAAGCAGGAGATTAAAGATCAGATTCCATTAGAACAGGCCTCAGATGTAAATCTTGCCCCGTGGCGCTCTCGTGTCCGCTGGTCCCTGGTGGAATGTGTTGACAGGCTGGTAGGATGCCCTCTCCTCCCCCCGTGGCAGTAAAGGTTGCGTGTTCCCCCGGATGGGTGCTGAGGAGAGCCAAACATATGCTGAGTGGCCAGCTGAGCGTGAGGAGATTCGTGCCTCCGGGCACCGTTTCCTTTTTTCCGCCACCAGCTTTGTGTCTGCAGGTGATGTGTGTGTTACTGTTGATCCGATGTCTTTTATTTATGGTATTCAACAGTTTGATAAAATTATACATCACATTTTAAAAAATTAAAGATTATTTTCTCTCTGAGTGTAAAATCTAACTGGATTTTCTGCAGCCTGCAAAAAGCAAAGAGCATTTCCTTGGTGCAAAGCAGCATATGTTTGATTTCCTCCTCCTCCTCCTCCCACTCCCCACCATCATCTGCTCTGAGGGGGGACGGGGCCGGGATGGTGGAGGGGTGGGGCGTCTTTTCTCCAATTACGCCGTCTGGAACAATCACGCCCGTGACATTTCGAAATCTGACCTTCTCTCCCGGCGGTGTAAAACGCCGAGGAGCGACGTCGCCGTCGGTCGGACCAGCTGAGCAACAGCTATTTCTCCCGCTGTCTTGGTTACCGCTGCTCCCGCTGCCGCCAACAACAGCACAGGCTCTTTTTATGCTCACAAAAGAATGCGTGGGCCTAATCCTCTGGTTTCGAATTAGCTGGGTGGTCAATTTATTTATATGCTCTGGATGGCGTGAAAATGCAGCTACACTGTTTTATTACCAAGGGATGTTCCTAATATTTTGACCTTTTTCTTGTAGGAAGCACAAACAGTGTTTTACTATTTCATACTAAGACTCAGTTCTCAGTCCTGCAGTAAAATGAGTTTACATGTTGATAAAGTGTCTTTATTTTCTTTATCTTTTGTCTTATCTTTATTCAAAACTGAGGAAAAATAAGGAGAAAATTGAGGATGAGGTTCAGTAAAAAAGGGGATATAATAGTATGAAATCATAAAAAACATGATGCTGACTCAAGAAAACACACCTGTCAAGAAGAAAGAGTCAAAATCTAAAAGCAGACATTCAAAGATCAGAGATGAAGAATCTAAAATGACTAATGTTCAAAATGTCTCCATCGTCTGACAACATCACAGAGTGGCCCCGGCTTCCTCTCCTGTCCGTGCAGTGCTGCTCGACTTCACCTTTGTGTTTGTCCAGCAGAACGTGGTTTAGGAAACAAAGCTTGTTTTTATTTTTGCACACATTGTGAATCAGTCCGGGGTAAGATGTCCGGCTGAACGCTGACAAGGAAGCTGCCTGTAAACACAACACGGTGAAGACAATGAGCACACACAACATTAGAAAAATAGCTTGTACAATGGGAGACGGATTCCTCACACGAGCCACAGGGAGGAAACACAAAATCTCACCTTTTATAGGTTTTCAGAGAGCACACAAACAAAGTGAATAAACCACTGGACAGATAATGACACTCCTTCTTCTCTGTCTCCTTCAGGTCAGCACAATGACGCCCGTATGAACCTGGCCATCGCCCTCACTGCCGCCCGCTACGGCGCCGCCATCGCCAACTACACCGAGGTCGTACACCTGCTGAAGACGAAAGACCCCCAGACAGGCAAGGAGAAGGTGTGTGGAGCCCACTGCAGGGACGTCATCACAGGTGAGGCCGAGCACTGTGCTTAAAAGATTGATTCAGAATTAATTTTTAAGAGTGATTTGCTCAGACTTGAAGGTCAGTAGATGCCAGGGGTTAGCGAGAACGCCGGCCGGCTGTCGTTTCAAAGGGCTGAAATAATTTATCAAGTACTTTTCAAATGTTACCGGGTTGCTGGGAGACGATACAGAGGAAAAAATGTCCTGCATTTTCCTGTTTAGATTCAACTGTTGTTTCAGGAAATGGATCAAAACTTCGATCTGTTTGATTTTGGTCTTTTTTGACGTGACTCCCTCATCTTAACAGGACAGGAGTTTGACGTGAAGGCCAAGTGTGTGATCAATGCCACCGGCCCGTTCACAGACTCTCTGAGGAAGATGGACAACCAGGAAACGTCAAACATCTGCCAACCCAGCGCCGGCGTTCACATCGTCATGCCCGGATACTACAGGTGCTTTAAAACCCCTTTTCCCATGCATGAGCTCGTACATATTCATTCCTCTGTGTTTCCTCCATTCCTCTTTGTAAACACTAATCTGGCTAAACTATCATCTGACCTATACCTACATGCATAAGACACTCTCCTCTGGTTAAGATACAGCAGATCGGCAGAGTGGTTTTGTTGAAGTCGGGGGTTTTAAAGTTCATCGAAGCTTATTGAGCGAAACCCGAGGGAGCGTGAGCCCTTTGAACAGCGGCAGAAATGCCAACCACCTAATTCTCTTCCTCCTTTTCTCTCCTGTTCCTCCTGCCGCCGTCCTCCCCCCTCCCCCTCCTCTTCCTCCACCTTTCCTCCCTGCTATTTTCTTCCTCAGTAAACTCCTCACCTCCTCATTTGTTCTCCACCTTTTGTTTTTTTTTTCCATCTCCTCCTCTTCCTCACAGCCCTGCTTTCTTCTCCCTGACACAAATGCAGTAAATTTGAAATAAATCTGTCTTTGAATGAATGAACAACAGTCGCCAGTTGTCCCACTTGTGTTACCGTTGAATGAATGAACCGTCTCTTTGGTTGTTCTCCTGGACAGTCCTGACAACATGGGGCTGCTCGACCCGGCCACAAGCGACGGACGCGTCATCTTCTTCCTCCCCTGGGAGAAGATGACCATCGCCGGCACCACCGACACCCCCACCAGCGTGACGGCTCACCCGATCCCGGGAGAGGACGACATCAACTTCATCCTGAGGGAGGTCCGCAACTACCTCAGCGCTGACGTCGAAGGTACAGTCCCCTGCGGCTCTGAAACATGTTTCATGTTTTGAGGGTATGCAAAGCAGCAAGCCAAAATGCAAACATGTATCAAGTCTGGGATTTTATTTTATAGTCAAAGATCATATATGATGTTTCACAGGAAATTCAGAATTATTAATTACAACAGAGCTTGGTTTGTATACGGCTGTGTGTGTGTGTGGTGTACGCAGTGCGGCGAGGAGACGTGTTGGCAGCGTGGAGCGGCATCCGTCCCCTGGTCACCGACCCCAGCTCCAAAGACACTCAGTCCATCTGCAGGAACCACATTGTCAGCACCAGTGAGAGCGGGCTGGTCACCATCGCCGGTCCGTCCGCCTTTATCCGTCCTCAGCTTTTGGAGATCTTGACGATTTATTGATGATTGATGTCTTTCGCATTGACGCACATGTTTGTCTCGGTGCAGGTGGGAAGTGGACGACGTACAGGTCCATGGCTGAGGAGACTCTGGACGCAGCCGTCGTAGCTCACAGCCTCTCAGCTGAGCCTTGTAAGACCGTCGGCCTGATGCTGGAGGGGGCAAAGGGCTGGACGCCGACGCTCTACATCCGCCTGGTGCAGGACTACGGCCTGGAGATCGAGGTAAGAGGGACAAAGACGACAGCAGGAGGTGGAGGATCAAAAAACGAGGATTTTTAAGGAGGAGCTGCACATCTGAACTACTTTGTGACAATTTTAATGTCGTTTAGTTTAGTCTAGACAGAATTGGTTTCTAAAATACCGTCGCAGCGACCTCACTGTGACAGTCAGAGTTCAGGATGCTGCGCCTCAGTTAATTATTTCTTTAATCGCAGCTCTGCCTCCGAACAGTTCACCTCACTGAAACATTTTCAGCATGGCCAGGCGTAGACGATAGGAGACCTTTAACTACCTGCTCTACACAAGAACACACACACACACACACACACGGACACACACATTCATCTACTAACAACCCTGTGAAGCTGGCTCGCTCAGACACATTCGCTGTCATCTTCTTCTTCAGCAGCAGCAGTGGAGCTGACATTTCCACTACACAAAAGACTGGACACACGATGAAACGCACTGTATGCTCAACAATTTATCAATGGCATTAAATAAGGGCACATTGATTCACACCAGCTACATGTCATCTTTCCAATAATTAGCCTGAGCGTTTTCATTAAGTCCAATAGGACATTGTCTCATGAAGAAAAAGTACTTGTGCGCCGAGCGCCTGCGTTATACTTACTCCTCATTAGCAGCGTTCGGCACCGGCTCTGCCGCTCTCTCGGATCTTTCCTAAAAGGTCACAGTCGATATTTGGACAGCGTTTGCCCTTTCCGCATTATCGGCAAGCCGGCGATCTGAATGGCAAATACACCTCTTGTGTTGAGTAAATATATGACACCTGATTGACAAAGTGGCGCTAATATTTATTACTTGAGTCTTAATTAATGACTTTTAATGTAAACTCAATAACAATGGAATTAAATCAGGATTTAGGAAGTCCGAAAGACGTCGCTCGGTCCTGTCAGGGTTTCCTGCAGTCTTTTGTTGTTTCACATTGTGTGTTATATGCTTTTGTCTGTGCACAGGTAGCACAGCACCTGGCCTCGACGTACGGCGCGAAGGCGTTTGAAGTGGCGAAGATGGCTCAGGTGACGGGACAGAGATGGCCCATCGTAGGGAAGAGACTGGTGTCCGAGTTCCCCTACATCGAGAGCGAGGTAAAGTGGGATTTCATTCATTCAGAACCAATAATCGTCCTGCAGTGTGTCTGTATTCGAGTGTGTGTTCTTCCTCAGGTGCTGTATGCGATTAAGGAGTACGCCTGCACCGCCATCGATGTCATCGCCCGGCGAACGCGTCTGGGCTTCCTGAACGTGCAGGCGGCCGACGAAGCGCTGCCACGCATTGTCCAGATCATGGGGAAGGAGCTGGACTGGAGTCAGGAAAAGAGGACGGTACGATCTTACAGCTGACGTGATGTTTAGTTAAACAAGAAAGAAGTTTTCACGTCCGTGTTTGTACGAAAGGACTTCGCGAATCTTCGCGGGGACCCTTCAGATAGCAGGAGCAGAGGAGGTTATCGAGAGACAGATGGCAAAGTGGGTTTATTTATAAATCCCCAGAATTATGAATTTGTCAGTCGCCCACTTCCAGACAGGAAACAGGTGGCGCAGAGTCGCCCGATGAAGCAGTGACACTTGAAAGTAAATCTTAACTCTGATAAGTTAATAAGAGTTTGTGTTACAATGAAAGAAAATGAATCATAATATCCATATATCCATTTATCATGTTAGACGTTTAGTAAGAAATATCTTTGGGCTGCTGCTCGGACAAAACAAGACATTTAAAAACCAGAGTTCTGGGAAACTGGGGCGGTTATTGTCTGTGTAGTCTGTGACATTTCAAAGACTAAATGTTCTAATAATCATTATTTGCAGCTTTAAACACAATGATATACAGCAAAAAGTCCAGGGAGAGTTGTGCAGCTGCTGTCTCAGTCTGTGTTGCTCATGTTCAGCGAATATTCTGACAGTGTGTCGATAAACAAATCTCAGCAAACCATTGGGAACGGTGTTTTTATACTCTGATGCCTTTACTGTAATGTATCAGTGATGGAGACTCTGACTTCTCTCTCCTCTCTCTCTGCTAATGTGGAATCCAGGCGGAGCTCGAAGCAGCCAGGAAGTTCCTGTACCAGGAGATGGGCTACAGGTCTCGTTCCGAGCAGCTCACCAAGACGTCCGATATCAAGCTGGACTACCAGGAGGTGGTCAGGTACTTACCTCCCTCCTTCTTGATCACATCTTAGTCTGGAAAGCAAGTCCTCTGACGTCGGATCAGCTTCTAGCGAGTGCTTTACAGACAGTTTTCTTTAAAAGTTTAGAAGCCAAACCTTCAGTTGTTATTGTCGTTGGCAACAAAAAGTTACAAAACTGATTGAAAATGGTGAGGAAAACAACAAAGCCATGATTATATTATGAAATCTGTCTGCGTTTCTACATCTTGTATCAAAGCACCGAAAATGTCTTTTAAGAAAAATGAAAAGAATTATTTAACATGTGATGCAATTGTTCTGGAAACTGTTGGACTGTGAATCGGATTTTTATGTTTCTCAGCATCTGGATATGGTTTTAAAGTTTTTGCTCCAACAAACTGAAATGAGATGTGTCACTAGATCTCAGCACTACATTGTTATTAAACCAGGCTGAGTAACTGCTCGTCCATCCACAGATACAAGAAACGTTTCCATAAGTTTGACAAAGAGAGCAAAGGATTCATCACCACCGTTGATGTCCAGCAAGTTCTGGATGTGAGTTTTCCCTCTGTTTTTTTTTTTTTTAATTTTTCATCTTCACTCACTCATCTTCATTATACGTCATTGATTCTTGATCCCTGCACTTGTTTTTCTCCTCTGCAGAGCATCAATGTCCACATTGATGAAAACGCGCTGCATGAAATCCTCAATGAGGTGGACCTCAACAAGAACGGACAGGTTGAAATTGATGAGTTCCTGCAGGTATGTCACACAGACAGTGATAACTCAGTCAAAAAATTCAGCATAAAAGAAGTTCAGGTTAAACAATTAGTTTGAAGTAAAAAATCGACAGGAAGTTGCTGCACAGAATTAAGAGATAAATAGGGATTTACATTGTGAATAGATGGATTTTCTCTCTGCGTCGGCAAATACAAGAGAATAAAACTTTTTTATTTTTATCATACAAGAGAAAAACAACAGACGCTGATCCCAGAACTGGCAATACAAGTAACATTTGTGGTGTGAGTGTGTGCAGCTTCAGCCGATGAGAGGCTCTATTAATACCTAACACCTCGGTCAGTGTCTGCTCCGCTCACACCAGCGCAGAAAGCATGACGCCCGGATAATAGATGCTCCTGGGAACTCACCCTTTTTTTTTTCCTTCAGAAACTTTCCTGTGCAGCCATATTCTCCTTTATACACATTTTTAATCCTGGGCAAGACATATGTGTTTTTATACAGCAAATATTCATTTACAGTCTCAGAAAGCTGTTGATGTGCTGTTTTCCGTCAGTGTCAGTTTCGCTGCTCACACAAAAACAGGTCCTCCTCATACAAGCTGTAATGTTTTAGCAGGTCGCTAAACCTGCAGCGCAGATTATCCTGTTGTTAAGAGACCAAAAAAAAAAAAAAAAAGCCCACCTGAGATGTGAGAACAGGAACATCCGTCCCTGCACACAGAAGGTGTGAAGTCTAAACCAGATGAAGCTAATGAGAGAAGAGAGTCTCTGTCAGCGACTGGCGTAATGAGGTGAAGTGTGTGCTGGGCTCTGGCGGTCGTTTGCCGCTGATGTACTTCCTCACAGAGTCATTACATTAGCCCGATGACAGTCGATGATTTAGTCTTCATTAGTGGCTGTGAGTCTTCCACACCAGCTCGCAGCTGGACCAGAGTAAAACCTGATGGAATGAGTACATGTCATGTGATTTTATGATGCTCATGATGTTTGTTTCTGTTTGTGTGGACGCCCGACCTGCACGTGGATGACTTAGGGACAACAAACAGGAGCACCGATGGGTAAACAACACTATAACCCACGAGAAGTCTCACAATTCTTCCATTCGCTCGTTCAGACTGAACGATGAAGGGAGGAATTCTGACAAAAACAAAGACTAAAAGATGGAGGAGGTGTTAAAGCTGCACCGGGTGTCTTCATTCATTGGAAATTAATATAAATCCCAATGAGTGGAAAACAGTTTCCCACACATGCGCCATTCAAGCTAATGTAAAACATGGTGATAGGCCTGGTTCAGCAGCTTTAACACGTGAAGAAGACGGTTGGTGTTGGTGTCGTTTGCTCTTTAACTGCGGGATGTGAAGGTGATCGGACTCTGTGTGGCATCAGGGCCGTACGTTCAATTATTTCTATCTGAGGAGAGCAGCTGGTTTGACAAGTTTGACCTTTCCCACTGTTACTCTACTACTGCAGCGATTCATAAACACTGGCTCTAATTGGACGACCCACACAGGTAGATTAAGAGCCACACGGGAAGATTAAAGATTAGAGAGATGAAGAAAAAATAAGTTAAGAGTTTATTTGTTGAAAAGAAAAGCTGCACTAGCTCGTTTCTTCTCCCAGTCTGAAGGTGAGGCATTTAGGGAACATCTGTAAATTGCAGGGGGTCTGAACTCAACGAGCCTGTGCACATTGGCCTCACATCACGACCTCTGCTGTTTCCACCCGCAGCTGATGTACGCCGTGAAGAAGGGCCAAGTGTCCGACAGTCGTCTGGCCATCCTGATGAAAACGGCCGAGGAGACTCTTGATAAGAGGGGCCCGGTGACGGTGGACCGCAGCGGGGGCGGAGTGTGAGCCACACGCCGGGAGGACTTCAGGGACGCCATAGAAACCTTGAACTACTGCTCCTTTAACAGTGGTAATGACAAAAAAAAAGGGGGATCTCATGCAAATGGAGCTATTTGAATGACAATGTCGCAATCAAGCGTGTGTGGGGATGAATTTGGCCAAATCAAGTGCAGACCAGTGACACACCTGAGTGTGTTTAGGCTGAAATTGTATCTAATGCCTGAGATTCGTTTTCCATGATGTCAGATCTGTTTGTCTGTGCGTCGTGTCCTCGGGTGATTGGGTCTGGACATCCGGTGCCTCTGATTTTACACAGCGTCTCTGTTTTCTACCGTCCTCTGGACAAACCCTGTAACGTTTCACTCACGGCTTTTTAACGCTTTTTCATTTGTGACATTATCGACACTGATTGTTTGCGCGAATACTTTTCCTCATGCAGCTTCTTCAGGCGGCAGCTCAACTCGTGGTCACGCTTTATTTTACAGGTTCATCATTTCCTAATGAGAGCTCAGTGCCAATTACAGAGAAACTACAGACAACATTGACGTCTCTGAGCGTCTTTTAGAGCTTTTATGAACATGTAACTCAGTCGTCATTTTGTTTTTAGACCTGCAGCACAGATAGAAAACAGGATGAATGATAAGAATCAATAGAAAAGAGAGGATGTGGAAGCTTCATGTGAAATAATGGAGCTGTAAAATAAAGCCGACGGTGTGCTGCATCTGCTCTGAGCACGTTCAAAGGTCCAGTCAGGTCGTATTTAACGGGTCTTAAGCTCTGATGTTTCTGAAAACTTCTGCGTCTCCTTTCCATCCTTTGCACTACCAGCACAACTACTGATCCAGAGGTTTACACGACGAGGTTTCCAGCTTCAGCGTTACCGTCGATGCTTTCACACCACTGCTGTTCTTTCTGTTCTTTCCATATATATTTGTATTTTTACGAATTATTTATTCCCTGTCTTTGCAACGCTGCAGCCATTTATAGATGTAAACACAGAGATTACAAGTTTATGTGCATCAGAAAAGATGAATTAGTAAATTGCACGCTACATGTTAACTTTATCCACTAAATAATTTCAAGCACAATCTTTACTTTTACTACATGTAATTGAAGTGGAGTTTATGATATTATCATTTCTAAGACGCTGTATTACGCACATCCAGTCTGTGAGATGGCAGCAGACTAATATTTACTCCTGCATGCTGTTAGCTGATGTTTTCACTGTTTATATGAGGTTTTTAATCCAGCATGAGCATTTGATTACGTGGTAGCATGCTTGTATCTCCAGGCTTTAGTGGACAGAAGGCGGTGCACTGTGTGAATGTACGACATGTGCCTTGATGTGCCTAAGATGTTCACAAACACTCCATGTACAACAAATACAGGAAATACTGTCGAGAATGTCAAGATATTTAAATCATTTGTAACATTTATTACAGAAAGAATAGTATTTAAACTGCACTGTATGTGAGAACAGAGGCCTGTTGCAAGGGACGGCTTTTAATTTGGTAATTTGACCTGTGGAACTCAAACGGGACTCTTATTTTGAAGGGCTGAGCTTTTATTTATCTTAAGATGAGACTTTTTCATTTTTAAATCAACACCGACATTCAAATCAGGCTCAGGATGAAGTTTTAATTCAAAGTTTGCTTTTTATTTCATCGTGAATATTTAACGTTACTGAGAAAAATGTGTTTACTGATCTCAGAAGAATGAAAAGTTGCTGTAAGGCAGATGAAATGATCCTCTTCAGATCCCTTTCAAATTAAAACAAATTGTTTGGCATGAGGTCTGATTTATAAACTCTTTTAAAGATGTTTGAAGTTTATTTATGCTTTAAAGTTTAGAAAATGTCTAAAATAATGAAGGGATTTCATAAAAGGGAACAGATGAAGAGCCAGTCCACCTCTCCAGGCCTCTGTTCAGGGATGTTATTGTGAAAGAAGTGTGTGTGTGTGTGTGTGATTTCAAACTGTGCTTCCTCTTTGCCTTCATATTATGATTTATATTCATTACTACCTGCAGGTGTTTATGCAGTAAACTGAATCATTCCATACTTTGTCTCCTCATGTACCAAACACTGGAGCTGTCGCTGAAGTGTGTGTGTCAGTGTGCGGTCACATGGGGGTTTGGACTACAATACCTCCACACTGAGGACCCTTCAAACTGCCAACGCCGGCCCGTCAAGTGTATAGCTCATGGGCAGCGCGACTTACACCCTGATGTTTGATTGTCTGGTTTTGGATGAAATTACAGCTTCATCCGAGCTCAAAGAGAATCATGTTCCTCGTTCTTTTTTTCTTTTTCCACCACTGCTGTAAGAAGACTGTGAGTTGGTATTCAGGTTAAAAAAAAAAAGAAACAAAGCAATTATCTAATTAAATGTATCTGGTTGCTTGCAAAGCTTTGTGAGTGTTTTTTTTTTGTGTGTTTCCTGTGAACATCATTCAAAGCTGGCGTCATGGCGACAGAGGAGTGATGGGACAGTGTGACAGCCTGTGAATGGTTTTCTTTTCTTTGTTTATTTTCTATATCATGTATTTACTTTACCCTTATTGTGTATATAGAAATATATATATCAATGATTTTGGATGATCTGGAATTTTTGATCACTTTCTTGTTCTCTTTTTTTTTTATTATTGTTTTTCATTCATAAGAAAATGTGAATTTGAACATCTGCAGGTGATTGACATGCGATATGATTGAAAAGCTCCAGATTACAGCCACTCAACAGGCCTGTCCTGCCTCACTGCTGACTTCTGTTGAGGCCCTAAGCATCCCAGCAGCTCGTGGATATTTTTAGTCTCATCAGTTTATCTTTACACAATGATGGAGGTGGAGCCGAGGAGGATTTAGTTTCATATTAAATGTTGCCTTTCTGTCTGTGATTGTAAAACACAGCGTCAGGTTGCAAACATCCTTGCTCAGGATTCTCACAAGGATAGAAGTACAGGAACACACACACACACACTGGATTTCATCTCTGCAAACTGGGAGAAAAACATCCTTTTCTCCCTAAAGGTCACGGCGAGATTTGAATGACAGCTTTAAGTCCTGCGCTCACATTACAGCGGAGACGTCCGCCAAGCGCCGGCTTCCTGGGAAAGGCCGGGGAGTATGGGGAAGCAATTAATTGTAATGAATAATGGGACAAATCTGGCCGGTGTATGACCGCTAATGCTCCTTTTTTATTCTCCGGGGGATTAGGGTGGCGATGCCAGCCGCACTGAGGCGTCTGCCTGCGCTCTAATTGAAAAGTGCAAGGATGATGGAGGGGGCAGGGGCAGGGGCTGGGGAGTGTGTAGAGGGGGATGTCAACTACTGTCTCTCTGCATTGTCTCTTGAGTTCAAAAGACATTTCTGATCTAAATGAGTCTTTGAGCATGTATGCAAATATGGAGGCCTTGGGTTATTATATTGTATCATATTATGGCATCATATTATTATCTCTTTTTTTTTTTTTTTTTTTTAAATCAGTTTATTAACTAATAGTCAGACCCATGTTTATAACCATGTTTTGCTTTTGTTAGGGATTAGAGAGAGAGGGAGAGAGAAAAGCCGGGGATGAGCTACAGGTTGGATTCGAAGCCAGGCAGCTGCCATCGGGGTCAAACCTGCAAAGGTATGCTCTCCACCAGCACCGATTACTTCTGGCCAGTGTTTGATCCCAGGATGTTTTTAGATCAATTGATAAAAGTGAGACCTTTTCTTTAAATTATTAAGACTATTGAGCCTTTTTAATGATATAGTATTCATGCAATGTGCATTTTAGTGTCTGCACAGCATGATGATATATCAGTCAGTGCATCAGCATTGAGTGCGAATCCCACTGTCAGTAATTGGAAATGTAACATTTATAAGTGGAAACCATCAGCCATCAGCTGCAGTTGCCACAAACAAGTCGTTGCAGAACAATCACGTTTTGATGAGTTTTAATTAGAGCTGGAAGAGCACTGGGACCAGACACCCCACAACAACCCACCAAGCCTCACTCATTCAGCTAATAACCACGGTAAATAAGATGATAATTAAATGACGGCTCCTAAAATAAATCACATCGACCTCTTGCGAGGAAGGAAAAGTTCAAATATTAACATGGGAAAGGCCGGGACTCATTAATTTAGTATATCATTATGTTGTTTTATCTGTAACTTTGAGGCTAATTTCAAGTGAGATGTGGAGGAAACACAGCCGAACATCTAAAAGGTGTCTTCCAGGGTGCTGCCTCACACTTGGAGAGGACTGAAATTGCAAGGTGGCGGAAGTAAAAAGCTGAAATATCTCCACTCTCTGGATGTTGATAATGGTTTGGACCTTTCAGGACCGCTCTTGAACCTCCTCTGGTCGAACAAAACCCCATTCTGTGAAGTGTCGTGACATTTACCTGGGTCATTCTCCTATCAGTGTGTGGACAGGAAGCTCTTTCAGCCACATTTCAATGGACACCTGCCAATCAACCCAAACAAGGAGGGAAGCTTTATTCGTCATTCCTCTTAAAACCCCGGACGAAACCCAAAAAGAAGAAGTGGTTTATTAACATATTCACAGAAAAGATTCTTCCCTCTCATGTAAAACAATGCTGGTTTGTTTCAAAGTGTGAGCCACTGGCGCCACCGGAGACCAAACATCTCCATGCGAGGAATGAAGACAGCAGTGACAGTGTGTTTAGTGACGCTGGGTAGTGAAATGCAACTCGTTCAGATTCCTCCTACGCAGTGAAAATGAGGCAGACTGTTCATGAAGAGTTTCTGATCTGTGTCTTCCTCGGCAACAATGCCTCCTTTCACACTGTGAGTCGCTCCATTGAACGTCGCTGGCTGTGACTGATCTTGAGTGGGCCGACCAAATTTGTTGGGAGATGTGACAATAAAACACTCTTTTCTTTTCTTTTTTTTCTTTTTGAAAGACTTGGACACATTCGTTTCCTAAATCTTAAAGCAGCATGTGTAAGAGAGCAACGAATGCGAACATGTTTTGAAGGTGATGGACCTATTTTTATTGCATTTTAACACTCCTAATATTTTTTTTACTGTTATTGTGATTATTTTAGCTCAATAGCTTCCAGGTCATGTGACCTATTGACCCCAAACCGGTGTGGGACAGTGGAGCTACACATGCTGTGTAAGACACACCTCTTTTCATCACATTTTGTGACCTATTGACCTCAAACCAGTGCAGGTCCTCATCTTGCAAAACAAACAAGCCACAGTGTCGCACTCTGGACAGTGTCCCCGTCCTCCTGTACATCCTGGCCTTGAAGACGCTGCTGCAACCTTTGTGTCAGCTGGGTGGGAAGATCTACCAAAACAAGAGAGCAGATGCAGCAGGCCAAGCGTTGGGACTGTTCACTGTCGCTTGGAACCAGGCTTAAATCACAGCAGGAATCACATGGACTCTTGAGATGAGACTGAATCGACCTCAGTGAAAGACGCAAAGCAGGTTCAGCATCGGCCAAACGTTTGGCTTTGTGTCATAAACCCACAGTAAACATTTGCTTATTTATACGAATCTTATGCATAAATACTGCATCTCCCCATATACTGCATCCCCCTCTTGTGTTTCACTGCAGACACCTGGTGGTCAAATGGGGTTACACACATTGTATTTAGGTCTGTGTATGCATATGAATGAGAATTTCATACATGTAACAGTGTGTTTGGCTAAAAAGCCAGGCGATGCAAAATCCAAAATCATCTGTGCCGAATACTGCAGCCTCAAGCTGCAGCCACTTCATGCCCTGTGCCACGTGTGTGAAGTAAACGGACAAGGTGAAGATCACTGAGAACTTTGCTCAAACTCACTGTAAGTGCGATAAAACAAACAAACAAAAAAAAGCCTGAGTCTTGTTTGTACCTAAGAGGCCCACATGAGTGGAGCACAGAGCCCAGTTCACTGACAAAAGACAAGTGTAAAGTTTCCAAAGAAAAGAAGCAGGAGAGTAAATGAAGAGACATGGAGACGCAGCAGCAGCAGCAGCAGCAGCAGCAGCAGCAGCAGCTTCACTCCTGAGGCTCCTGGACGGTTGTAGCTCAGGTGCAGCTCTGTGAGATGGGAGGGAATGGAGCTCAGAGCTGAGGCACCTTTGTGAATGGCTGCCATCACTGAGGCCGGTCACAGGAAGGTAAGACTCACACATGAAGGAGACACGGCGACTAACAAACTGTGGCCACAGCTAATAAGCCTGCACGTGTTTGTGTTTGTCAGGGGCGTTACGTGGGGTTTGACTGTGGCCACACCGCAGGAAACTTTGGCCACCGGTGCTCCTACAAGGTCAGCTGACGTCACCTGTTGTCTGCACATTGACCTGATACTGCTCATGTTTGATGACTGTGGCTACATGAGTGTCCTCTGTCAGTATCTCAACTCTGGTGCCGGCAGTCTGGCTGCGGCGTTTGTCCATGACAGACATCAACACGCCATCAGAGCAGCGTGAGTACTTGCTGTAATTAACATGTGTTCTTATCAGCTGGAATGTGTTTGTGCCTCTAACAGGAGTGTCTGTGTCTGTGTGTGCATGACACAAACGCTTCCAGATGAATAACAGTAAGAGAAAGTCATCAGTGGTCATATCTGCAGTTGTTTGTGATGTGTCTGCTGCCATCTGGTGTTACATCTGTGGTACTTGTGTCTTGCTGTTTTCAGTGTTGGAGCTGCAGCCCGGTGTGAGCGGCTTCAGACTCTCCAACCAGCCTATCCTGCTGGTCTGCCCCCTGCAGGCCCCGTGCCCTCTGACCCTCAGCAGAGAGGCTGCCAGCTCTCGCTCTCCTTCAGGAGCTGGAGAAGAGGGGTGTGGCGGTGAGTAGTGACACAATCTGGACTGTGGAGCAGTAAGAGTCGGTAAGCACAGTGTGCTGATGTGCTGATGTTGTCTCTGTGATGTTCATTGTTTCATAGAAGCACAGGGACTGTCTGCTAGCAACAAACGGTGAGAAGTGTTAGCTCACAGTGGTCTTCACGTGGTCTCTATTATAGTAATATAATAAAGTGTGGGTGTGGTGTGGGCCTGATATATAAATATATATATGTACAGTCAGTGACAGAAGTTCTGTCGCTTCTCCATATTGTCAGAACAACAAACGGTAACTTGACTTGTAGTTGATGAATTGGAATGAGAATTGGCTTATATGAAAGGCAAAGCCCTGGAGATGATGTTTATTATAGTAAAATACAGTTTAGTATCATTCATTGAGTTTTATGGTTTAATGGGGACAGAAAGGTCAGATGTATCTTGGACAAAAGTCTTGTCGCATACAAAAATAATGTAGAAATGATACATATACTTTATTTTGAAAACACAAACATGCTACAATAGCATCAGAACATGAGAATAATACTGTGTGTGACTCCCTTGAGCTTGGAGGACTAGATCCATGTGGTTCAGCAGTGACTCAAGTAACTTATTGATAAAGTTATGTGGAATGCCAAAGAAAGCTGTCTTGCAGGACTCCCAGAGTTCATCAAGATTCTATGGTTTCATCTTCCAAGCCTCCTCCTTCATCTTAACGCCAGACATGCTCAGTATTGTTCATGTCTGGTGACTGGGCTGGCCAGTGCTGGAGCACCTCAACCTTCTCTGCCTTCAGCAACTTTGATGTAGAGACAGAAGTATGAGAAGGAGAGCCATCCTGCTGCAGAAAATATATATATATGTGTGTATATATATATATATATATATATATATATATATATATGTATAGGGTTACTCTCATTAATGACGAACAGTGTTCTCCTCTAATTCTGCCCCCTTTGCTCTCCCTGTGGTCACAGTGACTGTTATTGGTGCTGTAATAATGATTAGGATCATGAAAAGCTTTAATGGTAATGACTGTCATCAGTAATGATGAAATTAGACTCATGTTATACTGTAGCTCCTTTTCACTTCCCCTTGGGTTAATGATACGTCTTCAAGTGTGGATTTATTTTTACAGAGGCGACTGTAATTCCTGCTTCATGGGGGACAGTCCATGTTTGAGCCAGAGACAGGAGAAGACAGAGACCTCAGTGGTTTTTAATATTAGCCCTGCCTTCCCTCGTTAACACCGCAGGAATGAAACTTGAATGAAACTTCAAGAGTCAGAGCTGGAATACGACCTGCAGCGACCACCTCAGATCAAACGCACAGCTCTCACAACTCTTTCTGCTTCTCTGTAACCTCCAGTGCAAGTTTCAGTGGAGTTTCTCCTCTCCGCCACAAGCTGCACAAGCCATTCACTGTCAGGAGTCTGGTGTGTATTTGGCTGTTTGCCTTATTGTTTACTTGATTTATTTATTTATTTAGAGGAAATCACACATTAATGAAAATTTCTGTAAATGTGCCGGTTTACTTGTTTACTTGTTTATGTATTTCTTGAATGCATTTGATTGTCAGAGAGACTCATTGAATCAAGCTGCAAGGTGTCTCCAATTTGGTGCTCAACAAGGTCATGCCCCCCAGGAAGGTGGAGCTGCATCTGCATTGGCTGAGCACAGGTGTGTGCACTCTGCCCTGATGAGCAGGGGCCTAGAAATCCTCATTCAGTCTGCAGGAACCACAGCAGCAGCAGCAGCAGCAGCAGCAGGGACTGAGTTCGCTGTAGTGAGTGGTCAGGAGCTGCAGATCTTGGTTAGATCATCTTTTCACTTCAGGTTCACTTTGTTTTGTGCTTTCTTTCTTCTTGTTTGTGCCAAGTCACTAGTGCTAACAATGGAGTCTGCCATGTGCTTCATTTCAGTCATTGTAGACTAATGCAGTTTGCAGTTTGTAGACACTTGTACAACAACCACTTGTAGTTGTTTAGAAGCTGCATTAGTTTACAAGATGGCTGACTTTAAAGTGAAGCACATGGCAGACTGCACTGTTAGCACTAGCCACTTAGCACATACAGAAACTGTGGAGCCAGGAGTCACAGCTCTTATTTCACTTATGATTTACTTACTATATTGTACGTTGTTTGTTTCACTCTAACCTTTGTCTGTCTTTTCTACTTTTGCATGTGTTCAACCCTGAGATTGGTGGCTACCATGTTCTTCGACTACCTTGACTCAGCGAAAGACACAAGGCCTACACACAAAGCTTTATTCTCTTTCACAAAACAAAGACCAAGTTGCATTTAGTCTTGTTCACCAAACACTTTGTCTTTCCATGTCCTTCCTCCTAGAGGCTGCTCTCCACCACTGAGGCCACAGGACCTTCACTGCTTGGTTCAAAGAAGACAAAGTTAGTTTTATTGTCATTAAATGTTTCTTTAGTCTTGATCCCATTTCATGTCTGTGCTAAGTGGCTCTTGTTAGCAATGGAGTCTACCGTGTGCTTCACTTCAGTCATTGTAAACTAATGCAGTTTGCAGTTTGTAGACACTTGTACAACAACCACTTGTAGTTGTTTAGAAGCTGCATTAGCTTACAAGATGGCTGACTTTAAAGTGAAGCACATGGCAGACTCCATTGTTAGCACTAGCCACTTAGCATTTACAGAAATTGTGGAGTCAGGAATCACTTCAGGTTTACTTTATATTGTACTTTTTGTTTAACTATAACCTTTGTCTCCTTTCTACTTTTGCATGTGTTCAACCTTGAGATTGGTGGCTACCATGTGCTGCTACTCCCTCGACTTGGTAAGAGACACAAGGCCTACACACAAAGCCTTATCCAGGACACGCTGGGGCTACGTCACCCGGCTGGCCGGGGAACGCCTTGGGGTTCCCCCGGAAGAGCTGGAGGAAGTGTCTGGGGAGAGGGAAGTCTGGGGGTCCCTGCTCAGGCTGCTGCCCCTACAACCCAGCCCCGGATAAGCGGATGAAGATGGATGGATGGATGGAAAACACTTAATAAAACTTCCATCTTAAGTCTGAAAGACAAAGAACAAGTTGCATTTTAGTCTTGTTAAACAAACACTTTGACTTTCCATGTTCTTCCTCCTAGAAGCTGCCCTCCACCACTGAGGCCACAAGACATTCACTGCTTGGTTCAGAGACAAAGACACAAATGTAAATTTTATGATTAAATGATTCTTTAGCCTTGATCCATATGTGGTTTGTACTAGCAATGGAGTCTGCCATGTGCTTCACTTCGGCCATCTTTTAGTCTAATGCAGCTTCTAAACAACTACAAGTACAAGTGTCTACAAACTGCAAGCTCCATTACTCTACACGATGGCTGACTTACCAAGTGAAGCACAATTGTTAGCACTAGCAGCTAGCATCTAGCCATAGGTCTTGCATGCTTCACTTCAGGTTTACTTTAATCTTTGTCTCCTTTCTACTTTTGCATGTGTTCAACCCTGAGCTTGGTGGCTACCATGTGCTTCTACTCAACTGGGTAAGAACGACACAACCATACACACCTATTTTCTTTCACAAAACACTTAGTCAAACCTCCAAATTTAGTCTGAAAGCTAAGAACAAGTCAATTGTTTGCTGGGACATCCAGTGTTAATGATTTTGTCCCATATGGGATGGCATTTATCTTGTTTCAAAATAAAATAAGCATTGCCTTTACATCTAGTGTCTGTTTGAGTGCCTGTGAGCTGCCTAGAGCCCAGAGCTTCACTGCTTGATTCACACATTGAAGACTTAAATGTTAGTTTTATTGTCATTAAATGTTAAGTGGTTTGTGCTTCACTTTGGCCATGTTGTAGTCTAATGCAGCTTCTAAACAACTACAAGTACAAGTGTCTACAAACTGCAAGCTGCATTACTCTACAAGATGGCTGACTTGCCAGGTGAAGCAGGTCTTAGGTGTTTCACTTCAGCTTTACTTGATCTTGTACTTGTTTCACTCTAACCTTTTGTCTCCTTTCTACTTTTGCATGTGTTCAACTCTGAGCTAACTGGCTACAGCTAACAGAGGTGGCTACCATGTGCTGCTGCTCCCTCGACTTGGTAAGAAAGACACAAGGCCTACACACAAACCTTTGTTTTTTCACTTAACATTTTCACTAGACAGTTAGTTGCATTTAATCTTAAACCACTTTGACTTTCTACATGTTTCTTCTAGAAGCTACCGTCCACCACTCAGCCCAGAAGAACTTGCTACAAAGACACTGAAGACTCAACAATCTCACACTTATTGTTAATGTTTTATTGTCATTAAATGTTTCTTTCAGCTTGATCCCATTTCAGGTTTGTGCTACAACATCAAAGTTGTTTGGGGAAAAAGTGCAAAAATAAACAAAACATCAAGTGGAAAACATAACAACTGTGGCACATGTGTGTTTGACTCTAATCTTTGTCTCCTTTCTACTTTTCCATGTGTTCAACCCCGAGCTAACTGGCTACAGCTAACAATGGTCTCTACTTGGTAAAAAAAAAAAGACATAAGGTACACTTACAACTCTTTATTTTCTTTTCTTAGTCAAACTGTTGCCTCCATCTTAAGTGTCAAAGATAAAGGAAATTAGTTGCATTTAGTCTTGTCCAAAACTTTGCCTTTCAAAGAAGACAATGACTCAAATGTTAGTTTTAATTACCATTAAATGATTCTAAACCCTTGATCCCATTTCTTGTCTGTGCTAAGTGGTTTGTGCTAGCAATGGATCTGCCATGCGCTTAACTTCGGCCATCTTGTAGTCTAATGCAGCTTCTAAACAACTACAAGTACAAGTGTCTACAAACTGCAAGCTCCATTACTCTACAAGATGGCTGCCTTACCAAGTGAAGCACATGGCAGACTTCATTGTTAGCATTAGCCACCTAGCATGAAACGTATTGGCCACAGGTCTTAGGTGTTTCACTTCAGGTTTACTTGATCTTGTACTTGTTTCACTCTAACCTTTTGTCTCCTTTCTACTTTTGCATGTGTTCAACCCTGAGCTAACTGGCTACAGCTAACAGAGGTGGCTACCATGTGCTGCTACTCCCTCCACTTGGTAAGAAAGACACGAGGCCTACACACAAACCTTTGTTTTTTCAATAAACATTTTCACTAAACAATTAGTTGCATTTAATCTTAAACCACTTTGACTTTCCACATGTTTCTTCCAGAAGCTGCCATCCACCACTCAGCCCAGAAGAACTTGCTACAAAGACACTGAAGACTCGACAATCTTACACTTATTGTAAATGTTTTATTGTCATTAAATGTTTCTTTCAGCTTGATCCCATTTCTGGTTTGTGCTACAACAATAAAGGTGTTTAGAAAAAGTACAAAATAAAAAAAAAAAAAAAAAAAAAACTCATGTGGAAAACATAACTCTAATCTTTGTCTCCTTTCTACTTTTCCATGTCTTCAACCCTGAGCTAACTGCCTACAGCTAACAATGGTCTCTACTTGGTAAAAAAAGACATAAGGTACACTTACAACTCTTTATTTCACAACACTTAGTCAAACTGTTGCCTCCCTCTTGTTCAATCTCAAAGACAAAGAACGGACATGAGTAAATTAGTTGCATTTAGTCTCGTTCAACCCTTTTGACTTTACATGTCCTTCCTCCTAGAAGCTGCCCTCCACCACTGAACCCACAACACCTTCACTGCTTGGTTCAAAGACACTGAAGACTCCAACATTACACTTATTGTGTGGAAATGTTTCTTTAGACTTGATCCAATTTCTTGGTGGAACTAAGAGTCTAGTGCTAACAATGGAGTCTGCATGTGATTCACTTGGTAAGTCAGCCATCTTGTAGACTAATGCAGCTTTTACACAAGTGTTTGTACAAGTGTCTACCACCTGCAGAGTCCACATAGACTTTCAGACCACATCTGTCACACATACTGCACAGTAACCATTGCAATGAGTTGCAAAATGCTTTATTTTACTTGGCTATAATGAAAAGCAGAGTGAGTCGTGGTTTTCAGAAAAGAACAAAGAAGAGAAAATGAAAGAATATTATTTTTAGGTGTTATTTCTTTCTGTTTTTACTTCATGTTGTATTGTGTCATCTAATATTTTTGAATGTTCAAGTGAGACACATCAGACCAGTGTATGTACTTTGTTTTTATCCCACAAAAGGTGCACAATTTAATGACACAAATAAGTCACATACAACAACCTGAATAACTCCTGTAGTCTGGCCCTCTTCCCAACTTAACATTCAGCTTGTTGATTTTGGTGAATAAGGTCTGTAATCTGTGGGTATTGCTGCTGAAATACTAAATTAGACTGTTTGCTGTAGTCTTTTGATGTCAGCTTCATTAAGCAGCCAGCAACACCTGCCCGAGGGGGCATCGTCCACAGGACCCCTGGCTCTTCCAGAGTTTCCTTTCCCCTTCATCTCCTAATGTGGACTCACAACTTTGTGTTGCAAGATGACGAGGACAAACTGACAAACATAAACCATCTGCCTGGACAATGTCCCCGTCCTCCTGTACATCCTGGCCCTGAAGACACCACTGCTTTGTTTGCCATTCACTTGGGGTGAAGATCCTCCAAAGCCAGAAATCAGAGGCGGCCCTCAAGAAGCAGCAGGCCCAGAGGAGGAGGCCGGTCCAACAGACGCAGGAGCTGATCCACAGCTAGCTCCAGCTACTGAGTCCAGGATTTGACAATACGGTATGATGTGAACCATTCAGTTGACAGATACCTTTGTACATCAGTTTTCTCAAAAGAGCATGAAGTCAAGTAACTTGTATATAACAAAACACATCACTTGGCCTGCACCGTCTTGGGTTTCCTAGCAAAATATGCATCTTTACAGGCCACCTGAAGTTTATACATGCTTGCCTTTTAAAACTTCACCCATAAGGGGGCTGTATAAAGAGGAGTACAGCAGGCCAGCATATGCATACATGTCATCATCATCATCATCATCATCATCATCATCATCAGACCTTTCAGTTGTGATGATGTGTCCCAGATATTTGATCTCAAAGCAAATAGGTAGCACTTGTCCTGACAGATGAAATAATGGCAACTTAAGGTCACTTAAGCTTAATCACAGCGTATGTTGAGCAGCTCTTGAAACCCAGCACTGCTGATGATTTGGCTATTATTTCTCCCGGCAAACGCCGGACTGCATTACTGACCCCAAATGGGGCAGAGACTGCGTTTCCCCTTTTGATTTGCATACACTGATTAGCATGCCAGTAGACAAGGATCCTTACTATACTGTTAGCTTGTGCACAGTCTGTCTAACAAAATGCCTTCAAGGATTTTGTCACATCAAAACACTGAGGCAACTTTAAAAGACACAACCACAGTGTAGCCAGTGTGTTGCCCAAAGGTTATATGGATATATGTATGAGCTTATATGGATAGAAACTCTCACATAGACACTGCTTTCCTATACTGGGCCGGCTCTGGCTACAGGTTGGAGCAAATAAAAGCCTGTCTCAGTTAAAAGCCGGCTCTATTTCTCTTTTCTGCAAGGCCATCCAGTCTCTGGAGCTCCTTAGATACATTTTAATCACACGCGTGTCTGCTACTTTTCCTCATAAATCACTCAAATCACTTTATACACCTCACTTGTCTCGCAGTGTTTTCTTAACTTTATTTATTCACATTTACTTTATTTCAAATTGTTACAGACTCAACGGGAAATGAAGCCACACAAGCTGTGATGTATGAGGAGATTTTTATTCACTCTGATCTGTGTGGATCATCAACATCACCATCATCACCATCAACATCATCATCAACATCACCATCATCATCATATTTCCATTTCACAGTGATGTATCAACTCTCTGGGTATCATTCCATCATCTTCATCTGTTTGTTATGATTGTTTCTGAGCAGGATCATGATGATGATCACACTTCAAATCTCGCCACAGGTGACTTTTATAGACCAACTCACACTGGCTGGAAATTCAGCACAATGGCCCTGCTCCACACAGCTCAGTCATCACCGCCCGCTTCTCCGCACCGCCAGGTGGCGCTGTTCAAGCTGCATCCTCCAGCCACTTCCGCTTCCTTTCCTGGAGTAAACACACACAGACCAAGCTCAAGCTCGCCGGAGTCCTCGGAAACTTCGCTTTAACTCACTGTAAGTGCGATAAAACCTTCACTAGTCCAAAGTGCACAGTCCATCGGGAGGCCGCAGAGTCGTCAACGCCTACAAACACACTGCTCTGTCACGGCGACAGCTGTGATCACACTCTGTTCACCGTCACCGTCACAGCAGCTAGTCAGCTAGCTAACACATAGCCGCGTGCGTTTTGTCTCTTTAGCTCACTTTGGGACCACTCTTAAATGTCCAAGTGCTGTAGACAGCTGAGTGTGTTAGTGAAGCATCATCTTGGGTCTTAGAACCTTTCTGACTTCAAAACGCTGAGCCAGCTTCATATGTATACATAGACCAGCTTGTATGTTCCTGAAATCCACTAGAATATTACATGGATATGCACTTGTCTTCCTGTCACCCACTCTCAGGGCAAAGGTACAGCACACAACAAGACGCTGGATGTAACATGCTTCTGTCATAAATCACTTTATACGCCTCACTTCTCTCGCATTGTTTTCCCTTTTATTTCATTTCCTGTGGATTCTCTTGTAACTTTGGAAATAAATCAAGCCACACGTGCTGTCTTGTCTCAGGTGTTTTTCTTTTGCTTTTTTTAGTCCCAACCGTGTACATCCTCATCATCATCATATTTCCGTTTTCCATGATTCATAATCCTCATCTCATCAGCTCATGGTCAAATCACTCTGCACCACAGGGTCCAACACCTTGGATCCCGGAGCCGCTCATGCTTCACTGGATCTGCCCCGCTCTGCCCCGCTCTGCCCCGCTCTGCGGATTTCTCTTGCTCTCTTTGCTTTGTCTAGAACCGTCACGACATCAGCGGAGTCGTGAGGCGCGGCGCCAAATTCATCCTCATCATTCTGCACAAAAACAATCTTACAAACACCCACATGTTCAACAACAACAACAACAATTTTACTACTTATGCAACATCATTTACGCAGCACCTTAAAGTGCATCTCAACCTAACCAACGCGAGGCTCGAAACCCAAGTCTTTCGAACCGCAAACGGGAGCCAAGCCGCTACACTATCTCGCGGCCTTTCATTTAACGCTTCCGACTCGCTACTATTGCTGTCTCTGCTTTATGGCGCTGTCGCCCCACCACCCACTCACAGTCCCGCATCCGGCTCCAAACACTCGCTGATAGCCTAGAGGATAAGCTCTCGGCTCACGAACCTTTCATCACCGGTTCGAATCCCACTCTCGACCTTTTGCTTTTCTTTTCCACCTTTTGCTTTTCTTTTCTCTTCGCTCCACTCTCTATATCGACCTCAAATATACCAGGAGCACATCACTCATCGGCCCGGCCTCGTAGGCGGGGGGGCTGAGCTACTGCTCTCGATATCGTGTGCTCACGAGTTCGAAACCAAACCTAGACTAGGAACTTTCAAGCTACGGCTAGGTGGAGACAGGACGCCGGGAAAGAGCGGGGTTTCGACTCCCCGCTCGTGCAGTTAGGTTTTAGGTAGGTACTTAGTAACTTGAGTAAGTAAGTACATAGACAGATAGAGATAGGAGGAGATAGATAGATGGTAGGACAGTCAGTGAGAGAGTAGGTAAGTGACACACAAGGGACACAGTAGGGACCATGATGCTTTCATCACGTTGATGATGAAAGAGTTAACCAGAAGTAGGGTCAGATGATGAGAAGTAGGTAAGTGGGGAATGGGAGAGGAGAGCAAGAGGAAGATAGATAGTAGATAAGTTAGATTAGTAGATAGATAAGTTAGATAGATAGATAGGGAGGAAGATAGATAGTAGATAAATCAGTAAAACAACATAGATAGGGAGGTAGATAGATAGTAGATAAGTAAGTGAGAACAGATAGGATAGAAAGTAACAAAGTAAAAGGAAGATAAGTTAGAAACAGTTAGTGAGAGAACAAGATAGGAAACAGGAAGTTAGAAAAACAGGAAATAGAAAGTAACAAAGTAAAAGGAAGAGAAGTTAGAAACAGTTAGTGAGAGAACAAGATAGGAAACAGGAAGTTAGAAAAACAGGAAATAGAAAGTAACAAAGTAAAAGGAAGAGAAGTTAGAAACAGTTAGTCAGAGAACAAGATAGGAAACAGGAAGTTAGAAAAACAGGAAATAGAAACAAGAGAAAATAGGAAACAGGAACAACACAGAAGGATAAGTAAGAGTGAAAAGAGATAGGAAATAAAGTAAGAGAAGGTAAGATAAGAGAGTAGTAAGGAGAGGGTAGAAGAAGATAGGAAAGAGAGAAGAAAGTAAGAGAACAAGAAGAGAGGATAAGTAAGTAGGATAACTAAGTGAGGTAAGTAAGAGAAGGTAAGATAACAGAGTAGTAAGGAGAGGGTAGAAGAAGATAGGAAAGAGAGAAGAAAGTAAGAGGAGAGGATAGGTGAGGAGGATAAGTAAGTGAGATAAGTATAAGAAAGTAACTTAAGTAATAAGTAACTTAATTAAGTTACTTTCTTAATTAAGTTACTTATATTAAGTTACTTTCTTATATTAAGTTACTTATATTAAGTTACTTTCTTATAAGTTACTTACTATATTAAGTTACTTTCTTATATTAAGTAACTTATTAAGTTACTTTCTTATATTAAGTTACTTACTATATTAAGTTACTTATTAAGTTACTTTCTTATATTAAGTTACTTTCTTATAAGTTACTATATTAAGTTACTTTCTTATATTAAGTTACTTACTATATTAAGTTACTTATTAAGTTACTTTCTTATATTAAGTTACTTTCTTATAAGTTACTTACTATATTAAGTTACTTTCTTATATTAAGTAACTTATTAAGTTACTTATTAAGTTACTTTCTTATATTAAGTTACTTTCTTATAAGTTACTATATTAAGTTACTTACTATATTAAGTTACTTATTAAGTTACTTTCTTATATTAAGTTACTTTCTTATAAGTTACTTACTATATTAAGTTACTTTCTTATATTAAGTTACTTATTAAGTTACTTTCTTATATTAAGTTACTTACTATATTAAGTTACTTATTAAGTTACTTTCTTATATTAAGTTACTTTCTTATTAAGTTACTTACTATATTAAGTTACTTATTAAGTTACTTTCTTATTAAGTTACTTAGTATACTTAATTATCCCTCCCTACTATACTACTTTACTATACTAAGTTACTTACTATACTTACTTATCCCTCCTCACCTCACCTCCTCACCTATCTTCTCTTCTTCTCTTACTATTTGTTCTCTTCACTTATCTTACCTTTTCATTCTTCTCTTACTTTATCTCACTTATCTTACCTTCACCTCTTACTTTCTCCTTCTCTTACTTTGTTGTTTTCCTATCTTGTTCTACCCCTTCTACTACTCTTACTTGTTCTCTTTTCTTCTCCTCACTTATCTTACCTTGTGATTGTTGTTTTACTTTGTTATTTCCTATCTCTTTTCACTCTTACTTATCCTTGTGTGTTGTTCCTGTTTCCTATTTTCTCTTGTTTCTATTTCCTGTTTTTTTCTAACTTCCTGTTTCCGATCTTGTTCTCTGACTAACTGTTTCTAACTTATCCTCCTTTTACTTTACTTTCTATCCTATCTGTTCTTATTACTGTTTAATCTTTCTGACTAACCTATCTACTATCTATCTACCTCCCTATCTATGTTGTTTTACTGATTTATCTACTATCTATCTTCCTCCCTATCTATCTATCTAACTTATCTATCTACTAATCTAACTTATCTACTATCTATCTTCCTCTTGCTCTCCTCTCCCATTCCCACTTACCTACTTCTCATCATCTGACCCTACTTCTGGTTAACTCTTTCATCATCAACGTGATGAAAGCATCATGGTCCCTACTGTGTCCCTTGTGTGTCACTTACCTACTCTCTCACTGACTGTCCTACCATCTATCTATCTCCTCCTATCTCTATCTGTCTATGTACTTACTTACTCAAGTTACTAAGTACCTACCTAAAACCTAACTGCACGAGCGGGGAGTCGAAACCCCGCTCTTTCCCGGCGTCCTGTCTCCACCTAGCCGTAGCTTGAAAGTTCCTAGTCTAGGTTTGGTTTCGAACTCGTGAGCACACGATATCGAGAGCAGTAGCTCAGCCCCCCCGCCTACGAGGCCGGGCCGATGAGTGATGTGCTCCTGGTATATTTGAGGTCGATATAGAGAGTGGAGCGAAGAGAAAAGAAAAGCAAAAGGTGGAAAAGAAAAGCAAAAGGTCGAGAGTGGGATTCGAACCGGTGATGAAAGGTTCGTGAGCCGAGAGCTTATCCTCTAGGCTATCAGCGAGTGTTTGGAGCCGGATGCGGGACTGTGAGTGGGTGGTGGGGCGACAGCGCCATAAAGCAGAGACAGCAATAGTAGCGAGTCGGAAGCGTTAAATGAAAGGCCGCGAGATAGTGTAGCGGCTTGGCTCCCGTTTGCGGTTCGAAAGACTTGGGTTTCGAGCCTCGCGTTGGTTAGGTTGAGATGCACTTTAAGGTGCTGCGTAAATGATGTTGCATAAGTAGTAAAATTGTTGTTGTTGTTGTTGAACATGTGGGTGTTTGTAAGATTGTTTTTGTGCAGAATGATGAGGATGAATTTGGCGCCGCGCCTCACGACTCCGCTGATGTCGTGACGGTTCTAGACAAAGCAAAGAGAGCAAGAGAAATCCGCAGAGCGGGGCAGAGCGGGGCAGAGCGGGGCAGAGCGGGGCAGAGCGGGGCAGATCCAGTGAAGCATGAGCGGCTCCGGGATCCAAGGTGTTGGACCCTGTGGTGCAGAGTGATTTGACCATGAGCTGATGAGATGAGGATTATGAATCATGGAAAACGGAAATATGATGATGATGAGGATGTACACGGTTGGGACTAAAAAAAGCAAAAGAAAAACACCTGAGACAAGACAGCACGTGTGGCTTGATTTATTTCCAAAGTTACAAGAGAATCCACAGGAAATGAAATAAAAGGGAAAACAATGCGAGAGAAGTGAGGCGTATAAAGTGATTTATGACAGAAGCATGTTACATCCAGCGTCTTGTTGTGTGCTGTACCTTTGCCCTGAGAGTGGGTGACAGGAAGACAAGTGCATATCCATGTAATATTCTAGTGGATTTCAGGAACATACAAGCTGGTCTATGTATACATATGAAGCTGGCTCAGCGTTTTGAAGTCAGAAAGGTTCTAAGACCCAAGATGATGCTTGACCAACACACTCAGCTGTCTACAGCACTTGGACACTTAAGAGTGGTCCCAAAGTGAGCTAAAGAGACAAAACGCACGCGGCTATGTGTTAGCTAGCTGACTAGCTGCTGTGACGGTGACAGTGAACAGAGAGTGATGACAGCTGTCGCCGTGACAGAGCAGTGTGTTTGTAGGCGTTGACGACTCTGCGGCCTCCCGATGGACTGTGCACTTTGGACTAGTGAAGGTTTTATCGCACTTACAGTGAGTTAAAGCGAAGTTTCCGAGGACTCCGGCGAGCTTGAGCTTGGTCTGTGTGTGTGTTTACTCCAGGAGAGGAAGCGGAAGTGGCTGGAGGATGCGGCTTGAAGAGCGCCACCTGGCGGTGCGGAGAAGCGGGCGCTGATGACTGAGCTGTGTGGAGCAGGGCCAATGTGCTGAATTTCCAGCCAGTGTGAGTTGGTCTATAAAAGTCACCTGTGGCGAGATTTGAAGTGTGAACAATCATAACAAAGAGATGAAGATGATGGAATGATACCCAGAGAGTTGATACATCACTGTGAAATGGAAATATGATGATGATGGTGATGTTGATGATGATGCTGATGATGATGTTGATGATGGTGATGTTGATGATCCACACAGATCAGAGTGAATAAAAATCTCCTCATACATCACAGCTTGTGTGGCTTCATTTCCCGTTGAGTCTGTAACAATTTGAAATAAAGTAAATGTGAATAAATAAAGTTAAGAAAACACTGCGAGACAAGTGAGGTGTATAAAGTGATTTGAGTGATTTATGAGGAAAAGTAGCAGACACGCGTGTGATTAAAGTGTATCTAAGGAGCTCCAGAGACTGGATGGCCTTGCAGAAAAGAGAAATAGAGCCGGCTTGTAACTGAGACAGGCTTTTATTTGCTCCAACCTGTAGCCAGAGCCGGCCCAGTATAGGAAAGCAGTGTCTATGTGAGAGTTTCTATCCATATAAGCTCATACATATATCCATATAACCTATAGCTATGTGTTAGCTAGCTCACTAACTGCTGTGACGGTGACAGTGAACAGAGTGTGATCACAGCTGTCGCCGTGACAAGGCAGTGTGTTTGTAGGCGTTGACGACTCTGCGGCCTCCCGATGGACTGTGCACTTTGGACTAGTGAAGGTTTTATCGCACTTACAGTGAGTTAAAGCGAAGTTTCCGAGGACTCCGGCGAGCTTGAGCTTGGTCTGTGTGTGTTTACTCCAGGAAAGGAAGCGGAAGTGGCTGGAGGATGCAGCTTGAACAGCGCCACCTGGCGGTGCGGAGAAGCGGGCGGTGATGACTGAGCTGTGTGGAGCAGGGCCATTGTGCTGAATTTCCAGCCAGTGTGAGTTGGTCTATAAAAGTCACCTGTGACGAGATTTGAAGTGTGATGTTGAGAATCTAAAGCGGCCACCCAGCACGCAGTTAAAAATATCAGCAAGTCAACAAATCAAAGTGACTTACAACCTCTAGCTCTTTGCTGTGGGCGCTGGACTTGAAAAAGTCACCTAGTAAGAATTGAAGCTGTAGTTTCAGATTTGACCCAGTCAACAGGCAACTTGAGCTGTTTTGTTGAACAGTTTGTCACGTCTTTTTAACCTCTGAGTGTTTGCGTTGAGCACTGTGTGGTCTTCATGTCCTTCATGTGGCTGATGATGATAAATGATGATCTTATTGGAATGAAAGACACATCCTGAGAGGGTGGATGGGTTGATGTGTTCCAGCATCAGTCTTTCACAGCACTTTGAAAAGTGCCACTATTGTCCCCGTGCCCAAGCAGACCAACATTAGCTCCCTGACCGACTAAAGAGCCGTTGCTGTGACTCCCATCATTTCAACAGGTTGGAACAGTGGTGAAACATTAGAGAATAAACAACATGCTGGATTTATAGAGACACAAATGTGACACACTCTCTTGTTAGCAGTCCAGATAGTACTGGTGGTGTAAAAGGTGAAATATGTTCAAGTGTTGCCAATGCTTTCTGTGGGTTAAATCAGAGATGAGCCTAAACAAGGCAGATGATGATGATGATGATAAAGCAGCAGCCATTAAGTTTACAGGTGATTTGATGTTATTTACCTTCCAGTTCATCATTTCTATCCTCTGTGGTGTTGATTCACTTGTTCACTAGCAGCCAGATCACTCTAACTTGTCTTGGAGGAGGCGATGCTAGTAGGGGAGGACCAATCAAAACCTTGCCTCTGTTTAAGATAAACTTGTGTTGCATTGAAACTCTGAGGAAAACAGCCCATTGACTCCAATATCTTCAGTCACAGGTGACAAAGGACTAATTAGTGATACTCAACCGTTACGTGCACACCAGGGTGATATATATATAGATATTCCTTGTGGGGCTCTGGGCAGGTGAAACTGTAACTTGTGGTTCTTTTGTTTTGCTGGCTGCTGTAGTTTTTTGACATCAGGTTCATCAAGTAAACAGTCTAATTTAGTATTTCATTACCAATACACACAGATTACAGACCTTATTTACCAAAAGCAACAATGTTAAGTTAATGTTATGTTAAGTCACACAACAACCTGAATAACTCCCGTAGTCTGGCCCTCCTCCCAACTTGTTTTTATCCCACAAAAGGTGCACAACACTGGTCTGATGTGTCTCACTTGAGACAATTTAAAAATATTAGATGACACAATACAACATGAAGTTAAAAGAGAAAGTAAAGTAAAAAATAATCTTCTTTCATATTCTCTTCTTTGCTCTTTCCTAAAATCCATGACTCACTCTGCTTTTCGTTATAGCCAAATTAAATAAAGCATTTCGCAACTCATTGCCTTAATGAAGCACAATGGTTAATGTGCAGTATGTGTGACAGTGGTGTAAAAGTCTATGTGGACTCTGCAGGTGGTAGACACTTGTACAAGCACTTGTTTAAAAGCTGCATTAGTCTACAAGATGGCTGACTTACCAAGTGAATCACATGCAGACTCCATTGTTAGCACTAGACTCTTAGTTCCACCAAGAAATTGGATCAAGTCTAAAAAAATTTCCACAATAAGTGTAATGCTCGAGTTTTCAGTGTCGTTGAACTAAGCAGTGAAGGTGTTGTGGGTTCAGTGGTGGAGGGCAGCTTGTAGGAGGAAGGACATGTAAAGTCTACTCTAGTTTACTCATGTCTGTTCTTTGTCTTTCAGACTGAGCAAGAGGGAGGCAGCAGTTTGACTAAGTGTTGTGAAATAAAGAGTTGTAAGTGTACCTTATGTCTTTTTTTACCAAGTAGAGACCATTGTTAGCTGTAGGCAGTTAGCTCAGGGTTGAAGACATGGAAAAGTAGAAAGGAGACAAAGATTAGAGTTATGTTTTCCACCTGAGGTTTTTTTTATTTTGTACTTTTTCCAAACACCTTTATTGTTGTAGCACAAACCAGAAACGGGATCAAGCCGAAAGAAACATTTAATGACAATAAAACATTCACAATAAGTGTAAGATTGTTGAGTCTTCAGTGTCTTTGTAGCAAGTTCTTCTGGGCTGAGTGGTGGACGGCAGCTTCTAGAAGAAACATGTAGAAAGTCAAAGTGGTTTAAGAGTAAATGCAACTCATGCACATGTTTGTTCTTTGTGTTTCAGACTGAACAAGATGGAGGATACAGTTTAACTAGATGTTTAGTGAAAGAACATAAAGGGTTGTGTGTAGGCCTTGTGTCTTTCTTACCAAGTCGAGGGAGTAGAAGCACATGGTAGCCACTGCTGTTAGATGTAGCCAGTTAGCTCAGGGTTGAACACATGCAAAAGTAGAAAGGAGACAAAAGGTTAGAGTGAAACAAGTACAAGATAAAGTAAAGCTGAAGTGAAACATGCAAGACCTGTGGCCATTACTGTTCATGCTAGGTGGCTAGTGCTAACAAAGTGTGCCATGTGCTTCACTTGGTAAGTCAGCCATCTTGTAGAGTAATGGAGCTTGCAGTTTGTAGACACTTGTACTTGTAGTTGTTTAGAAGCTGCATTAGACTACAAGATGGCCAAAGTGAAGCAAAAACTACCTACCATTTAATGACAATAAAACTAACATTTAAGTCTTGAATGTGTGAATCAAGCAGTGAAGCTCTGGGCTCTAGGCAGCTCACAGGCACTCAAACACAGACACTAGATGTAAAGGCAATGCTTATTTTATTTTGAAACAGGATAAACGCTATCCCATATGGGACAAAATCATTAACACTGGATGTCCCAGCAAACAATTGACTTGTTCTTAGCTTTCAGACTAAATTTGGAGGTTTGACTAAGTGTTTTGTGAAAGAAAATAAGTGTGTATGGTTGTGTCTTTCTTACCCAGTTGAGGGAGTAGCAGCACATGGTAGCCACCAAGCTCAGGGTTGAAGACATGCAAAAGTAGAAAGGAGACAAAGATTAAAGTCAACCTGAAGTAAAACATGCAACATCTGTGGCCATTACTGTTCATGCTAGGTGGCTAGTGCTAGCAATGAAGTCTGCATGTGCTTCACTTGGAAAGTCAGCCATCTTGTAGAGTAAGGGAGCTTGCAGTTTGTAGACACTTGTACTTGTAGTTGTTTAGAAGCTGCATTAGACTACAAGATGGCCGAAGTGAAGCACATGGCAGATTCCATTGCTAACACAAACCACTCAGCACAGACAAGAAATGGGATCAATGCTAAAAACAAAAATATTTAATGACAATAAAACTAACACTTGAGTCTTCAGTGTCTTTGTCTTCTTTGAACCAAGCAGTGAAGGTCTTGTGGCCTCAGTGGTGGAGGGCAGCTTCTAGGAACAACAACATGGAAAGTCAAAGTGTTTAACAAGACAAAATTCAACTTGTTCTTTGTCTCTCAGACTTAAGATGGACATCTGATTGAGTGTTTTGTGAAAGAAAATAAACCCTTGTGTCTCTTGCCAACTTGATGTAGCAGTACATGGTAGCCACCAAGCTCAGGGTTGAACACATGCAAAAGAAAAAAAGACACACAAAGGTTAGAGTGAAACAAACAAAGCACAATATAAAGTAAACCTGAAGTGAAATAAGAGCCATGGCTCCTGCCTCCACAGTTTCTGTATGTGCTAAGTGGCTAGTGCTAACAGTGCAGTCTGCATGTGCTTCACTTTAAAGTCAGCCATCTTGTAGAGTAATGCAGCTTCTAAACAACTACAAGTGGTTGTTGTACAAGTGTCTACAAACTGCAAACCGCATTAGTCTACAATGACTGAAGTGAAGCACATGGTAGACTCCATTGCTAACAAGAGCCACTTGGCACAAATAAGAAATGGGAAAGTACAAAACAAAGTGAGCCTGAGGTGAAAAGATGATCTAATCAAGATCTGCAGCTCCTGACCACTCACTACAGCAAAATCACAGCTCCTGCTGCTGCTGCTGTGGTTCCTGCAGACTGAATGAGGATTTCTAGGCCCCTGCTCATCAGGACAGAGTGCACACACCTGTGCTCAGCCAATGCAGATGCAGCTCCACCTTCCTGGGGGTGTGACCTTGTTGAGCACCAAATTGGAGACACCTTGCAGCTTGATTAAACGAGTCTGTCTGGATCAAAGCCTATGCGTTCAAGAAACACATGAAAGCTTTTCACGATCCTAATCATTATTACAGCACCAATAACAGTCGCTGTGACCACAGGGAGAGCAAAGGGGGCAGAATTAGAGGAGGACACTGTTCGTCATTAATGACAGTGTGGATGATTCAGCGTGAGACCATTCCTTCATTAGAACTGACCGTGCTCTGCAGGAGGTGCTATAAAAACACATGTTTAGATTGAAGTTGAAGCTGAATGCAGCGTGTCTCATATTGATAACAGCCTCAGTGACACAGTGCTCGAGTAGGACATCTAGCGTTCAATACAATGAAGTGCAGTGGAGATGTGTCATTCACTGGTTCACGGGTTGTTTGAGATTTGATTTGCCATGCATGTGCCTGTTCAACTACACTACATGGTTGACACAAAGTATAAAACAAACACAAACTCACATTGAAGACCGTGTTTCTTATTTTATGGTTACTGTGCAGTATGTGCGACAGATGTGGTCTGAAAGTCTATGTGGACTCTGCAGGTGGTAGACACTTGTACAAACACTTGTTTAGAAGCTGCATTAGTCTACAAGATGGCTGACTTACCAAGTCAATCACATGCAGACTCCATCGTTAGCACTAGACACTTAGCTCAAACAAGAAATTGGATCAAGTCTAAAGACACATTTCCACACAATAATTCTGAGATTCTTCAGTCTTCAGTGTGTTTGAAGGTCTTGTGGCCTCAGTGGTGGAGGGCAGCTTCAAGGAGGAAGGACATGGAAAGTCAAAGTGTTGAACAACACTAAATGCAACTTGTTCTTTGTCTTTCACACTTTGAACAAGATGGAGGCAACTGTTTGGCTAAGAAAAGGAAAATAAACACTTGAAAGTGTATCTTATGTCTTTTTTAACCAAGTAAAGACCATTGTGAGCTGTAGCCAGTTAGCTCAGGGTTGAACACATGGGGAAAAAAAAATAATAAAAGGAGAAAAAGATTCACGTGAAACACATGAGCTGCAGATGTTACATTTAGTTTATTTGGTACTTTTTACAAACAACTTTGTTGTAGCATAAACCACAAACAGGATCAAGGCTAAAGAAACATTTAATGACAATAAACATTAACAATAAGTGTAAGATTGTTGAGTCTTCAGTGTCTTTGTAGCAAGTTCTTCTGGGCTGAGTGGTGGACGGCAGCTTCTAGAAGAAACATGTGGAAAGTCAAAGTGGTTTAAGTAAATGCAACTCATGCACATGTTCTTTGTGTTTCAGTCTGAACAAGTGAAAGAACATAAAGGTTTGTGTGTAGGCCTCATGTCTGTCTTACCAAGTCGAGGGAGTAGCAGCACATAGTAGCCACCGCTGTTAGCTGTAGCCAGTTAGCTCAGTGTTGAACACATGCAAAAGTAGAAATGACACAAAGGTTAGAGTGAAACAAGTACAAGACAAAGTAAACCTGAAGTGAAACACCTAAGACCTATGGCCATTACTGTTCATGCTAGGTGGCTGGTGCTAACAATGAAGTCTGCATGTGCTTCACTTGGTAAGGCAGCCATCTTGTAGAGTAAGGGAGCTTGCAGTTTGTAGACACTTGTACTTGTAGTTGTTTAGAAGCTGCATTAGACTACAAGATGGCCGAAGTAAAGCACATGGCAGATCCATTGCTAGCACAAACCGCTAAACATTTAATGACAGTAAACGAACATTTAAGTCTTCAATGTGTGAATCAAGCAGTGAAGCTCTGGGCTCTAGGCAGCTCACAGGCACTCAAACACAGACACTAGATGTAAAGGCAATGCTTATTTTATTTTGAAAAAAGGATAAACGCCATCCCATATGGGACAAAATCATTAACACTGGATGTCCCAGCAAACAATTGACTTGTTCTTAGCTTTCAGACTAAATTTGGAGGTTTGACTAAGTGTTTTGTGAAAGAAAATAAGTGTGTATGGTTGTGTCGTTCTTACCCAGTTGAGGGAGTAGAAGCACATGGTAGCCACCAAGCTCAGGGTTGAAGACATGCAAAAGTAGAAAGGAGACAAAGATTAAAGTCAACCTGAAGTAAAACATGCAACATCTGTGGCCATTACTGTTCATGCTAGGTGGCTAGTGCTAGCAATGAAGTCTGCATGTGCTTCACCTGGAAAGGCAGCCATCTTGTAGAGTAAGGGAGCTTGCAGTTTGTAGACACTTGTACTTGTAGTTGTTTAGAAGCTGCATTAGACTACAAGATGGCCGAAGTGAAGCACATGGCAGATTCCATTGCTAACGCAAACCACTCAGCACAGACAAGAAATGGGATCAATGCTAAAAACAAAAATATTTAATGACAATAAAACTAACACTTGAGTCTTCAGTGTCTTTGTCTTCTTTGAGCCAAGCAGTGCAGGTCTTGTGGCCTCAGTGGTGGAGGGCAGCTTCTACGAGGAACAACATGGAAAGTCAAAGTGTTTAACAAGACAAAATTCAACTTGTTCTTTGTCTCTCAGACTTAAGATGGACATTTGATTGAGTGTCTTGTCAAAGAAAATAAACCCTTGTCTCTTTCCAAGTTCATGTAGCAGCACATGGTAGCCACCAAGCTCAGGGTTGAACACATGCAAAAGAAAAAAAGACACAAAGGTTAGAGTGAAACAAACAAAGCACAATATAAAGTAAACCTGAAGTGAAATAAGAGCCATGGCTCCTGCCTCCACAGTTTCTATATGTGCTAAGTGGCTACTGCTAACAATGCAGTCTGCCATGTGCTTCACTTTAAAGTCAGCCATCTTGTAAACTAATGCAGCTTCTAAACAACTACAAGTGGTTGTTGTACAAGTGTCTACAAACTGCAAACTGCATTAGTCTACAATGACTGAAATGACTAGATGGTAGATGGATGATAGATGACCAGATGACTAATGATAGATTCCATTTCTAACATGAGCCACTCAGCACAAACAACAAATGGGTTCAAGGCTCAAGGGTTCAATAAAACTAACACTTGAGTCTTCAGTGTCTTTGTCTTCTTTGAGCCAAGCAGTGAAGGTCTTCTGGCCTCAGCGGTGGAGGGCAGCTTCTACGAGGAACAACATGGAAAGTCAAAGTGTTTGTTTAACAAGACTAAACACAACTTGTTCTTTGTCTTTCAGACTTAAGACGGAGGTTTGACTAAGTGTTTTTTTTTCAAAGAAAATAAATGTTTGTGTGTAGGCCTTGTGCCTTTCACCAAGTCAATGTCGTCGAAGCACATGGTAGCCACCAATCTCAGGGTTGAACTCATGCAAAAGTAGAAAGGAGACAGAGGTTAGAGTGAAACAAACAGTACAATATAAAGTAAATCTGAAGTGAAGTGAGAGCTGTGACTCCTGGCTCCACAATTTCTGTATGTGCTAACAATGGAGTCTGCCATGTGCTTCACTTTAAAGTCAGCCATCTTGTAAACTAATGCAGCTTCTAAACAACTACAAGTGGTTGTTGTACAAGTGTCTACAAACTGCAAACTGCATTAGTCCACAATGACTGGAGTGAAGCACATGGTAGACTCCATTGCTAACAAGAGCCACTTGGCACAAAAAAGAAAAGGGAAAGTACAACACAAAGTGAACCTGAAGTGAAAAGATGATCTAACCAAGATCTGCAACTCCTGACCACTCACTAGAGCGAACTCAGTCCCTGCTGCTCCTGCTGCTCCTGCTGCTGCTGCTGTGGTTCCTGCAGACTGAATGAGGATTTCTAGGCCTCTGCTCATCAGGGCAGAGTGCACACACCTGTGCTCAGCCAATGGAGAGGCAGCTCCACCTTCCTGGGGGTGTGACCTTGTTGAGCACCAAATTGGAGACACCTTGCAGCTTGATTAAACGAGTCTGTCTGGATCAAGGCCTATGCGTTCAAGAAACACATGAAAGCGTTTCATGATCCTAATCATTATTACAGCACCAATAACAGTCGCTGTGACCACAGGGAGAGCAAAGGGGGCAGAATTAGAGGAGAACACTGTTCGTCATTAATGACAGTGTGGATGATTCAGCGTGAGACCATTCCTTCATTAGAACTGACCGTGCTCTGCAGGAGGTGCTATAAAAAGACATGTTTAGATTGAAGTAGAAGCTGAATTATATTGATAGACAGATGTGGTGACAAGGACCTGGAACTCAACACCTGCTGCGTCAATGGATGGGCTTTCTTCTCTGTCTCCCTCTTGTGGGCAGTGGTTGATGTTGCATGACTTCAGAAGCGTCTGGCTCCTCTCATCTCATTTGTTTCTATTCGGTCCCGGCTCCACAACCGTATTCTAAGGGGGCCACATGATGATCACAGAAGGGGCCGCGTTGCATATCCCACAGATCTGCACATACATACATACATACTTCATAGCCACACAGTGACCACAGACACAGAAGAGTACACCGAGGCTGTTCCAGCATATATGGCAAAATGCACACATGATGTCACTTGCTGCTAAACTACCGCTGCCCCCCCATTTAGTAAAGAAGATGCGTGCATGTGTGTTTGTCGATGAGACACCACAAACACCGCAGCTACATTTCATGTTTATTGAAACGGAAGAATACAGAGATCAATAAATTCTGAGCAGATACACAGTGAAAGACTGAAACAGAAACGTGTCACCCAGTGTGTCAAAACATAAGAGCGGTGGGACACACGGGACAGGTGCCGCTCCAGTCACAACTCAGGCAGCAGCCTCTCTAGCCCCCACTCCCCTCTTCCTCTCCTCCACTGCCCCCCCCCCCCAAAAAAACGCTCATATTTACATTTTTTAATTCTGTTATGAATTGTCAAGTTGTCAGAGTGTTTCATGTCCTCTTTAAGCTTCCTGCTCAGCTGAGGCCGTGGGAGCTGTCACCTTCAGTCACCCCTCACACACACACACACACACACACACTGAGCCCTGCAGAGACACCCGTTGATCAGAGGAGGACTCATCTATTGATAACCCTCATCAGCTTGTCTAGGTTGCCAGACTGTCAATGCACAACACAACAGACATGTACCTGCCTTCAATTTATTTACATGATCTAATTACATACATTACATTTGCTCTGATGTTAGTAATTATTGATTATGAATTAAAAAATGTACAAATCATATACTCTAGTTGCGCACATGGGCCTGAACTCACACAGACATGTGTTGAATATCAATGAAGGACGTGTTGGACGTGCTGGCAAGTATTCACATTTGGTCTTTGACGTAAAGGAGGAGAGAACATTTTCATACAACAGGAAATGAGTTGAAAATTCACGCGTGGCTGCGGTGGTGTGACGCCACAGGAGGCCGGTGATCTGCCGTTGCCATCATGTGTTCATGCTGCGGTCTTTTGCCACTAGAGGGCGGCAGTCGCCCGTGTCATCGCAGCGTGACTCCTCGGTTTCATTTGAATTCATTTGCATGGAGTGCCGCCCGGCTTGCCCGTATTTTTTTTTTTTTTTTTTTACACCAACACAAGTCTCTCACCCAGCAGGGTCCATCACCATAATCCCATTCCAAGTTCCTCCAGCGAACGCCACCCGTCAAGTCGCTGCCGTCCAGCACAGTGAGTCTCTGAAGCCGACGTCCGCTCTCAGACTCTAATGATGCTGATGGAGGAGGAGGCTCTGTGGAGCTGTGGAGAAGCACAGTGAGATGAGGGTGCGTGCACAAACACATGAGTCATAAACACAAAGAGACAGAGGGGCACATACATGAACGTGAGTCATAAAGCTCAGGACGGCAGCGACTCACATGCACCAACACGTGCCTTAATGCACTCCATATATGTAATGCCTGTCAAGGATTTATTAACCAATCAATAAGCTGCCATACTCGTGTGTGTGTGTGTGTGTGTGTGTGTGTGTGTGTGTGTGTGTGTGTGTGTGTCAGCACTGAGGCACAGACCTCAGGTTCAGCTGCAGACCTCACTTTACTGTGTTTGGGTTCGAGTCGTGTGTTTTGGCAGAGTGTGTGGAGGATGAGGAGGTCCTCCTCCTCATCAAGGCACCCAGATGTGAAGTGAATCATGTTTTGAATGTTGTGTCTTGTTGTCGCTTTCGACATATCTCTGCCCTGGGGTGGAGATGTCCCAACATCTGCCAACATCAGGTTCCTTTAATAAACTTCGGCCTCTAAAACTGCACCAGAGTCCGTTTTTTCTAATCAACACACTCGAGTGGAAAAGTGAGATATTCTGACAAACTTCACTCCGTCTAGTAAAAAATCTGTTTTATATTTGTGTCAAGCTGAGCTCTTATAAAAGCAGAAGGAAGCTGTCAACAGTGTAAACACAGGCACAACTTCCCTCCTGTTTCTTAACAGAATCATCTGTGAGTCACCTAAAGAGAGGAGAGTGATCACTGCGCCGCACCGCTCATGTTTCCATCACTTCCTCCACCTCATCAGGCTGCACACTCTCACTGAGCTGCACCGCAACAACAACAACAACAACAAAAAAAGAAGCAGAGCTCTCTGTTTGCAGCCTGGTTATTTTATATTTAGCCATGATGGCAGCAGCTCTGGTTGCTAGGAGATCTCTGATGCGACTACAAAGGCCCTACAGAGGAAACAAAACATTCCTGGCAGCCAAGAGTGATGGTGCATTATATGGAGCTGTGCTGCGGCTGAACTGAAGCTGTGCAGAAGAGGGAGAAGTTTTCTAAATGAAGCTCAGAGGTCGGAGGAGAAATGAGTCACCCTGCTGCTGCGGACGGCCCCGTTGTGGTAGATGGGCGAGCTGCCGGCTGAAGCGTTGTAGTAGGAGGACGTGGCGCGGACCAGCGGCCTCTTGGCTTTCTCCTTGGTGCCGTTGGAGTCGTTGTCTTTGATGATGTCGTACTGTCGGCAGAACAGGGCGATGACGGCTGGAGAGGAGCGCAGAGTGAGAGTCAAACACAGGCGGAGAGCGTCTGCATCTGCGTGTGGATGTTAATACGCCCACGCTCAGTGTGCTCACAGGCCTGACTGCCACAGAGACACATTTACAAAGAAAGAGATACAGGACAACCAGGAAGAAACACAACAGGAGCACTTATGTGTCTCTCTGTGTCTCTTGGCCCTTGTGTAGGAAGGATGGCTTTTTATCTTACATCTGCGTTCCTACAGACTCCTCATACACTCTGCCACACTCTAATACACTCTACACCCTATCTACTGTGTCGAGCAGACACATCCGCACGCCCACACATACATGCACTCATCCAGACTAACCTGCCCACAGCAGCAGCACGGTGGTGATAATGAGCAGCTCTCCTGTCTGTAGGTGTGGAGTCATCCCCAGACCTTCCATCGCCGGTTCATCTGAGGTCACCAGAGGATTCACACCATCAGACACTGAGAAAATTAAATCTGACAACCACCTTTTCAACTTATTTTCTTGTGCTTTGTGCGTGTTTATTTACGGTGGTCCAGGACTCCGGCTGGATAATGGTCACTTCTCTCCAGAGTTCTGAAGTGGACGGCCCTGCTGGGTTGGCTGTCACCATGAGGGCCGACCGACTGCACCTAAACACACCCGACAACAACAACAGAAAAAGAAAATCATCCATCATATCATCATAGCAGTGGGAACATTCCCAGCCAGTCATTAACGGAGGATGACATTATGTAACGGTGAGAAGGAACTGGCTGCCGAGGGTGTATTTAGCGAGCAAATGGTGTTTTGGCGCTTGGCCGTGATCCTGATCACTGGAGGACGAGTGGAATTGCAAATGTAGACGCAGAGTGAGAGATGAGAGTGCGAGAACAGAGCTGAGCCGACGGGTGGGGTGAGGATCCGTCACAAACCAAGCCGCTCGTGGCGTGTTTTCTCCTTCAGGGTCATTTCTGGGAGCCGCAGCGGAGGGAGAAGCTCGACAGTCACACAGAGGGAGAGAGATTCAGCGCCGAGGCACAATTTCATCCATGAGAGATCTCTGAGCGCCACAGACGTCGCCGCCTCCGCTGCCTCCACCCACACGCGCACACACACTCAACCTGAGGGGTGACTGCAGCAGGTTTTGCGTGGAGGCAGTCGCATGGGAAAATAACTAACCATGGTACAAAAGTTAATTACATCATTTCAGTCAGACAACTCCGGACTGAGTTCAGTATTTTTCTACTGAGCACAAACATTTTGCAGAACTGAAGCAGGACATCATCATTTTAGCATGACTGAAGCAAGTCTCAGTGTATTCATTCCCTGAACAATGATCTGCTTGATAGACATCACAGGCAGGGGCGTTATGGAGGCCTCAGACAAGAGGAAGCTCGAAGGCCCCCCTCCATGGCCACAGCCACAAACATTAACCATTAATCATTAATCCAAAAGTATTGATGACTCTACCAGCCGTCTCTGGTCGGCCCCCTTCTAGCCATTGGCCAGTTTGGGGGATTACTGACGTGTGTCTAAAGGGGTTTCATCATGTTGTCATTGATATGGATCAAATGTTTCCCATTTCTGGGGCCCCCTTCCAGCTTGGGCCCCTAGGCGATTGCCTGGGTTGCCTGCCCTGCTCCACAGGTGGAAGCTGGGGACCTTGCGTTGCCTGCCTGACCTAGCACTGCAGGATTCGCATCGTTAAATTTGTCAAGTTTCGAGCTCAATCCGAGCTCCCCTCTGTCTTCCTGGCTACAGAAAAGGTCAAAGGTCAAACTCCAGCACCACCCGGTGCTGGCGGGTTTCCAGCGCTTTGCTCAATGACACTTCTGCAGGGCATCTGCTTGCTGACGAGCTTATTTAACCGAGTCCTCCAAGTGAAGGACAATCTGTGTCGCTCTATTAAGCCATAATGGATTATAAAGTTTAATAGAGTCATGATAATGGAGTCACATTAAACACTCCTCCTTCGGAGAGGAGCCGTAGATTGTTCTGGCTTCTGACTGAGGCAAAGATGACGTGCCATAAAGAGAAAGTGCTTCCAGTACGTGTTAATGACACACCGAGAGGAGGTGAGTTCATTCCTCAAACGCAATTTATTGAGCGAGTTTCCTGGATTTCAGCTGCCCTGCAGAAATCTGTGTCTCAGCTGTCTGACACCTCAACTCCACTTTACTAACTGCTCCCAGAGCTTTCACCACCACCCTCACGGCCTCTATAGAAGACAGAGAGTGCCCGGTTCTCAGCACATGCAAGATGGCGACAGTTTTTATATGGTGTTATGGGCACTGACATATCAGTTTCACACTCATGTGTATAACATGGGGTCACCAAAACAGAACAATATGCAATAAAAGCCTGTGAGAGTGTGTGTGTGTGTGTCTGTGTCTCACCTGGACGCTGTAGTGTGTGTCCTCATCCAGGTCCCACAGCACGCACCAGCGGCTGGACGTGTTCACCTCTCGGATGGAGCGCTGCATCAGGCCGTCCTGCCTCTGGAGACGACACACAAGCGCGGATGCGCAAAGTGTGAGCGCACAAATCAACAAACACAGACACACACGTGATTGTGCAAACTCACACACACCAACAATATGCAATGACAGGAAGTAAATGCAAACTGACAACTGAGGGCCATATCCAGGTCTGTTTAAGAAAACCTCTCCATCAAATGGAAAAAAAAAAAGTCATTGGTCGCATTATTTCAATACAGATGTTATGAATGCAAATACAGTCCCTTCTCTAATACGCAGTTTCAGCTCATATAAATTCAGCTCAAACACTCACTGTCCCACTGGAGGAAATTAGGTCTGCAGGCAAGGTAACAGCAGAGATCATGGTTGGGAGGGAACAGAGAGAGTGTCATGTGCAGACACACATCCCATCCTGCACCTGTGCTTCTGAATTAATCCATCTCCAGACCACTGGGTTTGAATTCAGGATGATTGACCAACAAACACCTCAGAGTTTTCATACAGTGAACTGTAACCGCTGTTAAAGCTGCATGGTGACAGCTCCTTTAAGCTCCCCTCCCACTGGGTTTAAAGTAAAGTTTAGTTTAGAGAGAGACAAGATCCCGGTGAGTAAATGTGGCCATAAAGCACTAAAAGCCGAGGAGCAGTCGATAAAAGAGGAGGCTGGCAGGACGCTCGAGGGCCTCCAGATGTCTGAATCAGTCCTCTGCTCCCCTGGCAGCCCCCGCGAGCAGTGGGGTCGGGCGAGGGAGGCCTTACTGGGAACAATATGCACGGTATTTTTCTCGGGGTTAAAAGGGTCGTTAATCAGCGGCGGTGAGGCGACGGTGATTCGGCAGGATTCTCAGGGTTTGGAACAAAAACCAGACAAATCCATCAAAACTTAAACACGCAGCGGTTCATGGACTTCTCAAAACCGTCACAGTGAAGACTTTCATCAGCAGATATAAATGTTATATAATCATGATAATGTTTACATCCACCACTTCACTTCACTGGCTCTGCTTGTGTCTTTGCTGTAGTGAACTTCCTGCAGTTTTTAAAGCTCAGCCTCTGCAGCGCCGAGTGATAATTAAAGGGAATGTTTCATTTGGGTTAACAAACGTCTCCTGCATGTCTTCTCTGAGGAGGAAGCTGATCTGTGGTGACTGCATCAAACTGAGACTACAGAAGAGGAGGAGGAGGAGGAGGCGCAATAGGAGTTTTCAAAATGACATAAATGTGATGCCAACGGTCTGAGATAATGAAGTTATTGCACCGTAGTTGCTCTGACTGATTCACAGTCGTGCGGTCTGTTTTTTGAAAGAGAAGTCCCAGCGAGGACGGGAGAGGTGCGGCGCCGCGTTCAAGGTGACCTCGAGCGAAATGGGCAAAAATGACCCTGGGGGCCCACAGGTGAAGACTGTGGGTGGTTACGTAACAGTTTTCAGGTCAGAGCAGTGACGTGCAGCAGAGACAAAACAAACCATGAATTAGCCTTGTGTTTGTGACAGTTTGGATTATTATGAAGAGAAGCAGATGTACAGGGTTAAACTGGGCTACTGCCTGTGTGTGTGTTGTCGTGTGTGACATGTGGATCTCAGCAGCCGGCGCTCTGGGATTTGGAGAAACTTGGAGATGAGTGAAGCAACTCAGATCCACTCGTCCTCATGGATGTCAATCGGTACGAGCAGAGGTGTCTGGAGGTGAGCTTGATTGACAGGAAGCAGCAGCTGAACTTCATATATATCTATAAGTGCATTTCCTGCGATTTGTTGGCCTTTTGTGCCAGGAGCAGCTTCTGATGACTAACAGTGGAACTCAGGAGGTAGATAAAAACCTCCTGGATGCTGCTACCTGCTCCCATCACCTCCCCTATTAATATTTGAGAGGGTTTTTACATAAGTGCTTTCCGAGGTTATGGCAGGAGATGTTTTACATCCCCTTCCCTCTGTTTTTTGAGGAGATGCCACAAGGTTGATGGATCCTGAGTCGGACGTGAGGCGACTTTAAAAGGAAAGAGGAAAAAAAAAAAAACAAAAAGCACAAGTTGCTTGGCATCGCCACCGCTGTGGATGTTCCTCCTGCGAGACGAGTCCCGGCCAAATAATTTCCACTAATGGAGACAACTCCCACTCAGAGCTCAGCTAATGTCTGATTCTCCTTTTGCCAAGCGGTGGGTGGTAAAAACTGATTAGAGTGAGCCGGCCGAGGTTTCAGGAGAACAAAACGTGGAGATATACGAGCAGAATTTCAAAAATGAAATGTCTATTAGGCTGATGCAAGTGGGGGAGGTAACTTTCTGCAGAGCTGGAAGAGAAGCTCATCTTATTAGAGTAGATTTGAATTGATTAGAAGGAGAAATATCTCCAGTGGATGAGAGGAAACACCTGTGCTGCAACTTCCACTTTCTAAGAATTATATTCCAAATCAACTGTTCACATTAACGACTTTTTCTCTGCTGTTTCCCGCTAATTGGATTCTGAGAAAGCCGCACGCCCTCCTTTGGCTGGAATCTTCTGTAATCAGGGGATTTGTTTTTTTATTATGGCTTCCAGACCCGACGTCAACCAGCAGCTGGCCCCAAGTTAAATGTTTATGAGCACACTCCCCCCTGGCGTTCCCAGACTTTTTGTTTTTTTTTATGTTTTAAGGAGACATGCTGGACCCATCGTGAGTTAAAGTGTCTCAGAGAGAAATGCTGACTGTCTGCAGGCCTCGTGAGTGACGCAGCGTTTTAAAAAAGAGAGGAGAGTCCGCTCCTGAAGTAAGACATAAAGCCAGGTCACAGCAAAAAAAAAGAAAAAAAAGAAAAATACATAATTCAACGCTGAAAAAGCTGTTTTCTGGTCCAGACTGTGGCAGCCAGCCAAGTTTTCTGGGCAATTTATTTATAATTTATGTCCCTTCAATTTGAATCTCTGCAAAATTAATTGGCCTTCAACCAAATGAGAGCTCAAAGGGAAAAAAGGTTGGATCAGGGTAAATCTGACGTGAGACAGATTGACTGAGTTTAATGGGGAGGCTGAGAAATTATTTTTCCAGCTTTTTGAGGATTAAACCAATTAAGAAAAATCAATCAGTGAACTCAATTACCATGCATGGCAAGTGAGCACAGACACACACAGGCACACACACAGTGGTGGTACAAGGCTGGTGCACTGTACCTGCTGTGAGATGGCGTAACCAATGACAGTGTCTCCCTGAGGGACGTTCCAGGTCACCATGGCCGAGTGCGCCCTCAGCTGGGTCACCGAGACGTTCACCGGGGCTGCTGGCACAGCTGTTAAACACACACACACAAATATTAGTATAGGACGGTCAGTGAGGAATCCACATGTCTAGTTTGCAGCAGTGTTCTTGTGCTGCTGCAGCATTTCAAAATAAGAGCCCTGTTAAAAAACTTTCCTAAAGAAGTTAACTTTAATGTGACAGGTGAACATCACATCCTGGATTTAATGTGATGCACCAACACCTAGCTCACACTCCAGTTCTTTCTACTGCTGCAGGAGGAGCCAAGTCCTTCGACACCCGACTGGAGGGAAACATTTCTGTTCCCTGAAGCGTTGAATTGACCTTTTTATCCGAACTGCTCTTCCCAGCCAAAGCAATGAAAACAGCCCCAGACACACTTTTGGCAGAACAATGTGTCTGCATATAAAAAAAAGACAGACCAGATCTGATTCCACCTCACAAAACATGAAGTCACTGCTCACGGTTTCACCAAAATAAAGGACAACCTTGGACACTGACATCACCGCATCGACAATCAGCTCCTTCTCCTGAGGATTCTACAAGGTTTCAATCTTTATCTCTCTCTCAGGCAAATTAATGCATTAAACATGAAAATACTGACATGAATAATGCACATCAGTCCCCCGGTCTCTCCTCACACCGATCCAAGTTTAACGATATTTCTCCTCTTTGTTAATGTTGCATTTTCTCTCACTGATTATATTCATTTATTCTGCAGGACAGATCAAAAAATCGGACATTTGCATGGTCTTGGTTTTGAGGGAGTCGTGCTGTTAAGTAAACAAGGTCAGGAACTGCTGATCTGGTGTAATGTTGCACTGGAGAGGACAAGTTTCACGTTTTATTTGCTTCTCGCGGTGAATTAGATTAAAAGATTTAAGATGCTGGAGGCTTCTGGGACTCCAGGACAGACTCTGCGCTCAATTAGGAAAACAGTCCCGCAGCAAATCTTCCTTTTTACATTCCTGTTTTAGCACAGATGGAACAAACAAGGTGTAAAATGTTATTTACTGAGCTTTACAGCCACTGGTTGGCAGCGATCATACAGAGTCTTGACATTAAATACGAGCCGAGGCTTGAAAACAGTTCACGCTCACATTCAAATCAAAAGTTACTAATAAAGAGAGAAAGAAACAAAAGGTCAAACGAGGTCAGACGGTGAACCCGAGACACTTCACACACATGGTTCGACAGGTGAAGCTCTGAGCAAAACACACACCCGATCATCCCCACGTGTTTCTATGTAATTCTTTGCCTGCCCCAAGTGTCCTTGAGCAACGAGACAGTGGTGAGGACGACTCCCCCTCCTTCTGCTCTGTCATTAAGATTTGCAGCGGATTAAAGTGTCAGCTGAAATGTGAACGTATGATCTCACACACACTGTACACACAGTAGCAGCTCACGTGACGGCTCATGTAGGAGGAAAAAAAAGAGACAAAGGAACAAAGACAGAAACAAAGATGGTAAGACAAAAAGAAGGACACAGAAGGGAAACAAGACATGTGTGACATGTGACTTGTAGATGTAAAATCCGAGGAGGGAGGGGGAGAAGGGAGGGCGGGTCCTCCTACCAGCCTCCTGCTGATGATATAACATCTAATGGAATCAATAACTGGATTTTGACTGCGAGTCAAGAACTATTGATGACTTCACTTCATCTACTCCAACTTCTTCTTCTTCTTCTTTTCAGTGCAGGACTAGAATAGCACTCCTCATTCCTCATCAATTTGTCTGGCTGCAGAAAGCAATTAATATCTGCTCACCAGGGGGATGTGTATGTGTGTGTGCGTGTCCTCCTGTTTGTGTGTTTCCATGTGTGTGATTTAAGAAGTCAAGAAGCGGCCAATGAGGAGATCACATTCAGACGCTGAGGTTTTTCCATCACGATGTGTTGCTCCTTGTTTTTATCTGTATATTTACACTTCCATTGTGTTTTATGACTGGCCTCAGTGTCAGTGTGTTTTCTTCAGTGGCAAGAAAGTGAAAATGACAGTGTCACCTCTGCCTGTGATGTTAGAATAAAAAGAAGCTCATTTCCAGTGGAGCAGTGACACTTCACGCTGGGAAAAAAGTAAAAAAGAAAAAAAAAATCAGTCCTATTTCAAAGTGAAACCATCCGGTGAGGCTCTGTGGAGTATGACCGTGAATGTCAAGCTCTATCTCAGGCTAACAAGCTAAACAGAGCTCATTATACAGACAGACTTCCCCCGCTCCCTGCTCCCACAGCGCTCACCGGCCCGCCTGCCAAAAGCCACCGAGAGGAGAGGAGAGAAATCCGCACTCTTTCTTCGACTTCAACACCGACGGCACGGTCAGTGCCTCAGCTTTCACTTCCTACACTTCCCAGAATTCCCTCCTTGACAGCTGACAGGGAAAGATCACAGACCAGAGTGTGTAGGTGGAGTGAATGAAGCAGCAGAGCAGGAGTAAGAAGGTGGGAGTTTTTTCCAGTTGAGAAAAAAAAACAACAAAAAACACACCATTTGTGTCTCAACCCAACCTTGTCCTGTAGCTGCAATGCATGCTGGTCTATTTCCAGATCCTGTAGGAGTAAAAAATTGGCCACTGTCCTCTGATAAATTCCTGCCTGTGTAATTAGTGAAGGTCTGAGCTGTAGGAGGAAGCTGCAGCTCTTTGATTCAGACGACCTGATGTTTCACAGCTGCATTTTCACATCTCTCATCTGAGCTGCCCCCGGCTGGAGTTTGGTCCAATCAGAGGTCACGCTCAGGTCAGACTGACGCACACACAGCTCGGTGAACATGTTCAAGTACCTGCGGGTATCTGAAAAGCTCTCAGACTTGTAGATCTGTTCTTCAAACTGGACATGGCTCACTAACACCAGTCAGAAATGAGCTTCTGTTTAAATCCATGTCTTCCTCACCAAACTGGGAAAAACTAGGAGGACCTTCTCTATACTGTGTCTACATTCAGCGTCCACATACTTTTGGCCATGACGCCACAGGAGGATTTTAAGGAGAACTTCCCCCTCACTCTGGGAGGAGAGCGAGGGATGTTCAGGAAAACAAACACATGTATGTGTGATAACAACACACACATAAAGCCCATCCTCCACCTCCACCAGCACGCTCCACTGAGACAAACACATTCAGGACCGTGTTCACTTCACTTCTCCTCCAATGACAGCCAAGATCCCCCCACCCACCACCCCGAACTCCCGTCACGTTACGACTGCTAAATCCAAACCGCTTTAATCTGCCAGGGCTGTGACGGAGCGCACACAGTGAATAGACTTCTGCAATTACATTATATACACACAGGAATGGAAGATGAGAGGGGAGGCTTGGATAGAGTCGGGAAGACAGAGGGAGAGAGATGGAGATGAGTGGGGAAGAGAGTGGGGGGGTGAGAAAGATGACAGGAATGTGACAGAGCGAGGGATGAACGAGTCAGGAGGACGAAAGGGAACGAGAGGGGGGAGCAATTATCTCGGGCAGATATCGAGAGATGGCGAGCGAATTTTCAATCTTTTCGGTTCGGAGAGAAAAGACGGACGAAGGGCAAAGTGAGACGGATGGACCGAGGGGGGGGGGGGGGATCAGATCAATGATGGAGGGAGTGGTGAGAAAGAGCGGAGAGAGGGTGGAGGGAAAACAGGGAGTAGGAGGCGCAGGATGTGGATATTGATTAAATGATGAAATACAGCAGTTCAGGTGGATGTAGCAGCACAGACACAGTTTCCATGTGTCCTTGTTTGTCCTTCATGGATTTATATTATAATGGCGACATAAGCTAAATCTGAGGTTTTATTTACATTATAAACTAACCACATGCTCATTCATCTTCCTCCAGCCAATAGACATAAAGTACCTGGGTCAGCCGCCAGCTGATTAAGGTTTACTTCACACTCATAATAAGGAACATTTTGAAGTGAGGATGGTCGATGAAGTGCCCATTAAATTCAGTTCATTTCCAAAAATGTTTCCGGCTGCCCATTTTCTCCATCGCTAAGCAACAGGAAAGGTCTCCTAACTACCAGGTAAGAGTCCGAGCAGCAGAGCGATTATGCGCAGGAGGAGATGGGAGTAAACACTGAATGTGTGGAGAGTACAAAGGGATCAGGTGGAGAAAGTGCAGAGGTGTTCAAGTCTGCAGCAGACATTCAAAGACAGTGGGTGCTTCGGCCGTGGGAAAAGCATTTCTGAAAATTTGCTCCAGAAGACCTTTGGAGATGAGGAGCGTGAAAGGTCAGTCATTGTGCAAGCTCCTTCAGAAAGCGTCCAGAGGAGCAGGGGACACTGAAGCTTCAAACATCTTCAGCTGCTCTGAAAACACAAACTCAAAAGCAAAATCGTCATCAGACTTTTAGCACAAAGGTAAAAACAAAAAGGTGCTTCATAGAGGAAGAGCGCAGCGGCCTGGAAGTGCTCGCTTTCGAGGATTTTCTTCATGTATCTGGCTTTATGTTTTCCCTCAAACCCACACACACATGCACCGGTTTTTAATCTTTACCCACAATGCTCTTTTCAGTGATTGTACAACGAGGCGGACAACCACTTCCACCAAACGTTACACGCTGTTGTGTGTTTCTCTGAGCTCCTAGCAACACGGCGACGAGGACGAGGACGACAGTGCCCGCAGCCCCATGAAAACAAAAACAAGCCGGTGTTTACCGGGCTGCTGTCGGAGTACAGTAGTGGTGACGTACGGCTCGGGGGCCGGACAGGCGGCCATAAATCAGAGCAGAGAAACAGTTTGCTGATAGACTCAGACAGCCTAATCTGGCTAATGGCTCCCAACCCCTCTGTGATGGATGGGTGTCTGTGCAGGAGTGTGTGCTCCAGATACAGCTACGACCTGCGCATGCTGATGGAGATAGAGCGCAATTGTGGACGGATTATGAGACAATGGGCCCCAGAGGAGTGGGACCCCACATGCTGGAACACACAGGAAGTGATGCAGTTTGTGTTCATGCTCTCTGTGGTCACTTTTGATGGTTTTTGTTTCACTGCAGTTGCTTGACCCCTCCTCCTGACCCCCCAAAGGCCTCCTGGCCTGCTCCCATTAAAACACAGGTCTGATCATTAGCATTGCAGTCAAGACCACCTAACCCACGGCCGAGTCGAGCAATCCAAGACCCCTGCAGCCCCCCACCCCTGTGCCACCATGGAAGCCACGCCCCTGAGTCCTGTAGCTGGTGGCACAACTGCAGACCACAAACCATATTTCTGAACTGGACCCAAATGTCAGCAATTAGATGAAAAGGATCATTTGCTCTTGGCTGGACAAGTGGAGTCGAGTCCCACAAGAACACATTAGACTGAATCGGGGTGAGTTTCTGTCAGCGCTGCAGCAGAGCTGAGGCGGTCCAGGTGGAGGAGAGGCCCGGGAGTCATTTAAGGTTGCCGGAGAAAATGTGTGTGATCAAAGAGAATAAATAAGGACAATCCACAATGAGCAGGGATCAGCAATGTGAGGCCTGGCAGGGCAAAGAGAGAGCCCTCCCTGCATGAATAAAGAAGCACTTTGCCCCGCTCCTTTTCAGTAAAGACCTCCTGTGGCTGCGGCCTGCTGCATTTTTATGATCCTGACATGCTGTGAATGTTCAGCTTTCTTCTTTGAGCTGCTTCCCATAAGTCCCTGTCGAATTTTGCAGGCTGAGGATGAACAGCTTCTCATCTCGTTCCAGGGGAGAGAGGCAAGGCGGAAAAGAACACAACACAAGAGTCCGACAACATCCTGCTGCCGTCTGAAAAAGACTTTGTCTCCTTGAGCGTCTGAATCCAAGGTCCGATGTCACACACCAGATGTGCAGCTCACAAAGTCTGAGCCATGAAACTACAAATCCAGCCCAGGGCCGTTCTTCCTCGTTACCTTTCCAATTAAAACCTACAAGCCTCCGCAATTACAAAACCTTGTAGATGCTCACGCTGCCTTTTTAAGTTGAAACTGAACTTTCATCCCTGACCTAGTAGATGTTGTGGGCATCACTGTCAACCAGGCAAACACTGCCCCATGTTGGCATGTGCCTGATGTTGCGGTTCGCCGCCTTCGATGACCTTACCACATGGAGCAAAGAGACTGACATCTTTCATATCTGTATCTTCAGATAAAGACCTGACCTCACACAAGTGCCAGCAGATATAGCCAATAATCAATCATCAATCACCAAGAACTTAGTTGAGTTTCTCTTCTGTCCCAGCACGACCTGTTGCATCAAATTCATGAGTCCGTCATGTGACATCTGATGTGCTTACAGCCTGATCATCTGTGAATCACTGACAGAGAGCAGGTGTCTTCTTCTTCTTCTTCTTTACAGCTGTTTATCCTGAATGAACATCTGTATTCAAAGCCAAGGCAGTGGCAAAGAGCAGCAGGACGCAGCGAGGTAACACATGTTGATGTCACAAGTGGAAAAGGTGGAGGCCCTGTGGGGATATACACACACATGGACACACTTCACTGACTGGATCAATGAGGAGCATCGTAAACGCAGATTAGCCGCCTTTTGGTACCAAGCCAGGGAGGAAGCACATCGATCTGGTGCTGTTTGCCAGAGGCCGCTTCACGTGGGGAAAAAAATCCTTGCGTGGAGGTAAAGAGAGCAGGAATGTGACCGACGAGTGGGATGATTTACACGCCGCTGCGTTCCCACTACAGCTAATTAAACAGGCCGCAGTGCGAGCAGCAGATTGCTTTGAGATCCCCAGTCCCCTGACAGACATTATATTAAAGTCCTGGCAGTTTTACAGCAGCTGTTTGTCCAGGTGACATATAAGGTGTAAATCGTGCAACAGCAAGACTTAACCATATGTTAATGTAGAAGCGACATTAGATTAACGCTCTGGATGATGAAAAATAAGCTTCATTTGAGAGAGGAACCCGCCCTGATGATGCTCATTACCACCCTCAGTGATCAGTGTGACATCACTTCCTCTGTATCAGGAGTGTTTTAGATCCTATGATCTTATTCCATGGCACCATCTCTGCATCATCTTCTCCTCCATGCTTTTATGACTCCTCATGACATCTGGATGTACACTAGAATTCAAAATGGACTCGAAGTTTGCACTGACTGGAAGAGATTCAAGTGATTCAGTGCAGAAACAAAAAAACAAACTAAACAACACAAACAGAAAGAGAGATGCACTGGAAACAAAACACACTGACATCTTCTCAGATAAGTACAAAACCTTCATTTAAATGGATAAAGTCTCAAAAGATTTGGTTAAAGCAGGAAAACAAAAATCCTCCTCCAGCAACTTGAAGTGGCAGCTCCACTCTCAGCAGCACACTCACTGTTGTTGATGTTACTCCTGTTTACATAAGCACTGCACTATTCATCACTGGTTCCCACTGATTAATGCATGGTTGAGATACATGTGTTATATTCCTGTTGCACTTTTGCATGTGAGCTGATGGATGTGGTTCCAGTAAAGACACATCTATGTTTCTGAGGCCAATAAAAACGCATTTGAATGAGCTTCAACATCCACCATGGTACAAAAGATGAATTATGTAACTATCATCATCACTCTGGTGACACTGCTGATGAACTTAACTTCACAGGTTTACATTCAGATGGATGATGGCAGGCTAGATATGGATAATCTCGAGCAGAGACTCACTTGCACCGACCATCCCCGGGGTTCGCCAGCAGGCCAGAGGCAGCAGCAGCAGCAGCAGCAGCAGCCCGAGGTCCAGGTGAGGAGACGCGGTCATAACCTCCTCTGTCTCCGCGCGCACACCTCTGGCTCTTCTGCACCTCCTGCTCTTCTTTTATCCTCCTCCTCCTCCTCCTCCCTCTCCTCCTCCTGCGATTTACTGGAGGTTTCCCTGCAGGGTCACCGCTGCTTCCTCATCACCCTTCATCTTCTTGTAATGCAGGGGGGGGGCGCGTGCGAATTCAGAAACCTGCACCTCTTTTACTCCCAACTTGCGCAAAGTAGGTCAGTAGGATTGCAGCTGCGGATTCAAATGAGCCTCTGCTGGGTGAAAATGAACCGACATGTCTCAGTTAGACCCCCCCTCCTCTTCCTCCCTCTCCTCCTCCTCCGCCCGGCGCCGCCTGCACGATCCCGCAGCCCCGGAGAAGCTAACAGGTAGTTCGACGCTCTGTGCCACCTGTCCGCGGCTCTGCGCGTGTCCGGTCTGCGTCAAATGCCAGATGGAGACGGCGTCTCAGCAGCGCGGACTGCGCTCGAGAGGTCCGCTGTCATTTCAGCAGAGTGGAGCGGGGGAAGGAAACGACGTTTTTAAGAGATTTGAAAGAAAAAGAGAAGACGTGGGGGGGTTTGGATCTGCTTAAGACGCCGCGGAGCGCAGAGGTGGTGCTCTCATCCACAGGGCGCAGGATGCTCTAATCTGACAGGTTGTGGGAAAACCCGCAGGATCAGAAAATGTCTCTGTCTGCAGGAGCTCCGGTGGTAACTCCTCCAGCCAACCACACACTCACACTCACACACACTCACACACACTACACACATAAACACAGGGTGTCTGCACGCTGCCTCTCTCAGCGCCAGCACTGACGTTACAAACCCTGTCACTACACAGAGGGTGGAGGATGAAGAGGAGGATGATGATGATGAGGAGGAGGAGGGAGGAAGGGAGGGAGGGAAGGGGAGAGGATGATGGGGAGGGGGTGAGGTGATCTACCTGAGTGCTGCCATTGATCAACACCGTGAAGAGGCAAACTGTTGATCATGTCATCATCGTTTACCAATAATCCATCACTTATGAGCTTTGCAAGCAACTTTTGGGTTGCCAGGTTTGTGAGACATCCTCCTGCAGCAGCTCTTTAATCCATTAAGGACCTCACCTCTCTGTGGAGCCACTCATCATCATCATCGTCATCATCTGCAGAGGAGCTGCAGGACATCCGGACCAGGCTCCTCCTGATCCTGCCTCACAAAACTGTATTTACATCATTATGAATCATATTATTGTATAATGTCACTGAAGTATAGCAACATGTAAACAAGCAGCAGCTCGGTTCATATCAATCTGAACATCAAACTGTTTTCTGCTCTTATAATAAACTTGAGCCTTCACTTGTGACATGGGAGCAGCTATAAAACAGAGGAGTGACCACAGTGACCTTGGCTTGTAAAGCCCACACAATAAACAGCAGACATGGCCGTCGACCTTCCCCAAAGGCTTCTCTACAATGTGAACTGGCATTAGTCCAGATGCTGTAAATAAACACCTGTTAAAAAAGCGTGGGCCAGCACTGACCCAGTCACACTGACTTTAAGCTTTTCCACTTACTCTCTATATCTTTTGGTATTAGATATTGATTCAGGATCAGTTTTGCTATTGATTTCCTGTGATCCAACAGTGGCAGGTTGTTTCTGCCGTCATCGTGATGACACATGAAATCAGATTTCTATGTTCTGAATGTCATCTCGCTTTTAATTAAGACCAACTGATGACTGATGCTACATGTGCACAGATGGACGTCCAACTGCGGCAGCTTGTGATGTGGACGTCACAGACGAGAAGCTGAGGAGGCTGATTTTTTTTTTTTAAATTGGTTTGTTTTCCATAATCCTCCTCGAGTTGGCTCAGCACCACCCGTCATCTGTTTTAATTGTCTGCAGCTGCGAGCCGCTGCTCCTGCACCGCCTGGCTGTCGAAACTTTCCCAGACTATTCTTAAAGTATTCTGATTCGGTGGAGAAGTTTCCGATTCGACATGGTCACAGATCTGTGATATGAATTATCCAGGCCTATCTCCTGTTGACAGTGGAGATGGCTCAGACATCTGCACAGCGTGCCTCCAGGACGCCTCCCTGTGGCGGTTATCTTTGAGCCACTGGGAGGGGACGACAGCGAGGAAGATCAAGAACATGCTGGAGGGTTCAGATACCCCATCTGGTCTGGCCACGCCTCAGGACCCCCCCCCACACACACACACACCACCACCACCGCCAAAAGCTGAATCATCCACAGGAGAGGGGAAAGTTGCTGTTTTAAGTTTCCAGGTTGATGCACAAACTGTTTTCTACGGTGGCCCAGAGAGTTCAATGCAGCTCAACAACACAAATGCATGCACATCCGCACACATTGTGGCCTAGTCTGAGTTTGCAGCTCGTTTATTTGCATAATTTTGCAACCACTGTTGTGAAATTAAGCTGCAGAGTGTTGGGCTCTCAGGGCCACCCATACCTTCACCCAAGCACCTGTCGCAGGTTTGTTTTCTGCACTGTGGCTGAATTCACTGCACTGAATGGAGGGGCCTGTGACCTTTAACCCCTGCCGTCAATGCCGCTCATGTTAAACGTCATATTCCCACCAAGAACGCTCTGATAAACCACAAGTTATTACAACTGGAGCCGCTTTTGTCATTTCATTTCCACTTTGCTTCACGCTCGACGAGCTGAGCTTCCTCTCCGCTCCCTGGAGGACGAAAATGAAGCGACTTTTACTTCCTTGTTTATTGCAGTATGCAAATGTGTTTCTGGGGTATAAAGGAGAAAAAAAAGCCCTTAAGTCATGACGCAGAGAGAAGGGATTAAGGATGTGTCTACTTTGAATAAGACACAATGAAGGAGAAATGCCTGATGGGAACTTCTTTGACTCATTTTAAGCTGACATTTGGCTTTCAATAACCGTGTCTTTATTTTCAGCCTGGTTTTGAAACAAAGCTGAATGAGAATGTAATTATCACATTTCTTAATTGATTTTGGGGGCCTGAACACAAATGATCTGACTACAAATTAACTGGTAATAAATTCTTTTGCTGATTTTTTCAGACCCAGCACATCCTGATTATAAAGACACGGACCAGGAGCCGAAGATGCCTCCTGGTGACTTCATTAACATCCGAGTGTACCGGCTGCGTCCACCAAGGGGAGCTAGCTGCCTGCAGAACGCCGTGTGTCCTGTGGCGACACTGAGATTATGAGTCGACCAACTTCAGCGCACGTCTTCCTCCGGCAGGACACACACATGCACACACGCACACACGCACACAGACATGAGGCTTGGTTTCTGTAAAGGCCAGAACACATCACTGGGAACATATACAGTCTGATGTGTCAGCACAAACAGGCTGTAAATCACAAGAGCTGGGACTTGTGTTAAGTGCATGCACACCCACAACCATCTCGCCAACTAAATATAAATGACAGAAGCAACAAAGCAGTAGCAGATAATGAGATGAACTCAGTGTTTACAACCCTAAAGGGCTGCGATAGGAGTGTTCATATTTGATACTACTTAGATACTGCCCACTAAAATGTGCCTACATATTGATTAGACTTCATGGACTTTAAAAAGACAGCAGTATGTCCCTGTGGAGAGAGCACAGGGCTGAGGGCTTCACTCTGACTCTTCACAGCCCAGTGCTTTAACACAATCCCCCACAGATGTGAATGCAAATTAAAACACATAAAGAAAATGATGGCCAGAATTACAAATGGCCGTTCGACGCTTTATGTTCTCCTTCCTTTTTATTTAAAACAGACTCCTGGTTCTGATTCTTACACCAGAACCCGCCCACATGAAAACTGACGGATCTTTTACCTGAGGGGGGGAAGAGAAACGCTTGGAATTATACGAGGCCTCATTTATTTATTTTTTTATCTTTTTGCTAATGATGGGAGCCAGCCATGCATGAGCTAAGTGAGCAGCTCCACATATGGTGCTGCAGCCACGAGGAATGTCAGTTTTAGTAAGCAGCAAAATCCTCCATGCGCCCACATCCATCCTGCAGGACACGCGGCGCTGCAACAGAAAAGACTCTGGTCTGGTGAAAACCAGACAGTCCAAGCTTCACGATGGCAGCGAGGAAACAAATGAGGGTTTTGTCTCAATGTTCAGCTTTTTATTAATGCATGAAACAGCCCATTATAGTCTCATGCAGACATGAGGGGGCTAATGGCTCGGCCTCCTCCTTGGTTCTCCGGCATGTCTCTGCACTGTGTTGCCGTTTCTTTATTTAGCTTGTTGGTGTCTAATCCATCTGATGAACTCAGGCTCTTCCTGAATAATCCCCGCAGCCTATGCATTTATTTACTCTCCGTCGCAAACTGACAAATCAGTTTGGTTTTATTCTGGGAGCTGATTCATCTGTGGAGAATTAGACATCACCGTGCTGCCTGCCCCAGTCAACTGAGCAATGATCACAAGCTGAACAAACGCAGGCCCACAGACGGAGCCAGGAGGACTGAGGCAGAGATTTTTCCTCTGGTGGCCACAATTAGACCCTGAGGTCACACAACTAACTCAAAATGCACTGAAACACACAAATCCATCAACTTTTGCATGCTACAATTGCACCTGTCTTAATGTCATGGCTGGTCGGCATGTGCATGTGTGTATTTGTGCATTTCGAAGTAATGCACGAGCAAAACAGTGAGAGCAATGCACAACAGCATCAACATTCATGTATGCACTGTCGAACAGAGCAACTACAGGTACAAGGGGACTAAGATGTCAGGGAGCTAAGAACCACAGCAAAGACGCACAACAAAACTATAAAATGTTGCTTTATGTGCAGGGTTTTTCCACCGTGTCTTTGCCTTGTTCACTGCGGTGAATGTTTCTGTATCTATGGAGATGCCTGATGACACAGCTCAAGGTTAAAACAGAAAAGCACCACTCCACTCCACTCCACTCCAGCTTGTGTAAACTCATCCACTTCATTCAAGTGATACAACATTATCCCCATGTTGTTTTGCACCCAACTGCACTGTACATGTTTTGATATCAGAATATTCCCAATCTGTTTCAAATCTGTGTTTAAAGCCTCAATCCAGGATTTGCTCCCCCCGGGGTTGTTTTTCGTCATATAGATTTGGATGGGAAAAAAAAAAAATCTTAAATCTGTTGTGATGTTCATCATGCCATCATCGGGACTATTCTGCACTCTGAGCCTCATCTTCCAACACCTCCTTTACTGTCCCAGGCTGTGAGCACACTGGGTCCTCACAAGTATATAACAAGTCCTCACAGGCCCTTTGCATACAGTATAGAGACACTCAAACACACCCTCATGCAAACAGTGACACTTCCAGTATATTCAGGGCATCAAGGCTTCAGTCCCACTGACACCCAGGGGAACTTGTGTCCTTTGTCAAAGCAACTGGTTCTGCCACACTGGCAGCTTCAGCTAGGAGGCAGCCTCAGTGTGTGTGTGTATGTGTGTGTGTGTGAATGAGAGAGAGAGATAGAGAGAGAAAGAGAGAGAGACATCACTGTATATATGTGTGCTGTGTGATCATATCCAAATGCAAAAACCTCTTACAGTCATACTCGCACCGTTTGATTGACAGCCGAGCTCTAGCAACAGCTACGAGTCCTTAGCAACAAGGACGGAGACAAGATGCATCAGCACTTGATCAGTCATCTTGAAAAAGGCGGATTTCTCCCAGCAGGGACTGAAGCCAAAACAAAGAGTGCTTCGCTCTGGAAACCGCCACAATCCTTCACAAAAAACCTGACGCGCTCACACTTTCCTTTGACAGGATTAATATGAGGATGCTGAGTGCATCCTTCCTTCCATCCTTTTTTTTTTATTAGCAGAGCTTTTATTTCTCTTACATCATCCTTCATATTGCGGGGAGGAGGCGAGTCGAAACTAGGCCAATTATTGTCTTTTCTCTTGTCTTGTCGATTCCCGTCTCTCTCATTAGTTCGTCCCCGGGGTTCCCCGTCCGTACTCTGAGCAGCTGCCAGGAGAAACTGAAACCTTTGTGATTCATGTCCATGAAACTCACCATCGCTCTCTTTACAATCATATCTCCACTGGTTTAGTCGTACTGTAGTTGTCTGACCCTCCTCCTCTCATGTGAAATGATGATGAACAATTACTGATGTTAGAGCCTTTTTTTTTTATCTTATCATATAAACAAAGTCACTCTGGGTCCTAGAAAGACTTTAAAGGTCACAGAGGTCACATTGAAGATGGTGTTTGTAATAATGAATCCATAAAATTAACAATAATAGTTTCAAAAGATTCAGCTCCCTCATGACTTCCTGTTTGTTTGTCGACTGTGAGATTTTACAGTCTGAATGTTTCACAAATCCACTCTGGCTCTTTCAGTTGACTCTGCTGCTACTTGAGGCCCCTGAGGTTGTCTGAAGTGTGTGTGTGTTTATGTGTGTGTGTGTTAGGGGGCCCTCTAACTTTGCTAGCGTCAAAAACTGTCCTTCTGAGCTTCAGTGATGTTCCCCCATGTGTGTGCGAGTGTGTCTCATCTCCAGCCTCTGGCATGGTCAGGTCTGATTTCTATCACTGCGCTCCTTGGACGACCAAGGAAGCGGTTGTGCTCCGCCTCTGCAATGCACCAGTCGTCCGTTTCCTCCATCTATCCGCTCAGGTACCTCCTCATCTACCTTCATCTGCTCAGGGTCCCCTGTGTTGTAAATCATCTCCAGCCCAGATGTGCACTGCCTGCCCTGCAGTAACCGCACCTCTAATCCCCTGGCTCATATCACCGCAGTTCAGCACGCGGTTGCCCCGATCATCATCCTCATCTGATTTCACAGCTGTATGTGCGCCGCATCTTAACATGTCAGATCTCATCGGAGTCTAAATCCCATCGGGATTGTTCCAGGGGAGGCCACGTGTCGATGCGTTGTGTTGATTAAAATAGATTTCCGTCATACAGCGCTTGTTATGACTCGATACCAGCATCCCGTCGGGCATTACCACAGAGGTAATCCTCAGAAGGAGGCAACAAAGACCTCGGCTCCTCACCTCAAAACACACGCAAGTGGAGGAAACAATAGAGATCAATAGAAACTACTGTGCCTGCAGCAGCTGCCGGTGTGAACGGTTCAAAGTTTTCAACTACTTTGAGGAAAATGTTCAATACTGAAAAAAATAAAAATCCAACGTGCTTCTCTTCAAACCAAACTGAACATGGCTCATAATTAAACTGAACAAAACACCAGCTCTGGTTTACAACTCCTGAGGGACATCATCCGGCTCCTCAACTCAGATGTGTTTATCATCTTAAAGCTCTGTGTCATTTCATGCTGTGTTGATGGTGTTTCCTCTGCCTGTCCAAACCAGAAATACTGAAGATCAGCCAAAACAGAAGTGCTATACTGTAGGTTTTGCTATGGCTGCATGGCCAGTCTGGGAAAAAGGATCAAACTGCACATGTAGGAGAGGATTTATGTTGAAAATAAAAGGACGGACTTGATCCAACACTGCATAAATCTACATTTTCATGGGGCTTTTGTTTTGTCTAAAGAGGATGCGTATTTAAATGAAGTGATATGCAGAGTCACACTTGTGTGAAAGTCTGAAGTTTTATCTCAGCTTTTAAGATGTTTGTTTCTTTTTAGTAAAATCTCCGCAGGAAATCGCGGTTAATATTTCATCCAGTAGACAGCTTGTTGGATAAATCAGGGAAAAACAGCATCCCTCTATGACAACGCTTTGTCTCCTCATCAATGTGTAATACACCCCCCCCATCCCAGTGAGACAAACTGAACTTAACTACACCGCAAACTCGCAAACTTGCATGTTGTATCCTGCATCTGCATGGTACAGTATCTTGTGCTTTGGCGTGTTTATCAGCGTCGGAGCCCAGAGGAGTCGGACACAGTCAAAGCTCCTCACTGAACACAAGTGTATTCATCATCGGTTTTTGCCAGGAGGCAGCATGTACCCATTACTGGCTGCATTGACCACATCGCTGGAGAGGGTCAGGCAATATTTTCCATTAGGAGCAGGGAGTTGCTTTGTGTGCAGCAGCTTTAGACTTATGGACATGGGCTTTTTGGAGCATGCTGAACACTTACGGGGAGGTTTATTGTTCCCAAGACACAAGAGTGCACCAGTTATGGCTGTCGGGGATAAACCCTCCACGTCAAAGAGGGAAGGTTAGACATTTTAAAACGGAAAAGGGTTCAAAAGGGCCTGGATGCTTCTTTTTTGGATTATGGTTATTTATGTTTAAGTACAGCTTCCTGTCTTTGTGTCTATTACCTTTTTATATTCCGCCTCCACACTAATTTCGCCCCTTCATGCTGCGCAACACTGAGAATCTCTGAATCCTCTTTTATTCAGAGCCATATGGCTTCTTTTTTTTTAATGTGCAGTGAAAAGTCTTTGTAGTTTCACATCTTTTCAGTATAAGGAAGTGAAGGTCATGCACTTTAAAGTGCTGTTCTTTAGCGATTTGGGCCTAATAATCAATATTCAGAATATAGAATATAGTTGTAGCTCCTTCAAAGCCAAATTAAGCTTTCCCTCCGCCGCCTTTGGACAATAATAATACTGATGATAATAACCTTGTGTGAACCAGTTTGTCTCCTTGTGTAACTTGGCCCTCAGTTATGTTAAGACGTCAGATTCCCCTGATGGCTGCGATGTGTTCGAGTGCTTCAGGTTTCTCCGGGACCGTTTGCTTTTCGGCTGCTGTGGCGTTTTTGTTACGAGTTGCTAAAAGCAAATCAAAGTGAGAGGGCCGATGTAGAATAACAGCTGCCAAATAAATACCATCATTTTATGGATCTAAGCAGCCGGGCTGCAGGAGAAAACTCCCTCCAGATCAGAGATTAAACTTTGTGACATTTTCATTCAAAGGGAAACTTGTGAGTCGTCTTATCTTGTTACCTGTTTTGTTTGCCTGTTCTTTCTTATCATCACCAGTTATTCTTTATTCTAACTTTGTTCTAAATCATACTGGGGAAGGTACTTTCCAAGCTGAATGTCTTCATGAAAGATTGAAGACTTTTGGTTTTTGGCCACAAAAGATGAATTATCCTACAGCACAGAGGGTAAGATGCTTCTCTGTGTTCCTGGCCTCCTGCGGTCCAAGTCAAACATTATTTAAATGACCCTGAATCACAATTACAGCCTCAAAACCATGAAACAACACATTCAAACAGAGTCAACGCTACAACAACCTTCAGTCTCTGGACAAGAAATTAACTTCCAGCCAAAATCTCAGCAGTTACAATGATGAAGATGGAAACAGCACTCAGCTTTGTCTATGGAGCCCAAGAGAGAGATTAAATAAAGATAAACTTATTACCATCACCGTACGAGTTAATTAAGAGCAATAAATGTGAACAGTAAACAGTAGGAGGCCTCGAGAATGTTTAACTTTGTTTAAGTTTCTTGACATGTTTCCTCATAAATCAGACTGAGCCCTTGTTGTGAGCTGTTCTCTGCACTGGCTGTGGTCCAGTTATCTGACCGTCAGTAGTTGTGCTCGCTGTTACTCATGGAAAACCAGCATTGATCGCCAAGGGAAAGTGGGGCAGAAATAGCTCATAGCCAGTATGAGCACTCTCCTGCTCTCACTCTCTTTTACTCACATAATCGACTTCACTTTTCCACAAATAAAAAACTATTTTATTCCTATAATTCGTACGTAAACTTCTGGAAATGTTTACGAGCGTATGAAACCACTGGGGATCCTCGAACACACCGGCGGTCGGTGTGATGCTTGGCCCCTCCTCCTCCTCGTCCTCCTCAATGGGTGCTAATTTAATAACATTCAAAAGTTACATTTTTCAACTTGGTGGGGCGGACCCGGCCCCCTTTTGTCGCCACTCGTCAACAATCAGGGGGATTGACCCGTCGCTGTGATCTCCCTCACTCTCTCCTTCACGCCCTTCTGCCTCCATTAGGTCCCTGGCACCCTGATAAGAGTCGTGGGTGTCTATGAGGACAGGCTCTGTTTGGTACAGGGGCTGGAATAATGGGCGGGGTGGGGTGTGTGTGCTGGACCAGCCAGGGTCCATCACCTTGCTGCAGGCCATAGGCGGAGGGTGGTGGTGGGGGGGTTAGTCAACTTATAGGACCCTGGGAGCAGCCCCAGCCCCCAGTGTGCCCATAACCTGCCATCTTGGTCTTAAACTCCCAGGCTGCACCTCTTCTCTCCTGATCAGGAGCTTTCCCACATCTTCACCGGTAAGCAGTTTAACCTTTGACCTCACAAACACTGTTAGAGATTGATCTATGATTTCAGTTTTCCATTTCCATGGCTTATTATGGCCCATCTACCATGTAGCTCTTCACAGATTACATGTTGTTTCTCAAAGGACTGAGTGTGTTTAGTCCTAATGAAGATCAGACTTCACTCAATTATACAAGAATGTTATGTAAACTAGTTTTTATCCGGAGCCACCATCTCTCCTGGTTTTGGGTTTTTGAACGTGATCCAACGGGGTCGTTTGAATACAAAGCAGATTTCCTGTGATGTGGGGGCTCGGTTTTACCCCACACTCTCTTCTTTTGCCTCTTATGATTCAATGTGGAGCAAATTTAATGCTCTATTTGTAGATTATCCCATGGGCCATTTTACAGTCGGGTTGGTAGGTAAGGGCATGGTTACCATTTTGTGTTGCATAGGTACAAACATTAAAGGCCTCATTACAAAGCCTTTATGTTTTTCTTTGGGGGGGTGTCGGACTGTGTTTTACATGGACAGCATCTGTGCTGAATGAAAACAACTGACAATGCGGTGAAGCATGCTCTTCATTGTGTGCATTGCCCCTAATCCAGACGGTATAACCCCACTGTTTGCTCTTCCCTGGCAGCTCCCTTAAACGCTCTGCCTCTGCTGCCGTCCAACCCTAATAATGTCAGATTAAGCCCTGCACAACTGTCCATCTGACATGAGGGCTGGATTTGTGCTGGATTGGAAAATCTGGATGGGATGCCTCCAAAGCTCTGTAATTCTAATTCTGCACATACACACACTCTGAAAGAGAAGCAGATTAAAAAGCAGAGGAACAGAGGGGCCGGAGAGGATATGCATGTCACGGTAGAGTGTTTGTGTACTGCTGGGCTTGTGTGCATGTCTAAATGTGTGTGTGTTCGGTTTGGTTTGGTTTGACCTCTGCTTCTCTGAGTTGCATCAAGCTAAAAAAAAAAAGTTCCTCAACTGTCCTGAGTGTGGCCGCACATGGGAAAATACTCCCAGCCATGTTTTTTGTCCAGGAAAATCTGAATTCTGTGAACATGGCGCCAGGTTGTTCTTCTGTCAATCGTCATCAGCGATGACAAAGACAACAGCTCGGTGGAGTTCGGGGTTGCTCGACCCTCCCCTGGGATGCACGAGTGCCCCGGAGGCTACAGTCCTGATTCAGGCCACCTCATCCCCAGACATGCCCCCACGATGCCCGCGTGCCTCACTGGGCATGCCCCCCTTTTGTTGCAGCAGAGGGAAGGAGGGAGGATATTGGGGTTGGAGGGGGGGGGTGGAGGCCGGGGCGGTGGGTGATGGTCACCCAGATTACGCCTCATCATACGGCCTATTTACACTTGACACCAAACAGTATGGCAAACAGAGCATCGCACCACAGCGACCAAAACCGCGCTCGCCGAGGACGCCTGCCAGTCCGTTGCCTTCCATCATATAATTTCGAGAGGGGGGGGGGGTGGCGTCACGTGTTCCTGTGGTCGCTCATGTGACCTGGTGGTTCGGACCAATAGGGACGCACGGTTTGTCCTGGGCAGAGCAAAAGGAAGAGGGGAAAAAAAATATTTTCCCTTTGCGATTTTTAATCTTGCAACGCTCAAAGTGGTCATCGTCTACTGTGTCCTGCGCTCCATAAAGGTAAACTCTCTTTTTATGGCTCTTATGGAGGCTGGTTTGATGAAACATAGGACAAGGTGTGCTCTGGTATATCCTCCTAGGATGCTACTATCAAAATGCATGATTTATTTTTTATTAATGTTTGGAGGGGAAGGGACGATCGTGGTTTCCTGACTTCCAAAAGCGTCAAAACTTGCAGGAATCCCAGGGCCGGCGCAGAGTTGGCGCCACCGTATCAATAATTAATGAACTTGATAACTTATCCTGAGTCAAGAATAATCATTATCCTGATAACGAGCTGTGACACGGTGCGACTTATTGACTCGTCGTCTAATTCAAAGGGGATCAAGTTAACATTTTCAGAAGTTACCCTCAGCGCGCCCCGATATGGTGACGGCACGCAGGGCGGAGATATTTTGGTTTCCCCCAGAGAATGGTCAATTTTCTGGTCAGTCGACTTCGCTCCCAGCTCTCGGCTCTTGATTTGCCATTGTTTGGTTTTGTTCATTGTCTTGGGTCAAATTTAAAGCGTGAGCGGTTTCATTGTTGGAGAATTAGCGGTTGCAGTGCTGTTAACTATGATGCCGGGCTGACCTTTTTCACTGCGGGGACGGTAACCTAACATGATCGCCAGTGGAATTGATACATCAGTTCCTCCCCGAGATCGTTATTCCAATTATCGTCAGGCTGATATCAGCGCTGCTGATGGCCTTATTCTCGGCTCGTCATAGACCGAAAATGTCATTCGTCATTAGCTCAGAAGCTAAACGCCGCGTTTGACTTGAAGTGCACCGATGAATACCTCCTTTGTCTGGCTTTGGGAGCTCAGCAGTGAAAGTCGTGTATTCTTACAAATGCACGAGGCGATGCTAAAACAGGGTGTGAAGGGCAGGGTGACAAACATCAGGTGAGAGAGGGGAAACCAAAGGGCAAGGGGGCTGCTGCTGCTGCTGCTGCTGCAGCACTCCGGAGCCGTTTGTGCACGAGCGCTCCACACGTACGGAAGCCATGACTTTGTGACAAGCAGTGATCTCACATTACAAATTGTGGCAAATCTAAAATGGCCGACTTAACGCTGGGCTCTTGGCGCTGCATTCACAGCACACAACATGGTGTGCCTGCACTGTAAAGCCCGTTACACTGCGCTCACTGGAACACCCCCCCCCACCCCCAGCCCCTCCCACACTGGGACTATTTGAAGCGAACATGCAGTCCTCCCTCCGTGAGGCACTTTTAAAGCTACTTGGTGATAGTTGGTCCTCGTGTCCTCTCTTTGCTTGTTGCTTCCTCTGATTTGACTGGTTGCGGTGAGGATGTGGTGGCCACAGTTTTGATTGTGATTTAGGCTGAGCTATCAGGATGCTGGGCTGCTGATGCGGGCTGACAGCTCTTGAGAGCACTGTCATAGCGGCGTATAGGAAGGCCGAATGGGTGGACGCCCCCCCGCTCCGCCGCACCACATACAACAAAAGCCTGCGCCAGACGAGACAGGGGCTGCTCATACACCAGCAAACCGAGGGCAGAAACCTCAGGAGTCAGTGGAACTCCTCTCCATTTCTTCTACTTGATCTGCCTTCAGCTACTCCTCCTGACAGGAGCAACCATCAACAGCAATTATTTATCATCCACCCCCCCCTCCACTCCTCTGAGTCTCTATCCCTGTTGCTTTGCCTGTCACAAACTTTGTCTCCGAGACATTCTATTCCACAAAGTGAGACGTTCACCCATGCAGAACTGAGACGCTACAAACAGATCCAGTGAAAAACATATGGATCAACCAGGTCACCCTCTGTGCTCCCCCCTCTGCTGCCCTGCATGCACACTCATCACCCTTAATTGGAGCACAACAACATATTGGCTGCATTACAAACAAACCTGTTCTCTTGCTCGACTTGATCAGATGCCAGATTTGCAGCATCTGCAAACATCTGCAGTTCAATTCTGCTGCATACCGTGTGGGCTGATACACTTATCATGAAGTACTGCAACTGGCAAGGATGCAAATACACAGTTAATGCAAATCTACCATTGATTTGAGAGGAAATGACGAACAAAACCAAAGTGATGTCATCATATCCATGAGCTAAAGAGGCTGCTCTGATGATTTGACGTTGCTCGTCTCCATATGGAGCGAAGAGCCACCCACTCTGACGGTTCAGGCACAAACCAGTGGGGGTGTTTTCAAGTTCAGGTTCCTTTGGAGCTTTTTGTTTGCAAAGAAACACTGATGAATATTAAAAAGCTCCTGAACAAAAGCAGAGCCGTAATCATGACTCTTTTTTACTGTGCAGTTCGCCGTGCCCTCTCCCCTTCCATCTGACCTTTCATCGCTCTGCATTTAAATCAAACTGAACTTTAAAACTCAACATTCAACGACTGTCACGGCCAGCAGACCTCCCAACATTAAACATAAAAGCCTCTTTAAGCTGCTGCAGGAGGTTAATTAGATGCTACACGTGTCACTTTTTAAAAGCCACAGTGGATAAAATACAGATTTGGGAATGTAACTAAGTAAAAAGCTGTAAAGGTCAAAGAGCTCAGACGAGGACGCGAGTCGGTCCACGGCATCTGAGACACAGAGGAACTGAGTTGGGACAGGAAATATTCATGCACTGGTATTCAACCAACCAGACTACCAGTTCATCTCCTGGGTTACCACACTTAACTGCACAGCAACACTATTTCCTAAAGAGACGACCCAGTCACTTTAAAGTCGTTACCTCACGAATTAAAGAACCTCCTCGTCTGCAGCACCGTGCAGCTTCTCTGCCGAACAGTGACGAAGGGTTTTATATCAAAACGTCATAATGACATATCTGTAGATACGTGGATTAGGATGAACAGATGACAGGAGCTTTGGCCTAGATTAGACTGCAGGCCATCCATTTAATGATTTCCCTTACGTGATTTCAACTCCCTCTCTCCCTCTCTCTCTCTCTCTCTGTCAGTTTATCGACAGTAACTGCAGCACAAGTTATTTTAAGAAACGTCACAAACAGGAAACTGCTCAGTTCTATTTAAAAATGCTCCTGCTTTTTCTTATTCTTTTCATTTTCCCGGGTTTCTCCACATCGCGTATAATGAGGAAATGTTCACGTTTTGTGATCAGAAAATAACTATCAAATATTTGTAGCTTCGGTCCTGATGTGTCAAAACGTGGATGCTGAGCTCGAGCAGCAGACGGATTTGCAAAAGGCCCCAGAATGTGAATTCATGAATAAAATACACAACTAATGCACAGCGCCGAGGTGACAGTGACTTTATCTGTCATTTACTGCTTTAAATTCAAAACAGCAACAGCTTCTGAATTCATTAACCTAGATTTGGGTGCGAGGACTGGTTTTCTGGCTGCTTCAGGTTTCAGCTACTATCTACAGAAAATGGCTTAAAGCTCAATTCACTGGGATTAAACGGTTCTTTTATCTTTGATTCGCCGCAGTGTTTTCACGTTTCACTCACCTCTCAGGCTCAGGAGGAGAGCGGACTGAGCGTCAGGGAGGCCGAAGTGAGTTGATGGTCACTTAACTGTGCAGCAGCGGCGGCAGCCAGGAGTTCACACACAGAGAGTGGAGTTTGGTTTAATATGCAGAGTGATGTAATGAGATGCCTCCATATCTGCAGCCGTCTTCCTGCCAGAATCAAGAGAGCATCATCAATACTTTTACTTTCCACACCTACACTGTAAAAAATAAGATGTGAAATAAAGCATCTTTGAAATGTACTTTGACATGACAGATATCTGCCCCTCTTTCATCCATCAGCCTGTGTTTGCCTATCATTCACACACCGGTGGCTCTGCATAAGAGCAGCATCTTCTCATTGTTAGCTGCACATAAAGCCTGACAGAGATAAAAAAAAAAAAAGGAAAGACCTCAGATTCAAGTTCTCTGAGAGCAATGCACAAGTCTTTTCTGTGGCGAGCGCCGAGCAGACGCAGGGAGAGAGATGGGAGGCGAGGGTGGAGGTGGGGGAGCCATTTTGTGCACTGCGTTGTCCAGCCGAGCGTAAAGCGTGATTAATTCAATAGCCGCCATAGAGGAGGAGGCTAGCAGCACTGCAACACCGAGCATGACCCACTTTCCCCATCAGATGTCATGAAAAATTCCCCGCCATCCCTCCTCTGTGTTTCTCGTTCCCCCTTCCCCAACTTCCTGCCTGATTAACAAAGAGACACGAGAGAGGGGGAAATCACAGCGTCGACGCACGTCCAACCTGTCTGAAACCATCACAGAGCGGCCACAGAGCAGGGGACCCGACTGCAAACCAAAAACATGATTATTTTTTAAGCTTCTGTGAAGATTTTTGCAGCTTTTAGAGGAAGAAATCAAAAAAACAGCCTCTTGCTGGAAGGTTTTAGCCCACTGGGGCAAATGATTCACAAGGCCTTGACCTAATTCTATTATGCTACAGGATGCATGAGCAAAATACTGTCTGGGAGGACGACTATTGAAAACCGCGGCTCTTAACGCTGACCTCGATCATCTCTGAGGTCCAACACAGTCGTATTTGTTGACCTAAATCTACAACAGAGTCTCCCAGAGTCTTAATCAAAGGGGCCGAGGCTCTTTGGAGATGCTTTTAGGGGCCAGAGTGCAGAGATGAAGGTGGTTTCCAAAAACAGCAACATCCAGAATAAGATGTTATTCTAACTTTTAGATACAAGTCTTGGAGTGGATCACTTCCTCTCTGCTTTAATTTGTCATCCTGACAGGGGGGCGGACACGAGCCGTCTACCATCAGTGTTAGTTTGAATCCTGTCGTCAATCTTAGGAGCTTTTTTTTTTTTCCCCCCCCCCTCCCCTCGCTCCATCCTGCCCCTGGAGAGGACCTACACCGCTGGCTTGGGTCTTAAACCCGGATTAAGGCTTTTTATGTAATCTGGTCTCCTCTGGGAGATTGGAGAGACAGCTGGCAACAGAATCCCTGTCCCTTATCTCTCGAACCTCCGCTGGCCTCCGACCAACACGTCCCTCAGCTCTGCCTCTGCATGCAGCGTAGATTAAAGGGCGCGCGGCTTCTGCAGCCAGAAATGATTTGTTTTCAACATACGTGTGGGTCCGGTTTAAAACCATGAACTCACAACAAGTTCCTATAGGAGATTCAATGATTAACTGATGAAACTGACCCAATATTCTACATATTAGATGCATATATGAGAAAGAATACACTCTAATTACATCTGGAGTCTTTTTATAGCAACTTTGATCTGTAGCTTTTTCATTATTATGTATAAAATGAAATGACAATAACAGTGAGTGTATACAGCACATACTATTGCTATGTGTTACTATGAATGCTCAGTGTTTTCACAGATGAATGGATCAACAAACAAAACCTTTGTTCACGACCGCCTAAATATGAATGTTTGATGGTTTTCACTTTTGGACTGAGGACTAAAACATCTCTACAGACATGTCTTTAACACAGCGCTGCCTTCACGGTGCTCTCAGGAAGTTGCCCTCCGCTCGCTATTTGGACTTTTTTGTTATATTTTGTGCTCAAACGGAAAATGGAAAACTCTTTCGACAAAAACACGACTGAACCTCTGATTGAAGCGTCTCTGGTGGGAGGACTTCCTGCTCGGCTGCAGCAGCTAATAGAAAAGTTCCCAAAGGAGACTGTTCACAAACTTGCATCATGTTCTTTGCTGCGTCGTGTTTTATCAAAGCACTCCCTGGATGTTTCTGTCATGCAGCCACACTCGCCCACTTCAGACCATTAAACCACCATCACCTTGCAGTCTTGCAGTGACAGATTTATATGTTTGTGGTGTGATCAGTGGCACGCCTCAGCATGGTGACACCAAGGTCAAATGAGCTGATAACCTGCAGTCAACCATTCACCACTGCACTCTGATACACACTGCAACTGGATTGTGAACTGAAGCAGCCTGGAAATGATCTTTTTTTTTTAATTAAACACACACACGCACACACACAGCAGGTTGAGTAATAATTTGGTGCTTAATGAGCTGAATTCATTTTAATCATGTCAGAGCTTTGAAAATGCCCTTATTTCTTTCCAGCTGCAAATTAGCAGCGACACAGGGAACAGAGGTGATAAGGGAGACAGCAGATGTATTTTTCCCTGTTTCCACGTAGCAACAATGACTCTGATTGGCAGACGGTGACATTACCTGTCTCTTCAGTCAAGGTCAGACGCTTGAGGAGCTTCTCCCTCCACATGTTATCCTTCACCTGGCTGCAGTGCTGAAATATAAAGAGAATATATACATATATATATATATATATTATTCATCTCATATGAAGTAATTTGCATGTTTCCCTGCATATGTTTAATCACTTTATTGAATGCAAAACACAGAAATATGCAGCTAGGCATTAGATGTGATGGTTTAATTTGCTTTTTTAACAAAAATAATATCAAATATCCATCAAATGTTTGACTGTTATTGTTCTTTTATGACTATCTGCATCTGTATTTGCATGTAACAGAACAAAAAGTGGTTAAAATGCTTGATTTCTAATGATGCTTCAAACAGTCGACAGCTCATTTTAATCAGAATCTGCATATTTCATTTCCATTAATTAAGGAGCTCATGAGCTAAAATCTTTATTTAAGCTTAATAAACTGAGTCACTGCAGTTTCACATTATTAGTGTGAGTCACAGTCATTTACATTTTGTGGTGTTTCTCATCTTCTGGAGCCACATTAAAATCCTCCTGCTCTGGTTCCCTGTCAGCGAGTCAGACTACAGGCTGCAGCGCCCTCTTGTGTTCAGACCAGATCGCTGCCCGACTCATTACATCACTTGTCAGGCAGAATTTAGAGGGGTTCCAGCTGAAAGGGGCTTGATAAAAATAAATATGGCGCTCAACGTTGGATGGCTCATCTCGTGACCGAGGTGACATATGCCGACCTACATTCCTGCGGCGAATGCCTGTGCATTGCATCAGAGCAGGAATGGAAGCATTGTAGACATTAATCATTATTACAGACAGATTATCATGTTTTCTTTTCGGCCCTCAGCAAAACACAAACGCTGCGCCCTTATTAACCCCTTATCTCCCTCTGTCTGTGCCTTTCTCCACTAAAACACTCATCAGTTCTCAATTAAAGATACATTCGGTCACATTTATGCACTAACAAGAACACACTGACACACACCACCCACCCTGCTTCTCTAAATGAGGATTAATGCCTTAACAAATCCAGGTTTTGCTCCTGCTTGAGTAATGTTTGCTAAAAACTACAGAGTCCAGCTGTTTCACAAAATCACTGCACTTTTTTTTTTATGGATGACAGAGAGAGGGAGATTTAGCTGCAGCCGGAACATACACCACAGACAGTGGAGGGAATGACGGACCTCAGTAGGTAATACATTGATATGAATCCCTGTTTCTTTATGTTGTTTACTACCTGACAGGTGACCGGTTGGCTGACTCCACCATCACACTCGCGTTGGCCCTTGAACTCCTCTCTCTCGCGACCACGCCCCTCATTCCTTCACATCCGATCCCGACATGGAGCCCATCAAGGTCCAATCAGAAGGTGGACTGAATGTGACCCTCACCATCAGGCTGCTGATGCACGGCAAGGTAAAAACAAACAAACAATTTGGCCATAGATTCAATTTCCTATTTTATAACTTTCTTTAATTATCTGTCACAAAAAGAAAATGGCTGATTTCAAAAGTCCCTGTGGCAAAAATACAACTAATGACATTGTTGTGTGTTTCTGCAGGAGGTTGGAAGCATCATAGGAAAGGTATTTATCACCTGCACAGCAAACAGACCATGTAAAGCATCAGAATGCCTGTAGGAAACACACCAAGCATCTCAATACTGTTCCTTTTTCTCTGCTTCCAGAAAGGAGAGACTGTGAAGAAAATGCGCGAAGACGTGAGTTTAACGTTTCTGAAAGCACTCCTCTCACTCATAACAGTCCTCAAAACTGTTTTTGTCTTTTAATCATCTGTTGTTTTGTCCTTTTTTTTTCAGAGCGGCGCCCGTATCAACATCTCAGAGGGGAACTGCCCTGAACGGATAGTCACCATCACCGGGCCGACAGATGCCATTTTCAAGGCCTTCGCCATGATCGCCTACAAGTTTGAGGAGGTATATAATCTAAACTTTAGATAAGGCCTATACCTCACTGTTAAAATACTCAACTACAAGTACAGTTCAGCTTATTTCCAAAACTCAAAGTTGAAGGAAGAAGTAGCACATCCTCACATTTGAGAAGCTGCAATCAAGACTAATAAAATGAGGAGTAATGTTTGGTACTTTTCACATCTGAGTTTATGCACTAAGTTACATCCCAGCAGTGGTGTACTGTACCTGAGCATGTGCTCTGACTCATTTCTAAATGGAATATGAAGCAGACTTGGCCCAGTTAAGTAGGACAGAAATGTGCTGATCCAACCTTGCAGCACCTTTTTGAAAGTGGGCCAGAGCCGTGTTTGAACTGGGCGTCGCACGAGCCGGACCCAGTCAAAGTGTCTTCACGACGCTACACATTAACCTGGCGCAAGGAAATGAATATGTATGAGCCCAGCCTTTGCACATGGAATAATTAGTGGTTCACTCTTTCCTTAATGTTTAAGAAAGGCTGTTTGTTGACTTTTCACCACGTAAATCTACAAAGTCTGTAATTATTTGCATTAAATTGCACTAGAATGAAAAGTAAGAATCAATCCAGATTTGTAATTTGCTCCATTCTCAATATAAAGACAGTGAAAAAGCTGCACACACTGCCTGCAAATTCTAACAGGGTTCAAGCTTGAGTTCAGGCAAATATACATTTATATTACAACTGTAATATTTACACAGTAAAACTATTTCCACTCAGGTGTTTGAAGGCAGTTTTGTGCGATGACATCTTAAAATATCTGCAGCTTCCACTGATGCAGGGTAAAAGCATGAAGGTGTATCTCTAAAAAGCTAGTTCCACACTGTGAAGGACGCCATGTTTATCTGATGACAGCCGCTCTCTGCCCCCCCCCTCCCTCAAGGATATAATCAATTCCATGAGCAACAGTCCGGCCACCAGTAAACCCCCTGTAACCCTGAGGCTTGTTGTGCCAGCCAGCCAGTGTGGCTCCCTCATCGGCAAAGGAGGCTCCAAAATCAAAGAGATGAGAGAGGTGGAGTACATGCACACACGTATCCTGAGAACTGATTACACTTTTTGATTATCCTGCCGCTCCGTCTCTAACTCTGTCTGAAGTTGACTGAACGGGAAGTGGATCGCTCTGCTCATGGTCTCTTGTGTGTTGTGTGTTTCCGTCTCTCACCTCCAGTCCACGGGGGCCCAGGTCCAGGTTGCGGGCGACATGCTCCCCAACTCCACCGAGAGAGCGGTGACCATCTCAGGGGCCCCGGAGGCCATCATCCAGTGTGTCAAACAGATATGTGTGGTGATGCTTGAGGTACAGTATGGACAAGACAAAACAAAGGAAACATAATTAACATAAGTGACTTTACAGTATTATATAGTTCTTTAGACAATAATAAACTCCTGAGAATATAGAAGGAGACAGTAGGAGCCTGATTTACTGTATTGATGACTCTCTGAAGATAAAACATGGTTTAGTCCTGTGTTATTTTCTGCTCCTTCTGATGCATCTGTTGGATTTATTAAGTAGGCAAATCATCCCACCACTGTACTGCTAACACTTTACACTCCTCTTGTCCAGTAGCTAACAAAGATATGGCAAAAAAGTGTTAGTAACTGCTCCCCTGCGGTGAAAAGTGAGGAAACGTCAGCTCTCTGTGGTCACAAATAACAAAACAACCACCTGAGTTTTATTTACAATGCGCTGCTCCTGCCCGACGCCAGCTCACAGCTGCTGCTGCTGCTCCACACGCTCCGACGGAGGCTTAATGCCAAAACATGTCGGTGGATTTGTCAAGCCATTGATTGTAAATAAAAATCCCCCACCGAGATCGATACACAAGGTGCTTATTTTGCTGTTCTTGACCTCAGGGGAGCTGCGTTTTCCTTCTCTGGCTCTGTTTCTGCAGGATATAGACACGGGAGAAACACTTAATGTGAGTTTGTAGATCAATGTCACCACTGGGTTATTGCTTCACAACAAAGGGCTACACACTTGTGTCTCTTTTTCATGCACCATTAATTTTAACTATCTGCACAGCCAGTTCTCCATTGGGCCTTCATGATGGCACCAGCCATGGATGCTAGGAGATATGTGACATGAGTGTAAGTCTCCAGACTGTGGACTTGAAAAGATGAAATGTAAAATGCAGTGTGTTGAGTCATCATTATCCAGTTGAAAGTGATGTTGCAGGTAAATCCGAGTTTAGTTGTGCACTGAACCACGATTTGGACATTTTCTGTCGGCATGAACACACAGTGAAGAGCACTTTTGTTTTGAGTGTCACAGGCCGTCTTCCCTCAGGCACTGTCCCTGCTGGTCTCACTTTATGCGACTTCTTTCTTTCTCTCTTTCTGTTCCTTTCTTTCTTTCTGCTCTAACACTCTCACCCCTTCTTCTGTCCCTCACTCTCTCCTCCTTTGCTCTCCTCAGTCCCCACCGAAAGGTGCCACCATCCCCTACCGCCCCAAGCCTGCCTCCACCCCTGTCATTTTTTCAGGTGGCCAGGTAAGAGCAGACCCACTGGGGGCGTCCACAGCCAACCTCAGCCTCTTACTGCAGCACCAGCCACTGCCTGTTAGTGTCGCACCAGGTTTTACTCACTTTTCCTCACTCCCCCGCCCCCCCTGTCCCTTGACTAGCATGAACCCTGCCCCCTCCCAATCACTGCTGTTTACTGTGCCCTCACTGTCATCCATCACCTCCAGCCACTCTACATGCAGAACTGGGATAAATGACATAAGTCTTTAAGTCCGGTGTCAAGTCATGTTGCTCTGTCTCAGAGGATCCATCAAGCTGTTTGTTGGGAAATCAGCCAACTTACCTTTAAATTGATGAGAACAGGGGCAGCGCAGAGATCCATGTGCTCTCCATCAGCAGTACACTGTGTTAAACCTGAGCAGGCAAAGACAAAACACCCTGAATTCAGCTAATGAACTGAGTATCTCTCTCCATATATTCATGCACCAGCAGACATGAACACGTCTCCATGCAGAGCAGGAGGAGTAAACATCCACACAAAGCAGAGGCAGGGAAGCAGCAGGTGATTGGCACAGGTGTGTGACTCAGGTGGAGGAAAAGTCAGCAGGGACAACTAGTGGACTGGAGGAGAATGACAGGAGATTCATGTTATCTTGGCTCATCTTATATTATCATGTCTGTCTTATTATTTTCTTCACAAACAAAGCTGCAAATTGGAAAAAACAGGAGCGATCATGAATAATATGATAAAATATAACAAGTATTCTGATAAATAAACTGGAAATCTGGTGCTTTTGCAGGAAAAAAAGCAGAAACACAACAATATCCATTTGTTCTCCTCACCCTCCCCCCCCAAACTGCTTGATTCCTCTGAAACGATCTCATCCTGACACTGTGCCGCCCAGTCGCTGGCCTCTGATGAGATGAAATTTAGCTCAGTTCTGACCTCTGTGGCCTCTATAAACGACACATCCGATAGGTCAAGTCACATTACTCCTCTCAGGGACTCTCCTCTGGTTTCCCTCCCTACACACCCTCCCCCTGTTGCCTCCCCACCGTCTGCGTTGTCCCTTATTGATTTAGTTCAACTGGATCTGATTGATGAATAGCAGGAGAACATGACAGGGCCAGAGTATAGTGCATGACTGTCTTGTATTATGTATATAAAAAAACAGCTGGTTGAGTTGTAGAAATGTCGACTGTTGTGATTTTCGGCCTAATTCTGTGACATGTTCCTTGTTAAAACTTGATTTAATTCAGTCTGTGTTTGATTTGAAGCCAGTATTTTTGTGCTCTTGCTGCGATGATGTAACGAGATAACAATAAGCTCTTCTCCTCGTGTTTGCAGGCTTATACCATTCAAGGACAGTACGCCATCCCTCATCCAGATGTGAGTGCTAACCCCATGAGGCAGTCCACACTGCACTCCCCACAACCTCCAAATCTCTCTCTCATCTCTCTCTTTGAGTTGCAGGCTCTTCTTCCTCTCTCCACCCTTATTAATATTAATTGTTAATATTAATACCGATTTTTTTTTTCTGATATGTATTTCCTGTAGACTCTCTAACTCTTCTGACTCTCGCCTCCCCCTGCCCTCTCTGTTTGGAGTTAAACCTCATGGGGCTTGGCCTGGCGGCGGGTGGTTTCCCTTCGTCTCGACGCTCGGCTAGACACCTGGCATCGACCGTATCCCAGCATCCATTTCTACAGCCCCTGAAATGACAAAAAAGACTTTTATTTAAGATCAGAGCCAGAAGACGAACAGGGACTGTGGATTAAGAGACAGATTTAAGAGTCTTTAAAGATTAGTCTTCATCTCCTTAGACTCTTTACTCACATCTTTACTGTGGCAAAGTCGTTTAAAACCTTCTGATTGTCCAAAAACATAGATACTTGGTGTAGGAGCTGCTCCCACATGTAACGTGTGTGTTTATCTGCTCTAAGATAAACAAGATAAACAGAGTCAGTTTGCTGACCAGCATCACACCCAGTCTCAGGCCAAGTCCTTTATGAGCTCCTTCTCTTCTTCTGTCCTCTTCTCTCTCTCTCTGGGTCTTCGTCCTTCACCTGTCTGTGTTGTTACTTCTCCTCAGATCCTCTCTTTACTCTTGTAGCATATTTCGGACACACCTGTACGTGTGCGTGTGTGTCTGCAAGTGTGCGCGCCTGTGTTCGAGTGTGCGTGAGCGGGAGTGCGTTTTTAACGATGACCTCATAGCTCTGCTGTCCTCCTCCTCCCCCCCTCAGCAGTTGAGCAAGCTCCACCAGTTGGCTATGCAGCAAACCCCCTTTACCCCCCTCGGACAGACCACCCCTGCCTTCCCCGGTACGTACCCACCTACACGACGACCCTCTTTACCAAAGCTCCTTCTCTCGTTTTTACCTGTAGAGACGAACACATTCTCTTCCTCCTTTTTTCTCTTTCTCTTCTTTTCCTGTCTCTGTCCTTTCTCTTTTTTCTTCTTCTCGTCCTTCTCCTCCTACTGGTCTCTGTGGTGCTCTGCCATTGACATGGCCTGCTGGTGGTCTGCTCTTGTTGGTGTTGAGGTTTCTCTTGTTTCCCCCTTAGTGTCCTTCTTTTTAAAACCACCTGTAGCCGCCTCAGATTGTTTCTCTTCTCACTTAGTCAGTGGATGTGTGTTTTATCTAGAGTACGTAGGCTCGGCCCAGTGCTGAGCCAGACTTCCCAGTGACACAGATGCCACTGGTCAATAGACAGGGAATGAGAAAGAAGTAACGAAACCCCCTCCAGGACTGCACTTCATCATTATTCCTCGCTCCTTAAATGTGCCAAACTCTATTTTATGTCCTCTCCCTTCCCTCCTCTCTCTCTCTCTCTCCCTCTCTGTCTGCTTCCTGTGTTCAGCAGCAGGTCTGGATGCCAGTAACCAGGCCAGTACTCATGAACTCACCATTCCCAATGATGTGAGTACATTTGTCATCATGTGCAAAGACTTTTTTTTCCATTTCTACGCTCAGTTTTTCCCGACAGAGATTAATTCTGAACAATATCTGAGATGACACCGTGAGTCAAAGTGAAAGATTTATCATTTGAGACCTGAGAGGAGTGTTAGAGTCAGTTTAATGAAGAATTGGATTAATGAGCTCTTCATTGATTGGTTAGATCATAAAACCTGCTCCTTAGCAACAAAAGGAACAAAGTGCTCCCAAAGCTCAACTCCAAAAACTGTGGTTTATTATCTTTTAACATGGCTTCCTGTTGAAGCTTACAGCGATTCAATGTGACAGCAGCTCAGCCGCAACTATTGAGATCTCCTTTTTTCCCACAGCCAAGATAAAAACACAGCCGAAGGCAGCTGGCACCGTAAAGTGAATGTCCTTAATGGAAAAGACTTGTCGGAGCCAAGAGAAGGAGAATTAAGGCATAATATAGCTGAGAGCTGACAATGCTCACATTCGTCCACATCCCATCACATCAGGGCCAGCGCCGGATCAAGATGTGTGTATTTACGTCTCTTTAATGCGTCCTGGCCATCCTAAGTTGCAATCCCCATTTTCTTCCCAGCTAATAGGCTGCATAATCGGACGCCAGGGAACCAAAATCAACGAGATCCGTCAGATGTCTGGGGCGCAGATCAAAATTGCTAACGCCATGGAAGGGTCATCGGAGCGCCAGATCACCATCACAGGGACCCCCGCCAACATCAGCCTGGCCCAGTACCTCATCAATGCAAGGTCAGGGGGTAGTTGACTTGAGTTTGTGCTGCTCTGTTTTGAAATGGCCCAATTAGCTGCTCTCTCCACTTTCCCTGCACTGACTCTGCTTTCTTGTCTTAATGGGCTTGAAACCTCCCGTCTGTCGGCATTTATCTTTGCTCTTTGTTATTTTTCATCGCCTCCACTTATTGCTGATGGTGCTGCTTTGAAATTCCCTGCACAGCTCTATTGATTTGTTGTGATGTCATATTGCAAAAGCAGCTCATTACAAAGTCTTCTTAATGTAGTGCAGAGATAAATTAAGTCGAGGTGGCAAATAGTCACTCTAAACACTGAATGTACTGGAGCTCCTATCGAATGGACCATGTGCAGCATCCTGCCGCCATGTTTGTCCAAATGCCGCTATGTGTGAACCCAGTCAGGCTGCAGCAGCAGCAGCATGATTCATCCTAGTGACCATTTTTCTACCACTTCAGTGAGTTTAGAAACAGTTTCAGGCCGAGAAACTACATAGTGTTGCTTTAACTATCGTCGACTTCTTTCGTTTGTAGGTTCAGAGACGTGGCGGCCATGTGGAACGACCCATCTTCCATGACCACATCCTGAGATCCCTGACTGGCTCCTCCGTTTGGCCCTTTCCAATGACTGACTACCGCAGACAACCCTGATGAAGCCCCTCGGACTCTGGCTCTGGCTCTCCGAAAAAAAAAAAAAAAAAAAAAAAAAACAAAAAAACAAAAACCTCGACCACCTTCCCGCCCTGGTTCAAGAAAAAAAAAAAGTTGCATCAGGGAGGGCTGGGTGTTCGCTTTCATTTCAGAGAGCCAAATTAAACATAAAAAAAAACAGTTAGAAAAAAGAAATTCTCTGTTGATTAGGTTTTTTAGAGAACTGTTGAAGCATGTTGAATGTTTATTAGGAACAACTTGTGTTAATCTTTCTTTCTTCTTTTTCTCTCTATCTATTGCTTTCTCTTCCTCTCTGTCAGTGCTGCGTCATAGAACATCATTTAAAAGTATAAGACGTACTAGTAAAAAAAAAAAGATCGAACTCTTTCGTAGAGCGTAGTTATTTGCATTTTACAGCTGCTCAGTGATGCTATCGGCAGAGTGTGTGGTGGGATGTAGCCAAATTATCAAATTTTGATAATACACTTTGAAAAGGAAAAAAAAAAAAACATTGGACTCGTTCTGCGTCCGTCCTGATTTGCATCTTTTGTCTACTTACGGATCCAATCTCTACCCGTGACTCTTTTTGCTGCATCACATGACCCTTTTAAGCCAATGGTATCACTCCTAGAGCCTCCCTTCTCATGTTTATCTCCTGTATTTACATTACTGCTTATATTGCATGTGTTCAGTGTCGTATCATTGTGTATTTGAGTAAGCCTGTTCAGTGTACGTGCTCCTTCGCGTTATTATTATATCTCTGTGCTCCTGTTCTTTTCCTGCGGACTTTTTCAGCATTTTTGGCCACTCACGTCTAGTCCTACTCCCTGCCCAGACGAGAAACTCTCCACATAGCCTCCTTCTATCAGCACCCATTATTAGTACATAGATGCATGAATGGGAATTAGTGAAAAATCAGTGGCGAAAACACTGACTAAAGTTTAAATGATTGTTTACTAACTTATTATTATTCTACTGTATTCGTTTTGTACAAGGACTATTGTGACTTAGCACATTAGTCGACTACGCGGCGCTCATGCAATAGACTATTCAACACTTTACTCTGGACTGCCTCTGATGTGGGAGGATGTAGTTGGACTTAAAAGCCAAGAGTTGCGTCCAAACCTTTCTGCTTCCTTCCCTTGTGCCGGAAAGTTTTCGCAAGAAAAGATTATAATATAATAAAAAATTCGGGGTCCTTTTGGAAGCTTTTGAGAGGAATAAGACAAACACAAGGGAAAGAAGCCGAATCTTGACGGCGAAGCGGCCCAAACGTTTGGACGAAGCCGAATGGTATTTTTTGGGCCAAGGAATGTTCAGGGGTTCATTGGGGGGAACCCACGGGGCCTGGGCGGACGTGACCACTCAGTCTCTTTTTCACGATTGTTCATCTTGTCATGTTCTTTTTGTTGTCACGCGGTTGATTTGACGCTTTAGGTTTGAATGTCTTTTTATTGTCACGACTATGTCAGCAACTTTTATTTTATCTTATGATTTTTTTTTTTTTTTAAAAAAAGGACAGGTTGGATGACGATTCCTGCTTCGCCGGCTTCCGGTAAAACCGTGTTTGTTCACGATGTGGCGATGCACATAATGACGTTTTGTTTGTCGATCATGAAACTTAAGCTAAGTTCGTTTTGTTGTATTGTGTTTCATTTGAGAGGGAGGTGTGGGGGGGATATTTGATTCGCTGTGCTCTACTCATGAGGATGCTCTAAGTGCGATCGGACAGCTTCAAGTCGTCTCGTTTCCAAGCTTCAGCTGAGCTCAATTCAGCGCTGACGCATACAAACAGCTGTTGAATGTTACTGTCGAATCACATTATCTACTGCGGCGACATTCTGCGTCTTTTTGTTTTTTTCTTCATACACACCACTGCATTTGTTTTACTTCCAGTAGCCTACGCTGAGCTCCAGGACAAAGTTTGACATTTTGAGCATCTGCTCCTTTCGCTTTCCTGCCAATGCTTCAACTAGACATCCGAATCAGCGAACTTAGCTTAGCACAAAGACTGGACACAGGTAGGCTGTAAGCGAAGGCGCGCATTTGCCGTAATGTCAAGTTTTTCCTTGAAGTTTGGCTCTGATGACACAAATGTGATGATGTAAATGGACCAAATGCTGTATCACCATACTGAAGGACGCATAGTCAGTGATTATTCTGCAATAATTCTTACATTTCGATGTGAACTCACGTGGTAGTGCTATAACATTGACGTTCTTTTGATTCTCAGTTGCTCGTACTTCAGTGGGGATGTTTGTCAAATGAACTGAAGCTGAAATCCTGTATTTTTTTTGTTTGTTTTTTTGGCAAACTTGCTTCTTAGAGCAGTTAGCTGATACCTAAGAGGGCATTCTTTCCGAATCACCCACACACTGTAACAGCGAAGAACATCCTCAAGGGTATTATGGCTTTTATACAACAGTGATCAGTGCATGTGCACCAGTGGATAACTGACGATTGCTGATGGTTATTCGCACCTGCATTTGACAAAGTCTTTGTTGTGTAATTCTGAATCTGATGGGAATTTGGAGTTGTAAGCGACGGCAGTGTGATTTCAATAACATCAATATTCATGTGTTACTCAGTGTTTGAAAACTGTATTTACATTTGTGTATATGCCTGAGTATACTGCGACTCTGAAACAAACTGCAACTAATGCAATAATAGGGTGCAATGTGCAATTATTTATTCAGTTCTTTAGTTCGTAGCCTAGATCACAGGAGGGCTGTGTAGCTTGTTGAGAAAAGCTTTTTTTTTGAAGTTTGACCACTTTCCACGTGGCAGCAACAGCAGGAAAAGAGAAAAAAAAGGACGACTAGACATTTTATTTTGGTTTTGGGTTGTTTTTTTCCAGCTTTTGTTTGTGTGTATTGCAGTTTGGGGGGGAAAAAAGTGATAGAACTTTGTAACTATTTTCGATTGATTTATTTGCTATGTGCAGATCTATATTAGTTGTGAGTAATGACATAGGTTTTAATTTCAAAGTGTTGGTAAGTATAAAGACAAATAAACTTTCAGTTTTGCTTTCTGTGACTGGTTTCTCTTCGCTGCTTCGCATTGTTCCCGCGCCACCCACGTGCACGCGCTAAAGCCTGGGGAGCCGAGGGGCCCACATCCTGCAAAAATCTGCCCCCAGGGGAGTTTTTGATGGTTAATGAATACAGCTAATTATCGTATGGCAAAGTGATTATGGTGATTTGATTAGATGATAAGATTTAAATGGAGGTCTCATCTTTTCTCTCCGCCATGAGACTTCAGCGGGACTAAAATTAAAATCAGATTGAAGGAGGCGATTAAATATTAGAAATGACACAATCAAACAGCGGCTGTATGCTTATTGTTTAGAGTGGAGGCTGTAAAGACAGGAGTTTGGGAATAACTAAAATGATTGCCATTAACTTTAATATATTCTTAATTTGACCTGATTGGAGGAGCACACGTTCCTTTTTCTCCACCAGCTAAAGTACAAACAGATAATTCAATAATAGATAAATGATGGATGACGGCCCTCTGGATTCCTGGATCGCATCCCTCACTTTTATTCTTCCCATAAACCATCCATTACTTTGGCACTTAAATCCAACGTAAAGTGAATTCCCCTGTCAGATAGCCAGCGCCACAAAATAAAATAACATATGGAGCTGTTATCTTCTGTCTGTCGTCTCCAAAATCAGCACATCTTGATGTGAACTGACTGACCGGCCTGCAAACTGCTTTGCTCTCCTCCAGAACTCGACATCTTGTGTTATCACATTATGCGGCTATGTAGGAATTTTACATGGATTAAGGCGAAGAAAAAGAGATAAATCCAAAAGGCCAATTTCACTTTCTTTATCTCTGCTAATACCACTTCAGCCGGGCAGCTGCGGGTAGGTGAAAAGTTCATAAACAACGCAGCCGGACCACAGGAGTTACTTAGGGGGATAAGTTGGTCCGTGTGTGGATTAGAACTCAGGCTGAGAAGATCCTCAAGCACAGAAGAGTGGTCTCATTTCATGGTGTCGGGCAGAGCAGTGGCACCGTGTGTGATGGCCTAGAACCCAGCACAGGGTGATGCCAGGGAGCGGAGGTTTCATGCTGGCGGGACGGGGAGCCCTGTGGTTTTTTTGGAGGGGGCGAGGCAGAGAGGAGTTCAGGGACTCAGAGGTGGATCAGGACTTTCTCTGGTGAGAGCCAAGAAGCTGTCTGAGATGTTAATAGGCAGGCAGGTTATAATTATTGGCCGAGGTCCAGCGCAGAGCTCTGCAGGCAGCCGGCAGTGTGGAAGCAGCTCCTGCCACTCAACAGCCAGGACTATATACTCATAGGATTTCATTTATTAAGCATCTCTGCACTAAAGGCAGCAGCTAAAGTATCAGATCTCTCACTAAATCCTCTGCACTCCTTAATATAGAAGCAAAGACGTCTGCTGAATCAGTTAATGATAATAAAAAAAAGTTTTATGTTAAGGCACTGCTTTTAATTATTTCATCCAAGTCATGGATTTCCTGCCCTGCTCCGACAGTAAACGCAAAGCCTCGGCTGCTGCTTGATAACAAGAGTCAGTCAAGGTGCGAATCAGAGTTCAGAAACAAATCCTGACGACACAGTGGAGAAATACAATGGATCTGAGGAAGAGAAGAGGATATGACACAGTCAGCCAGTGGCCAATCAAGTGGCAAAAATGATTCTTCACCCACAGAAGCACTTTGCCCTCAGGTCTCCACAGTTGACAGGACAGCTCAAACTCAAAGGTCAAGTATTACTCTTTTTTTTCAGAACATTACTTCAGCTGTGACAGTTTTGTGTTTGTTTTGTTTTGTTCCACTGGGCTGAGAGAAGTTATTTTGATGTATATGTCATCACCCCAGTTTAAATCATCCTCCGATTCCTTTATTTGTCCGTGCAACATTTAAAATGGAGCAAGGGAGATAAGAATCTTGGGCATGTCCCAGTTTGCGACAAAGCCAGATGTTCAATGAAAAGCTAGGTGTTCATTTGTTTTTCTGTTCTAAAAGGCTTGACCTTTAACAAGAAGGATGTCGGTGAATCTAAAGCGGCCTGTGCTCTGTGTATTAGACCGTTCTCTCCTCTATCAATTTACCTTCCATAACAGTTCGATAGGGGTTTGTCTGACTGGACGTGAGGCACAGAGGCAGGCTCTGCCCCTGTGCTGGCATGGCATGACAGTTGGACTGGGTCCATGCTATCACTCAGCATTGCTGTAACCTGCTTACAGACAACCTTCTCTATAATGCAAAGGAATGATGTCACAGCAGCGAGCAATGAGACGACGTGCAAATCTAAAAGTTGCTGCAAGTCTCCAGGGTGCGCACGGAGCCTGATGAGCGTCCTGCCCACAGGGATGCTGGACTTCTGGATGCAGGGGTCTCGGTGCCTCTGTGTCCTCGCTTGTTAGAGGTGAGGGGGGGGGGGGGGCGATTGCAGAGCAGAGAGGGAGCAAAATCCAATGTCAGATAGGCTCTGCAGCGGGAGAGCATCATCAAATGTAGTGAGCGTGGCTTCAGAGAGGTCAATATACTGTGGGGCAGCACTTTGCTGCTTTCACGGAGCAGCTGCATAGTGTCATCTGCAGCAAAGCAGAGCTGGTCAGGAGGCAGAGAGGGAGCAGGACCACGTTGAAATAGTGGTGGATTCATCATCTTATATGACAAATATGTCTCGTGAGTGTGTGTTAGGGCTAAATCACTCAGACTGTAACTATAAGCCGACAAAGCCTCCCCCCGAACTGGCTCGGCTCCATATCATTGTGATCCTGGGGAGGGATTTATCCAAGATGGGTTACCAGGCAGGGATGGTGCCAGGAGTCGGACACGATGAGTAAGGATGTTAGACAAACGCCTTGGCAGGTGTCACATAGCTTAAACAGTGGAGAATGTGAAGCAGATCTATCATCCTGGAGCACAGGTAAAAATACAAACACTGCTGTCAGTGATGTGCGTGCGTCGCGATTTTGGATACTGCCACGGTAAAGCAAACTCCTGCAGGAGAAAATGCTTGACTAGTCAATAAAATCAATGAATCTGCCTTTCAGCGAAATTGACAGGGCTGAACTCTGCACACGGCGGCGGCCATTTAATCACACAGAGGCTTTGGGGGGAAAGAAAAACAACAACAAAGTGCTGGCTGCGTTCAGGTGCTGTCTGCACCTCGCAGTGACACAGCTGGGTGGAACTTCAAAGCTCCTTTGTCACCGCGAGCGTGGCCGGCTCCATATTGAAGTCCTCCATCAGGGGCAGGACAGTTGTAATCAATGTTTATGAGGGAGGACAGCGCGCGACACAAAGGGCAAACAATCAGGCAGAGGCAGAGGATGAGCGGAATGAGGCAGCTGCAGGTGACTGGAATGAGCTCCAGGGACCTTCAGGTGGCCTGAGAGGAGCTCAGGTGAAAACACTGACGACTCCGTAATTCAATTTGGATGATGGACGGCCCTCTGATTATATGACTCAGGAGATTCAGATTTCTTACCTGTGCAAAGGTGGATGACAGAAACAGGCAGAGGAGACGTCCTAAAAGAAAAAAAAAAAAAAAAAAGTTTCAGATGTCATTCGGAGCAAGTGAGCGTGAAATTCAAATTTGATACACCAGTGCGTACGGTGGAATGAGCAGAGTGCTGATAGTAACGGAGCACAATGCAGCGGATATTCATTTTCAGTCCAATCAAATATTTCGGGCTCATTATTTGGAAAGAAATGATGTCACGGCACGTTCAGGGGACTCAGACAGGTTCTCTCGTTTTTCGGCAGCATAATTTGTTTTATGCTGCCGAAAAACGAGAGAACCTGTCTGAGTCCCCTGGACTGGACAAAATATAACGTCGAAAAACATCTGTTTATGTGCACAGATGTGCATGCACTTGCACAATGTTTTGCACATTACATTTTGGCTTTATGCAAAGATAAGCCAACCAGCTGCAGCTTTAAATTTAGAACAGGCACGAGACCAGCAGACAGATAGATAGATAAATAGCTGGAGACTAAATAAGGCTACTTCAGGAGAAGGCCAGATTCTCGTAAGATTTGAACTCATGACCTTGGCCTCCACAGACCAGGCCCTAACAGACTGAGCCACAGGACCAGTCTCTCCTCAGGTGTGTCTCTGAGTGTCCTGAGGTCATTCATGTGGATGTTGCACTTCAAAATGGACTGAGACAGTAAAGAATCGAACCCACGACCTCTGAGACACCAACCACTCGCCTAACAGACTGAGCCACTCAGTCAGACATTTGGTGGCTCCTGAGTTCGAGTCTTACGAGATGAACTGAGTTTTACAGGTCAGCAGCCAAAGTCAACGCTCAAAGGCTCCCACAGTGAGGCTTGGAGCAGCAGGGCTGGTGGCGCGGTGTGTTAGCGTGCCGTCAGGTGTTCTGGAGGTCAAGGGCTCGAATCTTATGGGTGCTGGTGCAGTTTTGGAGCTCGGTGTTCAAAGTGAAAAGTTAAGAGGGCGACGAGAAGAGGTGCAAGTGTGAAGCACGTCAGTGGCGTAAGTGGCTTCACTCACGGCTGGAGAGCCGTGCCAGTCAGGAGGCTGGTTCGAATCCCACTACGGCTGGCGTGTGGATCAGTAGATAGGCCCAGTAGATAGGCCCACCTCCGCTGGAGGAGGTGGGGTTGGGGGGGGGTCTCTCCCCCCGGCCCTCCGGGGAGCTGAAGGTAGGGGGTTATGTAGGAGGAGCCCAGAGCAAAGTAGAGTTTTGATACAGAACTTAAAAAATATATTTAAAATAAGTAATTAATAATAATACTAATTACTACTACTACTAATAATATTAATAATAAAACTAATTATTAATAATAATATTAATAACAAAACTAATTATTAATAATAAGATAAAACTAATTATTGATAATACTAATAATATTAATAATAAAACTAATTATTAATAATAATATAAAACTATTTATTAATAATAATATTAATAATAAAACTAATTATTAATAATAAGATAAAACTATTTATTAATAATAATATTAATAATAAAACTAATTATTGATAATAATAATATTAATAATAATATTAGTAATAAAACTAATTATTAATAATAAGATAAAACTAATTATTGATAATAATAATAATATTAATAATAAAACTAATTCTTAATAATAAGATAAAACTAATTTAGTTTATTAATTAACAATGTAACAAAATAAAGATTATATTATTACATATACAGTGTGATATTATATAATTATTATATTATTATTATATATAGGTGTATATAATATAGATTATATAAATATTATACTAATATTTTACTACATAATATATTTTAATGAAATTATATAATATATCAGTATAATAATTATATAATATCACACTGCATATATAATAATATAATAACTTGCGGCTCTTCTCGTCGCCCTCTTGACTCTTCACTTTGAACACCAGGCTCCAAAACTGCACAGACACCCATCAGATCCGAACCCTTGACCTCAAGAACACCCGACGGCACGCTAACGCACCGCGCCACCAGCCCTGCTGCTCCAAACCTCACTGTGGGAGCCTTTGAGCGTTGACTTTGGATGCTGAACTGTAAAACTCAGCTCATCACGTAAGATTTGAACTCATGACCTTGGCCTCCACAGACCAGGCCCTAACAGACTGAGCCACAGGACCAGTCTCTCCTCAGGTGTGTCTCTGAGTGTTCTGAAGTCATTCATGTGGATGTTGCACTTCAAAATGGACTGAGACAGTAAAGAATCGAACCCACGACCTCTGAGACACCAACCACACATCTAACAGACTGAGCCACTCAGTCAGACACTTGGTGGCTCCTGAGTTCGAGTCTTACGAGATGAACTTAGTTTTACAGTTCAGCAGCCAAAGTCAACGCTCAAAGGCTCCCACAGTGAGACTTTGAGCAGCAGGGCTGGTGGCGCAGTGCGTTAGCGTGCCGTCGGGTGTTCTTGAGGTCAAGGGTTCGAATCTTATGGGTGTGGGTGCAGTTTTGGAGCTCGGTGTTCAAAGTGAAGAGTTAAGAGGGCGACGAGAAGAGGTGCAAGTGTGAAGCACGTCAGTGGCGTAAGTGGCTTCACTCACGGTTGGAGCGCCGTGCCAGTCAGGAGGCTGGTTCGAATCCCACTACGGCTGGCGTGTGGATCAGTAGATAGGCCCAGTAGATAGGCCCACCTCCGCTGGAGGAGGTGGGGTTGGGGGGGGTCTCCCCCCCGGCCCTCCGGGGAGCTGAAGGTAGGGGGTTATGGAGGAGGAGCCCAGAGCAAAGTAGAGTTTTGATACAGAACTTTAAAAAATATATTTAAAATAAGTAATTAATAATAAAACTAATTACTAACAATAATAATATTAATATTAAAACTAATTATTATTAATAATAATATTAATAATAAAACTCATTATTAATAATATTATTAATAATAAGATGAAACTAATTATTAATAATAATATAAAACTTATTATTAATAATAATATTTATAATTAAACTAATTATTAATAATATTATTAATGATAAAACTCATTATGAATTAATAAAACTAATTCTTAATAATAAGATAAAACTAATTTAGTTTATTAATTAACAATGTAACAAAATAAAGATTATATTATTACATATACAGTGTGATATTACATAATTATTATATTATTATTATATATAGGTGTATATAATATAGATTATATAAATATTATACTAATATTTTACTACATAATATATTTTAATGAAATTATATAATATATCAGTATAATAATTATATAATATCACACTGCATATATAATAATATAATAACTTGCGGCTCTTCTCGTCGCCCTCTTGACTCTTCACTTTGAACACCAGGCTCCAAAACTGCACAGACACCCATCAGATTCGAACCCTTGACCTCAAGAACACCCGACGGCACGCTAACGCACCGCGCCACCAGCCCTGCTGCTCCAAGCCTCACTGTGGGAGCCTTTGAGCGCTCACTTTGGATGCTGAACTGTAAAACTCAGCTCATCACGTAAGATTTGAACTCATGACCTTGGCCTCCACAGACCAGGCCCTAACAGACTGAGCCACAGGACCAGTCTCTCCTCAGGTGTGTCTCTGAGTGTCCTGAGGTCATTCATGTGGATGTTGCACTTCAAAATGGACTGAGACAGTAAAGAATCAAACCCACAACCTCTGAGACACCAACCACTCATCTAACAGACTGAACCATTCAGTCAGACACTTGGTGGCTCAGTGTCGGAGCCTTTGACTTTTCTCTTTGGCCGCTGAACTCCAAAATTCACAGTGTCATGTAAGATTCGAACTCATGACCTTGGACTCCACAAACTATCTCCTAACAGACTGAGCCACAGGTCCAGACACTCCAGTTGTTTCTCTGAGCGTCCTTCAGTCGTTTGTCTGGATGCTGGACACCCACACCCTCTGAGACACCAACCACTCTGTACATACACTGAAAATAGGACGTACTATTAGATTTGATATATAAACACTTTGGGAAAAGTTAAAGTCTACTCAAATACATTGGAAACTGACAGTAGAAGAACATTGTAAGAAATAGACACTCAATTATAATAGACAGACAGACAGATAGATAGATAGATAGATAGTCAGATAACTCAAGTCAGTTTAGCATTCAAAGCTACAATGTCATTATAACACAGGTGGGACAAATAATTAATAATCGATTGGCTGCACTTACAGACTGAATAACAATGTGTGGAAAAGTTTGAGGATCTGACGGTGGGGTGGGCTCTGCTCTGCTCTGCTCTGCTCAGTACTCTCCACTCGCAGCTCTGGCTGGGCGCTCAGTGCTCCGGGACCTTGCGCACATCCACATCCACCTCCACGCACGCAAACGCGCGCGCACAGCGCTGCTGCTGCTGCTGCACCGACAGCAGGTTGCAAACTGGCAGTAAAGTGTCGAACCCGACTCCCGGACGTCTCATCCTCTCCACCTGGCTGCTAGAAGGGGGCGCGCGTTTAATCCGCAAAGGAATGGAGCGATGTTGCTTCGCTGCCGGATGCCAGTGTCTGACAAATGGAGCTCCCCCCGGAGACTGCACGGTCATCTGAGTGACGCTATCAGGTCGGTGCCGACTCAGACAACAATCCAAACTCACTCTTGATTATCATGCGCGTTGGTGACAGCAGGAGGGAGCTGAGCCGCTCCTGCACGTCCACGGTACAGACGTGGATACGTGACTGAGATCAGATTCATCCAGCTTCCAACATCAGGGACCAGTTCATGTCCAAGTTGATTTCTTTCTCTATCTGTGGCTGTTCATTTCAAGATGAGTTTGTCACTTGATTTACACTAAGATATGTTTTATATCTTGTAAATATTGATCAGGGAACTTGATCTTATTTTAAATTGCAGCTATTCATTTCTTATGTGTGTTGCAGAGCTACATCTCTAATGGTCTTCTTTTCTCCAACCAGCTGTGCAAAACGCATCAATGTTCAATTTATCATCAGAGAAATCTGCAAATATTCATATTTAGATTCATATCTGTTAAGAATGTGTTCTTTATCATATTATTCCAACTATATATCCACAATCAAAGTAGGTGCCTTGTTCCCTAACATCCTGATTCCTCCATATATTCTCACAAATGGACTGGGGTCTTAATGTTCCTGCACGGATTTCATTTATCTGAGACATTCAGTTTATCAATATTAATATCATCCTGGGGCTCATGGAGAAATCAGAAACTTGTTTGACATTCATCATCCTGCTCAGAAAGCTGCTTATCAATCTGTCATCTGCAGCCAGTTGCACATCAGGTAGTCATTTTTAATGAGCACTGTGCCCTTCACATTCATCACTGTTCATCCCATAGATTTTTTTTGTTGTTGTTTTGTCACAAATCAGTGTTTTCAAAGTTCATCTGCTGCATTTTGATGAACCCACACCTGGCTTCTTGTTTCCCTCGCAGGGACGAGGAGCCCTGCGCTAAAGAAACATGCTATTATTATGATAATGTTGAACTTTACTGGCTTCCCCTCCGAGGAGGAGGAGGGAGTGCGAGGAGAGGAAGCGGTGAAGAAATGTGATTGAATAGAGTCTTGTTAAAGGACGGGAGCAGAAATGTAACAAACTCAAATTTCATCCAAAGCATCAGGAGGAGTTAGGAGAGTTGTCGAATCCACATCGTATCAGGATTTCAGCAGCAGAGAACCAATCTGAGGCGGCAGAATACTGTTTTATTATCTCACTTCTCCTCTTTTATATCTCACACAGGTTCCAAGTAGAAGTTTCCTCCAGTCCTGGATACATGATCATGACTGCGCTCAAACTTTTTCATTCCCCTCAACTGTGCTGCACTTGTGCAGGTGCATGCTGGGTAGTCGTCCTGCCTTGTGACTGCCCGGAGTTTTGACATCTGATGAGCTGATGACTTCACTTCGAGCTGGACGTCCTGGATTGTCTCTCATGTCCCGTGGATAAGGAGCGTTGTTTTAATGCAGGGCTGATTTGAACGCCCGCCAATGGGGGCCACTCAGAGGTGTAGGTCATCCGTAAATCCTGCCTCCCGTGGAACGCTGTGGCTCCTGTCGATCATTATGAGCGCGTACGCTTGCCCTAAGACCTGTCACTGCACGGAGAGGAACGGCATGGTGGTGCAGTGCACGTCACGTAACCTGGAGTACGTCCCATCTGACCTGCCCAGGGACACTGTTGTTCTCTTGCTCTCGTCCAACCGGATCAGACACATCCCAAAGGAGGTGTTCACGGACCTCCGCCGCCTCAGGGAGTTGGATTTGTCTCACAATGCCATAGAGAGCGTGGAGGTCGGTGCCTTTCAGGGGATCTCCGATGGCCTGCGGGTCTTGGATCTTTCAAACAACCACCTCAGCAGCCTCCCCAGGGACACCTTCACCAAGCTGCACGCCCGCGTCCGCCTCTCCCACAACCCCTGGCACTGCGAGTGCTCTTTGCAGGAGGTGCTGAGGGAGCTGCGGCTCGACCCCGAGACGGTGAACGAGGTCAGCTGCTACACATCGGTGCAGGAGGAGTACGTGGGACAGCCGGTGATCCAGGTCCTGGACTCGGGGATCAACTTTTGTACCTTCCACCACAAGACGACGGACGTGGCCATGTTTGTGGCCATGTTCTGCTGGTTCTCCATGGTGACGGCTTATATCATTTATTACATCAAACACAACCAGGAGGACGCCAGGAGGCACATGGAGTACCTCAAGTCCCTGCCCAGCACGTCCCACATCAGCAAGGACTACGACACAGCCAGCAGCGTGTTCTAGTCTCATTTGAAAAAATGCAAGCACACGGGTGAATATAGATGAACGTGCAGTGATGAATACAGATGAAAGTGCACCAGTGAATAGGTTTACAGCGTATAAGGTGACAAGTTTGCAGCAAGGGATGAAACTTTGATCTGTGATATACTGCAAGGACTTGAAGTTTGCAACTGGGAACTTTTATGATGTCTTTTGCAAAAGTAAATCCCGACTGATGACTATGGGGAGGAGTAGCAGAGAAAAGAAGAAGTAGAAACAACATTTAGATGTATTATCTGTTTAATTCCCTGTCGAGCCGACTGTCTGTCTCCATCTCAGTATAAAGAGTTTGTGTATTCAAGAATTCATGAAGGATCCAGGCCAGTATAGGGTTCACTGTGTGGCTCCTGCTGCTCATGTTTAAGGTGGAACTTCATCGAGGAATTAAATGTCATGTTTGAACACCAGTCACTTACTGTTTTGCATAAAAATGTCAGAACTGAAAACCTCCTCACCTCCACAAAGCATAACCAATAAGATTGGATGTTTTTTCAACTTAATAGGAAATTGAAATGAATTATGACCTATAATGGCTCAGTGGAGCAACAAATGTTGATGGGAAATAGGAAACAGACTCTGTAACATCACTCTCTGCTCTTAGTCAAGATGATAGTCAAGTGTCATCTTGCATCGTCGGATTCAGACTCGTGAAACAGGTGTATCTCTTTTAGGTACGGCTGTCACAGCTGCAGCTTGATGCCGGCCCAAGTCAATCTTCCACGCTCTGCGTGTTTACACTGAGCGCCAACCCCTTTCATGGATCTGTGAGCATCTCATCCTGATGTTCAATAAATCTGATTCAGACGTCTATAAGCTCTTTCTCTCCCTCAGGCGAACGGGAAATGGTGAGTATCGGTGAAGTGATGGCTCCCTGTCACAGCCTGAAACCTATCAGACCCTCCTGTAGCAGCTGCAACACATTCTTCACAATGTGATCCTGATATGTATTGCTACAGATTACTATGAGAAATACTCACAGCTCCAAATATGGAAGCCATATATCATCAGCTGCACAGATCTGGATGAGGCAGAATATTAATATGTGTCTCACAACCCAGAAATAGTTCCATCCTGCCACCCATAAATCTAATCATCCTTCAGAGGGCTTTGCAGAAGACTCATTTAATATGTATATTATACTTATAATCATATGAATGACTTGATTCTTCTGTTTATGCTCTCTCAATGCCTCATTGAGCACTTAATATATTTTGCACAGTAACTAATGCTGACATTGCAGTGTCTAAAACTCGACCCCTCCGCCCTGTCACACAGTCACAACATTAATTATACTCCACGTTACTTTGCCCTACAAGTCCCAGAGCCTGTGGTGTATATTTTAATGAAGTAGATATTATTAATTAGGCAGATAGAGTCGAGGTCAATGTGTCACAGAGTGGCACTTCATTGGTGCTACATAAGTGCTGATCAGATATCTATCAGGTATCTACAAGGAGTTAACAGACACAAAAATGATGCTCATTACTTATATCCATACACGTTGGTGCAGTGCAGTACAAAATGAACAGTTTCTCTCTTGGTGCAAAGTGAAAATGAATCTCTCCTTTCATTGCACTCTGCACTATAACTCTTCAGATTGTTGGCACATGTGCCGTTTTATTAATGGTGTATTTTGCAGTGTATTTATTTACTGGAATCCATCACTGTGTCGTTGATTTATGATGTGCATTTTGCCAGCTTCAAAGAGGTCGAGTAAAAAAAGCCTTTATGGAGATTTACCATTTCTGTACAGATTATCTGAAGGCCACCCTGCGCCTTGACTCCTCAACAGCGACCTTCAGCGAAATAGGAAACGTCAAGAGGTGAATGCGTACGCATCGAGGTTTTAGTTTGTGCTCTTATCAGGGTCTGCAGACAGTCTGGTTTAGGGCTCTCTCAAGGTAAGTTAATTCTTGAATGTCTAATGAATTAAATCCAAAAGTATTAACAAGGGACCTACACAGACCAGTGGGCTACATCAAAACCTCTGCTGTGCGCTCTAATCAATAAATTAGAGAATGCAAAGGACCCAGGGGAGAACAAATCCTGTGACCACGTGGCCTAATGGACAAGGCGTCTGACTTCGGATCAGAAGATTGAGGGTTCGAGTCCCTTCGTGGTTGGATGTTAAAACTGCACTTTGCAGGAATTATAAGCAGGTGGTGTGGAGGCATGAGGCAAGACTGGCTCTGTATTTTCAGCCCTGCTTCTAGTGAGAAAGAAATAAATGCACTTACAAAGGACTCACCTTCAGTCAGAGCTGACGTGTCGCATGGCACCTTCACGCATCACTGTTCGAGTTTCAAGCAGCTGCAGGAGAGACAGAATGAGAGGGACGTTAACGCCGAGGTGCCCTTAAGCTGTGACCTCTCTGTCTGTTTCATAATGTCTCTTTTGCTTCGGTACATGGCTGACTTATTTGTTTTTCATCCCAAGAGCCCCACTCTGCAAAGACAAATTTGTGTAATGCAGTAAAATGACAGGGGAGCTACTTTTAGCCAGCTGCTTGCAGACAGAGTTGTTTCCTTAGTCCTCTAAATAAAAACAAATGCAATCTTGTCAAAATATGCAACTTGCCCAGTTATCTTAATATGTCCAAACATGATGGAGCAAAGATGCAATTTAACATATGACAGGTTTTGCATCAAAACAGTGAACTAAAACACTTCAATGTTGCAGGAAAGCATTGAGTGCTAGGAAAGGTAAGGAAGTCAGAGTCGATGGGTCACATATCAGTGTGGGAAAAGCCACACAGTTGAATAACTTCATACCTGTTCAAGTCAGCAAATGGCTAACCGGAAGTTAGCTTCCAAACCAGCAGCATGGAGAGCAGGCATGTCCGGACTCATTCCACACAGGGCCGAGTGGCTGCAGGTTTTCTTTCCAACCAAGCAGCAGCACACCAGACTTGACTCGTTTAATCAAGGCTTCAGACAGCTGATTGGTCCAACTGTGTGCTCTTAATTGGTTGGAACAAAAACCTGCAGCCACACCGGCCCTTTGTGGAATAGGTTGGACAGGCCTGATGTAGAGCAAGCAACACAGAATGTCATGTGGCGCCCCTAGTGGCTGTGGCCCTAAACAGCTCAAGGGGGTTATTAATAATAAAGTAATAACCCTAATGGCGTATCTTCTGGCCTGCTGTCCTTTTGCTGCAGCTCTGCTCCTGCACACCTGATTCAATTAAGTCCACATGAATGTGTTTCCCTTAATTGGATCACCTAGCAACCACTTTCATATTCAGAGCGTGTTCATGCACAAGCACATTTTCTCCCTCTAGGTGCTGGAATGCATTTTTTTTGTCTTACTTTTTTTTTTTAAATTTCTTTTCTTTATTCTTTCTGTCTTCTTTTAGTTTAATCCTTTTTTTTTCTTTTCTCAGAACTTTTGCCTTCCAAGCGTTTGACAGCCTCGGCACACACATCCACAAACATAACAGAGACATCCATTGTTGCAGAGATTGCTTCCCAAGATGGACAATAGGGTGAGAAGATGTGAGATGACACCGGAGAAACAAACAAACCCCTGCAATGAATACAAATCCCTATTGTTAGGATGCTCATGAAGCACATAATGTCTCAATGGTGAGCATCTGCTCTCCGAAATTGCACAGCGGATGCACGCTAATGAGGCAGGCATCATATTTCTCCACCTATCCATTTAGGGTGAATTCTCGGGGCCCATTTCATTTCAGTGTTTTAATAGGGCCATGGAAGCAGAGAGAGGTTAGAGACAAACAAAAGTGCTCAATACACACTGCGACAAAAAGTTGAGAGTTTCTCACTCGGGGGGGGGGGGGGGTCTTTCGATTTGGGATGCAGGCTTGAAGGAAGACGCAGGAGGTGGGTTCACAGAGGAGGAAAATACTTCACCATTATTGTGTTGCACAGGAGGAACAGAGCAAAGGCCAATCAGTTCAGGATGAATTCTTGAAGATATGAACCATTTTAAATGTGTTTCCTGTGCGTGTGAGAGAAACTGATGAAGCCGAGTCAGATAAAGAAGAAAAAAAATGAATCATTGTGATTCAAGAGGCATTTTTCAAAGATGTAGCTTTTGAATGTAGGTGTGCATGACAGATGTGGTGCAGACAGATGTGAGTGTCATCAGGCGGGTTTGCAGCAGAGCTGCACAGCAGGAGTGTGCTGGGCCCATAACACAGAGGTCGATGGATCGAAACCATCCTCTGCTACTGAAGTCCACTGCATGTTGATTTAGCATGAATAAAAACCTGTGGAGTCACCAAACCTTCACTAAACTTATCAAACTCACTTAAACAAAGTGTTGTTCAGTCTGAGGAATACTTAATTAGAGGAGGTTTTGTATTTTGAAGCCCTGCTCCAGGAGGATTTAGAGCAACAGAGGCAGACCTGGAACCAGTCAGCGCCCTCAGCAGCCCATTATAACCAGTGGCTGGGGAGGTCGTTTATCAGAGGCTGCCCCTTAGACTCAAGAGCACCACAGCACAATAAAGAAGTGGTTCACATCAATATCAAGGGGAAGTTAAAAACAACTACGGTATATCACAGATAAGTGTACCTTTGCAGGGGAGGAATGTTTGATCCCTCTGGGCTGCCGTTAAGTACACTTGATCTCCTCCTGCTCTGCTGCTCTTGGATTGTCTTTGCAGAATGGCGGAGAAATCTTCACTCTGTGGAGAGGTTGTATTAAAGCTGGCATTGCTGCACCACTGCTGAGGTCTTCATATGCTGTAACCTGAGGAAAATACGGAGGACTGTTATGATAAAGTGAAGGTTTTGTTAGGCTTGTTTGATCCTTGCTTGTTCACTGAAAAAAAACCCACAGGTCATCAAAGTCAAGGCCACGGACCACAGATTTCTTTCTTACTCCCTCTCTGAGATGGAAAATGAAGAAATAAATGAGGCTGACACCTTCTCCAGAGGCCTCGGCATCGTTCTGAGACCACCGGACTGTGTCTGCGGGTGTTTCAGCTGCAGCTCAGCCCTAAACTTGGCAGATGCAACGCTGAGCAAGCAAAGGACTCCCAGTATCTTGTGCATCCATATAACAATGCTGTAAAATACACAGTGACGTGCACTTAAAAGCTTGAGTTTAGAAGTGTTTGCACGGTGATAAACCACAGCGGTAAAAGAGAGAAGAAAGTGTCTACAAGGTGAATATTACAAAACAAAAGAAGCTAAAACACAAGTTATACAAAACATTAAATCCAACTTTTCTCAGTTACCTACATGTGGTGGGCTCCCAGGCTTGTGAGCAGCAGATGACCTAACGACCCTCATGTGACCTGAATGAGTCCCAGGTGTGAGTGGCCCCACCCACCTCCAGAATCTCAGTGCAGTGCACCCCATACCCATCCACCAAGCAACTCAGAACAAGAGTGAATACCTACAGGAGAATATTACAGGGGATCTTTGGGGGTGCTACCCGCACGTTTAGCTGTGTTGCTCATTCAACAAATGCACCATCCTTACAAGTGGTACCCAGTTGTAAAGGAGACTAATCAGGCTTTCCAACGATATAAAATACAACACCAGTTGGTATTATTAAAGAGGAGAAATGTGCCAATAAATGAATGAAGTCCTCTATTAAATCCTAAGCAGCAGAGAACAAACAACAGCGTTCATCATATTAACATCAGCACTTTTTGACATCTTTGCTTTTCCTGCCTCCGTGTACCACAGCCTGCCGCTCCTTTATGAATCGTCTTTATATCTCTAAAATCCATACGTCTTTGTGCTTGTGATTAAGCTCGACAAAATGTGAAACTGATTCTTTCTGATGAAGTATAGAGTCCACGGATGAGATCATTTGATTAATCTCTGCCATTTATCATCAGCGGCCACGGCTCGAAATACATGAGGATGGAGGTCCAGACGGTCTGTTCCTCATGCCTATATTTAACATGAGAACTTGTGAGGTTATGTTGAAGAATAAATGTCTAAAATACAGCAATAGAAAAAGTTTTTTTTCTTATCTTAGTGATAAATTGAGAAGAAGAAAATGTTGTATAAAGTGTGGATTTTTCTCCGTTTGAATCCTGAGCGCAGCACTCACACCAGCACAGACTTAGACTTGTGTGTATTGTTAAAGTGCATTTGTACAGCAGTTACTTCGGGTCGTGTGACAAGCAAGCAAAGCTATTTTCTATATCAGTGTTCATTATTCATGTGCGGCACCAAATACACAATATGAGTACGAGCAGCTTGAATCAGCCTCGTCTATTTACATAAATACACAGAAATATCACACATTAAGAGCTTCAGTGAATACGTAAACATGGGAACCAGGCAGAAACCTCCCTCTCAGTCCTTCTTCCCTTTATCCCTTTCCTACACGCTGAGGTCCTCTGCAGTCTGGTGATCCAGGAGGGAGCGCCGGTCCTGCTGCTCCTGGACACTGTTAATGGATTGTCCCTGGCCGGAGAGGGCGGGTGGGGCCGCGCTGCTGTGACTCAGCTGTTCCCGAGCTCGGGCGGGGAGAGTGGGGCTCCGTCGGCGGCCGTCCAGACCCAGATGTGTGCTGATCTGAGACGACCGGAGGCTCTTCATCTGACCTCGCGCGCGCACCTCGTACAGCTCCACTGAGGTTTTCTTAAACCTGGAGGAAACACAGATATCATGTTCGAGGGAGGACACAGGTGAAGCAAATAATTATGTTTTTGGACGATAAAAATGACTCACAGTCTCAGCAGTAAAGAAGACAGAACCACAGAGACGGACGAGGCCGCCATCGCAGCCGAGCCCATCCAGGGCTGAAGCACCAGGCCAACAGGCATGAACACACCTGCACAGAGGAGAGGAGTTCACCTGCTGTCAGAGGGTCACTGTCAAGCCTGTTTGAAGTTACATGAAAAGTTTAAAGTTTAAAAGTCTAAGTTTGCTCTGGAGAGGCCGAGGTCACAATGAAGCTTCTCCTGTGGTTTCAAAATAAAAGCCTGCTACTTTGTGGAGCGGTCAAAACATTGACACCATGTGTGATAATGTGAGGTTTTTACATATGTTAGTGATTATTTATCCTCACATAAGCAAAGAAAAACAATAAAATACGGAAAAAAACAGAATCAGAAACTTTTAAGAAAGTTTTAGTTGTTTGTCGAAGTTTTATTGTTGTGGATCTCAGGTTCATGACCTCAGTGAGTCTGGGCAAGTGAGTGTTCTTTCTCTGCCTGATTTATTCTGCTCTGCTGGTGTGTGTGTTGTATCGTGTAGGAGGAGGTGGGTGCACTGAGTTGTTACCGGCAGCGATTGGTATTCCTAGAAGGTTGTAGATGAGAGCGAAGACAAAGTTGATCCTTATCCTCCGCACCGTTTTCTTTGACAGCTCCACGCTCGCCACCACATCCAGTAAATCGTTCTAAACAGTGTAAAATCCCGCAGGTCAGACGGTTTTTAAACACATCACGGTGTCTCTGCTCTGACTGTCAATCACTTACTCTGATCAGGACGATGTCCGCCGCTTCGATGGCCACGTCTGTTCCCGTGCCGATGGCGATGCCGACGTCAGCACGGGCGAGGGCGGGCGAGTCGTTGACCCCGTCTCCCACCATGGCAACCCTCAGGCCTTTTTCCTGCAGCTCTTGTACCTTAGCCACTTTATGTGAAGGCAGCACCTCTGCAAACACCTTCCTGATGCCCACCTGTGGTTCAGCAAACATCAGAAGCGTTAATTCTCTGATCCAGCTCCTTTTTCTGTCACTAGTTTTTAAGCTCCTTGTGTCTTTCACCTGTGCAGCGATGGCTTTGGCCGTCCGCCTGTTGTCCCCTGTGATCATCACCACATCAATGCCCATGCTGTTGAGCGTATGCACTGCTAACGCTGACTCTGTTTTCACCGTGTCTGCAATGGCAAACATGGCGCACAGCACACCTGCAGAGACAAGATGTGTGATGAGGGAAGGCTGGAGCCAACAGATAAGGAGAAAACCGCCTGATTCTCACCGTCGATAGCCACCAGGACGGCCGTCTGCCCTTTGGTTTCATGGCTGCTCATGGCAGCATCGACATCCGCTCCGATGTGGTGACCGTTCCTCCTCATCCACTCTCTGTTTCCGATCAGGACCGAGTACGACAATCCTTCACCTGGATTTACAGAAAATACTTTAAAAAGAGTGAATTTACCCCAAATCAAACTTATCGCAAGTGCTGTAACCCATCACACCTGTAGCCGGGGCCTCTGCAGCAGAGAGCAGGCTGCTCTCATCCGTGGTGACCCCTGGAAGCAGGAAACGCTCCTCGCTCTGCTGCTGCAGCAGATGCTCCACATTGGACACCCGGCAGCTGATCCCACAGCCGGGCACCGCCTGGAAGTCCTGGCAGTATCCCAGCACGTCACAGCCCAGCTCCTGTTCATATCATAAAGATCACAGGTCTAATATAAACTCTGCATCCAGATAGGCAGGATCAGATTAACACTCTCTCACCTCTTTGCAGTGTTTAGCCACAGCCATGCCCAGTGGGTGCTCGCTGCTGGCCTCCGCTGTCCCCACCACTGCCAGGATCTTCCTCAGGGGCATGCGGGCCATTTCCCACAGCACCAGCACCCGAGTCACCCGGGGCACGCCGTTTGTGATGGTGCCGGTCTTATCAAACATCACCACACTGATCTGAGGGAGGAGAGAAATGCTCACCTTTGTGCTACAGTTTTCTGTAATACTAATTTGCATGTGTTTTGGGCTCTCAGGGCCACCATACTTCTATATGTCCAGAATGATAAAATGTATTTCTGCCCTTTAACATTTAACAAGCCATAAATTACTAATTTGTGCTTTGTTAATGAATAAAAAAGCAGTAGCATCCGGCGCCACACGGTGTCACCAGTTAATTAGAATGGAAACAGATGCGATAATAAAAAATACCCAGAAGTCTTGACTGCAGAGTTTGTAGATCTGTGAGTCCTGGTCTCATGTTTCAGTTTAAGCAGATTAAACAGTATCATGTTCACCCTGCATGATGCGGGTAGGCTGCACACCTGCATACCAGAACAAGCTGCTCCTCCTCACACTTTGTTTTTCCTGGGCATAATGGTGACATTGATACCTCGTATGACTCAAGTCCTGCACCAAATATTTTCAGTGATATTTGTTTTGTTCCAGCAACACTGCTGCTGCACCACTCGGCAGGTTTGTGTGTTCACATGTCACACTTGAAGTTTCATTATCAGTGTTGTTCTTGCATGATAAGGCGTTTTGAATGTAACACTGCAGACTGATAACAGATTTTTAGGGGTCATAACATTGATTTTTCTGCCTTAAATCAGAGTTTAAGTTAAATTATAAGTGTCATCTTTCTAACAATTGCAGTTCTGAGAGGTCAGAATTAGTATGTAAAGTGCTTTGCCTTATGGGCCATCTCCAGCGGCTCGCCTCCTTTAATCAGGATCCCGTTCTGAGCTCCGACCCCTGTGCCCACCATGACGGCCGTGGGGGTCGCCAGCCCCAGAGAGCAGGGGCAGGCGATGGCCAGGACAGTGATGGACGCCTGGAAGGCAAAGCGGACGATGACCTCCGCCTTGGAGATGTTCTGGTTGTAACCCTGTGAAGAAGAAGAGGAGGAGGAGATGTGAAAGTGATGTCAAAGAGATGTCTCTCTTTGCATGTGAAAACACAGGCGTGCGCACATACCGGGAAGTTTTCCTTCACAATGTCAAAGTCGACAAACCCGACAGCCATCCAGGCCACCAGTGTCAGCAGAGAAACAATCACTATGAAGGGCACAAAGTACCCACTGAGCCGGTCTGCAAACTGCTGGATGGGGGCCTGAGCAAACACGAGAGTTAACTGTAGCTGTGCTGCAGGAAACCAAGGTCAGCGATGTCAGCATAGTTAAATCAGAACAAACACAGTGTCCTCTGTAATACCAGATTTTGTTACCTTGGAGGTCTGAGCTTCCTCCACCAGCCTGACGATCTGAGACAGAGTCGTGTCGGCACCGACGTGCGTGGCCTCCACCAGGAGGGCGCCGTGAGCGTTGATGGAGCCGGCGATCACCAGACTGCCCACCTTCTTACTGACAGGCATCGGCTCACCTGACAGGAAATAAGACCAATAAAGGTTTATGACATAATTAAGAGGCTGTACAATCAGATTTCATGGCTGCATATTAAATGAATATGCAACAAGAGTTTGGAAACTGAGACACTGGAGACGTGAACCCACCAGGAGACACAGATCATGAGTCAGCAGTTTGAATACACCTGCTCCTACCTGTGATCAAGGACTCGTCGGCCATGGAGCTTCCCTCGATCACTTTCCCGTCGACGGGGAACTTCCCTCCTGGGACGACCTTCACGACGTCGCCCCTCTGGACCAGCTCCACCACCACCTGCTCCTCACTGAAGCAGAGAGAGATGTTCAATATTAAAAATGGGATTTTTTTAGAAAGAATCATTTTCGACAGTATGTGGCGTCTCACCTGATGATGGAGTGATCAGGTCCTAAAGTGACCACAGTGGCATCAGTAGCCTGAAGAGACATAAGCTTGCCCAAAGCCTCGGAGGTTTTACTCTGCAGACAGAAGAATGATTTATGAATGCATTTATCTTCTGTGATATTTCTTCACATATTATTATAAATTGCTTGTTTCGTCTTTGTTTTCTTTTCACGATTCAGTTATTACAACAATAAAAGTATGATAAAAGTCACAGGAAAAGACAAAAAAAACGTGCTGTCTCAAGCTTTTCCTCCAAAATGAACTATAAAGATGATTCATGATGAACAAAACCAATTGAACTTGCTGCTGCTGCTGCTGCCGCCTGGCATGGGATTTCACAACAAGGTCACAAGTTAAATTTACTGTGGTCTTCTGACAGCAGCTGATGGAGAGTTAATCTACAACTGCAACTGCTTCTGCTATGACCTGTAAAAGCATCCCAGTGAGGAGTCATCAAAATATTAGAGCAGTATGAGCAGACACACCTCCACACGCTGTGCCATATCACAATAAAGCAATAAACCCACAGTTAGTGCAGATGTATAAAGAATCATACAAGCTCTCTTCTTGATTCTACAGGGAATAACACAGAGAAAATCTGAATCAAACTCATATGACACAACTTGTTTTTACCTTTGCAACGTGCTCCAGCCAGCGACCCAGAGCGATGAAGACAAAGAGCATGGGAGGAGTGTCGAAGAAGGTGACGGGGCTCTGGCTGGCTCGCTCAGCCATGGCCACCACGAGGACCACGCAGGAGTAGACGTAGGCGATGGAGGTAGCCAGCACGATCAGGACGTCCATGTTGGCCGTGCGGTGTTTTAACGAGCGGTACGCCTGGATGTAGAAGTACCGGCCTCCGAAGATCTGGAGGGAACGAAAGAGAGGAAATATCATCTTCTGCGCTTCTTCCGCTGATCTTTTCTCCTGTCGTCGGCTGCGCTCTTACCTGCACAGGTGTGCAGAGCACGAAGAAGGCCAGGTTGAGGAGGGAGAGGCCCGGCAGCAGGTTCTGATCCTCGGGCATGGAGCCTCCGTGCTCCTTGTGCTGGCTGTCCATCACCATCATGTAGATCATGAGGCCCATGACGGGCAGGCCAAAGACCAGGCTGAGCAGGAAGGAGTTCTTCCACCTGCAGAGAGAAGAACCACGTCATGTTGTCTACTGATTTTCACCTGTTTGATTTAACATGCAAACACAAGAGTATGATGTTCAGACTTTTTAGGACAATTTTAAAACAGATACTTGCTGTCTAATTTCTTCTGCGTGGTCGAGGTTGTTTTTGAATCCGTCCTTCACCAGACTGGCCTCAAATCCGAGGCTCTGTGGCGAAACACGACATCAAGATGTGATGTTAAAGCCTTAATGAGAAGGATGTAGAAGGATAAAGGGCCTGTACCTGAATGATCTTGATGATATCTCGAGCTCCGACCAATTCTGGGTCAAACTGGATCTGTGCTTTGTTGGTGGCGAGTGCCACGGAGGCCCCGAGGATCCCTTTGGTTGCGGTGAGTTTGGACTCAATGTTGTGGACGCACGACGCGCACGTCATCCCTGTCACCTGCAAGTGAGACACGGTGAGAGCTCCTGACTGGTTCTGGTGTTCAGAGGTCACGTGGTGTGGTGAACACTCACGGTGAGGTCCAGTTTCCCGTGCGTCACTGCGTTGTCTTCTATCAACTTGGCTCCGAAGCCCAAGTCCTCAATGAGCTGGGTCACCGCAGCAGCATTGATGACGTCTGGATCGTATTTCACCTCCGCTTTTCCGGCCATGAGCGACACCAGCACGGAGATGATTCCTGGAAGTCACAGATTGGAAAACAAACAGGATCCGTTATTATTTTTTATCAGTGAGTCAGAGCAGAGTTTACTCAATCAATATCACCAAGGGAATCCCCCATGCGATGCAAACTGGTGGAGTCAGGTTGCATCACATGGGGGCAACGCAACACACCCTTGTGTTTGAGCAGGTTCCTCTCGATGTTGGCCACGCACGAGGCGCAGGTCATTCCCGTCACGCTGATGAAGCATTTTTGTACTTTAGCATCGGCTGAGCTGGGGCGACATCCTGCAGCGTTAATCTGTGATCCGGTGCCGTTGCTGACTGCGGGCTTGTTGGACGACGGCGAGACAGGAAGGTGGGAAGGTTCAGAGGTGACGGGCCTGGACCTGTCGGGGCTCTGGAGGCTGTTTACAGGCTCTGAGGAGAGAGAGCAGAGTCAGAACACAGACTACAGCTGTAATTTACATTTATACTGAAAAAACTGTGGTGTTTGTGTTTGTTTGTCTGTTTAAACTTGCATGCATCCTTGTTTGTGACTCTAGTTTTACATCACAAAGTGCTTTGTATATGAATAAATATGATTTTCAAGCCATTAACATTATTGTTGTTGAGTGAAGTCATCCAAACTCATTATGTCCTCAGTTTGAGCAGCTGTTATGAATTGATTTCTGTCCCAACCCTTCACAGCACGCTGGGAGATATTAAAACTGAACTGTTTTGTGCAATAAAAGCTGAAACTTTGAGCGTCGGCTCCGCCCTGACAGCTGAAATTGAAAAAGGGTCAACTCCTAATCTGCTCTGAGTTAATTCCGTGTCTTGGCAAAAGCTGCTTTTGTCATTAAATCCAACAAGAAAGACACGGCCCGGTCGTAAAGGGCCCTCCGAGTCGCGCTCGAGGGCACACTTGGTCTGGTTTCCACGGTAACTAGCGGAAACTGAGGTGAGGTGAATGTGAGGTGGAGCCTCATTGGGCAGATTCTCCAGATGCTTCTTTACTCAACATGCTGTCGTGGTTCTCATGAGGTTAAAAATAACAGAGTTTTCATGAATGCATCTTAACATATCATGTACAGGAATTCCTGGGTGGCGTGAAATTCTGGCAGCAATATAAATCCTTTGAGGGAATGTAACAATGGGAGCTTTTCTACGTCGAGCTGAAAAACCAGTTCAATGCCACTTGTGTTCCAAAACAAACTCCTCTGCTGGGAAACGGAAACAAGATAAAGTGAGCTGAGATACCACTGGTACTCCAACCCCCGATCAGTCTCATTAGTTCCTACCTTGAAGCGACGCCTCAAAACCCATGTCCTCGATAGCTGCCCTGAGCTGCTCCGGCTCCGTCAGGCAGGGGTCAAAGGTTATGGTTCCCTTTTCATCCTTCAGCGACACTGCTATAGACTGTACTCCCGTCATCTGAGAGATCCTCCCTTCTATGGACTGCACGCAAGAGTTGCAAGTCATCCCTACGATCCAAACGGTCACAGCCTGGGCTGGAGAAGTCAGTGTCTCCGTCTGCCAGTAGCTGACGTCCTCTGCAGATGGATCCTCGGGTAACAACGCAGCGTCAAACCCCATGTCCTCGATTTTGTCTCTCAGTTCCTGTTGTAAAACCAGGAGAGGCTGAAACACAACCAGCGCCGTTCTCTCTTCAAGAGACACCTGGATGTGTGACACCCCCGGCAGCTCTCCCATCTGTCCCTCGATGGTCTGCACGCAGGACTGACAGTGCATCCCGTCCACCCTGATCTGCACGGCCGCCTCTGTGCCGTGCCCCAGGCTCTGGAGCTCCAGGGCGATCTCTTTGGTCGTGATAACTGAGGTATCATAGTTCACTTTGGCTAGTTTTTTGGGCAACGACAGGCTGACACCCAGCACTCCCTTCAGGATGGAGATCCTGCTCTCGACGGCCTGGGCCTGGTGCTCGGCGGAGAGTCCCAGGAGTTTAAAGGTCACGCTGGAGGCCGCTTTGGGTGGAGGGTAGAGCTCACTCTGACTCCCATACTCGTAGGCCAAGTTGTCGAGGCCTTGTTTCTCAAGTGCAGCACAATTCTCCTGAAGAGACAAAAGAAAAATGCATCAATTTTTCATTTTAGTGAACAAAATATCTAAGTTTTAAGTGCTTCATGTGGTTTATATAACAAAATCAGGTGAAGGACAAATGAAAGTTTTAAAATGGGGGAAAAATGAAATGATCTCCCTTCAACAAAAATAAATATTGCTATACCCCCCCTGATGAGGCTGCATCTTGTAATATTGTGCTGACTGTATTGGCTCAGACAACACAGACCTTTTAATTTCCTGTCCCCTCTCTACAGCTGCAGCTGACGGATGCACTCTCCTCTACTCAGACGCTCAACAAGCCCCACTTGACCCCATTCGTGTTCCTTCACCCGTTGTTTCAGCCCCGCCTCCTCTGATCCCTGCTCTCGCTAAACGGACCGATAAATCAGAAGAAGCCCGTGGTCGTGGTCGGGGAAGATTTAGGATGAGATGAACTCTGTGAATCAGTGCAGGATCGCTACACTGATTCCTGCAGGTAAACAGTTTGGCTCCACCTGCTGAATGTGCAGTTATGAGGAGAAAGTAAATAAATAAAAAAGCTGGTAGAACTGGTCCTCTTCCTGCTTCCTGCTTATCACATTCCCTGTGCAGTGTTGCGGAAAAATCAGATACCAGTGTTGGCAGTTAGGGAGGTAAAAGCCACATGACCAGTCCTTCACATAAGCCTCCCAGTGTGACTCTGCTTAAAGTCAGTGGTCAGGACAGAGCAGAGCAGCCAGACACATAGGAAGAGCTTTACTTCTCATGCCTCATTATAAATGCATTAGTGAGCCATTGACGCTTGGCTGCAGATAACAAAGGGTGAGTTAAAACACAGTCTTTAGCAGAGGATGGTTTCGATCCATCGACCTCTGGGTTATGGGCCCAGCACGCTTCCGCTGCGCCACTCTGCTGAAGATCACCCCAGATGGGACTCGAACCCACAATCCCTGGCTTAGGAGGCCAGTGCCTTATCCATTAGGCCACTGGGGCTGTACAGCTGCAGAGCTTCCAGAGCTCTGCCTCTCATCCTCTGCCGTACAGACAGGCAAACACAGATTTGTTGACCGGTGAGTGTAGCTGTTCAAAGTGCAACAGCTCTGGACTAAATCACATGCAGACAAACACTTCCCAGAAAAATCCAACATGTCACCGTCACTGTCCAGAGTATTTTGCAGCAGTTTTACGACACCATAGCATAAAGCAGCATTTACACTGGAGACTCAGATTCAACGACAGTAAAGAGGTGCTTCATGTGAATGATGAAGTATGGGGAGCTTCAACCTCTGGTTCAGGGTCACGGAGCCTCCAGGAGGTCAAAGTTAAAATGACAGATGCAAGAAATTTTATTTCTAACAACATCCAAGAGATTCAATCACCTAATGCAGATAATGTTTGATAATTTGACTGCACTGCGGTGCATGTTACAAAGCTGCTCACTCTTCATATCATAACTCTTTCTCTTTATTATCAGATCAGATAAATCCCGTCTCTTTTCTTTATCGTTGGGTCTCTGTTTTTGGCACCGTCGCTTAAATGCCAAACTGCCTGTTGTATATTTCTGTCCCATTATGAGAAAAGTTTAAGTTTAATCAAAACTAAACAAAAACCTGATAAATAAGGAACAATCAATGAGATAAATTGCTTCATTTTGCCTAAAAAAGTTTGCTTTTTTTCAAATGAAACTCAAAATTGTATCCTTTTGATCAATTCCATTTATTCCCTGAAATATTTACATTCAAAATTAGAGAAACACATGTATTAATATACATTTTTTTTTTACAGTTAATAAGTGATCGTGTCCCTACCTGCATCGTGCGTACCTGCCGTCTCACCTTGCCGCTGTGAATATTTTCTAGCATATGTCACATTATTGCTCAAGAGGAAACATAAATAAGAGACGGGGGGAAGCTCCTGCACCAATCAAATCCAAGCACTGAAATAATCTACCCGTTAACGCCGACTATGGCATCGTTGATTGGACTAATGCTCAGGAATAAGGGCATTTTTCAACACATACACAAGGCAGAAATGATGCAAGGGGATTACAGAGGGGTGGCAGTATGACTATTTACAGTGTGAGGTGTTTACTGGACATGGGAGAGGGGGCTACTGCAGGATCATGAATGCAGCATTGGTAAAGGTTGAATACAATCACATTTTTCTGTTAGTTTAACAGTGAGTTTTACGAACAGTGAAACTTTCTCTGGTGTCTCAGTTTGAAGATATTCTACATAACAGACTGAAGACTTTAAAGACAATCAGAATAAACAGTACAATCCTGACTCCTGTGCTAATCTCTACGATTTGCATGATTACATTACGTCCGTGTGGCTTCTGTCCAGAACTCATACAATCAGTGCATTCAACCTCCACAGCCACCGGAGTATAGACGCTGACACACGAGCAGATCCACTGACTGAAGTGTTTGACTCCACCACAATAAAACTCTTGTCCGACGCTGCTGAATTAAAGGGAATTCAAATATGACACAAACTGTCTGTAGCTACATTTCACCTCCGTCCACCACTCCTGAAGACTCCTCCAAACAGCTTCCCTTCAAAGATTTTTCAGTTTCTCATTAAAAGCAGAAGTTTTCCCTCTGAGCTGAGGCCTAATGTTTGCCTTCTGACCTCTGACCTTTTGCATGGATTCACACAAACACATGATCACTTCACATTAGAGTACAAATATTCAATAACACAGAATATTCAACATATAGGGAGATATATATTTGAGGTCTGTAACTTCAGCTGTTACTTCCACAGGTAGAGATATATGTATCTTTATGTAACTACATTAAATACTGTGTTGGACAGTGTAAATGCAGAGTAGTGAATCTGGACTTCATCACATGGTTCACCAGTGGAAACTCTGCTGGCCTTCAAGAAACAACAGTGGATGCAATGAAAGATGGACATGGCCGGATGAAAGTTTCAAAATAAGACTTGGAGAGTGTGGTCCTGGCAGTGGAGAGCCGGACTGAGAGCCGGACTGAGTGCGGGCCTACCTTCGGTCTCCAGCCTCGGTCTCCTGAGTGGACCCCACAGGTGCAGCCCGGCTTACACACACATTCAACCATGCAGATCTGCTCCCCGGCTCCAGGTCCGCGCGACGCCTCGGAGACATAGTTGGACAGAGTTTTGGCCGACTTGTGCGAAAACATGGCTGGAGCAACTGATCTGATGTCGTCGGCTTTATCTTCTACCTGTCAGTCCGAGGGGCAAAAGTCCGCAGCGGGCGAGCGTCCGGTTCCTGGAGCGCGCGGCGCGGCGCGGCACGGCGCGGCGCAGCGCGTGTGCGCACCGCAGAGGAACGAGGTTTTTTTTTTTTTCATGGAGTTTGCGGTTTTTGACCAGAGGGGTGCACGATGACGGGGCGTGCAAGGACTGCAACCACATGACTTGTGCGTGTTTGCAGGAAACATGTGGGTCAGCAACATGGAGAGGAAAATGCGCAAAACCGTTAATGAGGTTTTATATCAGGGTTTCTCTTCTTCTCTGGGGAAAAGTGGGCACAGAAATGAACCATGACATGTGTAGAAAAATATGTTTTATTTTCATTCTGATAAATTCAAATACAAGCACTTCAGGAAAGCAAAAAGACCCTTGAGGAAAGAGAGGAGGCTGTTGAACCTTTCAAAATAAAAGCCATCTGGCTGAGAAGATCCAGTCATCCAAATGCAAACTGTTTACTCAATAAAAGTGGAATATCTTCTGCTGTGGCTGCACAAACCGACTCGAGTTTATTATTTACAAAAATCTTTTTATTGACTGCAATCAATAAAGCCTCAGACATCAATGGCGTACTGTAAATGATGCAACAACAGTCAGACTGTGTGTGTGTGTGTGTGTGTGTGGTCGGAGGGTTGAAACAAACTAAGATTTTAAAAAATGATGCAAAGGAAAAGTTCAAATAACTGAGGACAAACAAATCTCCATTTTGTATCGTGTGCTCTAATGGATATAAAATATGGCACACAAGAAAAATAAAAACATCCACACGTGTTTCATCAGTTTCAAACCCACAATCCCTCTTTTCTCAAGAACTGAAAGTTGTAGAATTGATCAATTCATAAACTTCCAACAAGTGAATCCCTGTTTCTTATAATTAAAACATTCATCTCTTATTTAGAACTCAATTTAATAGTTTTCCTCTGTGGCTTAATCTCAGATCTGACGTCAACTTTTTTCCTTGAAATTCTCTGAAAAGCGTCGTTTTCTCTCACGTATTTCTGTCCTCAAACAAACAGGAAGTGAAAACAAACTCCTCGGCCGTGGCAGCTCAAGATCCTCGTCAGGATTTCTCAGTCTCTAGGAAACACAGCGTGTTCAGATCGCGCACCCCGGAGACGAAGCTTTTTCGGATCCGTACGACACGAGACAGGTCAAGAGGGGAGGGGAGGGGAGGGGAAGGGGGGGGGTGGTGGAAGCGACAGGAACCAAAATTTTTTGCTCTCGGTCAGAAACTCTCAGCGCTGTCGGTCCCAGCGCCAGATGGAGGCATCATCGCACACGGCGATCAGGATGCTGCTGTCGCGGCTGAAGCTGGTTTGCCGGATGGCCGACATGCATTTGGGGAGTGTCAGTGTGGTGCACCTGGAGGAGACACCAGTCCAGTCAATTAATCGAGAAAAGGAGGCGTGTCCTGACTGTGATCAACCTGTGTTGTGTGAACTTACTTTGCTTTATGAGGATCTTCCACCTCCAGGTCCCACACATAAAGCTTCCCCACCTGGTTTCCTAGAGCCAGCATCTGGGGTTTCAAAGGAGGTCGTGTCAGAAATGTTCAAGATTTCACAATCATAATGAATAAAAAGGTTTGAGAGATGAGTTTACCCACCTTCTGCCAGAAGTCCATGGAGAAGCGCATGTACCAGATGTCGCACTGGCTGTAATCAAAACGCCCCAGGATCGTCACGTTCGACTCGTTGGGTTTGATGTGGTCGATGTCGTCCTCCATCTTCCCTGGCTTCCAGCACACGATGGCATTTTCGCAGGACTGCAGTGAGACGATCAATGAGAGAAAAAAAAAACAAGCCGATCAGGGTTCATTTCTGACTGCAGACTGATTTTCATGGCAATGACGACAAAATTTGAGTTTCCGTTAGCAGAGGATGGTTTCGATCCATCGACCTCTGGGTTATGGGCCCAGCACGCTTCCGCTGCGCCACTCTGCTGGAAATCACCCCAGATGGGACTCGAACCCACAATCCCTGGCTTAGGAGGCCAGTGCCTTATCCATTAGGCCACTGGGGCTGCACATACAAACACTCAGCAGGTTGAATGCACTGGCTACGTGGTCTGCATGTACAATCACAACAATAGACTATCTGTCAGCACTTTGTTTTTTGAGCTAAAGCAGCCGTGTACTCTGGGTGCTCATGTTGTTGTTAATCATGCTCTTCTATGTTTTTATTCACCTCTGCACTTTTTAAGTAGATCATTTATTTATTGCTCAGTGGCTGCATTGTTATCGTGTGTCTAAGCGTCATTACAGTCACTAGCGACAGACCTTGGACAGAATGAGGTCTCCCAGCCACCGCACACAGTCCACGTAGTTTCTGTGGATGTCTCGTGTTGAGAAATCAGGGAAGTGAATTTTCTGTGAGACGAAAGGCCTGAAAGAAAAACACAACACGTAAAAAACTCTGCTGGACTTCACACACACACACACACACACACAAAAAGAGACATAAATGCGTGTTGTTTTTACCTGTTGGTCTTTGAGGGGTTGTATTCATAAGATCCACGAATGGCTTTCTGCATCCTCTCTGAATTGATCCGCCAAAGTTTTAGGGAGTGGTCCATCCCACAAGACATTATCTTTTCACCCAGGAGATCAAAATCCTACAGAGAAACAAGGGAACAGATTATAAACACGTTTCACCCCCTTTAATTTATCTTCGCTGTGACAGAAAGTGACCAGTCGGTGATTGAAGGACACTCACAGCGCTCAGGACTTCGTCTCGATGGCCTTCCACGCCACCAAATATGGCCACTAATGTGTCTGTCTGAATGTTCCATAGACGAAGAGCATGATCTGAGGAAACAGGCACAAAGTAACCAGTTAAATATATGAATTTGATCGATATTATTGGAAAAAAATCAAGTTGTGTGGTGTGAAATTAACAAGAAATCACAAACTGAGCCAAGAAAAAAAACACTTGACTGAATAAAAGATGAAACTTTGCTGCCGTTCCCACGGCTCTTATCAGAGCACCAACCCTCCCCGTGTGTCATACCTCAGATTAAGGAACCACCTGACGGTCACATGGTCATAAAATCAAACTGTCCTTACTGTCCTTGGGTGACCCACTGTAAAACACCTTGCTGTGTCATGGTGAAGGCAGCAAAGAATCATGGGTGAAAAAACAGGTGTTTATGATGATGATGATGTTACATACCTTTGCTGACAGACAGGAGGAGATTCGGGTCCCTCGGGTGAAACTTGAGCTCATTGATGGCGTTTCCGTGACCTACATAATGCTAGATATTTAAAAAAAACAAGATTACATTCATGCATATTAATGAGCATTCAAGCCCAGGCTACAAACCAGTGAATCCTTGAGAACCAATGGATTAAACGCACCTTGATGCACTGCATTGTGATGTGGTTGATCACCCTGATGATGCCGCGGGACCCGGCCACGGCCAGCAGAGGGTGACTTGTGTTGGTGTCATAGGTCCAGGCACAGGTATAGAAGTTCTCCTCAGCCTTTACACACACGTAGTCAAGGAAATCGCAACAAAAAGCTCCTGGTGATGTTTACGCTAAGGCTCCTAAGAGGAGCTTGAGTCAAACATCCATAAACTACAGAAATGGAAAACAGATGATATCGTGTCATATAATGTTTCCTCTCTGTGACGCTTCTCTGACTGGAAACTGATGAGTAACAGAACAACAAAGAACAAGGAAAGAGTAGGTTTTAAAAAAAAAGTGAAAGGATACGTCTGCATCAACGTAAGACTGCAGGAGTCGTATTTCTCCCTGAGAGTGACATTCATACAAAGTTACCTGGTGGAGAAAAGACACGGTTGATTAGTCATGGGCTGATGCAAACAAGAATGCAACATCAGTACGGGAAGATAAATTGACACCTCATCACCACTTACCCTGTTACTCCCGACTGTGGCGAACACCAACGGGTCTCCCTCTTTGCTGTGCCAGTTAAACTGGACTCCAAACAAAGGCTGACCATGATCCTCCTGTGAAAACCAATCAAGATATTAAGTTTGCCGGAGCAGGAAGGAGTTGGATGAGGAGCTGTGGTGGACGGCGCACTTACCCTCAGACTGTTGACACATTTAAAAGAGTATCTGCACTTCTTGGATTTCCATTTGCCCTTGCCCCAGCTCTTTCTGCCCGGGGCGTTGGCAGTGTTGGTGGGTGTGTCTGGGCGTTCTGCATTGGTCCCGCTCTCAACGCTGACAGCATCATCCTGCAGAATCAAAAACAGACCGATTATCTATATGCATCTATATAGACTTCCTGTCACTTGATGAGTAACAATAGACAGAAAATATCATATTTACTTTAATAGCAAACACAACGCCAAGGGCTCATTGCATGTTGTAACTATATTTATCTGTGCTATCTTCACCAAAAAGTTGCATCAAGTCAATTATAACAAACTTTGAAGCACTTTCTTCTTGCACAAGAGGTTTAGCATTCAACATTTACTTTTTGTAGCTACTTTATAACTGTTCAGATGAGGTAAACTGATAAAAACTACAAGTTAGCATTGGTGCTTTTATTGCTCCTGATATCAAGGCATTCCTCACTTACACATCTGATGTTTATACCCCTACATAAACCCTAAATTTAAGAGGTTATTATCAACAACTCTGCTGCAGGGCACACTTCAGTTAGCCGCTAGTGCTAACGCTAACTTCAGTTTACACGTGAATGGCTGTAATCAGAGCATAAAACAGCGGTATTAAAGTGTGGAGGTAAAAGACAAAGGTCGTGAGCAAGTATCCATCTCTGTGTAGCTCGCTGGTAAGATATTGATCTGATCTGTAACTGATATCAGCTTTAGATCAGGTGTGTGAATTCAGCCGGTATAGATGGACAAAGCTGCTAGCTAGCCGCTCTAGCTACTCAGATGTTAGCACGGTGCTAAGCCACTGCACGCTAGTTGTGGCTCGTTGATCGAAGAAAACACAACATAGTTTAACTGCTTACATTCTCGTCTCCTGATAAATCGGGGTTACTGTTCTCGTCACTGCTTAGTTTTTGTTTTTTCGCCGGTATTTCTTTTCCCGCTTGAGAAGGGGACTCGGACATGTTCTTATTTTCCCTCATTTTGGCTCAAACTCCGCCTCTTCCGCTCCACTGCCGATAGGTACTGCTGGGTAACGTAGTTTAACTCACTATCGGGTAGTTTTTCCGTTATATTTCTTAAAAAATCTCATTAAAAACACCACAAATATACATTTAACTGTGGATTATAGTAACTTTATCAACATTTTACATTATATTGATTTATATTTACATTTTTCTATCAGTTTGTACTATTTGAACAAATAAATAATAACCTTTTTAATAGTTGTTTGCAGCATTAGTGCACCTAGGACGTGCACAGTTCAGTTAATACTGTCATTTACACTCAACACTGCAATAATCTCTAAATTAAATGCAATTTTCGAAGGCATTAGATGCATGAAAAGCACTAAATGTTAAATAAATCAGTCTGTCAGGGTGTTTCATGTGAAAATATGCATGCTGCATCATAATATGAACAAATATAAAGCTAATGAGTGAAAAGTTACATGGGTCAAAGTAAATACAGTTAAAGTAAACTGAATACAGGATGAATCACACATACAATACTCACATTTATATATGAATTTATTAAAAAAAGTGTTTACAATTAATTTTCTCACAGAAATCTGTTTGTTTTTACAGTTCAACATTCGTCTCTCTGAGCTGAGATGAAGACACAGACTAAAGGATCATCTCGGCTTCCTCTACAGAGCCTTCACTCATCTCCTCAGAAAGTCCTTCAACCTCCTCGTCATCCTCCTCCTCCTCCTCCTCTTTGTCCTCCTCAGCTGCTCTCTTTATACCTCTCTGCTTTGACAGGGCCACGGCGTAGCGGATGTTGTACATGTTGAAGTCGCACCTGTGCAGGGAAAATACAGGTTTACAGAGAATACCAGGTAACTTGAATGGTTTTAGACTCAGCATCTCACATACAGGACATGATGATGCATGTGGGAGCTTCCTTTTATATTTAATAAAGGGGGGTGGTATCTGACAGCGATAGTGAGACTTACAGCTTGGACAGGTTGTCAAAGTGTCTCTGGATGCTCTTCTGCAGTGCCTGGAGGGTGGGCAGGATGGAGCCTGACCTGCTCTTGAGTTTCTGTCCGTGCAGCATGAGCAGGTTCTGAGCCCAGGCCATGTAGAACTGCAGGTGACCCGACTTTTCCAAAGACGCCGCCACGAATCCCAGCAGCTTCTCCACGTAGATGTCAGGAAGAGACCCGCAAACCACCGGGACTGGAAGACAAACACAGACGCACACCATCGCATCAGTAACAGTTCATATAAAACCGACTGTGTCAACTGTGGCGGACTTTCACCCACTCTGTTCATGCGGCACCGTTTCCAGCACCTCCTGCTTCAGGGCTTTCTCATTGAGTCTGAACGCCAGCACGATGGCCGACGCCCACTCCTGCAGCCGCAGCTGCTTGCGTATGCTGGCCGGCGTCACATCCAGATCGAGGTCGTAGGGGTCAAACACCATCGAGCCGTCGAGGGAGTAGACCAGCAGGCCCTCGGTGGTGGTGGCCGCCCAGCTGCGACCTGGGAGAAGATGGAGATGGAGCCGCTTTATAAACCAGCTGCACCAGAACTTCTTGATATGATCTCAGGTGTGATTCTGTCACCTACCAGTGGGAGAGAACCGCAGAGAGCTGACTCTGATCTCTGGTTTGAAGTGTCGAGAGCTCATGTCACCTTCGAAGAAACAGACAGAGAACAGATTCAGAGTCTGGTAGAAAATATTAGACACGCAACACATTCTTCACACTGACACATGGCTCTATATCGATCGATGTGTCATCTGTGTCCTGTTCACCTTTGTCCCCGAGTCACTGCTGCAGACTCCTCACAGTCTGAAGGACTATGCTCATACTTTAAAAAGAACTGGTCTTACCTTTTCTGACTCCGGGGAGGCTGATGTTGACCCCGTCTCCATCTCCAGCTCCTTCATCCACCAGAGCCAGACTGCCGAACTCTGTCATTTTCCTCCGGTCCAGGAATTCCTGCAGGGTTTGGATGCGTTACATATGACAAATCCAACATCACCGACTCTTTAAAGATGGTGCACAATCATAAACATTTCATATTTCATGCAGGTGACAAGAAAATCACTGCACCTCCATGGCGTCGAATGACAAGTTGCAGGAGATTTCGAACTTCTTCATGAGCATCTGCTCCCGGACGTTGTAGATGCAGACGAACTTGGACTGACCTCCGGCCAGCACAGACTCCCCGTCAGCAGAGTAGCACAGAGACGTGAAGGACCTCGATGGAAAAAGCAGAAGAAGTTCATCAAAGTGAACATTTGGACACAGCTGCAGACTGATTTGCGATCCCCGGCCACTCACTTTCCCTTCGCCGACTGTTTGGCGGTGATTTTGTCCGTCTCCTTGCGGCCCATCTCCAGGTCGTGGCGTCCTGACACAGAGCCGGTCTGCGTGGCAGCTTGAGGGTTCCAGAAGGAGATCTCCCCGTTCAGAGTGGCCACGGCCAGCTCCTGACCATCGGGCCGGTAACTCACCGCCAGGCCTGAGGAGGAATAAACAAAGACACAAGTATTTATTAGAACAGAATTTGCAATTCAAACCTCCCTATCTATGGTGCCCCCTTGTGGCTGCATAAAAGAATACACCATCACACTGCTGGGCCCATAAAAAATCAGGAGCCATTGTCATTTACCATCAGAGGTGAGGGGGAGCGTCTCTTTGACCTGCCAACTGTCCAACATGTCCCACAGCCGTACGGTGCGGTCCCACGAGACGCTGGCCAGGATGGACTGGACCGGACTGAAACACAAGCAGCTGACCGGACCCTCGTGACCCCCCAGGACCTGATTGATCACGGAGGAGGAAAGGAGATGGGGGATCAGCACATGTCTGTATATTATATATCTGTGTAATTTAAACATGTGTAACACTGAGTACCTCCAGCAGTCGTCCCGTCTGCATGGACCACAGGAAGATCTCGAAGGAGTCCTGGGCTCCGGCGCTCACCAGCTCTCCGCTGTGATCGACCGCGAGGGAGGAGAACTGCGCAGGCCGGGGCGACGTGAACGTCCTGAAGTTGCGATACCTACAAACACGCACGTGCACTTAGTGACAGATCCAAACAGCACACGCTTCTCTTTCTGCTTATGCTGAATCTCAAAGGTTCTTCACCTGTGCAGGTCGAAGGCTCTGACCGTCCCGTCCAGGGAGGCGCTGACGATGACGAAGCCGCTGGAGGTGAAGGTGACATTGGTGATGCTGCTGGTGTGCTCGGTGAAGGTGACGAAGCAGAGCCCGCTGTTGGTGTTCCAGACTTTGACCTGGGGGGGTGAAAACAGTGTGACGTCAGAGGCAGAGACACTTCGGGGTCACCGCGTCAGCTCGAGGTGACGACCACACGACCTGTCACTGTTTTTTTTTTTTTTTTCTTATCTTTAGTTATTATTCCACATAGAAATATCGCAACACCTGTGAAAACACAAAATCATCATCTCACATCCTGAGGCACTCACTTTCCCATCGTCACCTCCCGTCACGATGTACTGTCCGTCTGGCGAGTAGGCCAGCGAGGCCATGTTGTTGAAGTGACCCTGCTGCTTGAAGACGTACGACTCGCTCTGCCACTCCCACACCAGCAGCTGACCCATCCCTTAAAAAAAAAAACACACAACCACCGTTAATCCAGAAAACCATCAAATCCAAGCTGGCAAAACATCTGTCTGACTTCTTACCCGAGCACCCGAAGCCGATCCAGTCTCCGGAGCTGTTAATGGCCACCGAGGAGATTCTCTGGTCTGAAATACTGGAGGGGCAAAAAAGGTCACGTAATGTCATATAATTCAACTCGTGCCACCTGATGAGATTCTTCTTCTTCTTCTCTCTCACCTGAGGGAGTGGATCAGGTTGAACTCTGGGAGCTCGTGCAGGTGGAAGACGCCGGATGCGAACCCGGTGACCAGGATGTGGGTGTGTTTGTGGTAGGCAGCAGCAGTCAGGTTGTTGAAATCTCCCTCCTTGTTGAAGAAGTGTCTGGAAAAGGAAACAAAGAGATGAGCTGCTGTGTATAAACTAAACATGATATAAACGAATCCTTCTTTATAGTTACATCTACTAAAGAATGAATAAAAGCCAGAACGTGAGCTTCCTCTCACTTGCTCCTCTGCTTGTATCGAACGTTCTTCTTCGTCTTCTTCTCTTTAGGGGTTTCAGTTTTCCCTCTGATGACCTCTCCCTCCTCTCCCTCCAGCCTCTCCTCATCCATCTCCTCCTCTTCCTCTCCTGCTCCCGGTGTCGGGACTTTAGGTTTTTCCCGTCTCTTCTGCAGGATGAGCCCGTCCAGCTCGGTGTCGCTCTCCCACACGCACAACGTCCCGTCCTGGCTCACCGTGTACAGCTGGAGGCACATCACAGTTACACGTTAAGTATTTGTCAGGGTTGTTCCATTAAACCGCATTTGTCGTTTTAAAAACTCACATCCAGGCTGTCCTGCTCGAAGAAACAGCCCACGATGATGTCCTTGTGTCCACCCAGGGAGTAGTAGATCAGGTTGGTCCAGCGCTCGGCGCCAAACACCCACGTCGACATGTCTTTGCTTCCCACCACAAAACACCTGAAGGGGAAACGTCACAACCGATGAGCTATGGAAATTCATCTCTGCCACGATATCCGACAAACTGAGCCACTTTAACTCACTTGGAGTCGTCCGTCCAGTCGATGCAGGTCGTCTCGTCGTAGGGGCCGTAGTAGCTCTTGTCCAGCACGAAGGCGTTAAACTCCCGCTGCTTCCCGGGGGCGTGGTATAACAGCGCCACGTTCTCCTTTGTGACGACGAATTTCCTGAGAGACGAGGCAGACAGATCACACATGACAGTAACGTTAATGTGTTTAGCAAAATAAACAGTCCTGACTGTTTTAAATGAACCTGTCAGTCATTTACCTGCCATCAGGTGAGAAGCGGATGCTGTTCACAGGCTTGTGGAAGTGGAAATGATGAAGGATGGCGCGGGTGATGAGACTGACCAACAAGGCTGCTCCATCTGCGACACAGACACTGACTCTTTTAGGATCAGACCTCACAGATGAGAATGAGAGACACAAGAGCAGCCTCTTACCTTCGTCCACTACGATTGCCAAATGTCCATCGGGGGAGAGACCCACGCATGTGATGTTCTTTGTAGTGGAGAGAGGTAACGTCTCAGATGTGTTGCTGGAGGACAAACGGGAAAAACTTTCAGTCGGACTCAGCTTCTTCTTTAAATCCAGAAAATGGACAAAATTGATCCAATGTTTTGCAAAACACATCCACTGCAAATTATAATGCAACATGTGGGCAGAGCTGATTTTATGCACTGTAGCTTATAAATACTGTACTACAGTGCCATAATCAGTCTCATACCACTTTATTTACAGGTGTGTGGTTGTGCTCAACATCCAGATGTCACACAGACTAAATATTTATAATGACTCACTTCTTCAGGTCGAAGATTGACACTCTGTTTCCAACCGGGCTGATCACAGCGTTGCCATCCTGAGAGAAGTTCAGATTTCCCTGACGATAAACTGCTCCGAGCAGGTTGGAAAACTACAAAAGAAACACGTTGATTTCGTTTCTGTTCAACCCAAAGCGACATGTTCTGATTAACGTATGCATCCGCTATCACGACACATTAAAACAATGTAAGAAAAGGCTGTTTACTGTGGCACAAATCCACCGAGCTAAAGAGGGGATGCTAACATTTTTCAGCAGGTTAGCAAACAGCAGCGAACTCACCTTATACGCAAACTTCATCTTAACAAATATTCATCAAACTTCGTGCATTTATCGTCTTTAAACTTTAAACATTCCCGTGGTGGTTAAAAAAATATATATATAGGTGTCCACTGATTCACATGCTGCTTCCTCCACATGTGTTGGAGTTGTGTTGACACTTGCCGCTTCCGGTTTGAGCTCAGTGACGGCGCCCTCTGGCGGAAGGGAGGGTAAACGACGTGTCAAAGTAAAAGCACGGCAACAAACTTTAAAAGGCAAAAGCCACGCTGTTATTTTGAAAATCAGTATGAATATGACTCTGTTTATTATTTGGATTATTATTAATTAGTTGATACTGAATGGAATATGATTCATATTATTGATTTAAATATCAAATTAAATATTTATATCTACACTTTTCTTATATGTTATTGGGGGATAATCTTATGTTTCCTCTTCTCAAAATTCACCACAATAAAATAATACAGATACAAATCAAGAAAATAAAATTAATTGGTGTAAAGTTATATTTTAATAGGAAATTCAATAATGTAAGTTTATACTTTTATAAAATGTAAGACAGTCTTTAACTAAGGCTGTGTGTGACCAGTTGTTAATGGTGGAAATATCTCACCTGACTTTTAAAGCTGACCTTGATCATTTTCTCATAAACTAGCACATCTAACAAATCAGAAACCACATGCTCCAGACAAATGCCCCACTTGGAACTGAACAAAACTAGGCCATCCTCGTCCACTGGCCTCCACACGATCTCTCCCGGTGCTGAATAATTCATGGTCCAGCTGCTGCAGCACAAACAGCACACGTGTGGAAATGGGCTGGTGCCAAAGGTGGACTGAAAACAACACTGCCCATTACACCTCAGAGTGACACATGACACCGAGCCTGACTTCAGATATTTTACTGGAACATTTGGCTGGTGGTGAGATAGTTACTCAAGCTGTTTATACTGTCATGGCTGCTTCAGTGGTTTTTATTTGAAAGAAAACAAAATCAAACAGTTACACTTTCTCGCACCAGCAGGAAAAAAAACAACCTATAAAGGAACAAAGCTGCTCCCATGAGTCAGCGTTCATCTTTTTCACCTCAGCGTTTTGTGCCAGAGGTCAAAACAGGGCACCACGTGCAGCCGGACATATTTTTGGCCTCCAGTCGAGCACTCCAGGCAGCCGTACACCGTCTCCCGTCTCTGGTTCCCCATGCCGCACAGCGCGCAGGGGCCCTTTGGGATGTTGTGCTTGAGGAGGTTGACCCGTGTGTGGCTACTCTCCCTCAGGTAGGCGGTGGACACGTCCGTCATGCTGGCGGCTTTCTCGTAGTAGTCGGTCACCATGTCGTCCATATAGGTGTCGGAGTGGGTGAGCTCCTCAAACGTTCGGTCGTCTGCACATGAGTGGGATGAGTTTAAAGTGTAGGGAAAATAGTAATATATCTATGATACAGCAGAGGTTGATACCACACCTGCTCTGAAGGGGTTTCCATAGATGATCCCAGACAGGAACCGCCGCAGTCGACCCATGGAGAAGTGGCCGATGAAGCCACCGAGCTGCTCCCTGATCTGCTCCCGCTCAAAGCCACCCTGAGACTCCGGGGCCACGCAAATATCTGAGGGAGAGGAAGGAAAAGTGAGAGAAGCAGCTATGAATCCAGTTTAGATTTTAAATGAGGGAGTAAAGAAGGACTCCAACCCACAGAAGCCTTTTTAAGAACAGAGAGGAGAAGGCTTGCATAGGGGATAAGGTGTATGTCAATACTCATCCACAGCTTTCTGATCTGTTCTCAAGCTTTCAAGCCTCAATAGGTCACTGCACATGGCCAGTATGGGGATCGAACCCATGACCTTGGCGTTATTAGCACCACGCTCTAACCAGCTGAGCTAACCGGCCTGTTTTCCATAACATTTCCTCTACATTCAAATCTATACAGAACAGCCAGCACCTTGATCTAAAGAGATCTCAGGTTGATACCATAATCTCTGTTCCAACCACGAAGGGACTCGAACCCTCAATCTTCTGATCCGAAGTCAGACGCCTTGTCCATTAGGCCACGTGGTCACGTCTTACACAGTGAAATCTGTGTCTGCCGTCCTGTAATATCAGGTTCATCACAGCACTGCGACATCAGTGAAGGATATGATCAGCTTTTAGGTGTAAAGGTGCAGAAATCGCTCTGACTGCCTCCACTGAAGATAAGAATGCGTGGCATGGAGTGTTCACCATGTTTAACGCAACCACAGCGTTTCACAGAGGAGACAAAGGATTCGGTGCATACTGAATTTGCTCATTTTCATGCTCGCAACAGAGGAATATGTTTAATGTAGATGGTTTAAGGAGAGCTGATGGCGGCGGACTTCGTACCGAGGCGCCCGTCCAGTCGGACAAACAGCTCGCAGATGCTGAAGGCGATGGTGGTGTGAGCTGGGATGACGATGGCCTTGTCTCGACCTTTGGGGTTCCTGCCATCGTCGATCTGAAACTGCAGCAGAGCGGAGAGTCAAGTGTGGAGCTCAGGAACCAATGATTGGTTTGCATCTGTATTTAATGGATGTGAGTGGTGTGTGTGTGTGTGTGTGTTTACCCTCATGGTCGTCCCTCTCATGCCGGCGTGGACGGTCAGAGAGCACTGACGTGTGGTGCGGATGCTCTCCACGACCACGCAGAGGACGCTGCGCCTGCTCTCTTTGGACTGGCGGACCAGGCAGTGATCCAGATCCACTTTCCTGAGAAACCCCAAAAAAACCAGACTCACAACTGTTAAAACTCGGATCTCTGCCAAACACTCGTTCAGATCTGACACCTGCTGATGCGTACAAACACAACGGGCTATTTTCTGCCGTGCTTTGTCCTCCTCCATGTAACTGCTGTATGTTGCCAGTGTAGGATAACATGATCATTTATTCATCCTCGCAGGGAACCCTCTTCTCACATTCCCTCATCACACAGAGGTCAGAGGTCAGATGTTGTCAGGAGAAACCTTAAATTCTAGATCATGTATGTGATACATCAAATGGACACATATTTCAGAATAAAAGCTCCTACCTCTGACTCAAGATGAATAATTGATCACACAGAGATGATTTGATTTAATAATTAATAAAGGATCGGCTTCATACATCATCTAATTAGTCTGATGATGGTGCTTTAACACCGGACAGAGCAGCTGTCTAATGCATGCTCGCGCACTGCATGCTGGGATACCTGGAGTTGAGCTCCCGCAGCAACGTGGGCACCTCCAGCTCATGTTTGGTCACGATGCCGAAAGAGGCTTTGACGGCCACCGAGTCGGACCCACTGATGTTGAAACCCACGTCGTTGATGATATGGTTTCCGAGGCGACCGTTGAGGGCCACGTCGGATTTGTCCTCGTAGTTGAGCAGCTGATAGGACGACACTCCTGGAAAGCAGAAGTGAATTGAGTTAATATTGATACTAATGACCTCACATATGAACATTTGAAAACACAAACTACACAATGAATATTATTTCACATTTTCATGGAGACGCCCAAACTTTTCCAAGTGAAAAAAAGTGCTGAGTTCTGGGAATTTAATCCTCATTATTCTGTCTTGATGAAACATGGATTATACTACACCTGCTGTAATCTCCTTCTCCCCGACCAGGATGTCTTTCAGCGAGAACGGGGTCGAGGCGTACTTGCTCTTCTTCCAGAAATGCCTCTTCCTCTTCCTCGTCACCAGGCTGAGCGGCTGGTAGCGGTCGGCCTCGCTCAGGCTGGGGACGGGGATCAGCCTCCCGGTGTCCCCCACCTGCTTCACAAAGTTCTTAGTGGCTGCAGCAAACATTTCCAGAGATGCATGAGTGTAGATGTAGTCCTGTATATGAAAACCACCTCCGAAGACGAGCACAGCCTCACTGGGTGTATTCGCTGCTTGTGTCTGCTGATGTTAAATAATGCAGGTGGTGTGTAAGCGAATATGGGACAAGGTGTGTGTGAACCTGCCGCTTCCTGTCACGTGGTAAATCAGCTGGAAACACAAATGACGGGAGTTTTCTGACACTTCTTTCCAGCATATTTGACTCCTCTGACCCTCTCAGAGTGAAGGGTCAATGAGGAGAAAACACACAACCTGCACATTACAAAGGTTAATCTGTGAATCAACAGCGGCCACATGTTCGTCTCTGACTCTGTGATACATGAAACATCTGGGAGCTTGAAGAGCAGCCTGGATTAGAGATTTTTTTTTAGGGATGTCTCTGTGGTTTTTGTAACATCTAATGTTTTTTTCATTGCAGCTTTTTTTAGTCTGGATAATGTCCACCTTTCTGTGTGTCCTTCCCTGCGCGATCATGGGGCCGATCTCTCCTGTGGTTACGCTGCTGTCTAGTCTATACATCCAGAAATAGCCTGTATGTTGGAGGCTTTGAAGAAACCACATGTATAAACTGCTTTCTGGCCACAGGAGCTGAGGTCACTATTAGTGTCCTGCCCTAAAACTTAAGACTGAGTCTATCTGGCTTTACATTCCCCTTAAAACTCATCTGCTTTTGCAACTTAATTGCCCCCCAGCTCAAATTAATTCAACGAAGATGACAGGATAAATGGTGCATATGTGTAACAGCAGATCTACATGTGTCATCAAGGGTCATTTAGATGAAGAAGTGTGCAGGAGCTCTGTGCTGTACCTGTCAGCACGCGACTGATCATCAGCGTGTGGAGGGTTGACGACAGATTCAAGATGAAAACATGGGCGACAAAGCCAACGGAAGAGTCCAGATCCAGTTTGTGGACCAGGACTACATCCTGACAGGAAGTGCAAACACTACATGATGTCTGCTGAGGCTCTGACGACCTGCTCAGTGTCTCCAGGGGAAGGTGACAGCTTAAAGTATTTTCTCCATCAACCACTTCCTCATCACCTCCTACATTAAAAAAAAACTCTGAATGTGCATGAGCTGAAGAAGTCTCAGACCTGATGGAGGAACTGTCTTCCCATCTGCCTCCCCTGTGGCTCTGACTCCTTAATGGGAAACCAGTCTGTTCCCATCAAACACTTCCTGACATGTTCTGCATCGGAAACAAGCGAAATCTGATTCGTCCTCTGACAGAAATGTCTCTGATATCTCAGTTTAGGCTAAAATCACCTGTCGGGACAATGTTAATCCGTGCAGGAATCACCGGTGGAGATGTGAGACGTTGTTTGTTTTTGCTCTCTACCTCTGGGACATCACCGGTCTGCACTGACTCTGCACAGCTTTGTGCCTGCATGGAAAACACATCAGACGCACGCTGTAAAGCGCTCAAGCTCGAGTAAACAGATGTGGGTCAGCAAGTCGAGTCTCAGGTAGAAAAAAACAAACAGGCGAAAAGATCTGTAATTGTCTGAGAGTCGATTTATGTCATCGATGATGATGTTTCACAAATGATCTATCATCTGCAAGACTGGGGCCACTCTTATATCACACTACATGTTGAGCTATCACCAAGAGGAAACAGCAATGCATTGGAAACAAATCCACCTGGGACTATTTCTTCAACATAAAGGCACATTTGCATACCATGTCCCTCATTTTCATGTCTGTAGAGACAACAAAAACCTTTGTGGGTGCATTAATAAAGTAAAACTCAGATGCATATTTGACAGGGGATCATAGCAGCTGATGCAGGACCAGAGCTAAATACAGAAAGAGAAGGAATGAGCTGGAGGTTTGCAAATTCAACTTATAGCTACAGTCTGTAAATGCTAAATGTGGACTTTTCCTGGAAAAGAAGCAGAAATGTACTGAAAAGAAAAAAGATGCTTAAAAAAAAAAAGCATCATCATCATCATCATCCAGCCCATCTTCTTTCATCGGGCTCTCGGTTGGACAAATTTAACGCAGCCTTTAATTAGCTACATCTTCCAAGGCGACTGTCAGAGCTCGAGGAGGAGAAGATGAAGAGGGAGGAGGAGGAGGAGGCTGGCCCTGAAATAAAGCAAGAAAAAAAAATGATGAGAGACGAGACAAGAAAGAGGAGGAGAGTGAGAGTAGGAGGGGAGAGCTGTGTGTGGGGGGGGTAAAGAGGGCGCTTGTTTCAGTTTTTGCAGTGATCGCTCACCCAGGAGCCTGATCCACTCAGGGATATTTGGATTTTTCGGTCTGGATGCTGTAGCTCAGGGTCGGACTCTCCCTGACTTCCTTGCGTGTGTGTGTGGCGGGCAGACATGGGCCCCTCGCTGCGCTATAGGATTACCGTCTGCCTGGCCATCGCCTTGGCTCAGGTGATCACTGTGACCTGCCAGGAAGATACCAAGAAAGGTGAGTGACAGCCGCCGCAAATATGACCTCTCCCTCTGTCCTCTGATTGGTCGATACCTGACTTTAACCTCATGAAGTCGACCCATAATGCTTTATTTCCAGTGCTGGATATGTATTGTGATTTATGTTTGACTCTGCTGTTTGTCTTTGAGTGATTCACGGTTGAGTAACGAGTCCTGTAAAAACATTCACTTTGTGTTGTGTTGATGTTTGTTTTTCTCATCAGGTCCCTGCTTTATGATTTCTTCTTCTTTTTCAAAAGTTTTAGGATGTGGTTGGGGAAGTTCCTCCTCTCTCCTGCTCGGTGTTTTAGTGCAGAGGTTGCTCGGCCTCGTGGTTTAGGAACCTAAGGTTGAAATCACACCCACAGCCTCCAGTGGGAAAGGCTGATTACGCCTTAATGAGACACCGTTTGCCTGCTAGAAGCCACAGAGGGATGATTAGGACACACAACATCTGGCAGAAGGTGCAAACTTTTTAGGAATTAATTAGAAATCTCAGAGGTGACAACAAGATCTGACGCTGCTCCTGACACTGTGAACACAAAAGTGATGCTCCTGCTTGATATTGAGTCTGAAGTGACACAAAGAAGATGTGGTTTTTCCCTTTCAAGCACATTTTCTATAATAAAATGTCCCAGTAGATGTGATTCTAGGTCAAAAATACTCCCCCCCCCCACTCCTCCCTCCCTCTGCATGCTGCAGTGCACGCTAAAGAGCGAGCACGGCCTGCTGGGCTATTTCAGTGCGAGGCCGAGGCTGAATGAAGGGGTTTCGAGCTCCACGGCTATAATGATGTGGCCTGTGTGGATGGGATGGACAAAAGCAGGCCACTAATTTTGGTCAGACTTGGGGCCAAAGGCAGACAGGACACACCCAGAGTGAGAGGACACGGGGTACGAAACAGGCTTCCATCACCTCCTCTGAAAAACTTAAGATGCTCGTAGCTGCAGGCTGGGAGGTGAAGGGTGGCGGCCATCTTTAAATTCAGCAGTGATTAGAAAAGGTCTGTGGACTGACAGGTGCATGAATGAATAATCAGTGACAGACTCTTTTATGATCTGTTATGGCTTCACTCGAAAATACTGCACACAGATAAGATAAGATAAGATAAGATAAGATAAGATAAGATAAGATAAGATAAGACTTCTACAATATTGATTTACTGTTGCATAACATTAAAGGAAAGCACAGCTGTCAATCATTCTGCAGCAGCCTGGTCTCAAACCAAGCTGCTGTACTACGACCTGTTGTGAAGGGAATTTATATAAAGCATCATCATCAGCTGGTCTGTGTCTGCAGAGAGAAATCAGTGTGTTCAGGTGCTGTTGTTTTCACATGAAGCCAGAGGCCGTGTGTGTGTGTGTGTGTGTGTGTGTGAGCTGCTGTTATGAAGAAACAGTCTGCTCAGATTTATGACTCTGGCTGTCAGCTTGTTAAGACGCTGACGGGCCATTTAAGAGTTTTCGTGTGCTGTTCTTGGCCTGGTGTGTGAGTCTGTGTGTGTTTGTTTGAATGGGGATATTAGAGAGAGACCCAGCGAACCTGGTCTTAAGGGAAATGAGATGTTAAGATGTGATTCCTGATTTATCTGGGTTAGCTCAGGAGTTGCTAAATGACTCTTTGACCTTGATGACTGTAATCACTTCAACCAAAGAGAGCCTTCTTCTCCTTTATTCCATGAATCACCTCGACAAGCCTCAGGCTGTAAACCTTTAGTCTAAGGTAGAGTTTATGTGGTTTGAATATAATAAAATAAATAAAAAGACTGTGTCCAGGCAGTGAGAGGAAGTCGAGGTAATTGCTGTCATTCTGGAATCTGAGCCATAATCACCCCATCCACAGTCAGCTGCCTGAAAATACAACTGTGTAATGTTTCTGAACGTTCTGTAGAAGAGGAAAAAAAAGCTCAATAAAAGAAGAATAAAAGCTGAAATGTTCAAAAACACGCATGTTGCGGAGGCGAGCTGCCTCTCGGGCTGCGGCAGGTTTTCGCAGCAGGAGGCTTTCTCCGGGTGTGGCACCCCAGTGCTGTGCTCTCCCAAATAAAGGCAAGCCACAAGTTCTACCCAAGCCCAACGTATAATACAGCCGCTGTGGTTTCCCCTGAAATAACTCGCGTCTCTGAGCGCCGTGCCTCTCTCGCGGGGAGAGGCTCCACCACATAATTAGTACGTAGAGATGTCAGTGAGCTGAGCCTGCAGCAGGTGGCCATATTTGCTTTTTTTCCCCCTCCATTTTCTTCTTTTGTGCATTTTTTCTGATGCTTTTTTCACAATAAAGTGCAAGACTGTGACATGTGTTACACTGTGACACAAAATAGAGAAGGTCAGGGTGTTTTTTTTCTGCAGGAATATCGAAAGTAAATCCACATTTTTCACACCAGGTGAAGATGCTTTCACCCTGCTCTGTGATTTATCACCCTGTTCATCCAAAGCATAATTTAGGTTTGTGCGAACATGAAAACTATCGGTGTCGTCTTGTTTAATGTTCGGAGCTGGAGCCGAGATGATTGCGCAGACAGCCAGTAGCTACAGGGTTCGACCGCAGTCTAGTCTGCATGATTGTATGCCTTGCTCAAGTGCAGGGGCCTCATGTAGGATCAGGTGCAGCAGATTACCTTTACTGTTCAATATTAAGCAAAGTACATAAACTTTTTGACTCCAGTATGTGTTTATCATCATAAAGTAGCTGGGCACTACACTTCCCATAATGCAACAGCGCTTTCTGCCCCTGTCTTCAAAGCTCCACACCCACAGTTATACACAGTTTCTCCTGTGTAATCATTGGCTCAGCAGGATTATTTTTACGCTCCACAGACACAGACACATAATGAAACTAATGGAGTCTGACGTGTAAAATCTGTGGAACTCCCCTTCAAACGATTGGACGCTCCTGAGTTTATTGGCCTTCGGTGTAATTTATGGCTTTTTAATTCAATCCTGTCAAAGAAACAAGTGGTTGTACGTAGACAGTGTGAAGTGTGACACGCAGGGAGGTCGACAGTCGCTCTGCTTGCATCAGTTTTACAGATTTGAGGTGTTGCAAGTCATTTATTCTACGTTATTCAAACTATATTATATAAATGCAATGCAACACTAACTGAGACCAAGATGGATTCAGTTAGAGTTGCATTGCTATGAATATAGCTGTCAGTAAGTGAGAGTACACTGTGTTAAGTCAGAGCTTCTTTAGGTGTTTGGGTGACTGATTTTACATTTAAATTTGATGTTATTATCAAATATAATGACAATTTCTGTGCAAAGAAATAGTTTTGCGATGTGGAAATGTGTCATAATCAATGAGACATTTGGATATGGAGAGTTGAGGATACTTTGCTCCAGATGTTGACTGCTGCTCTGCTCGACTCAGACGGCTGTAGGGAAAACGGAAAGTTCTACTCCAACGATCAGATATGGAGCCCACAGCCGTGTCGCATGTGTGTGTGCGACACGGGGACTATAGTGTGTGAGGACGAGGTGTGTGAGGAGCTAAGTGACTGCCAGACCGCTGTGACCCCCGAGGGCGAGTGCTGCCCTGTGTGCGCCGCCGCAGCGCCGACTCACGGCACAGACACTAAAGCAGGTAAACGGACGTCACTGCTGTTGTGCCTTCAGTTTCACACTGGATTTACACAGTGTGGCTTGTTTTCTCATTTCTACACTGTTCATGCTGCAAATTTTGAAGCACCCATAAATCTGAATGACTGAAAAGCCCATAATGATGCACAGGCTCAGTGTCCATACTGTTCTGTTTCATGAAGATACCTGCACTGAAAATGACAAGACCTACTCCAACAATCAGATATGGAGCCCAGAACCGTGTCGGGTGTGTGTGTGCGACACGGGGACTGTAGTGTGTGAGGAAGTGGTGTGCGAGGAGCTCGGGGACTGCCAGGCGGCTGTGACCCCTGAGGGCGAGTGTTGCCCCGTGTGCTCTGCAGCCGCACCACCTCCCCCCAGCGTGGACAGTAAATCTGGTAACACATCATTTAAGAACTAGATTTGATGTGAGTTTAAGTATCCACATTTATTCAACCATACTGGGGCTGTTAGTTTGAATTCTTATGTGACTTAAAAATGCAGATAGTCATGTTTTGGCACAAGTAGTCACTACGATGCATCATTATGGGATACTATATATAATCTTCCAATGATATAAAGATTCTTCATTATGCTTTATGTTCACTTTTGTGCAACAGGTTCATCAGTAAATTGATCACTAAACTGGGTTAAATAAAGGGCTGAGCATCATCTTAGGTTTGGGTGAAAAAGGATTTAGGGTCCATGAATGTGACACATTATCAAAGAGTATCAGCCTGATGTCAGCTGCTTGTCTTTCATCAAGATTCCTGCACAGAGGGCGGAAAAGTCTACTCCAACGATCAGATATGGTACCCGGAGCCGTGTCGAGTCTGTGTGTGCGACACGGGCACGGTGTTTTGTGAGGAGGTGGTGTGTGAGGATGTAGGTGGCTGCCAGTCCACTGAGGTCCCAGAGGGCGAGTGCTGCCCAGTGTGCTTGGCCGCGGCTCGGCGCCCCAACACAGACACAGACACTCGTGCTGGTAAACTGTTTTGTTACCTGCGGCTGCATCTCAGCAGTTTCAAGCCTGAACGAAGCGCGTTTTTTCCCCTCCACCTCAGTGGCCGCTTCATCTTCTCATCTGTGACAGGACGGCTCCTCTTCAGGCCTCTCTGTCCTGTGCAAACAAAACATAGTTGTTGTTGTTGTTTAAAATCTGTGTCTTTGTGCGGTGAATTTCCCTCTGAGTGTGCAAAAGGAATACATGGACTTTTCGGAAAGTAAGCTCACTACTCACTGAAGTGTTGTGCAGTGAAAACAATGGTAGCAACTTCATCTGCGGTTCAACACACAGCACCGTCAGACAATGACGGGCACCAGTGGAGCTGCTACCAGTTTTACGGCAACACACGGTACATGTGTATTCCTCTGGGAAATTGTAAAGCCTCCTCCATGTCCTGTGTCATTATCTGTATCGTTCATTGCACTTTATATGCACTTTTGATTCGATTGCCACTTCTGCTGGTGTTTGCACCCTGTTCAGTGACTTCAAGTATTTAAACTGAACTGTTTCTTTGTTTAAAACCAGACGGACTGTTTAAAGCTGCTGGTGTGGGATTTGAAAGTTTGTGACTTTGGCAGCTACAGAAGAAAGAAACACACCACTGACGGCTGAAATGGCTGCATCTGGATTGTTCTGCTGTCAGAACCATTCGCAAGATGCTAAAGTCACAAAAAAATAATCTACACATGAAGCTTTGAGAAACAGGACCATGTCTGCTCTTGTGTATAACTGCAGAAAGTTCAGCATGCTAAAGTGTGTCATTCGCATTGCAAGGAAATGTTTGACATTTTCAGAGATATGCTTCCAATAGTGATACCATGCTAAATATGGAGCTACCCTCAGCAATCATTCATATCATTCATGTTTTTATACTGTGCAAAGTGAGCAATATGTTGGTTCCAGTCTTAAAGCTCAGCTGAGCCAGTCAGCCTCTGTGGTAGCTTTGTATTTAGTGTGCACACATCTTGCAAAATCTGAAATGTTCCCTTTAAGTGATTCAAAGAAAACCCCAGATGCTGACTTGATTTTTGTTTCACAAAGACACCTGCACAGAAAATGGGAAAGTCTATGCCAACAACGACATGTGGAACCCAGAGCCCTGTCGGATCTGCGTGTGTGACAACGGGACCGCTGTGTGCGAGGACGTGGTGTGCGAGGACCTCGGTGACTGCCAGAAAACTGTGACCCCGGATGGCGAGTGCTGCCCTGTGTGCTTGACCCCGGCTTCAGCATCACCTCCCTCAGCAGGTAAAGGCCAAACCCCGTCGCTGTCTCTGCAGCTCTGACTCCGCTGACTTTAAAACATCCCATCTGACTGTGTCGCAGCTGCAGATGAGAATAAAAAAGAGAGCTGCATGGTCGAAGGGGAGGCCTACCAGCACAACGACATCTGGAAACCAGAGCCCTGTAGTGTCTGCGTGTGTGACAACGGCGTCGCCATCTGCGACGAGGTGCAGTGCCAGCTTCTGCCAGACTGCGAGAAGGTCGTCACGCCTGAGGGAGAGTGCTGCCCCGTGTGCGACAGCTTCGCCAGTGCCAGCAGGATGATTGGTGAGACCGTCCACATCCAAGACGTTATTACATCCTTTTGCACCTGTAAACACACACACAACAGTGATGCCACATTGTCCTGACACACCTTGAAGTGCACTTGTACATCACTGCAGCAAGTCAGCAAAAGCAACAACAGTAAATGTAATATAATAGGAGAGAGTATCATCTGATTAATATTCTTCTTCTTGTCTTTTCCACAAGAACTGATGGGCTTCAAGGTAAGACATGAATCATTATGACACATGGATTCATTTACACAAAAGTGAAAACTATTCTTCATGTTTTTAATCAAAACAAATGTTGTTTCCTTTATAGGGACAGAAAGGTGAACCAGGTGATATCCCATATGTAAGTTAACTCAACAGTGTTTATCTCCAGTTGCAGCTATTTATCGTTTTCTGCATCATCTCAACACCTATACATTCTTCCTCTTAGGTGGTGGGCCTCCCTGGACATCAAGGACCCCAGGTGGGTTTTTACTACTTTCACTCTTGCTGTTGTTTATGTGTTTGCATGTGCCAAATGACCTACCAATCCAGAGTCAGGCTTCTGGAGTGGCTGCAGTACTCAATTTGGACACAGGAGGGCACCAACCGTCAAGTCAAACGTTGTGTTTGTGCATGTGGTTGAGATGCACCCTGCACATTTTAATCAAGAATATGTGCAAAGAATAAGGGAAAGAAAATACAACATCCTTGGCTCATCATATTATTGAAATTGGATGTATTTATGATTATCTGTATGGTTCCAGGGGCCTCCTGGAGCTCAGGGCAGCACTGGACCAAGAGGCTTCAAGGGCAGACGGGTAAGTCTGAGTCACAGCTCACTGATGGTCTTATGGTTTAATATATTTATAATCTGAATAAGCTCAAGCTTTTATATAAGAAAATGCAATTAAATCAATGGACAAGTAGTGTCACTGTCTTTTCTATGCACCATCTGTTCAGTTTCCTGCACTAATCAGCTAAGTTAATCAGTTGATCAGCTGGTTGGGTCATTAATTATCATGTACACAGCTTAATGAACAAAAATGTGTTCTCTTTCATTAGGGATTCCCAGGGCCTCCGGGATTCGACGGAGAACCTGGTGTGCCAGGAAATCCAGGTGAAGCAGGACCTCCCGGCCAACCAGCCGCACCTGGGGTGAGTTTTTTTTTTCTCGGTGTCAGTTTGCTCGATCACTGCAGTCATTTTACATTTTGCACATTTATCCTAAATGAATCTTTCCCCAAAAGGGCAACCTAGTGTCACAGATGGCTTCAGGTTTCAATGAGAAGTCTGGCTGGGCTGGGATGGTGTCAGGATCCAGGGTGAGTGCTGCACAACTGTACAGAAAAAAAACATTGTTGTGATGTACAGTTCAAACTACGATGAATGAAATGTTGCTGTTTTAGGGTGAACCAGGACCACGAGGACCTCCAGGGCAGCCTGGAGTACCAGTAGGTTTTGGCCAGAAACATTTAAACCTTTGAAATGTCTGTTACTATTAGTCATTCCTTAACTGAGAGATCCATCTCCTTCTTCACTATGTTAGGGTCCAAGTGGTGGTCAGGGAATCCCAGGAGATTCTGGAGATTCAGGACAAGTGGTAGGAACATGTTTACATTTTACTTTCTTATAGATTTTCATCTAAAATCTCTTGTGTTGAATTTTGAAAAAGCTGTAATATGCTCATCCTGCATCTATCCACAGGGGGAGCCAGGTCATCGAGGACCAGATGGGCTACCAGGAAAACCTGGACCTGATGTGAGTCAAACACAGACTCTAGTATAAGTCACCAGTTGCTTGTATTGACAACTAGTTGCATCATTATTAGAAACTTTAATTATCATTTGGTCTGCGTAGGGAGAACCTGGATCTCCAGGTGCCACAGGAGAACCGGGATTTCCAGGATCTGTGGTAACTAACCATCTCAGTGTTCAAATCTATGGTTTACAAACCAAGTCACGCCTCAAATGCTGCCATTTCCCATTTTAAAAATCTGTCGTACTTGTTTTGTGTGACTGGTTCTTGTCTTTAGGGTTCAAGAGGATTCCCAGGACTCCCAGGTCTTCCAGGACTGAAGGGTCACAAGGTCAGTTGCACATTCTTTGCCTTGACTTTGGCTTATTTTTTAAATTTCCCCTTGAATATTCAGAACTCACCTGTTTCTGTGATTGAAAATCTCTCCAACAGGGACACGGTGGTCTTGTCGGGTCGAGAGGAGAGTCTGGAGCTGTGGGAACCAAGGTATGAAAGTGTCAGGTTCTCAAATTCACTTGATGATTTGAAAATCCACCATGGGAATAAAACAATGGTATACCAACCTGCATTGTTTCTGTTTCTTTGTATTCTGCAGGGAGCGTCTGGTACTCCAGGTGCTATGGGCGCTCCTGGGCCACAGGTAGGCAACACATCAACACAGTGTCTGATACAGAGTCAGACGTCGATCACACACAGATGCTGAGCCGGTCTTCTGTTTCAGGGACCAGCGGGCCTGCAGGGAGAGAGAGGCCGAGCTGGCCCAACTGGGCCTCTGGTGAGAAAATAAAATCCTCCAGCTGAGAAAGTAAAATGATGTAAAATGACTTTTGCAGGGTCGAGACATTTCCCCTTTCTTCCTGTTTCAGGGAAAACGTGGTGCTTCTGGACACGTCGGCAAACCAGGTCCTCTGGTAAGAACGAGTGTGACAAATCAGGACATGAAATCACACATAAAAACCACAAACTGAGTGTTTGTTGCGTTATATTATTATATCATATAAATATTCTCTAACTCCAGGGTCCACTGGGAATCCCCGGTGTGCCAGGATTTCCAGGCGGCCCAGGAATGAAGGTGAGTTTGTTTGCAGTAGTGTCCTCTGGTGTGGCAGTGCTCACCGCTGTCGCACTCGTATGTGTCCTGAACCGTGTCCTCTGGCGCAGGGTGAAGCTGGACCCACAGGGGTGAGAGGAAGTCCAGGACAGCAGGGACCCAGGGGGGATGCCGGACATGTAGGACCACCTGGACCAACAGGACAGCAGGTGCGTTATAATCAAATTCTCCATTTTGTTGGAGGTTTTACTTTTCTGATATTATTATTAAATACAACTTGATTTTTAACAGGGTGCAGCAGGAACTGATGGAGCTCCAGGTGCCAGAGGACAGACAGTAAGTGTAGCCCCGTCAATTATGGACATTGCTATTATATCATGATTATCTTGAGTTCTTTAATGTAATCTGTGGCTGCTCTTCCTTCCCAGGGTCTGGCAGGTGTTCAGGGTCCATCAGGCTTGCTGGGCCCACCCGGGCCCCCTGGCCCCCAGGGAACTACAGGATTACCAGGACCCAAGGGCCAAGTGGTATGAGGTTTTGTTTCATCTCTTCTTCTCTGATGGAGCAGGATGCTTCTCTCTGTGGTGGTGTAACACAGTGGCGGCTTTAATGCTCTGTTGCAGGGCGACGTAGGCTTCCCTGGATTCAAAGGAGAAGCTGGACACAAGGGAGAGAGAGTAAGTCAAGTTGGTTTATTGACAAATATTAAAACCATTTTCCTTCAGATGTGACAGATGTATTTACTGGTTATTGATCTTGGTGGGATGTTAGGGAGACCATGGTACTCAGGGTCCATTAGGCCCAATGGGAGAGGATGGGAAGCGTGGACCACGAGGTGATGCTGGATCCATTGGGCCTCCAGGACCTCCAGGAGAGACAGTCAGTCAACCATTCATTTAATTAAATGATAATTAATAAGCAATTTCTCAAATTCTTCTTCACGAAGCTGTTGATTTTCAAAGAGGTGTCCTTCATCTGTTGTAGGGAGCTCCAGGAAATCGGGGTTTCCCAGGTGCTGATGGTTTACCAGGCCAGAAGGTGAGTTCACTTCACCTACTTTGGAATGAAACAAAATCATGTTACATCATGTATTTCAATGTTGTTGTTATCTCTGTGATTTTGAATGTTTGATGACTGGCCTTAACAGGGAGCTCAGGGTGAAAGAGGCGTGCCAGGGTCAGCTGGTGCCAAAGGTTTATCTGGAGATCTGGGACGTCCCGGAGAGCCAGGTTTAACTGGAGCTCGGGTAAAACACATACGGCTGATTATTCAGTATTTTGGTTATTCGTTGATTCAAACCTGATTTTTTAAAACCGCACTCGTCTCTTTTCTTTCCCAGGGTCTGACTGGACTCATTGGCGCTCAGGGAGCAGAGGGAAAACAAGGACCAGTGGTAGGCGAAACCTTTTATCTCCTCTACTTGTTGACATGTGACAATTTAACCAAAACAACCAAATAGGGATGACTTCTTTCCCGGAATCTGGAGTTAAAGTATGTGTGGTATTTGTGAGCGCGGTGGCACGAATTAAATGTTCTTTCTTTCTGTTCTTTCCAGGGCTCGGCAGGAGAGGATGGCAAACCAGGCCCAGCTGGTTCGACTGGAAACAGAGGTTCAGCTGGACCCATGGGCCTGCCAGGACCAAAGGGCTTTGCTGTCAGTACAAATGTGTTGGAGATTAACTGGCTCCAGATTGACAGTATATCTATAAAGTATACGGAAACAACAGATGCTGATTGAGTTGTTGGTTTTTAGGGTGATGCTGGGAAGATTGGAGAGGCTGGAAGTACTGGAGCTCCAGGTGCCAGGGTAACTATCATTATTAAAGCCTGACACCTTAATGGAACCGTAAAGTTCAAATCCACTGATCAATACTGGATTTTAACTCTTTCATTCTCCAGGGAGTGAACGGAAAAGACGGAGAGGAAGGAGCTGCTGGACCAGCAGGCCCAGCTGTAAGCATCCACACGTTGTTGAGCAAATCATCACAGATTTCAGAACATTGTGTTTAGATTGTGTTCAATTTGCTTCTTTCCAGGGTCTCGCGGGGAAAAGAGGAGAGCAGGGACCACAGGGACTGCATGGTTTCCAGGTAAACTCCTTTGTTATTCCGTCTTCTAGCTAAAACTTCAATAAGTTTACTATACGAGAAAGAGGAAGTTGATATTCTTCTTTATTATTGTCATTAGCATTAAATACAGGGTTGATGTTTTTTAGGGATTGCCTGGACTGCCAGGTGCACCCGGAGAGCCAGGAAAACCAGGTGATGAGGTATGATGAAATGACCTAAAGAATTATTGCACTTCAATTTGAGTTTATTGTGTTTATGCTGTACAGTGATGTTTTGCATGAAGGGTAACGTGACTGTATTTTTCAGGGTCTTGCCGGAGAGGCCGGTGCTGTCGGAGCCACTGGTCCAAGGGTCGGTCCATTTACATCATTAATCACTGTCCCCACGTCATCATTAAGAGTTCAGCTCACCGCTGTGTGTCTTTGTCCCCTGGTTGTCCCTGCAGGGAGAGAGGGGCCCTCCAGGAGCGAGAGGTGAGATCGGACCCAACGGGCTGCAGGGACCTAAAGGAAGTCCAGGTTCACCAGGACCAGATGGACCAAAGGTATTGTAACCATAAGGCCAATGTCACCTAGACTTCAAGCACCAGGATGAGAACTCTGCATGTCAACCTGTGGGACCTTCTGTGATATTCCAGGGTAGCGCTGGACCGACTGGTACTCCTGGAGAGCCAGGGGGTCCAGGACTCCAGGGGATGCCAGGGGAGAGGGGCATACCAGGACCCGCAGGTCCAAAGGGAGATGCAGTAAGTTAAAGAATGGGATGATCAGGAATAGAACAAAATACCTGATATTGACTTATGAGATGAATCTGAGCCACTGATGAGGCCGATGTCTTCTAACAGGGTACAGTCGGAGAAAAAGGACCTGAGGGCAAAGCAGGAGCTGACGGCGCTCGGGTAAGTCGGCATGGAAACGCCAGATGAAATGTTGTACCTGACTGAAAACATTTCCTCTGTCAAACTATCATTAATCTCACAATAAGTGCTTATTTGTTCATTTAAAAGGGACTCCCTGGTCCTGTTGGACCTGTTGGTTCCAGTGGACCCAACGGAGAGAAGGTGAGAAATCCCCAGTTACTTTGCTACACACACGCTGCCTTGTTTAAACAGCTTCATTAAACTTTACTGTTCCTTTCTTTCAGGGTGAACCCGGCCCACCAGGACCTGCAGGACGCCGAGGCTCCAGGGGAATCGCTGTCAGTAGAAGATTTTATTCAACAAGTGACATAAGATCGACTTTAATGTTGAATACTCTTCTTGATAAAGTGTGTATTTGCGTGCGTGTGTGATGATATTCACAGGGTTCTCCTGGTGAGAATGGTCCAACTGGTGCTGTTGGTTTCCCTGGAACTTCTGTAAGTGGACACCACACACACACACACACACACACACTGGTCATGTTCAAAATATATGTTCAGTGAATTAACTCTGGCTCTCTTTCTCAGGGTCCTGATGGTCAACCCGGGGTCAAAGGTGAGACAGGCGAGCCAGGTCCAAAGGGAGAGGCTGGACCATCTGGACCACAGGGCACAGCTGGGAAAACAGGATCACAGGTCGAGAGAACAAATATTCTTTTGTTATGTTTTGTCTTATCTTGGTTTTACTGGAACATTTGCATAAAAATTTGATCTAACTGTGTGTGTGTGTGTGTGTGTGTGTGTGTGTTTTAGGGACCTGCTGGTGTAACTGGACTGAAAGGTGGCAGAGGAACCAAGGGTCCAACTGTGAGTTATTCAATAGCAAATTCTGTCTTTAAAACTTTGTAATATGGGATACATTGGACTTATGTGTTTTTTTTCTTCCTGCAGGGTGCACCTGGATTCCCTGGGTTACCTGGAGGAGTTGGACCAGCTGGCACTCTTGTGAGTTTGTCATAAAAATGATCATCAGTTGTCAACATTTGTAGTTTCTGATGGGATGTTGTGCGTGTTTCTCAGGGAGCTGTTGGTGCCGATGGACCCATAGGCGCTCCAGGAAAGCAGGGCCCCGCAGGAATCCGAGGAGAGAATGGCGCTACTGGGCATCAAGGAGAGGCAGGACCCGCTGGTCCACCAGGCAGCCCTGGAGAGAAGGGAGACTCTGGCGAAGATGGTCCTCCGGTCAGAGAAAGTCCAGACTGTGCAGATCTTGATAAACAAGCCCTGAGCTGATCAAAGTGGATGTTTCCTGTTGTGTCTCTCTGACAGGGGCCTGATGGACCTCCAGGACCGGCTGGCACGGCAGGACAGAGAGGTATCGTGGGTCAGCCTGGGCTCAGAGGAGAGAGAGGCATGGTGGGACTGCCAGGTCCTGCTGTAAGTGTTGTCCTCACTTCACACTGATGGAGAGCTCCTCCATTACTGAAACACTGAGCTTTGTTGCTTTCTTTCTCAGGGTCCGCCTGGAAAAGCTGGAACCCCTGGAACTCAGGGCGGCGTTGGGCCTCCAGGTGTAGTTGGGTTACCAGGAGCTACGGGACCAAGAGGAGACGCTGGGCCTGAGGTTCGTCCTGTAGAGATTTTATTTTAGATGTCAGCTCATGTGGAGCTGAGGTTTACAGTCTTTGTGTTGCAATGACGCCACCTTCACTTTAAGCAGATATTGGGAGAGAACTCAACTTTTGTTCTGTCGGATTTATTCTCACGTGTTTCTTCAGGGTGTTGCTGGAGCAGAGGGGCCTCCTGGTAAAGACGGTCTTGTAGGGGAAAGGGTAAGAGACATATGTAATGTGTTGTTTTGGATATTTAATGAGTTAGTGGTACGATGGGTGTATTCACTGCGCTGTGCATGTATCTCTAGGGAGACAGAGGAAATACAGGTCCAGAGGGTCTGGCTGGTGCTACAGGGACTCCAGGAACTGAGGGTCCAGTGGGAGTTACCGGCGGTCCAGGTCAAATGGGTGAAAATGTGAGTTTAATAATTGAATTACCCGAATTTATCGGGAGGTTTATTTCTATGTTGTCAAAGTTACAAACTCTTTCATCGTTTGGTTTGAATTCAGGGTGCCAGAGGCCCCGCTGGACCTCCAGGACAACCTGGAGTACGCGGCAAAGTGGTAAATATCAAACACCAATTTTTCATGTTGTCTGTATTTAACAATAACAACAATTGCAGCTGGTGTAAAACATTATTTTAAGTGTTGAGCTCTCACCCTGTGTCTGATCTCAGGGCCCTCAAGGACCACAGGGAGAGAAGGGAACAGCTGGAGAGCAAGGAGAGAGGGGCCAGAAAGGTCACAGAGGTTTCACTGGTCTCCACGGTCTCCCAGGAATAACTGTAAGCAAAACATTTGGATGGATGGAGACAGTTCTGCCTGCAATGTTCCAAAATAAAACCCTGATCTTATCTGTTTTCAGGGGGCCGAAGGTGACCCAGGAGCCATAGGTATTGTTGGACCAGCTGGGCAGAGGGTAGGTGTATAATCGTCCCATACAGTCACACCGGATGAAAATGTTGATTCCATATTGTGCATGTAAGTCTCTCTTTGTTTTACATCTACACAGGGACCTCCAGGAGTGCTGGGTCCTCCTGGAAAGGAAGGAAACATCGGACAGCCTGGACCCATGGGTGCTCCTGGAACAAGAGGAGCCAGTGGAGATGTTGGAGCACAGGTGACACAGAATGGCGTTTATATGTTGATTTCAACCAGCTTTAAAAACAAAAAATGGAGAAGATTTAAATGAATTACATGAACTCCTCAGGGTCCACCTGGTGAACCCGGGCCCCCCGGCCCTCCAGGCCCTCCTGGACCTCCCACCGCAGCCGTGGAAGACCTTTTCGTCGCCCCGGCTGATTACGACGGGAATGGTGACGTGCCTGAAGCAGTGCACTACCTAGAGGACGACGTGGCGGCTGAACCCCCCCAGCCTGAGGAGTTCAAAGACGAAGCCCTCCCCAATAAGAAGTCGGCCATCCTGCGTGCGGACACCGGCATCCACGCCACGCTGAAGACGCTCAGCGGACACCTGCAAAACCTCCGCAGCCCCGACGGCAGCAAGATGAACCCGGCGAAGACCTGCCAGGACATCAAGCAGTGTTACCCCCAGAAGAAGAGCGGTGAGGGGCCTGGTTTCTCACCTGTAGACCGGCAGCACATGTGAACCCAGTGGTCAGAGCTCATCCAGGTGTTTTCCTTCTATACAGGTGAATACTGGCTTGACCCGAACCAAGGGAGCACTAAAGACGCAATCAGAGTTTTCTGTGACATGGAAACCGGTGAAACCTGCATCTCCGCCAATCCTGCAAACATCCCCCGCAAGGCCTGGTGGACCAAATCTACTCCCACTGCCAACAAACCAGTCTGGTTTGGAGCTGACATGAACAGTGGAACTAAAGTGAGAAATCAAGAGCTGTATTCGGATGCATGCATGTTGTGGAAACATCAGGTGTTCACAGGTCTCTGTTTCTCTTTACATTGCAGTTCACCTACGGAAATAGCGAGGAGCAGCCTAATGCCGTGGCTGTTCAAGTGAAGCTGCTGCAGCTCTTGTCCAAAGAGTCGCACCAGACCATCACCTACCACTGCAGGAACAGCGTGGCTTATAAAGATGAGCAGAGCAGCAACATGAAGAAAGCTCTGGTCCTCAGAGGCTCCAACGGCCAGGAGATGAGAGCGCAGGGCACCAACCGCCTCCGGTACACCGTCCTCGAGGATGGCTGCTCGGTAAGCCCTCGACAGATACCTCCATCTGATGAAAAGAAAAAACAAATACATGATTATTAACAAGGTTTTCCTTTTCCCATAGCAACCAAACGGACAGTGGGGAAAGACAGTGATCGAGTACAGGACTCAAACTTCAGCCAGGCTGCCCATCGTGGACGTAGCCCCCATGGACGTTGGAAAGCCCGATCAGGAGTTCGGCCTGGACATTGGCCCCGTGTGCTTCTCATAAAACACAAAACCCCAACACATGATGGACTCAGACAGGCCTTAGTAGAGGAGTTACACCATCACCAGAAATTATAGCATATGGACTCCTCTCTCTGTGAGTATACATGTCGATACAGATCCTTCACACATGGCTGCGTTTCCCACGAGCTGTCGAAGTACAGCGTGCTGCGTGACGGGTGGGACGCTGACGTAATTTATTCACCATGTCAGTAGATTTATACAAGTACTCTACAGGGAAATGTATGTGGGAGGATGAAAGAAAGGTGCTAAATTAAAAAAAGAAAGGAAGGTGGGTTTAGATTTTAAACTTGCATAAACTGGAAAAACAGCCAATAATCCTAAATCTTAAAGAGATGCAGTGTCCTTTTATTATTTTTTTTAACTCATGATGGCTTTTTTCCAGTAAATGCACACCCAGAGGCCTGAACAGGGCAACGACTGTAGTTCTTAACTTTAATGGAATAATAAAGAAAAAGAAAGTCATGCTTGAACCTAAATTATTCAGTTCTGTGCAGGAACTCATTTACTCTTTCAACAGGAAACCTTTGTATTCTCCGTAAAAAACTGTAAATGCAACATATGGCTGTAAATTGCAAATAATGTGTTTGTTGTTGACTGTGGATGTGGAATAAATGTCTCTCTTTGGAACGACTGTGCTCTGAGTGAACACCCGGATCCCCCTCACGGGCCGCATGAGTGAGCTCATGTCACCACAAGGGGGAGACAGCGCGTTTAGCAGCAGGTGTTAAAACACAGGTAACTGCTTTTGCCTGATGTTTCAGGGGGAACAGGTTCATTAAGGGGCTGAGATGAAAAAGCAGGAGGTAAACGAATGCGCACACACTGTTGTGTTTTTTCTGCGCTGGTGAGTTGCTGCTTCACAAACGTGCTCCTTTTGTGTTCCCTTCCACCGTTTCAGTGTGTCCGCATGCACATGGGTGTGTGAGCGAGGATGAAAAAAAAGAAAATAAAGACCCAGAGAGAGGGAGCGAGAAGGCGCCCTTACAGGAAGAAAAAGAGCCAAAGGTCACGCAGCACATGTTTCTGGGTCGACCTCTCCGCTCGGCCAGCGCTGAAAGACGTGACACTCTCACCGTTTCCTGCAGCCCGGGGCTCGCTTCACATCTGTCGAGGTGGTCATTTTTAGCCGGGGCTGCTATTTTCATTTCAGTGCATGGAAAAAAAAATCTATCAGAGAGGTACAAGTGTGAGTGAAGGAATCTAAGAGCGCGGCGCTTCAGCTGGGGACAGCAGCATCCAGAGAAACTAAATTACATCAGACTGACAGCCAGTGTTTCGCCCAACAGATACTTCCTATTAAAGCTGGCAGGATGTTAAAATTAAGGCCTAATGCCGAGTCAGCAACAAGTGCACACCTGCTAGGACTGGACATGATAAGATGAGAAAGTTAAATCTCAAATAAAAAGAAGAAAAACACATTAATGCAGCTATTTTTGCACCAAAACGAAAGTTGTGACAGAGATAATGACTAATCATGGTGATCCTCAAAGCACTGTCACTCAAATGCCACAAAGATCAGCTGCATGGTCGTGCAGGTGGGGGGGTCACAGGATCACCACGCTGATCACCAGGATTCGTCCTCTGGGAACCATGATGTATGTCTGAACCAATACGTCTAATAGTGGTCGAGATATTTCAGTCTGGACTAAAGCTTTAATGAGCTTCCTGTCATCTCAGAGAATCCATTTCCTGAGGAAATATACAAGTCTAGAGGCTGAATCCTCCTCTTCTCTCCTCCTTTCATCTCTACACTTTAAGGTCAGTTTTCCAGCCTGACATGGCTTCTGTCAGAACACAAGAACAACCCGCACGCCGATGTGTGTGTGTGTGTGTGTGTGTGTGCCCGCTTCACCCTGAGCGACTACCGAGTCTACGACCCTGAGATGACTTGGCAGCGACGCCCAGATCCTGACTGGGGTGTCTCTTGTTCGCCGAGGAGCGTCGATGAGATTTCCCAGCTACTCCTTTTCCTTCCTGTGCACCCTCCAACCCCACCTCACTGACGCCCCTCAGAAACACTTAAAGAACATGGGGAAGGGATCATGAGAAAGGATCATGCCATTAACCTAAATTATTCTCACTGGCATGAAACACAGGCCTGAGAACAGATTCTCACAATTGAGGGGAAGACATAAATTCTTCTGGTTATAGCTGGGATACGTCGCTGGGTTCTTGATGAACACAGGCTGCTGCCGTTAATCATGGCTTCACATGCAAAGATACAGAGTTACAGCTCATATCACTTCACACTTAAGCCCGTTGTTTAGCCTCAACTTTACTTCTCTGGTTCACTCTCACTGTGTGTTCTTTCTCCCATTAACTCAACATTATATGGCATCATTACATTTCAATTGATTTTGCTGGTGAAGTGGTGATATGTAGCTGTTGGTCATCTCTTGTGAAAAACAAGTGGGATAGGAATGTGTGAAGGGAAAGTAATATATACACACACACACACACACACATTCATTAACTTAAATACTGTTTATTTGTACTTTTTCTGGCTTTGGTTTTTCCCACAAGAACCTCAAATCACAAATGAAGTCAGAATTCCCAGAATTCAAGCTCTTCACATGGGTGCTGCCTCTCTGCACACACAGGCTAGGACACGTACCCCTCCTCCACCGAGGTCGAAGCTGATCGAAAGGGAAATGGGCCGCTCTAACGTCCCACCTTTTCCCAGATCCTGGGAGGAGCCTGTGCCTGGTGGCAGCGGGGAGAACAATGGCAGGAAACTGGGAGAGGAGTGAGGGAGTTCCTGTTGGCAGGATGATGCTGAAGACAGGAGCGGCGGCGCGCCTCATACAAGTGGACACTGGCCCGCTGCCCTGGGCAAGAAGGAACTAGGCTCTTTAAAACCGTAATAGGCTTATTGTTTGAAATGTTTTGAAGAGTTTGATTCCAAATGTCTGACGCTTGGAGGGAACGTGTGTCTTAGGTGGTCTGCCGCCAGATCTGACAGATGAGTGTCCGAGCAAAATTGCTTGCAAGGCAAATAATGTCTCCCGATGAGCATTTATATGATCAGAGTTATTGATCCTGTAATCAAAAAGGATACCCCAGCTCTTTATAAAGGGCTGACACACACTGATATAATAGAATCTTTAGAATTCATGAAGACCCATAACCTTTGACCTTCAAGCCCCAAAATCCATGCAGCCCATCCCTGAGCTCTAGTGAACATTAGAGCCAAATCTGAAGAGATTCCCTCAACGAGTGTCTGAGATATTGTGTCAACAAGGGCAAAATCACTTTTTGTGAGGCTGCTGCAACTTTGACCTTTGACCTCTGACCACCAAAATTAGGTTTCTGAGATCTCATGTTGACCTTTAACCCCCCAAAGCTTATCTGTGAATCTAATGACTTGATTAGATACAAACAAAATCGGAGCCCACATGTAGAAACATAGAAGTTTAAAGTCACAAAGTTAATTTACTTATCGCTTTGATGATAAACTCTAGAATCTTATAAAAACTTCAATGTCTGGATCAAAATAAAAGAAGATCATTTAAATATCTAAAATCCTTGATATAGTAGAAAAGGAAGTGTGTTTGTTTTAGCAGTCAGGTGAAGTGATGAGGTTCATATCTGCAGGGGACTGAAATAAAAAGAAAAAGCAATCCCAGACCCAAAGCGGCGTTCCCTAGGGGTCCTCCTCGCTGTGGCCCTGCCCAACACTTTGGAAATGAACTCTCTGTGTGGTGTGTGTGTGTAATCTCACATTTGCTCCAGAAACACCAAAGTAGACGACCAAGTGTTGACACATCACAGCGTGATGAGCTGCTCAGATAATTCATGACCCCGCTGAGCTCCCTGAAAGGGCCGAGCAGTGAGCGGCAGACTTCCTGCGGTCCCACCCAGGCCCGGGTCACATCCATACAGGCCGGGCCACATTGCTCACCCCAACCCTTTTCGCTGTACGCCCTCCACGCCCTCGAGCACGGCCAAGAACTCATTCCATTGTTCTCAAGAGTGAGACATCCCCATGTTCAAGTGGCCACATCATACTAGTGTGCAGATGTGGGGATGGTGTGTATCTGTGCTACAGTGCATGGCAAAGCATTGTTTAGACAGAGACAGAGAGAGAGACAGAGAGAGAGAGAGTGAGCGTGGTTTACCCAGAAATTTCTGTGAACAGCCGAGGTTTCTACTGAAGTTTACAGGAAATTAATTCAGCATGTTGTTTGAAGCTTGAGTCATTCGACCTTGAACACGTTAATGTGTTTCTGATCAAACTCACGTTTGTTTGTGAAGATGCTGCTTTGTTTCTCGTTGCTTCTGGCGGCCGATGCAATGGTTGTATTTGATTCCCCAGAAATCACCAGTCAGTCGAACAACAGCGCAAGTTACATGACCTGGGCTTCTTCTTCTTCTTCTTGTCAGCATTTCATGACTCTGTCCAAGTCAAACCTGACCTCTCCTGCATTCCTCACATACCGCCCCCGCTGTTGCTGGGAAGGTAAAGTGCATCGCGCCTTGTGCAACCGAGGGTTTTCCCTGGGATGGGGGAAATTTCCTTTTATCAGAGCAGGAAGAGTACAGTCAAACCAAATATCTACTTCACGTCCACATCCAAACCAACTTCCTCTGACTCCATCTTCCAGATAAAATACTTCAAATCTTGAACTTGAACTTGAGTGTACAACAGAACCCAGCATATGAGGAGATGAGGCCGTCAAGTGTAGTCAGTACAGGTAACAAGGAGTGGTCTAATCAGGCAGCACAATTGAAACCTCCTGTGTTGATTAGAGCACAGGTTAAGTGGTTAGAAGTTGGTGTGCACACTTTATGTCATTAAAGCATCTGAAAAACAACACTGATGCATTGTGGGGAATGTAGGATCCTGTGGTATTAAACTACGTTTACTTCATTAAAGCATCTGAAAGACAACACTTTTAAGGTGCATTGTGGGGAATGTAGGATCCAGCTTGGCTAAAAGCTGGAGACTGGATCAGGTGTGTGTATTTTCTACAGCTTTATTCCTGCATGTTTGTGTTTGTGTTTGCAGGACCGTCACCATGCAAGGGGAGCACGTGTGTGATACCGTGTCTCTATTTCCAGCTGTGTCCTGTGGAAAGAAGTGCTGCGGACTCGTCTGTCTGTGCATGAAACATCGGCTAAATGCTTCAAGTTTCAGCAGAAGCAATGCGGAAGTGAAGGCAGTAAACAAGTATTAGTCATGAGACCGAGGAAGTGTTTACTACCAGCACACAAGAGCCGATGGATCAAGAGTTCAATGGCAATGTATTCTTAGAAACAGGAAGCCTGCAATGCATCCACCGGTGTGATTTCCACTGAGGTAAATAAAGGGCGGTGGGGTTTATCAGATGCTGTTGTGATAGGTAAACAACCAAAACTCTCTTTGCTCACATGTACAAACTCACTTTTCTGCCTTATTTTTATCTCTGCTTCAAAGGAAGCATGTGCCATTGCAACTCACACAGGATACTACACTGCTCTCCCATGTTGATGTGACAGGATGCAAGAGTGGTGAAAATATCAGATGTTCGGTGTTGTGCACAAAGTAACGTGGGAGGAGGAGGAGGAGGGGGAGGGAGGGCGGGTAGGCGTTCTCGTGATTTCTGTGACGATGCTGAGCAAAACCGCAGATACCAGAGTCCTCAGTGGATTGATGTCATGACGCCGACAGACGTGCAAGTAGCTCGTAAGCAGGCCCTGTTATTTGCAGTGATTAATGATCACACACATGCTTTTGATGATCGGCTGGCACGTTAAGCTCTTCTGCAGCTTGTCCGTTTTTGCACTTAATAGACGATGCACTGAGGGGATGGATATAGCACTTTTCCTCTGGGACTTCCTAATTGTACCTGTACTCATATAGATTCTGGACGAGGAACAGACACCAGCACGCCCTTCTTTGTCTGGAAACAATATTCACTTCAGTGGGAAACTTTTTCTAAGGTCAGACGAGGAAATCCCACCCTTAATTAGATATGTGCAGGAAAAAAAAACAATTACATATTTTCTTCCCTTTGTCTTTGACGGGAACGAAACAGAAGCAGAAATATATGGTATATAATCACTGCTGGGACTGGATCTCAGTTAAAACACCTTATCTTTTATTTACAGAATTATTACTTCAGTATGAACAAGCATCATCAGGATTTTATGACAAAACTATGATACAAAACTGAGAATGAGCTCAAACCTCAGGAAACTCTTTTAACATCAAGGTTCATATATGATGACATATTTAAATATTTCAGTAGATTAATGTTGAAAGCTATTAACTGAACCTTGAATTTATACCATTTTAATACAAATATATATATTTGTCAGACGTGAGATGTCGCCTCCACATCCAGGCCGACTTTGGTGCACATGCAGCAGATAAGCTCGCCGGCTGTCAGCCTATGTTGGCAGATAACAGCCAGAATCAGGCCAGATGCTGGCCAGACATGGGCCCAAGGACCCAGGAATATACTGTGAGTGGAACTTATCTTATCATCTAACTCTCAGCAAGATTAATATCATAGGTTTACTTCCAGTAATTTTAAAGTATTGATCTCAGAAAAACAATGCCACCAATCAGACACCAGCGCATAGACAAAGTGACACATACAGTATGTAGCTACGTCCAGTGTAACATACAGTAAATATCTGACTGTGTACCCACTGCTGAGCACATCCAGGCTGATGCTTCAATACGACACCTGTGCAGAAATCACTGTAGAACTCATGCAGTCATCCAGTCTTGTAAATATTCTGTGATTCAAACAGTTAGTGATTATCAATAATCCTGATCCACCATCCTATGATCTCCTCATCTAAGAAAGCAAACAAGCAAGGGTCCTAAACTGTCAGATTATTTGTTAAAGCGATCGATAATAATACAATAAGTTATTAGTGCTGCAGAGGAGACTGGTCTGTGATTGCTGTGTTTGAAGGCTGAAACCAGCAGCGCTTCACTCTCTATATCTAACTAGAGGTCACAGACATCACTGTCACATATTCTGCAGAGTTAGAGGAGGTTAATGCCAGTAGTAGCTCTGGTGTAATGGTTGTAAATGTAAAGTGTCAAACCAGTGAGTCAGTTCCAGCTGAATTTCCACACACACACACACACACACACACACACTCACACACACAAAACTTGTTATGGATTTTGTGGGCTTCACTACGTGGCTGAGAGTGACGTGCCCCTAACTGTCTGGAAAAATACACAAAGTACACTAATGGAAGTGTAAATACAAGGTAGATATTCATAGGTTGTGTCTTGATATGTGTCACAAACACACACACTCTTCACACCCTGCTCCCTCTCACAATCATCTCTCCAGCATTTTGGAATAATGAGATATGAAGTGAAAAACAGTGACGACAAAAACAGAGCTTTAACTTAAAAATGAAGCCTTTTCTGGCTATTGTTAAACCATGCAGTGTGTGTTATGTTCCTGACACTGTACTGTGAACCTCATTATTCAACTGAGCATCAGGTGAGTCAATTCAATAGTGGCTATAGCAAAAATTTGCATTTTAGCAACAGCAAGCTGTGTATTTGTGGCTGTAGTTGTGTCCACTGCTGTATAGTGCTAATCACTGGTGTGTAGCAGAATCAGGCTAACTGGCTACATCTGGAAAAGTGTCCTCTTTGAGTGTCCTCCAGAGAGATGTGTCTCTGCAGACGATCTCTGCCCACAAAGAGGTTCTGCCACAGACGTATGTGACCAGACAATCAGAACTTCTCTCTTCGAAAGGTCGTAACTGTCGGCTCAACAGAACAGCTTCTCGTTCAAGTTTATTCCACACGATGCAAAAAGAAAAAAAGAAAAAATACTGAGACTAGTTGATTCATATGATCTTCCTCAGGCCCATGGGATCTTTGATCTCAAGCTCCTTCTGTTTCAGTGATTTTATAGAAAATGTAAGGAACTGTGTGAGTTCTTTTTTGTTTTGTTTTTGTGGCTGGGAGATGGAAAAATGTCAAAGGTATGAAGCTACTCAGGTGTCGTGAACAAAAACTCCAAGAAAACATCATCACCAATCTTCTCTGGTCTTGGGAGCAGTTAAGTTAAAAAAAAACGGATGCAACCACCTTCAAACAAAAGGGCTGTCCGATCTGAATATGTCCGGGTAGCTCTTGCCGTTCATGTGCTCGGTGTGGCTTTCGATGCTGTAGCAGCGGTGGACCTCGGTGAGCGACGACGCCACGTAGGAGGCCGAGCGGAAGAAGTCGGCGTTGGCGAACGTGCCCGCGAGCTGCATCCGCTGCTGGTTCCAGTGTCTCCGCAGAACGCTCTGCACCTGCGACGCAAAACAAAGACACACAAAAAAAAGATGTGAGAAGGGTGGCAACGTGGCCCGGAGGTCAAAAAGGTCACGCGGATGTCGTGGCTCATTTCCAGTGGATTTTTATCAAATAAAACGTTTGCAAATCCACAATCTAATCTTGAAATGAACTGATTCCTCACCTCCCCGTTGAAGAAACAGAATATTGTAGAAACCAAGAGACCCTGTGTGTGGGAAAAAAAAACATGTGTCTTGAGAAAATACACAAGAGGGGAAAATCGTTTAAGCTCAGACAGCTGCAGAAGTCCGCAGTATCTCATGTTCATGCTCCTATCCTGAAAATATTTGTAATATTAAACCAGCATTGCATCATTACTGAGGATGTTTCCACATGGATCAAGTCTGTATACAAATAAGAATTCAGAGACACTCCTCGTGCATGTGCACTGACCTGGTAATGCATGAGGATGTCTGTGATGTACAGGTGGATCTCGGAGGCCCAGTGCTTGTGGGGCTTGTAGGGGTACAGGACAAACTGGATGCCCAGCAGGGGGATGAGGATGAGGGTGGCTCTCACGGCCCTCATGTAGAGGCTGGACTCGGCTTGGTGCGTCACCCTCAGCTTGGTGATGAGAACCCGAACGATGTTGAGCAGGAAGAAGAGGTTCACCTGAGAGGCCAGAGAGAAACTTTTAGTATTCCAGTAAAGCTAATAGATATTCTGTATGCGTGATGTGTAGGAGAGCTTAAAAGAAAGTGAAATTATTTCCATTGTTGGAATGTGTTAAGTCGATAATGTGTCCTGTGATAACCTATCTCACTTTCACAGCGACTGGACTGATGGTGAAAACAAAAGTGAGGCGAGAGGTTCAAATGGCAGCATACCAGACTCCACTGATTATCACTGAGGAAGTTAGTCTCCAGTCTTCGCTACGAGGTCGAAGGTCAAGTCTTTATTATTATTATGCACTCAACATGCAGCTGTAGTGTTTTGCACAAAGCTGCCTTTTTGTGTTGTAAATTATTGTCCAGTTTCCAGCTTTTTCGAGGAGCTTTCAACTGAACCTCAACGCTTTCTGCAGGGCCTGTATCTCAGTTCAGCACTTACCACCAGTGCAGCACAGATGGGGCCATGGATAATGTACAGTAAAGCCGTGTCTGAGCTGATCCAGCATCTGTGGGACAAATGGATCAAATCATCACTCCATCACACTTCATCCACAATGACATCTTCAGCAAAGACAGGGAAGACTCACTTGTCGTTGTAGTAGAAGTGGCGTGATATTGCGTGTATCATCGATGGTATAAGTGGAAAACCTGCAACATCACAATAGATATGACATTTGAGCTTTATGTTGGTGAAATGTGCATAATGAAAGCTGTGCATGGATCTGTACTCACCCCACCCCAGCAGGTAATACCATATGAGATGCTGTTTTTCTGCAAACACAGCCACAACGATGAGGGTGTGCAGGTAGATTCCCTCGCACAGCATCCAGAAGTAGTTACAGCTCATCAGATACATGTGGATGAACATGATGATCTTACAGCTCACCTGGAAGGAAGACGCAACCTGAGCACCTCTTTGAGTTGACATGTGTGTGGATTATCAGGCTGTGAGGAAGTGAAATCACTCACGGAATCATTGGCCATGGATCCCTGTTTTTTCAGCCACACCACGGTGATGACCGAGTTCAGCACGAATGAGAAGAAGAGGTTTTTATGGAGCGTTATACGCTGGCAGCTCAGACTCCTGAGAGCAGCAGAAGAGGAGAGACACATTAAAGACATGCCAGGATGATTATTTCAATGGAGGAACCCTTTGGTAAATGTGTGTCGCTATTTATATTGTCAACTAAGTAAGCAATCTGAATGTAAACAGGTGGTAGTAGCTTGAAAGACAGCTGGGCAACACTTACTTGAAATAGAAGAATATTCCTAATGATATCAGCAAAGACACCAGAGACAGCACTTGACCAATCATAACCAAGTAGAAGTGAGTCATCACCGTCTGCAACACAATTAATACAAGTTCATATCTTTCTCTGCAAACACACACACACACACACACACTGAAGCTGCTCTTGTCCATGCATCTGTCCCCACTCACCTTCCCGTGATGTGCAGGGTTGGCGTTGCAGTCGGTGAAGTTCGTCCATGTCCTGTTGCTCTCTGGGTGGCGTCCCCACTCCCCCGTCTCCGTGCAGACCTTGGTGGCGAGGGCTGTTGACATTTTTTTTTTGTTTTAGAATTAGCGTTGCAAAAGAAAAAACAACACACTGCAGATACAGGAGTTGGTACTCTGGAGGAACTCACCAGAAGGGTCAAAGTCCTCGTAGTAGTCTGGGCAGTTCTGGTTAGTGAGGCCTGGTTCAGCTGCATCCCAGCACAGCCATCCATCCCATGTCCTGTTACACATCGGCCCTGCGGACAACACAGGGTTCACTCAGTAACACAACACCGGGGCCTGATTGCTGGTAATGCCCCACAGGCCTTTTGCATGTTCTCCTCACCTATAGTCTTTGACGGGCGGCTCGACTCTTGTATGATGCGCTGGAAACATTCGTACTGGGCCGTGGCAATTTTGTCCCGTATGGACTGATGCTCACCCTGGTGGGTCTCATGAGTCTGTTGGCTTTCTTCGGGGTTTGCCACCACCACTAGCAGCTGGGATTGTAAGAGCAATTACAACAGAGCAAAGGTGACAGGTTTAGTCCTTGTTTCTCCATTAATTCTTCATCTCACAGGAGGTTGAGTAAAGTCCTCCTTGGCTTGCTTTCACACTTTTCATCAGTTTTGTAATACAGAAACCCAAACAACTAAAGAAATACATAATAAAATAAAAAAATAAATCACTTAATTCAACAGTTTCAGTCAATTTCTGTTACAAACTGCTTAAACTGCACATTGCATATGCAACTGTTACCTTACTGAAGGAGCACAACACCAGCAGAAACAGGACGTGGTTCAGTCTGTGTATCTGTGCTCTGATCTTCATGGTTAGTTTCTGGTTGAAAGGACAGGAAGAGGAACATCAATACTCTGTTTTCTGCACTAAGGGTAGGGTATCATAGATGTTATTTTTAATACCTAGCACAGTGATATTTTTACATGATCTGGAGGAACAGGTAAAAGTTTCAGCACTATCCCGAATAGTTTCCCCAAGAGGTCGATGAGAATAACGCTTCCTGCTGCTGACACGACCCGACACTTGCCGCGTTGACAGCAGCTGGATTCGACCTCTGCTTCACGTGCTCTGTACTGTCACACCCACACAACCTGTATTTTTGTTCTTTAGGGGATTTAAACTAGGGCTTAGCCAACCTTTATATACCTCAGCTTCTGGTTTGACTTGATTTGTTTATGTGTTATTTGATTACAGAGAAACAACAAGAGCGCAATGGTCAAATGTGATCTATAAGAGGTCAAGTTCTGTAACCTTTGCCCGCTTTAAAGTCATGCATACAACACAACAGATCTATGTCTCCAGTCCCATGTTTTTATTTTGTAATGGCAGGTCTCTCCTTTTGTACATTGGGGTTACAGACGTGACCTTCAGCTTCCTCTGCTCGCAGCTTCCTTCCTGCATGCTTATTATGCCTGTTTAAACCAAGGTGTAGCCAGAAGTTGTCAGTATGGCAAACAGAGTAATAGCATATGCTGCAAACACATTTACAACTCATTAAATGGTTTATATGATCTGATGTACCCACAGTGTGATGAGTCCATAGAGAAACAGCATGCTTTCCACTTAACTCTTATCACATTGTACTGTTTTATTATACAAAAGTATTATATAATCATGATATAAAAACCTAAGCTGGTCTCAATCCTGTTAAAGCAACATCATTTTCTCATCTAGAAATGAACCCAGTATCCTTCAAGTCCAAATCTTTCTAACTTTGCATGTTCAGCCACATTGCAGAGTGAACATGACACCTTCTTCCCTCTCATCTGGAAATACAAAGACTAAAATGATATTGTGACACAGAACAACAATCTTAATTCTGTTCCAGATCCCCTGCCTGTGAATTCAGGAAATCTGTGTCAGTTTATGAGATTATTATCTTCTTGAACACACCCAAAAAACACACATTATATCTCCCGAACGGCCCACACACACTTAATAACTCATAGTGAAGTTCCTCCCTCATTATGTGGGCGATCGATGACACAACATGAGGATTTATACACTTTTCCTGAGAAGTACCCTTTATGAGAAACACATTGGCCTGGGAAATCTTTCATTTACCATTTTATCTTAGCCATGTGAGCAGCTTTTTGTTGTTAGGTGTGACAGCACTGTGAGTGGGATGGACTTGTTCCATATTGGAAACATTCTTTAGCTTTTTAGTACATTGGAAAAAGGCAGGAAATTTAGGAAGTGTCGCTAACCCTTGATATATTAACACTAAATTCTCCTTACTTCAAAGCTGGAACACCCCGAGGCCTAGATATATCATGTTGTAATGTGAAAAAGATCCGATCAAGATATCAGTGCTGGTCAAGGTCTGAACGGGATCAGCGTTTAATGCCGTTTCAAAGAATCAATCAATCCCAGGATATTGCTTTTAAAATATAACTTTTAGATTGACTGGTTATTGTTTTGCCACCTGCCCACTTGAACTGTATATAACTGTGCAACACATTTGGATCTATGGTTATGTTTCTCTATCATTTTTCATGTGTGCATTGATTTGCCCTGACCTTATATGAAATCTCTATTTAATATGAGGCTACAAAATAAACCTGTGAGCACTTTTCAGCGCTGTAAAACTTAGTAATCGTGTACGGCCTCCTTGCTGAAAAACTGTAAGCATTAAAGAAACTTACCTTTGCAGTAGCAGAAAATGATTCAGTTATCAATTCAGTATTTGCTAGTGCTCAAAAGAATAATCCTCCAGCCTGAGAGTTTGCCCTTGCAGGAAAAGAAAAACCATGCAAAGGCGTCTTTGTGTCTTTGTGATGTGGAGTAGTCCTTCAGTGTGTGTGTTTCGCACCAGAGTCAGATGCAGCACTGAGATGTCCTCATAAAAACTGAAGGGGGCTGTGGATGACATCACATGCTTGTCTTTTGTGGAGCCACACAGAGGGACATCCCCACACAGGAGTGGACATCACAGAGCATAGCCATTACATTTAATTATCTATATCGTGTAGAGTAAATTATATAAGCCAACTTGTACTTAAAGACACTTCTGGGATCTCAGATCTAGAAAGTAACTTTCTGACCTTATTTGATTGGACAAAGTGACCTGTTGGTTTTCTGCTTCTTTAGATATATGTTGCCATTTGTATTTTTATATAGGCCTGACCTAACTGCAGATTTATGATGACTGCACAATTTAAAAATAATGTGATGCTTATTTATAACTTACATTTACTCAGTCTATTAGAAAAATAGTGTGACACATCATGAATCTTTGGAGCAAATCAAATGCACTCTAATCCTACTATTCATTAATTAAAAAAAAACAACAATGATATTAAAAGTGTGTGTCAGATGCAGAAAATGTATAACTGACATATTATTGAGAAGAAATCACCTTGTACTTGCAACCAAACAGGCTGAAGGTTCCGTCTTTCCATCCCTTAGCAACGGCGCCCTCTAGAGTTCGAATCCTCCATGGCAACACTCCGGTTACCATGACGCTATCGTTCCTAAGCGACATGGCAAAACAATTGCGGATGGTCTTCGGGATTTCACTTAAAGAGAGTTTGCTTTTTCAGGTGAGTACATCTGGACACATCCAGTCGATCAAACGGAAGTGGATACTGTGTGTTTCTATCAAACACCTGGTGCCCTCGCTGACTTATGGGAAGTAGCATTAACCGGAAGTTGTTGAAAGTTTTTGGTAAATAAACTAAATGGACAAACCTGCATCCGGTTCATGCTAAAAGGTGGAACATGAGAAAAATATTCATGCAGTGAAATATATAGTTGTGTTTTTGTGAATTGCTAAGAAATACTTTTATTTTGACTTGTATTGTGATGAAGAGAGCACCCTGTTGTACCCTCATTTGCATCATTGCATCCCCACATTCACTATATTATGCACTGATAGGATGTTCAGGAAAAGTGCCTGGAGGAACACAGTCAGTGATGCAGTCAGTGCGCACCAGGACCAAGCCCTCAACACCACTATATTCCTCCTGAAATCCTACGGCCCCACAGGATTTCTGCTCAAAGAAGACGGAGAGGCCAGAAACTTCAAGGTAAATCAGGATGCATATTGTTCAAAGGCCCCGGGATTATGTGTATCCATGCTGCAATATGTCCTGTTGTTCATATTTGCAGGTGTGCTTGGGTGACCCACATACGTGCACTTGCCCCGTGTTCGTCAAGGAGCAGGAGCCATGCAAACACATATGCTGGTATCAATAACACACGGAAAGCACTATTTTATTTTGTTGAGCAACAACATTAAAATGCATTTTCAACACAGGGTGATACTGAGGAAATTCAAACTACCCAGAGAGCATGAATGTAAGTTGTTTTTAACAACTAAAGCTGAAACAAATGCTTTGTATATGTATATGTATTTATAGTTCATAGGCAACTTGGAAAAAAAAGACACACTCTTGCACATATCCTGCTCTTGACATGTGATATTAAAAATAACTCTGATCTAGATTCATTTCAACATGGACTTGTGGAGAGACAGATCTCAGAGGTGCTCCATGGTTTACACCAAGCCAAAGCCAACCGGATGGAAAATGATTCCTCTGCTGCTTCTGGGTCCCCAAGCCAACCAGTCGCAGGCCAGGAGGCTGGAAGTGTCTGCCGGAAGATGATCCAAGCCCAGGATGTGTGTCCAATCTGTCAAGAGGAGCTGCTGGAGAAAAAACTGCCTGTGTCTTACTGCAGGTGTGTAGGCGGCTGTGGTCAAGCTGGGGTCGGGATTACAGACTGGTGTTACAACACAGTCGTGTTTCAGGATGTTGTAAGATGCTCAAGTCAACTTTTGTTGCACTGCTGGCCAGAACATGACCCCATACTCACAAATAACAGAATAGTCAATCCGACCATAGCATGTTCATCTGTTGACAAAGAGCATGTTCTGCGGAAACCACCAGCACAGATTGTAGGAAGTAATAAAATTAGATTCAATCCTCTGGACACTGTCAGAAGAGGGCATATCCTTCAAACAGAACAAAATCACGTGGAAAATCTTTATTTCCTGGATTTTATTGACAGAATTTCTGTGTCCTCACTTCTCCCAGGTTCGGTTGCGGCAATAATGTTCACATCTCTTGCATGAAAGTGTGGGCAGATCATCAGAGGCTCTCAGACAAGGAAGAGACGGTGAAGTGCCCTCTGTGCAGGGAGGACTTTGTCTCTTTGAAGTCGCTCCAGGAGCAGGTGAAAAATGCAGCAAAGCTCTTCACTGCTGCTGAAAGAGAGAGGCCAGACAGGCACCTGGGAGTTCTGTGTAGCAGTTGCCAAATCTCTCCTATCACTGGCAAATGTTTCAAGTAAGCTTATGCTGCTTATATTTGTATATATAAAGCAGTACATTGCAATGCAATGACCAGATCTAAAGGTCATTTTATATTTTTTGATGTTGAATAATTCAGTAAAATACCATTTCCCAGTGTTAATATATTCCCACATCCACTGCATCTTTCAGATGCATGGTCTGCAGTTACTGCTATTTGTGTGAGGACTGCAAAAAGAAAGGCTGCCATCCAAAGCATCAGTTTGCTTCACGGGCTGTAAGCTAAATGCATTCAGCTTTCAAACACATACCACATCAGACAGTCTCTCACAGTGTCAAGTGAAATGTTCAAGCATCTCAGAAAGACACCGAACACTTTGTGTTCTTCAAACAGAAAAGAAGAGATCAGTGGCGTCTCGTGGCAGAAGACCTGAGTGATGAACCAGAGGGAGCTGCCTCTCATCCAGCAAATGACACGTGAGTTGTTGAAGGTTTTCTTCAGAGTGATAATGAGATAAGAGAAGAGAAAGGCAGCCTGTTGCAGCAGGAAATCACAACCTCAGACAAAAAGAAATCTTGGTTAGAAAAATAACTGCGTCTCTTTACTATCAATATAATCCTATTTCTTGGATATTGCTACTCACTATTTCCATCCATCTGGATCCCCAGCAACTTCCTTGTGGTTGCCGACCGTATACCAGAAAGTGTGCTGGGGTGTCTGCCCTCTGTGAGGGTCAGGTCAGGGTCTCTGCTCTTGGACGAGGGGCAGCAGTGTCGGCTGTGTCTGCAGAGTTTCACCCTGGGTCAGCGTCTGCGCACTCTGCCCTGTAAACATAAGGTAAGACTGGTGACTGTGCATTATCTGATGAAAAGCTGAACACAAATCATAGAAAAATTACAATGTGGTTGTTTTTATCATCAGTTCAACATCTTTACATTAGCAATGTAAACAATGCAATACAGCTGACCTCCCACTGTGTCTCTTCCTTTCGTCCTCACATGCCTACACACACTTCAGTTCCATATGGACTGTGTGGATGAGATCCTGCGGAAGCTGAACTCCTGCCCTTTGGATGGATATGTCATTTATAATCCCTTGACTTGGAGAACAAGTGAAAGGAAGAGCTCCCATAAGTTGGCCTCTTGCCTTTCCAGTGACCTTGCCAAACCAGGTCGTAGCTTGAAGGACCTGTTTGTCCCAGGAGTGGCACTGCAGGACAGGAAGCCGAAAACTGCCCCTTCACACGGTTCTCTTCACTTAGAAGTGCTGACAGCCTCTTCAGATATTTTAAACATCCCGCAAAAGCTAACAAGTGACCCGCTTCTTGGCCTGTGTTTTACCATGACTGATGCTGTAACAAAGGGAGGAAAGGGAGTGTTGCAGAAAAAGCAAAGTTTAGGGAGTAAATCTGAACCAGGTCACAGTCAAAGCACCTGTTTTTCAAAAGAGACTCTCATTAAACGCAGCCCTATCTCACCTGATATGTTTGTAACTGTGACCAAAATCAGAGAGCAGCAGCAGCAGCCACAGGCGAACCTTTCTGTAGGTTTGAGTAGACCAGAACGAAGTGGCACAGCTACCGTGGCCTGTCCTGCCAGGCCAACTCGAATGCATCTCAAAAAAAACCCCGCTCCAGTAACTAATCAAGACACAAACAAGAAACACTTCTCCAGAGCTAAGAATGACCAGAGTCTTCATGAACACACAGCATGTTAAGTTGAAATAAATCAATATATGAAGAACTGGTATCAAGTATGTTTATTAATTTAGTGCACAAAAAGGCAAGACTAATAACACTACCATTATTACAGAGGTAAACACAAGAGGTGCCCATTTTGGAAGAAACAAAAGCCTGTGAGGTTCAATGGCCGGACACAAGAGGAGCACACTATAGAACACATTAAAATCAATACAAATACATTCAGAGAGATCACTTCGAAACGGGAGTGGCAGTAGGTTTGATTCGCTTTCAAAAATAACCGGCACAAAGTGTTCACGAACTAACTCCTCATGTCGCCGTTGAAGCTGGGATACAGTGCGTTTTCAAGCTGATGAATAGCGGGAGAAAGTCTTTTCATTTGTTAGCATACTGAATGATTAAGTGCTGGACTCGTTGCTACATTGAAAAAACACAAAGCTCGGGCCTGAAGTAGAGTACACTCCCATGAAAAGACACTCACTCATCTGGCTTAACCTTTAAAAGAAGTCACATTGATAACACATCTCAAACAACAGTTGCGTAAAAACTTTTGTCATTCAACCATTCAGTGAAAAGCACCGATGGACCTCGCAGACCTTTGCTGATGGAAGAACAACACAAATCAAATGAAGTCACAGCTACATAACACATAAAATGTTGCTATCCTATATACATAGAAACAAAAACACACCATAGTACCATGACGGAAGACTAAATATGGCGAAATTGTTGCTGCAGAGTTTGCTTTTAGATCTTAATTTCTGACAAATATTGCTAGTGTGTTCATTGGTGAGTTTTTTTTCCTGCCAAACTTCATCACATAAAGGCAGTGATTCAGTTTTCTTTGTTGTAATCGTAATATTTACACACTGAAGATTTTACAAGTTTCTGGGAATGTTGCGTGCCAGTGTAACAAATGGGCACGTATTAAAGTGTGATGTGCTTTATTTGACTCAAGACAAAAGCTGCCATATCCGTTAATGGAGAACAGATATGAAAGGCAGGCATACACGTGACTTTGTTGTGTCTGAAACATGTGTCTGTATAAACAGCTGTTGAAAATGTGTTCAGCCCGAGCAAGACAACGTGTCTGCAGCCATGCCAGCAGCTCGGCGAGGCGGTTATTAGGCAGGAGTGGTGCTTTGAGCACAAGACTAAACACAAGTACAGCTGAGTCGTATGGGAATTCAATATTGTCGGGATTTTTTATAATGGCAGCACTAGATGAGATGACAAAACAATTCCTCCTGTGTGGGGCATGAGCAAAATCTGACAATCAATCAGTGTCATAGTTTCTGACACTGTCGTCTCTACAGCCACATGTTCATCACCACTGCTTTTTAACTTTCATTTGAAAAATAGGGTTAAAACTATCCTTCTGATCTGCTATTAAACATATAGACTTTTTCAGTGTCAGGCGGTAAGAGCAAACTGGAAGGCACCAGCTGTTTTCGTGTCATGTTGTCCAGAAAGTAGTTGTGAGGGATAATACTGTTCACAAGTGGCCAGTTATTAAACACTAAAGTGATGACAATGATGCGTACCTCGGGGCGCCGAGTGAGAGGTTTGCATCTTCATTTACAATTGATGAACCCGTTGCCTAGCAGCGCAATTAGATGCAATTTACATGTAACAGCATCCCTCCAAGCTATCAGCAATTCGTGTCTGTTTGTGGTACCAAGGATTTCTTCAGAAGTATTCTGATTGGCCAGGTCACACTAATGAATCTCATAAAACAAACATTGTCATGTTTTAGTGCCTGTGCCCATGAATGCGGGTGATAATTACATTATATTGTACTGTATTGTATCATTCTTGCAGTGAACAAGTCCTGGTGTATTATTGATGCAATAGTTCCTCTCAATTGGCAGCACAGCGCTTTCAGAGTCTCCGTTCAGTGAAATGATCCATCCAGTCATCAAGTAATCTAACAGCTACAATGACGTAATGTTAGCCCTAAAAGTAAAATGCAAAACATTTTCATACGCACAAGTAAAACATCCACTGTCATGCATTCTTAAACAGCTGGAGGGTCACGACCTTGAATATCAAGTGTGATCAACTGGCAGCTTGGCTTTACAATGTACATCGGTGGTTTACTCCAACATCCATCAGGGTCCAGGGAGTCAGTCACAGAGGGAAGGTTGAAGATGACCTGTTTGATGTCATGACTGTTTTTTTTTTTGTTTTTCTGAGAGAGAGCTGATTCTGACAGCGACATCACTGAGTCTTTTCATCAAGTGTCTTTCTAAGTGAAATGAGTCTGGATGATCAAAACGAGAGAACTGGGAAAGCTTCAGTGTCTTATTTAATTTACAGCAGGCATTCATGGTGAGGATAAGTGCACTACACATTGACCTGTATATGTGTCCATCCTGCAAACTCACCAGATTTTACTAAATGTAGACAATTACCGTGCCTTATGTGATCATACTCTATGACCACAGGCAGTAGGAAGGCACCCTCTTTTATACCAGTACCAGGGACTTATGGGAAAACGTGTTCACACGGACATTTTGCTGTGAAGGATCTCGCTGGTGATCTTCAGATTAGGGAGGGTGAGGAGAACATGGTGCACAAACTCGTCTAACAGCAGCTACATGATGCTTGAACGTGACATCCTGCTTTTTTTTTTTCTTTAGCTCTAGCTTATGCATTCTTTGGCAGAGTTGTACAATCACATAACTTAACAACAACAATGCCTGTGTGAGCACGAGTGGCACAAACTCATTTGGATCACTCAGCACTTCGGACACCATGTGATGAAGCTCCATATCAAATGACTGCTGGGTGTTTGAATGGAAATGAATATGTGACAATGAGCCATCCTCTAACTTCGCTTGGTCAGAGGTCTCCCCTCCCGGACGTGCTTGGCACTCCTCTTTTCCGTCTTCCCCTTCTCCCTCACCTTCCTCAGGCGCCGCGGGGCGGGGTACCTCTGGACTCACTGTCCTCCTGAGCGCTGGATGTATCCATCCCGTCTCGCTCCTCGGGGATATTGGGAATAGCCCCGCTGCTCCCGTCTAAAATGTTCCTCAGGGAGGGGTCCTCCGGCGTGCAGGTAGCAGTGGTCCCGCTCTCGCTGCTGCTCAGGTCCTGCTCCTCGCCGTACCGCCCCCCTCGGCTGTGGTGTGGCAAGGAGGAGGCCCTGATCGAAGGCCTGTCCCGCTCCGTCTCGCGGATGTTCTGCTGAGGCTCGTTCATGTCCACCCCGGAGTCCAGGCTGGTGTCGTTGCTGCTCGGCGGCCGGTGGCGGCTCTGGAGCTCAATGATGGAGTGGCGAACCTGCGCGGCCGGCTTCCCGTCTAATGAGACGAACCAGGCCCTGGGGTGAGATGATGAGGACTTGCCCCGGGTCAGCTCCAGTAATGTACGCTCTGAGATCCCTTGCAGCTCGCTGGGCACACCGTGCCCGCTGCTGAAAGCCTCCATACCAGCTGCCTCATTCAGAGTCCCAGGTACCGAGACGGAGGATTCGAGGAGGTTACTGTAGCGTCCCCACACTGCAGCGTTAGGGCCTTGGCCTTGGGGGGGAGTCTCCAGAGGCTGCGGCTCATCTTGGCTGCTCTGCTGTGGGCTGCCTCCACCCTGGGAGTGGTGGTGAGGGACTTTGGGTAGTGTCTGGGTGTAGCTGTCCTTACTCGCAGGCTCTGAGTGAGCATCATACTCGACCCCATTGCGGGGGAAAGTGGCAGACTTGCAGCCTGACAGCTGCTGCTCCTGAGCGCTGAAAAGCTCCGGGGCCTGAATAATGGCCACCGGCTGGTTATAGATATGAACCAGCTTATCTTGAAAGAAGTTGTCATTCATGTTGGCACGGTTTTGCTCCGACTTCTCCCGGAGCCGAGCCACCTCTTCACTGTTGATGTAGTGAGGTGGCGGCTGGGGGCCTTTCATGCGATCTGAGGCGATGTTCTCATACAGAGGAGCCACCGGGCGAGTCCCAGGATCCTCCACGTAGATGTTGTAGTTGGCTTTGTGTCTCGGCGTGGACGTGGGTTCACACTGGACGCTGCAGGAGGCCAGGCTGTTGTCGCCGGATCTGAACAGCAGACCTTCCTCCATGTGGGTGGAGGTAGTCTGGTCTTTTTTCACCACAGTCAGCTTGGAGAACCGCGCTCTCCTCCTCCTGGGCTCCCGGTAAGAACCTCTGCGTGTGGAAACAGAGCTGTATCAAGATGGGGCTGCAGTGTCACAAAATGACATGGGTGTAAACTAAACCTGAGGAGACTTCTTACCCGCAGTGACACAGCAGCAAGGAAAGAAACCCAATCACTATAGCCAGCGTCCCTCCCAGTATTCCAATGAGCAGATAGGTGTGGTATGATATGAAATCCATGGTGCTTCCATGTCCAAAATAATCTAAGTGGTTGAATTTTGAACAGACAAACATTTTTATTAATGCAAAGTTCTGCAAAACACTCAACAGCTGTATTCATAAGCAGTTATACCGTTTGAGGAGGGCAGTGGTGCAGCAATCCAGTATCCCAGATGGGAAGCAGTGTAGGTCCAGACCAGTCCCCCACCAACATTTTTCACTATTCCAAGTCCCTGGTTCTCCCAGGCACCTTCAGACAGGGAAAAATGACTCATTTAACATCACGGTAAAACAAATCAGATGAAATGAAATCGCCTCTCTGTGTTCTCTCCCCGCACCTGTCTTCAGGTTGAAGGCCCAGGCCGGCACGGTGTCAGAAGCCCGCAGGTGGGTGCTGTGTCCTAGTGGCAGGCTGATTTGAATGGGACCACGGACCTGGAGCTCCTCGTCGCCCGAATACAGCAGGACACTGACGGCCGCCACCGCCCTCAGCTCCACGCTTCTAAACCCTGGAGAAGAGGTAAAGCGTTTCCCCTTCTAATCACCAATCAAAAGCCCTAAACTGTCCAGACTGAGAGTAAACTCTTTGTTGAACACTTACCTGATTTGTTGCTGACGATGCCTGGAGTGCAGTTGGTGCAGTCTTTTGCTAAGTAGTGCTGTGGTACAGTCAGATACGCTGTCACTGAGGAGATGTTGCTCTTGTCAGAGATTGTGAGGAGGTTCTTGGGGAATTTAACCTTCGGCTGGGATGAACTGTCTGTGGAAACAACATGGAATAAGATGAGTAAGACATGAAATAGAATAATAAGACTTTTTTTTATATAAACTCAAGCTCAATTAATTCAAGATCTGGAAATGAAAATGAAAATAAGTAATGATGGATGCATTAGACACATAAGTAATGTAAACATACCAGGTAACTTCCTGGTGATGAGCACTGAGTCTTCAAACAGCCAGACGTTCCCCTGACTGTGAGGGAGCAGCAGCAAGGTGACAGCAGAGAAAACTGCAGGGACACAGACAAAGAGTCACACGTCAAACACAAAAAAACATCAATGATCAAATAATTTGCATGATTCATATTTCTCCCTGCTTCTTTACTCTTTAGACAGAGGCAGAGACAGACAGAGAGGAGAGAGGTCAGGCTTCTCAGTCACTTTCCTTTGCTCCTGATATTGACTTGTAGACCTGAATTACCACCAGCAGATGGCAACAACACTTCAAGCCTCCTTTTAGGGTTCAGCAGCACAAAAGGGAGGCGCCTTTGACAATGCAGAGCAAAGCAGGTCTCGACAGATGACTCCTCTTTTTTTTTTTTTTAATCCCATCTAACACCTGCTCCACCTCTGCTGCAACACACCACCTCCTGGATTTTATGTTTTCATTTTCAGGGTGATACAAAACAGTAGGAGGAAGTGGGGACACAGACAATAGAGTCAGCAGATCCAGGCCCCCTGTTTTTTTTTTTTTTTTTTTATTACCCCAACATGGGATTGGTGTGGCTAAAGAGCCCCCCACCCACCCCCTCTTTTGCATCTGATTCAGCGCAGGACAAAGACAGTGTGCTGAGGCAGGGATACGTTTCAGCGGAGCTCGAGTCAGACGCTTCAACACAACAGTACATATAATAACAATCAATGAAACGCCTGTTCAGTCACACTTGACTGCACACGCCAGTGACAAGTTGTATGTTGCTGCAGACAGTTCATTAATCTTTAATGACTATAAATAATGCATGTGAGAGTGGCAGTTAATATGGTAAATAAGTGCAGACAAATGGCTTTGGAGCATCATTATGTATAAATATGTATATATATAGAAGGTCAATCTACTGGTCTCTATTCAAGTCTCTGTTCAGGGGGAAATGAATGAGATTTACATTCATATTCAGTTATCAAAATAGTTGCTGACATGTGTTTAATGGTTGTTTTTTTTCACAGTGTTGTCACATATTGATGGAGGCTTGTCATCCAGTCCAGGGCAGGGTAAGGGACTCACTTGGTCTCTTGGCGGTGCTCCATGGCAGGGGGCTGGGGACATAGCCTTCCATTTTGCCCAGCAGTGTCAGACTGAGACCCGGGCTGTACACCACCCAGAGCAGAACCTCGCCTCTGGCCCCTGTTTGGTCAGAGCTCCGCAGAGTGTGGTTCACGTACACGTCCACCGAAGCCCCAGACAGCGGCTGACGGGTCACTGCATCCCTCACCAAGACTTTCAGGGTAAATCGGGGCTCTGGAGAGAGAGACATGGCAGAACAGCGTTTCAAAATCCAAGGAGGAGAACTATGTACATGTCTGAAACACGTGTCTGTGCGTGTGCGTTGCCTGCACGCCTCCGCCACATCCTCTCAGCAGCACTCGGTAACCTTTCTCTCACTATGAAAAAGTGATGAGGCAAGCACAGCTGAGTCGCTGGGAGAATGAAAAATACATCAAACCCAAGTGACAGCAGAGAGGAAGAACTTCACTGCCACATGTAGTTTATATGCAGCAGCGGGTTCTTTACCTCTGTTTTTTATTTTTGTATCATATTTTTTTCTGCTGGAGTTCTTATAGTGCATTCGGGTAAGCCCGTGTAAAATTACCATACAGGCTCATAAGCCCAATGTAAACACAGTGGTGAGGCCATCAGTGCACACTGACTTACCAGCTGTATCAGCAGAGCAGCACAGGATTACCAAGGTCCCCCATTAGTGCATCACCTGCTCAGGCCAAAAAGATAAAAACCCTAATCCCTCAACCCTCCATAGTATACATTATCCTATTAGTCTGTTGGCCAGACTGGCTGCAGATTATATCCAAATAGCTTATTAATATAAATATGAGACAAATATCTGAACAATGTGAGAATAAAGAGGAAGATTTATCATCTTTTTAAACTTCATCAGGGTTTAGTTAATATTTAAATATCATGTTTCACATCTTATTACAACCCAAAGGCCGACATGCTGGTTTCTGCTTCTTGCATACAAAGCAGATTCAGGCTCTTTGAAATGGGTCATATATTATTCAAGGGAAACACAGGAGCATCTAAAAGCAGGTTAATAAGAAATCACATTGCAGGAGTATTAAGACCTCATTGGGCTGAGTGTGACAACAACAAACATCAGTTTGCCAGACAGCACTGCTCCCTGATTCAGTCATGAGTCACACAGCTCCCTGTGTTGCAGCTCATCCCCATTCAGCCTAACAATAAGAGAGAACAGACGGTTTATCATCACCTGCTGTCAGAGCCGAGGGGCCGAGGAATCGCCCCGGGGCGGTCGGGTTTGCGGGGGACTGCTCTCCGATCGCGGCGATGACTCCATTGTCCCCGGGTGAGGAGGGCAGGCCGCCGCCCTCCGCTGCTCTCGCCGCCCCATCCAGGCAGGAAATCAAAAGCAACGACGGCAGAAAGAGCAGCAGCGGCGGCGGCAGGTGGCGATCAGCGGCGGGCATGGCGAGAGGGGGAGCAGGCTCAAAGACATAACGGACCGCGAGAAGCGAGCTCGGGATGGGGGAGAAGGAGATCCGGCAGTGTTTGTCCTTATCACGAAGGCCTCATCCCGACCACGGCTTCTTCAGATCTTAGTGCGGAGAGGGGGCAAAAACCACGTAGAGAAAGGATGCGCTGGTGCTGAGGCTGGGCGTGTGTGGCCGAAGATCGTCCCCAACGAAGCGATGCGTCACTCACTGAAAAAAAACACAACTGGTCCTCAGTGTAAATAAACTGATTAGCCAAACGAATGCTGTGCTGGATCACGATTTTGTAAACAAAACAAGTGATGAAAACTACCTGTGTGAAAAAAGTCACACGTGGTGCTGTTGTTAGTGCACCAGCAAAGAGCTTCAGAGTGAGACATCTCTGTTGTAGATCTTTGGTGAGACGGGTGATGCTGTTACATCATTGGGGTCTGCATGGGCCCCCTGTCGGTAAACTGAGATCCCTATTTTTATCTCCACTGCTCTGGCAAAATACGGGCACCACAGATTCAAGTGTTTTGTTGTGTTGTGATTATCTGTCAATGATTTCATATTGATTGGATATATTAGCATTAGATAAACAGTGATGAGTTTACTGTAGGCCTAATAGTGTAGCGTGTATAGCAGTAGAGTTGTCAGTCCATTGTTTTGGGGTCTCCATGAGGTCAGAGGTCATCGTGAGACAATGATCACTGCAGCTTTAATAACAAACACTCTAACTCTCAGCAATGTCTTCAGTGTTTCTGCAAATATGGTCATCAAAGAATCACATGATGTGCACAGGACTGTAATACACACTGATCACACTGATACATTTTCAGATGATCATTAAGAGTATTAGTTTTGTTGTAGTCTGTATCTCACTGTGTGTGTATGTTGGGTGCATGGTTATCTGTGTGTGTGTGTGTGTGTCCAGGTGGTCTGTTTACTCCTCCCCTGGACCAGGAATTGAGCAGGAAGTAAACACGAAGTGGCTGGAGGCTGCAGCTTCAACAGCGCCACCTGCCCATGAGGAGGACTGGGAGCTGATAAGCCAGGTGTGTGGATCAGGGCCAATACTGTAACATAAATAAAACAGGATAATATGTATGTGTTAGAATTTACATACATAAAAACGCGCACTCTTACATACCTATATATGCACTGCTAATATATACACATACAAACCTACATCCATGAACACACATGTATGTGTACTCTTACATAGACATATACAGTGGGCTATGTACAAACACACAGTGGGCCATATACAAACCTACATAACTACACACAAACAGATATACGCATACCTTTATATGGCTACACATGGCCCCCACCTGTGAAAAATGGTCTCAAATAACTCGACCCTGTTTGTACTCTGAACATGAAGACACAGCCAAAGCTATAAGTGTTGCACAACAAGAGCTCCCATTTTAACGAGTAAGACTGTCAACAACACGGGTGTGTGTTCATAATTGCCTTGTTGTTATTCAGTTATCGTTGGGGATCACAGACTAGCACATACCAAACACACCCAGAAACACATAAAGGATGCAATACACTGAGGGACAGACTTACATTTTTTTTTTTTTACACATTTTAATACAAAAAAAAACCAAACAACATTACAGTATGAACCCCTAAACATACACAGCCACAAAAATGTCTACATATAATCAATAACAAAGTTGATTCTGTTGCACAGCCCCAGTTCCTTAATGTGAACGCTAATTATGTAACATAATTATTTTGCCTCCATCACCACCAGCACCAGCACACCTCACTGAGCACATCGGTCTACATATGTACTTAAGTAACAAAACAAGAAGAAAAACAAATCATGGTTTAAGATCAAACTTTTCATTTTCATCATTTGCATCAGCAGCGTCTCTGGCGCCATCTGCTGGTGCTCTTTGTGAGGTCACCTCGAACACGTCCCACTTCTGGGGCAGGACCCCCTTGTTGAAGAGCAGCAAAGCCACGTATGAGGCTAACGGGATGGATACCAGGGCAGACAGCATGCAGGCTGTCCTGTAGGGAAAGCGCTGAGTGTAAACGCCATCCTTTAAAGTGCAACCTGGGAAACAAAGGACAACGGGGAGGCCCAAGAAGGGCTCGCCACTCAATACTCTCAACACCACGCCAACAAGGAAGCCTACGATTGCTCCGTAACCGTTGGAAACCTTGATGAAGAGGATGCAGATGAGCTGGGGGAGTAATATGGTGTAAGACAGGTCTGAGCCCAGCATCCAGTAGAGCAAAGCGCTGCCCTTCAAGTAGGTGATGGATGTTCCCACAAGCCCTCCAACCACTATGGAGAGTCGGATCACCCACTGTAGTTCTTTATCTGATGCCTGAGCAGAAGAGTGAATATTTACAACTGTAAAAATAACCGTCAGTGCATTAAAGCCACATCTACACCGCTGTTTGTTTGTACCTCACTCCTGATGGCCTGGTAGATGTTGGTGGTGAAGATGGTGGTCGCAGATAAAAGGTAAGAGTCAGTGGATGACATCACCGCAGCAGCAATAGCTCCGATGCCAATAGTGAAAATGTAGGTCGGGGTAAAATGCTGAAGGGTGATGGGCAACACCAACGCAGACACCCCCCGCTCATATGGAGAAGGAGAGCCATATGAGGTGGAGTTCCAGTCTGAGAAACACATGGGCCAAAAAAAAAAGACAAATCAAATCTTTTAACACTGTCCACACATTTGGCCACACAACTGATTGATCACCTGTCAAAGCTGCCACAGCTCCGATCAGTGTGGGTGGGATTCCAATGATGATGACGACTCCTGCTGCTATGAAGCAGATGATTCTGGCTGTGGACACGGAGCTGGACGACAGTGTCCTTTGATGGAAGTCCTGACCAGCCAGGGATCCCACTGACTGTGAAACAAGGCAATGGGAACCGGATGAAACTGCATTGTTTCTCATGTTCCCAGTGTACAATGGCAGCTTTAAGTCCTCTATAATTCCTAAAAATCAACACTGCATGTGATATTAGCATCATAGTTTTGTTTCTTTAACAGTGTATGTTTAGATGTGGATCAAAAGGCTTCAATTTAAACCAATACAGTGAACTGTTTGTCATCTTACCATCACCAGGAAGTTATCAATCCACTTCCCGACATCCTCAGGCTCGAGGCGGCCGAGCCAAGAGGGTTGGTGCGTGTGGTTGTATGCCGTCGCAGTGATGGCAGTATGAGCGTGGCTTGTCAGAACGAAGGGAACACACAGCCACTGCGCAGAGAGGAATCAGTCAAGATAAAGACAAATCTGAACTGCACCGCCTTCACGTTTCAACTCACCAAGCTCAAGAGCACCAGTGATATCTGGATGACGTCAGTGCATGCGACCGAATACAGCCCTCCGAGGACAGTGTAGGTGATGGCCACCGCAGCAGAGATCCACACACAGACACTGAAGGGCAGATCCAGAACTACACTCATGGAGGCTCCTGCAGCAGAGAAACAGACAACACAAAATACTGTGTAAAGAAAAAGTCTGAAGAATAAAAACAATGTGACTATGTGTCAGAGCACGTGTACCTAAGGAAATCATTAATGGGGGGATCCAGACGATTTCTGCCATGACAGGAACAATGGCGAGAGCGGCAGTCAGTCTTTTTCCATACCTCCTCTGAAAGGGGTCCATCATACTGATGTAGTTGTTCTCCCTCATCGGTTTTGCGAAAAACAGTCCACCTTTGATGACAGAGAAAAAGGGGGGGGGATTAAAGATGTGACCCCATTTCCTGCAACTTTGAGGGGAAAAAGGGAAAACCAAATAGTGTCATTAATATAGTAGATATCATTCACATTGGTCACTTTATATCACTCTCACAATTGTCAAAAAAGCACAAAGCCGAGCCATGCATGTGCACACTTCTCATTTCTTCCTGCTTACAGTGTGAAAACGGTGTGTAGTGTCCCCCACCTGAACCTGTGTCTGATACTGATCAAAACAGCAATCACATTTCACTCTTGCACTTACCCACGACGAAGGAAAAGGATATTTGTATAGGAATAAGAGCCCAGATAAATCCTTGAGTGGGGTCATAGACTGACTCTGCGATACCAATGATGAAGGCACCTCCAACGTACGTGGCTGCAGCAGGAAAAACACACATCCATACAGAATTAAAGCCATTTCAGACGAATAGGATATTTAAAATATGGTAATACATTTGAAATAGACAAACCAGAGATGACCTGTCATTGTGAAGACTCCCACCAACAGGGTGACGTTCCGGTTTCCCAACAAAGAGGCTTCAATTCTTCCACTTTGTGCATTTCTCTCCATCTTCTTGGATTTGACAGACGCCCAGATTCCAGTTCCTATCACGAGCAGGTAGAACATCAGCATCATTATCAGCCCTGGTACATTTACAGCCATCGCGGCTGATTAATTGTCGCAGTTTTACAACGCAGAAATGAACTGGACAGCTTGAGAGCTCCGCAGCAGCTTGGCTGGAAGATGAAAACAGCTAACATGCTGAGAGTCCTTCATGCAAAAACAAACAGGATAAATGATGATTGACATGTTTGAGGGTTGGGCACGATAAGACAGTTAAGGGAGGTGCTCTTTTTATACTTGATGATGCTTCAGTTGACAGCATCCCATAATAAATCACACAGCTTTTTGAACTTGGCCGAAAACATCTCACGTTTTTCCACTCGAAGCGAGCGGAGGAAGGAGAGAAGAAGAAACTCGCGATGCAGCTTACAACTGATACGCAATTTATTTGATTATTATCACACACGTCCGTTTTTCTACAACATCAGGTTTCCTTCAATGTCAGTGCATTTCATAGGTCAGCGAGACAACCAGTAGAATTCAAAACCAAGAAAACGTCAAAACCTGGAATAAAAAGTGCTTCGTCCTCTTCTTACATTAAGCACTGGTTCTTAAAAGAAAGAAAGAAAGAAAGAAAGAAAGAAAGAAAGAAAAAAAAAACACACGCACACACAAATAATACATCTGCCATTTTGCATCTGTCAGGTTACAGTAAGTCCATGATGAAAATGATGTTTCCTTCTGCTGGAAGACACACACAGAAAGAGTTTGCATAAGGCACCGAGACTTGGAGGGGGGGCTTATCAAATGGCAGGTGGATTTCCTCTTTCTGTAGAGAATTAGAAACTGTTCTTACTCCATAATGGGACACTTTGAGAGTGTGAGGGTGGAATTTAGATTTAGCAGGAAGGGGGGGGGAGTATTACATGTACATCACAGTAGAGTAGATTGGAATTACCTCCAAAAGAAAAGAACACAAACACTGATGTTAACGTCTCTATACAAAAAGTGGCTCTAAAAATAAGAGCAATTAAAGCACAAGATACGGGGAGAGGGGTGTACGATGCATGACAAAACAAGCGGATTTGGTTAAAAGCTTCAGAACAGACATTTGGAGAGTGGAGTTCTGCAGACACTTCCTGCGATGACTGTGAACAGAGACACTTTGCTACCATGCACGTGGGAGCTCCTGCTACTCTGCTGAACTAAAAAAAAAAAACCACACAGAAAGACATAAATGCCGGGGGGTGAGGGTAATCTAGAGGCTCTTTCACACATGAATCAGTTGTTTTGATTGCTAAAAATTTGGTTAGGAGCCAGGTGGGCTACGGCATGCCATTCCCGCTGTGTGGCTTCATTTAATATATCAAATTTAAAAAGCATCAAACGAAGTAAACAAATAGTCATTTCTACAGAAGTGGCAAATCAATATGCACTTTATATCTAAATGCACACAATCATCTGATATTAAACCTCAAGCACTACTCTGGATCAGTGGATGTGTTGCATTCCACCCATATATTTGAACCATATTTAATATTTACAAGTAGTATGGCTTATAACACATGTGCAGACATTTTTAAGTATTCTCCTATGAGGTCATATCTCTATGGTTACTGTATTGTCCCTCATTCATATTCCAACACCACAGAAGCCAGATGTTTTGGATAATTATGTTCATAAATACTCTGATTTTTTTTTTAGAACTAAATTAGCTTGTGTTATTAAACCTTTTTTTTTTTTTTTTTTTTTTTTTTTTTACATGATATGCTTCTAGTGATGTCATCAGTTATGTTAACGTGGCCTTTGAGACTTCAAATTCACAAAGAACTGTTTCAGGCTCTTGTCTTTTTGGGGGGTAACTGACAGGCAGAGTGATCGCCATCTTTGCACGTCTTTTGTAAGCGTGTTAGCTTGTGTTGCTGCACAGCTGTTAATGTTGACATTTTGGGAATCAATCGGTCTTGGGTAACGAGAGCAGCCAGACGGTTAGCTCGTCTCAGATCAGAAGATTGTGTGCATGTAGACGTTCTGTACTGCAAACTGTTCTTGGGTTTAGTATTTACTTTCCGTTGAAAATACACAGGATTCAATTTACAGCAGTTTCATTGCACTCGTTTTTCTTTGTGTTGTTATTGTTATAGGAAGAGACTTGTCAAAAGTCACTTACACCATAGTGTGATTCCACATCTTTAAAAAAAGAAGAAAAGAACCATATCCAGGTTGATCAGCAGAACCCAAACTTAGAGTATCATTCATCAGACTATCTTAAGGCTGTGTAAATAAGAGTACCAGTACCTGTACAAGAATATGTTTTCATTGACATTGGATTGTAAAAAAAAACTGATCAGCAGTACAAACGCTTGTACTTCGAGGCTTCGTGAAATTCGTGAGTGACTTGTGAGAACACCCTCAGCCATGCTGTCTCTCTTCCCATGTTGCAATTGTCTCGACATCGGTGAGAATCACTCTCTCGTCTGATAGCCGGCATGTCTGTGCATGCAGTGGAAACCGCCAAGCTGACAAGCCGCCAACCGCCAAGAACGAACTAGGACTTGCATACAGCGTTCTTCCAGAGTGGTTTGTGATACACCCAGCCTTCGCCCTGGGAAAGGAGAAAAACACACAAACAAATATGTTATCTTTTTTTCAAAGTGTAATGCTTATGTAATGTAATGTAAAGCTTCTATTGGGTCCAAAGTAATCAAAAGATCCCACTCTGATGATCCCAACCTCTACATTTAAACGACCCAGATTCATGGGATGCTGACAATAGCTTTGTGTAGGGTCAGAACCTCCAGCCAGGGACAGAAATTATGCTCAAGGTGATTTAAAATTCATTTAGAGTCAGCAGAGGACAGATAACCTCTAACAGACTACACCGTAACCTAACCCTGGACTTTGAAGTCTCTCCTCTGTGAAATCGTTGCTCTGTTGGCAAATCGTGACAACGCTCAAGTAGCACCGAGTCTGTAAATGCGTTGTGGTTATCTTACTCACCTCCCTCTCGAAGTATCTGGTCCTCCAGGGGGTTTCTGTCTCGGCGCGGTGCCGCTCCTCCGTCCGCTGCCTCTCCTCAAGAATCCTCTTGTGCTCTGTGGCTTTGTCGATGTCTTTCTGCCGCAACGACTCCGTCACGTGCTGCCACAGACGCCTGAAATAAATCAGACACAGATTTACCTGTCAAGCTTTCTGTGATTTAACTGGCATGAATGAAACTGGAAGTGCTCCGGCTTTTCACAGGATAGGACAAAAATAAGACAGGAAATAAAATCCAGTGTAGAGGTTCTCATCCTCTGACCTGGATTCGGTTGGTCCCTGCTTCTCAATCGGCCGGACCTGCTTCCTCGTCACTGGGAGCTTGGTGACATCCACCACCCTTGTCTCTCCACTGGTGTAGCTGAACTCCAAGACGCCGTTCCACTCGCCCTGCACGCGACACACCACTGCGTTGGTAGCGTTGTGCTTCACCTCCGCCGTTACTCTACATTTGGAACAGAAAATTTGAATGGGTGAAGGACGTAATGTCATCACAGCCCCTCAAGCAGCTCATACTTGGACCACAGGCGTGGGAGGACTCACTTGTGTAGTTTTCCGCCATAGAATGGTTTTGTCTGGAAAGTGATGACCGCTGAGTAGCCTGACTTGGCACAGCCGATGTTGACTTTGCCGCCAAGCTCCACCCAGGGAACGGTGAGGATGGAGCGGGCGTACGCACACGGCAGCGTGAAGGTGTACTCTTCGTCATGCTCCAGCAAAGACAGACAACCTGGAAGAAGAGCAAAGACAGAAAAATCAGGCGTTAAACAAACCACATTTACCAAAAATATTCCCCTTGTATCAGCATATACAGAACAAAAATGACATCATCTCACCTTCACCTATCATGGACACTCCAATAGACATCCCCATGAACTTGCTCTTGGTCCACACGTGTGTGTTCACACACATCCGCCTCTCCTGGCATTCAGCGTAGAACCCAGACACAGGTGGGTGATGGGACACCTGCTCTGCCACAAAGCGCACTTGGTAGGGCTCCTGGGAGGCGACGGCCGGGTCCGCGCTGCCCTGCGAGGGCTCCTTGGAGGCCTCCGGTTTCCTGGGTACCTTCCAGGAGCAGTGGAAGGTCTCGCCGATGATGGGGTTGTAGGGCTTCTTGGCGATGGCGCCCTTGCGGCCTTCGTGGAAGGAGGTGAGGTAGTACTCCACAAACCGGACCATGCGGTCCTCTGGGCTGCTGCCGTCGGTGATGGCCACAAAGAGGTCGGGGTGTGACATGAAGTCGGCGTACATCTCCAGAAGAGAGCGTTTCTCAAGGATGAAGGTGGGGAGGACAACCTGGGGGGAAATCAAAATATATAAAATTTATTCTTATTGGAAGGTGCACCATCTGCAAGACTTTTCTCTCCAGTTTGTCCATTAACGCATAATCTACCATCATTAAATCAAAGCACAGACTATGCAACATACACCTAACATGACCTTGGGGTCACACTGTCTCCTCGATCTCTGAGATCTGAGGTAAGACAGATCAATTCGATAAATCAGAAACCCAAGAGGAGGATATCCAAATACTAAAACAAACTGACACTGGAAGATAGAATGTCTCTCTGGGACGCGATTCTTGGTGTTACGTGTGTGGCCAGGGTGAGTAATTACACAGCAAGAAGTGCTCAGAGAATAAACTATCCTGGTTACCTCCATCACTTTTGGCAAAATAGAAACAAAATGCTAATGTGGATGACTTCACTTTCATACCTCAGGGTGATAAACATATAAAGAGTAAACTCTAAGATCACTGGTCCAACCGAATTTCCTTGTGTGTGGCTTGTTGTGCTGCCTGGCAGTGCCTGGAACATGACCTACCCGTGTGAGGTCCATGCCGAGCTTCAGCTGGGACAGCAAGTGTAGGATGACGCTGCGCTCCTCCTCCACGGCACCCAGGTCCTCCTCCTTGTCCGTGAAGGAGTCCTCGTCCTCATCTTCTGCGTCTATGTCTTCCTGCTCCTGTGAGAGGGAAGGGAGGGGAGTGAGACTTATTCAGCAACTGGCTAAAGTGTCTTCACAGGAGTTTAAAGTAAGGGATTGCGCTGTAGGAGCCTGAATAACTAAAATAAAAACTAAAATACAACTGTTTCTGGTTGCATTCAATAAATTCATGATGTCATAGCAACATCCTAACAAGCAACAGGTTGGTAATGTTGTTTCTGATGTGCTCCCTGGGGAAGAGAGGGTATCATTTCCTTGGCCTTACCCCAGAGAAGCTGCAGGACTCGGGACTACTGAGCTCCAGCCTCCCCCCCATGGGGCCCTCCCCCGCCGTGAAGCTGCCCAGGGAGCTGCTGCCGTTCTTCAGGATGTCGGGAAGCTTGGGCTCCAGCCACTCGATGGTGGGTCCTGCCGTGGATGGGGAGGGCACAGAGGCAGGTTCAGAGGTACTCATGGTACTACCCTCCCCTCCCGCCGACGATCGCAGCTGCACACGCACCCACACACACACACACACACTCGTAGTTCTTCTCTCAGCCTACCATTCGCCACACAACATCCCAACAACTGCCTGGCTGCCGGCTGGACAGATGGCTGTTCCTCAGACAGCTGCCCGAGACCAAAAGACTGTAACCCAACCCCTCCGACAAGCCCGGTATCAGGATACTTTGGCCCCGCCGACAGGAAGCATCCTCATCTTCTGATTGGCTAAAGCAGCTCAGTATGGCCTGGGCATTTTTTTATGTATGTTCAGAGGTGGGCAGATCTCATTCAAATTCACCTTGTGCGTCGTTGGACAACTTAATCTGATTGGCTGCTGCGATGAGTCTGGCCTAATGAAATATACATTGAGTAATGAGATCTGCTGTGAAAAGTGGGACATTACCTGGACATTTTCCCATTTTCAAACCAACCTGAATACAGACGGTCGAGAAACCAGCGAGTCAGACGCTTCACTTTGACTTTTCTCAAATTATACTGCGTGTTGTTCAATGTGAAGCGGTATGAACCTGTCCTCGGCGTTGCTGATGGATATTTTAACCATCTGAGATCTGATTACCTTCAAGACAGGTGGTAAGAATAGGTACAGCTCCTCATCAATAATGCAAAATAATTCCACTGTCCAGCCAACACGAACTGTCCGTCTCGTCGTACGTCCTGCATGTGGAGCAGCTTATTTCGAGGACAAAGACACTTAATCTGCGGCCTCTAATTGCAGAAATACTCTCTTTCTGAGAAAACTGGTCAGGCATACAAGCACCTTGTCGCTAGGGTAACCAGCCAAAGAGCAAACAAATGAAGATGAGGCAACAGCCACCATATCCACACAGGCACAGCTCTCAACTGACCTCCCAGGGAGCCTCTCTGCCGGGCCACCTGCTGCAGATGAAGGATGTGCAGACACTCGTTGAGGCAGTTCATGGTAGCCATGGAGGTGGCCTTGAGCATCAACAGATCCTGGTCTAGGGGGGAGAGGCCGGGGGCTGCGGGCAAGCCCTCAATACTCTGGATCAGGTCTCTGTGTTGGCCCTGGGCTTGACTCATCATCTGAAAGGGACAACATCCATATTTTGAAGCAATTGCATTAAGAACGCATCAGTCGAGGCAGCATAAAAGGAGAGAACAAATCACTGGTTCTAACATGTTCTGATTAATGGTTTTTATAACAACAACATACACAGAGAACCAGACATATGAGTGATCCCAACTGTGCTGCTGTGGTTCACTGATGGAAAGAGAAAGACAACAGCGCCCTCTGGTGGAGAATCTGCAACACAGGTCTGCACTAAGTCCTAAATACTTTACCTTAACAACCTAATGTCTTGTAGGAACATACTGTAGCTTGTACATCTAAGAAGCTCTTTATGAGATCAAAATTTGATTACAGGGACTTTGCATTGCACTTGAGTTTAAAGATTAATGAAACACTGTGTAGAGAGTAGAGTGCCAGACTCATTTTTCCTGTCTGTCTTGCTCCTCTGCACAGGCTTTGATGACTCATTATAATATCCGTGGCTATTTTTATATAATATTTGTAGAATTTATATGGTATTAGGGACAGGACATTGCAGAAATTGGAAGATGCTGTTAGAGCTTTGGTTGCGTAACACATCAAACATCCCAGTGACAGAATCTCATCAAAATCCAGCTGCATTTTTTCCCCCCAGATCTCAGCCTAGCATGCTAACAGTGTATCTCTGGCTTGCAGTACCTCTCTGGCGTCCATGAGGTGGTCTGGCAGCAAGGATCTCTTGCTGGAGTAGAGCGATGAGCCCTTGTGGACCTGCGACCAGCCAAATAACGCGGTGGGGTTTTGGCTGGGCCGGCGCAGGGACATCGGCGAGCTGCCGCTGCCTTGAGATGCCATCGAGTAGCTCCGAGACTTGGGCGGGGGATTACTCTGCAAAATTGGGAACAACATTTTAAATAATGTAGTTAGACTATGGCTTAGCTCAGTCTTCAAAAAGGTATAAATTGCAGTCAGTTAGATATAACTGTATACACTTCCTGTAAACAAGATCTTTTCATTTGTTGACTATTCCAAACCACTGTCACAAGGAGAACCTTGGGAAGTTCTCATGTATCTCAAGCCTATTAAAAGACAATGTGGGCAGCGTATTAGTGTGTAGATCAATATCTAAATCAATACTAGTGATTACTGTGCTTACACACAGGGTAAAACCTGATCCATTTTTACATAAACATTAATATTTCACAGCTGTGCAGATTTGTGCACCACCACTGGCTTTGTTCGACTGCGTCTTTGGCATATGAGGAAGGAAAGCAGGAAACTGAAAACTTTCCAACTCACATCCGCTCAGTGAGTCACATGTTTTATTCGGATCATCACGTATTATTTATATACGACAGCATAACGGCGCTAAAGCACAGTGGACCTTCTGTGTACATGACTGATCCTTGTAAACATCAAGTGTTTGTGAGCCTTACCTTCCCCATGGCCTCCGTGTGGTGTTGTGTGCAGATCTGCAGTCTGCTCACCCAGTGCTGCCTCTCTTTGGCATCAGTGGCTGCGAGACACATACATAAAAGAAAAACAAGAGAGCAAAACCACGTTACACTCACTCTAAGGTAATCTTACTCAGGTCCTGTGTGCTTCTGCCTCACCGGCAGCAGATAATGGAAAACATTCTGATCAATACTGTATGAACCTGATGGATGGTGATGAGAGCCAGCTCGGACTTACAAATGGAGATTCCAGGCAACAATTAGGTGAAAATGAAAGCTCAAAGACAAATATCCTGACACATAAATGTCGGTCATGTGTGTACTTTGTACAGGTACCCACCCCTGAGCTTGTACTGCTCCCCGCTGATGGCGTTGACAGTGAAGGTATGAGAGTCCTCGTCGCTTGGGGAGATGACAGCCCCGGCCAGGGGCAGCATGCCACGGGGCTTCTGGGGCCGTGACTGCTCATTGACAAAGTACTCCAACAAGCCCGCCTCATTGTTTAAGACAAAGAACCTGAAAACAACAGCCACCACAACAATGTCTGTCCACTGTGTAAACCACCATGTCATTACTTGAAGTGGATTAGTCTGGATCACAATAATGAACTTGGCTGAAAGTGGCAGGTGAACTCTGATAAGAGTCTTACACGTACATACATTTAAGATTTAATAACATCATATCACATGCATGCTTCAGACCTCACCTGTACTGCCACCCTGTCACCAGGTTGGTGTATTTCATCAAGTAGCCATCAATATTTTCCATGTGATCACTGACATGAGACATAAAGAGACAAAGAGCACTTGTGAAATATCTGGGCTACACACCCATACACACTCACACACGGGTGAATACACAAATCAATCACAGTGTTTTGTCTAGTGACAGATCTGCACAAAAGGGATCATGATGCAATTGTTAGCCTTTCTGATGACAGTTAACTCAATAATCAAAATAATACTAAATCAAATAAATATATAATGATCGAGCACTTGTAAAGTTAGAAAGTCTGTACAGGTCATATTGACACTGCTTGTGACTCACTGTAACAGAACCAAACACGCCTTAATTGTGCAAGCTAGCCTACATGTTTTAATGTTAGCAGGACAGACAGCCACCCACCTATACTGCCAGCTCTTGGCACTTGCTCTCCCCGAGCTTGGGGTCCTGTTCTGGGGAAATACATCCAGCTTTCCTTCACTTTCCGTGATTCTTAGAGCCGTGGTTTCCGCTTGCATAGTCACTAGCAACGCAACCCCCTTCAGACGCTAACTCAGGCTTGGTAGCGTTAGGCTAACCAGGGAAGCTAGCTAAGCTAAGTCACCACAGATCTGATTCAAGCGTTACGAGCCTTCTTTATGATACTGAGCGAAAGTGTCGGTTCATCGCTCAACGAAATGCCGCACACACCCTTCAGACCCCGGACTGTTGCTCTGGCTATGTTAATACGGGTTGATAAAACATGGTACACACTGCTGATACAGGGAGTAGCTCGTTAGCCTGCTCCTGCTAGCTCGCCTGATATTTACTGCTCTGGCAGGAAAACAGTCATGTGACTCGATCACAAGGGCAGGCTTCCATGCTCGATTAATATTAATTATTATTATTAATAGAAAAAATGCACACATAAATCTACCGAAAAAATCCAAAGCAAATAAACTGATGAAAATTAAAAATTGAAATACAAAAAGGGAGGACGAAATATTTTTCAATTACATTAAAAAAAAAACTGTGTTTTCTTTAAATCGTTTTCTTACACTAAACCTTTCTCATACTGTTGAATTTTGATTAATAAATATACAAAGAACTTACATCCATATCCAAATCCATAAACTGTATTTTATGGGCAACATGCAATATATAGTAAATCCATCAATATGGGAGCAAACAAAGATCACATTAATATTTCTACAAAACTTGACTTACATTTAAATATTTCACTATTTCAAATATTCAGTATTATCTGTTTGTTAACGTATATGTAATTAGTGTGACAGTGAGGCGTCCTTATGAGCATTATTTTGAAAAACCTTGACAGGAAGTGTCCTCAAGTACTCTGTCCGGCTTGGCGCTGGTGGTTTAAGATAAAACGCATAGGGTTTCCGATATTTCCGGTCAATAATTAATAATAAATGATTACTTTAAACGTTAATGAATTATACATGATGTTTTCCTTTCCCATTTGTGCACTCACAGCATCCACCCATCTGCAAGGACGACAATTATATGCGTTAAAAAACACCAAGGAATGGAAAATTAAGTATTATAAATGTATGCAACGTTTCCAATCGTTACTGGTTTAATGTGATTTCCTCTTTTCCCACGGTAAGAGGTGTATCCGTGGTGACGGAGGGGAGGAGTAAACCGAGGAGAAATTTACAGGGCGTATGAGGAAGTTACTAAAGACGGAGGAAAAACAGAACAACAGGAGCCTCAGTGCTGTCGAGCCGAAGGACTAACCACTGTCAAAATGCCTGGAAAGAAAGTCTGCATCGTTGGATCTGGAAACTGGTACGGTATCTCACCATCTGTATCTTAGATGCATCTTTCAACAACAAGATCGTGTTTGTTAAATCTTGAATTTACACAATCGACGCTGAACTGAACGCAGGCAGGATCTTTCACTTCAGATTTAGACTCAAACCGGCAACATGTCATTCTTGCAATATCCTCATCTCTAAAATGGGAAACTAAAACGTTCAGCTGTTGCATTGACAGCAAAACTTCCTCTGGCTCCTCTCTCTGAGTCTGGTGCATATACCTCCACATCTGGGTTGTTTCCAGCTGTTTCCCTCCACTGCTGGAGACACAAAAAGTCTTCACCTGAATAACTTTGCTTTGTTGTTAAAGCCCACCTTTGGACAGCAGCATGCACTATAGCAACCTGCAAGCTGCAGCATGAAAGAGCTATACTGAGGCATGTTCACATTGTTGCTTGATGGAAATCTTTCTCTGCCAACCACCAATGTTTTTATTATATTTACAATGTGAATCTGTCTTTTCCCTCTATAATAACAATCTCTTTCATTTTTTAAAAATATAAATAGCAAACCAGTGAGTCTTAGTTTCCCATGTTTCTGGAGCTGGTGTTGTTTGAATGTAACACTGTCTCTTTTTCCTCTCTCCAGGGGCTCCTCCATCGCCAAAATCATCGGGCACAATGTGAAAGGGTCCAACCGCTTCGACCCCATGGTCAACATGTGGGTGTATGAGGAAATGATCGACGGGAGGAAGCTCTCAGAGATCATCAATACGGAGCACGAAAACGTCAAGTATCTACCAGGTCACAAGCTGCCCAGGAATGTGGTAAGTGCAAAAGTGTACAGAGGTTTTCAACAGCAGCATTATCTTTTAATCACCCAGCCCGTCTCATGTGTCCACAGGACAGGTTATGCAATTCACTGCAATCTGGAAACATGCTTTGATTGTACAGTAAGACGGTTACACTGATAAGATAACTTAACTTTGACCCATATGTTGTGTGTCATCTACTGGGTTTAATTATATGTAACCATCTAATGCCACTAAACACTGGGTAGTTAAACAGACAAATTGCTTTATTACTCACTGTTGTCAAACATAATCAGAAAATCTTGAGAAGAAAGAGCTGGTGCTTCTTTCTAGAGCCACCCTTTCACCATTTTTAAAGATGTCATCTTAACCTTTCTAGTTCCTTTGTTAATGTCTGTTATCTGCTCTACAATATTGATAATAATTGCAATGAAAAGGCAAAATCTTTGCTTAAAACAAAGAGAAATCAGTGCTGGACGCTGCAGACGTTGGTGTTTTGTCTGGACTCAGCTCTCCTGTTTTGTTGTCTGACTAGATCGCTGTCCCAGAGATCACAGAGGCCGTCAAAGGAGCAAAGGTCCTCGTGTTTGTGATCCCGCACCAGTTCATCGGCAAACTCTGTGATCAGATCAAGCCTCACATCACAGAAGGAACCATCGGTATATCGCTCATCAAAGTAAGAGCCTGCCATTGTTCTTCGCATTGGCAAAAAGAGGAAACTGTCGCCTCGCCTGACTTCACTTCATATTTCTCTGTGGTCTCAGCATCACGGGATTTCGCTGTTGTGAAATGCACCGCCCCGTCCAGGCCGCTAAGTATTGCTCAGAAACTCAGTGACACTGTCTTCCTCATTGATTATTGTTATCCAGGGTATAGATGAGGGACCTGATGGGCTGAAGCTCATCTCAGACATCATCCGAGAAAAGCTGGAGATTGAGGTCAGCGTCCTGATGGGGGCCAACATTGCGAGCGAGGTGGCAGACGAGAAGTTCTGTGAAACCACTATTGGTTAGACACCGTTTTTTCTTTTTTTTAATTCTCATCAGTGTTTCCAAGTTAATTAAGCTTTCAGCTGCACACACTGTTACTGAGCAGCGTGGCAGCCACCTACTTTCCCTTTTGCACAAGTGTTGAGTAACATTACACTTGTGTTTTTTAACAAATGTTTTCAATGTAGGAGCCAAAAATGAGGCAAACGGCCAGATCTTCAAAGAGCTGCTTCAAACTCCCAACTTTCGCATCACTGTTGTACAAGAGAGTGACACAGTGGAGCTGTGTGGAGCCTTAAAGGTAAAGACCGCCACATATTGTGAATATTTAGTGGTTTCCTGCATTAAATCAAAAATCTCCTTTAATTTACACCCTCCTAGAATATCGTGGCAGTAGGTGCTGGATTTTGCGATGGCCTCGGTTTCGGCGACAACACCAAAGCAGCGGTGATCAGGCTTGGTCTGATGGAAATGGTTGCCTTCGCTAAATTGTTTTGCAAAGGCACAGTGGCCTCCTCCACCTTCCTGGAGAGCTGCGGCGTGGCTGACCTCATCACCACCTGCTACGGAGGACGAAACCGTAAAGTTGCAGAGGCCTTTGTCAAAACGTCCAAGGTGAGTCGAACCGGAGGATTGTGATTTTTATGTGAGCTGACAATGTTGTTTGACAAGATGGAGCTCTAGAGTGTGAGTTTGCGGTTCAAAAGAGTTGATGTGGTCCTTTTAGAACAACAGATAAGGATGAAGAATGAATATCCATAGGATTTGTCACTAATCAAGTGTTTCTGTGTTTGGTACCTCAGTCCATTGCTGAACTTGAAGCAGAAATGCTCAACGGCCAGAAGCTTCAGGGCCCCCAAACTTCAGCTGAGGTCTTCAAGATCCTGCAGAAGAAGACATAGTCAACAAGTGAGGACATAGTCAACAAGTGCAAGCTCCTCCATCACACATTTTAGACATAAACTCAGTCTGAGCATGGCTCATCTGGATATTTGAGGCTTATAATTTTACCAACATTTCAGAGTTTACATGAATACTTTCTCTCCTGTAGGTTTCCTCTCTTTGCAGCCGTCTACCAGATCTGCTTCGAGGGCAAGGAGGTGACGGAGTTCATCACCTGTCTGCAGAACCACCCTGAGCACATGTAATGTGACCGGCCTGCAGGCAGGTTCACTGCTGCTCCCTCAGTAACTATTTACTATCACTAGAGGGTGAGAGAGATTCACAAAGCAGAGACGCACAATGCAAAGAAAGCAATCACAACCATTGGCACTTTCTACTGTTGATATATTTTTTTTTTACCAATGACATTTCAGAAAGGAACCTGTATTTGTCCTTAGCTTCAAAAGCAACTCTATTTAATTGACTTTGCTTTTATTTTGCAAAAGGTTCTCAAACATCCTTTTTGTCTCTTGTGCAGGGAAGTAAAATAATTAATGAAATGATACTAAATAAGCTGCATTTTATAACTCTCTGAGGCCGACCACTTCACTTGTCTTCTTACCATAATTGCCATAAAATGTTGTTTTTGTACAGTGGCACATGAATGCAACATTGATCAACTTGAAATTCACTACATTACAGTGTGTTTACAAACTTAAAAACAGATTTTTAAAATCTTAGTGTGGAGTTGCTTTCTCAATAAAATTGATTCATAAGAAATTTGAAATGGTTTGTTTTATTCCTACAGTTTTTATCACAAGGGGGCGCACTATTCACATGAGTGTGTGTTGGTGATGGATGAAGATGAAGAAGGTTCATCTCCATAAACGGCAGCAAACACAGGACTGATGTTTGATCACAAATGAAAGCTGCTCAGTCCCTTTTTCTTTCACATGCAAAATACTGCGCAGCCGTTGTGATCAGCTCTCTGATATGGGAACTTACACCGACATCCTGATGCTCACACCTGTGTTTGCAGCCGTGCGATGGAGTCGTGCGTTTGATCTCACAGTCACAGGGTCGAAACTGATTCCCACGAGGGAAGGGTCGCAGTAACTCGGTATGAAAGAGAGGATTAATGAACAAACGGTGTCCTTGTCCTTCTGTTTCAGCCATGCACCCTGTATGACGTTTGTAAGACTCCTTTCTTTGGGTTTGTGTGAAGTTTTACAGGTTGAAGATGAATCTTTGTCTTCTCTTTGAGTCCTTCTTTCTCCATCTCTTCATTGGTCGGTGTCTGTCCAAGCTATCTCCCCCTTCAGGCTCCACGTCCATGGCTGCCCAGATCCCAGGACATCAAAGCCTACATTGGAAAGCCCAGGAAGAGTTATGGAAGAGGCACCGGTTTTAAGGGGGCCACAAAGGGGCCACCAGGAGCTCCCACGGGTTCCCATGGGAGCGCTGTGTCCCTGTAGGTCGATGTCCTCTCCGGTGGGATGGATCTTCTCATCTCGCAACAGCAACTGTCATCGGTGGGGTTTTGAGCGAGCGCTGAGACCCTTGTGGTGGTTTGACACAGGCCCAGATCCTCTGTTTCAAAGAGAAGGCCCACCTTCAGCTTGAAAGAGGAGCTTAATCACCACGGTAACTTGTCTGTTGGTACCCCTCGACCCCACGCACGCACACAGATACACTGTCCTCTGCTCAGAGGCCCTTTGGGCAGCCAAGAATAATGGCGTAACAGCATGGATAGAGGTCTGTAGATTTACACCTATCTCTGAAAGCAGCACTGGAAGTGATTTCTGTCTTTTTCTTTTATCTGCCATCTTTGTAATAGGGAGATGAGAAGATCAATATCAGTTTTTTCTCTCAGCTTGAGGATTGGAAGTTAGCCCGGCTCTGTCCGAAGTGAAAAAATACACCTTTCAACACTTCTTAAGATGACTGTTTAACATTTTGTGTCTCTTTTTGTTTAACTCGCGAGGAAAGAGAAACATAAAAACAATAATTTGTGGTTTTAGGGGGAGCTGTGTGTTAGGGTTGGGAGTTAAATTACAAAGGGACAACTTTCTAAAGAGGAAAAAGTCTTCATGCGAGCTGCTGAGAGTTCACTGCAACAAGAACGCTGTCTGCTGTTTTTAAGTCGGCACAAACACTCCATCCCATCCACCTCTGTCCAAGTCGAGGCAGATATCTGTTTTTTTAAGGTTTTCAGCACCCTTCAACTCGCAGCCAGTGAACGCACCTCTAAATAGATGCCCGTGATGCTCTGTCTTTGCTGGATGTGTAAATAGGCAGCTGAAATAAGCACATGCAAGTTTAAAACTGGCGATATCAAGCTACACGTCTTAAAAATATATGAACACACTCCTCGGTATATTTCTTGTGATTTATGAGGTGTGTTCAGACTGGGCTGTTCACAGTCGGCTTATCACACCTGTGTATCCCATGGATGAATGTCTCAGTTGTACAGCCAAACCTCTCCCCTGAGCACTGCAGGGCTTTAGTTTTTTTATATATATATATGCGGGCCACCCCGGGCCAGACCACATGTTTCACGCCTTTAGATTTATAGCACCCAGAGAAGGTTTGCGTCAGTGTGAAACCTCACACATAGGCTAATAGATAACTCATAATTTTACCTCCAGGCATTCCTACCTACCGGCAGTTCAGTGGTCTTTTGCATCCTATGTTTTAGGTGGAGTGTGTGTTGTGTGTGTGTTTGGCACAGAAGGGTCTAGAAAGAGTCTATCCGACATTCTCAGCTAATTACAGGCCACTGATCTCGTCAGCTGTCACCGCCACGCTCTCTTTACATGTCAATGATGGCCAAATGGGACCTCATATCCTTCCTCCGGCTCATACAATGGTCTCATTGAAAACATAAGAAAACCAAAGGAGATAAAGCCAAAGGATGCCACTCCTCATCCCAGCTGGCGTCGGCTCAGTGGCAGAGGGCACAGAGTCTTGTCCGTGAAATAACAACCACTCCTTCTCCTCTGCTCCCCCCCTAAGCCTTCACCTCTGCCCGGCCATCTTCATCATCACCTCGGCCTAATCTGTGCACGTTCGCGTGGATTTTCTCTCTTTGCCTTCTTTTGTTGTTCACCAGTGCTCTGATGAGGGGAGAAAGAGAAAGAGGAGGGGAGCCAGGGGACTGGGGTTGGAGGTGAAGGCAGTGGTGGCGGTGGTTGCCCTGGTTTGTCTTTTGCTTTTGCATTGTGGGTGGGGGGGGGGGGGGGGGGGGGGGGACTTGGCAGGGAGCCTGGTTGTGGCACTGCATACAAACACGGGGAGAAAACACAAGGCCCATTTGTTTGACTCTCTCATCCTCTTACCTCACGGAGAGTGGGAAAAAAAATACACTGGACAGCCATAAGATACGGCGCGTCACGTCCCTCTCACGTCCCACCTCCCTCTGGACAGCCATCGATTCTGTGGGACAGACAGGGGATGGACAGAGACGAGACAAATGGGAAGCAGTCCACGTCAGGAAATCGCCGACCACAATTCAATGAAATTAAATCAGTTTGTACAGTAAAAACTTGGCGTGGTGCCCGGTCCGCTTTGCTGCTCAAAGAAACCAGTGAAAAAGCACTTTGATTAGATATGAAATACTATCAGGCCTAATGTGAATCTACAAAACAGCATCAGGAGAGTAACCGCAATTTATTACTACAATATATGTTTGACCAGACAAAGGGCTGACAAAGTCAAAGTTGGATAATGCCTCCTCTCTTTTTTCGATTCTGCATTACATGCCGGTTCATCTATATCTCCTTTGTTTGATCTCCTTGTGGACTCAAAGCAGCTGACATCAGCGCAAACTCTTCAGTTCTCCCTGATTTGTGGAAGATGAAATCTTTACCGTATGCACTGTACTGCTCTCTCTTGGGTCCGCGCTTACATGCACATAAAGATGCTTTCTTGTGCTGCTGATGTGAAAGGGGACGTCGCCGGGTTCCCAGTGCAGCTGCAAATAACATTGATGTGGCATTCCAACATGTCAGCGTAGCGTGGGCCATGCACAAAGCCACTTCCTGTTCCTCAGAGCGACCGTTCACGAGGGAGACTCCAATCACTCGCGATCCTTTCGCAGGTCTGATCGGATTCAATGCGTTTTCCAGCAGTTGCACATGCAAATTAGTCCTGGGCCACATTGTCATAAGTTCAAGCCACATCAGGTACACTGGGCTCAACCACAAATGCAGCGAGCAATCCAATAGGGAGGCATTACGGTTGAATGATATAGCAGCCTAACACATTTTAAAGGAGATGGGGTGATACTGTAAACAGCTTTTATGCATTTCCCAGTGTGTCCTGCCATGTTTGTGTAGTTCACTTCAGACGTTTCAGTTCAAGTTTATATCTTATACCTTATTTACGCTCAGTTTCTGGAGCTGCAACTTTTATAGCTTTGCTGCACGTTAGAATACATGTGAAAGCACCGGCACTTCCAGAAGTCATTGCATCCATACTAAAAGCTTTAATTGCATCTGCTCTGACCTGCTGCAGAATATATACGGCTTTCCTCTCTGCGGTGCTACTCGCCAATCGTTTCCTCAGAGCTCCTGCAGGGCTCTGATGTGTGACATGAAAGAGTGAGACCCCCTGCCTGGAATGGATCCGGATGTGCTGTAGGTCAAGACGTATGTGTGTAAGGATCATTAGCCATTACCTCCCTGCTGCACTCTCAGGGCGCAAAGCACATGTGCACAACAATGTTTGTGGTTTTGGCTGAGGTGGGACTCTCGAGCTGCACTGTAGACCCCAGTTTATGTAAATACACCACTAAACCGGCCAGATTAATGCCCAAACACTTCCCCTGACAGGTTTCCCTTGATGCCAAAGTGATGAGTTGTGGTACTTGATAATAAATATAAAAAATAATAGCTGAGGAGAGAAGAAATAGTGTTTTTCTTTCCTTACTTCAAGATAAGAACATATCAGAGCGTGTGGAGGGGGATGATATGGAGGACAGGATGTGATTTAGGAAGGAGAGGGGATCTGAACTTTTTTTGTTTGTTTTTGATAAGATGAACACACACGTTTGCATGTGTGCACACACACAGGCGAAGGTTCTCGTGTTGTTGCATCTGACAGGCATCGAGATTTATGAAATGTCAAACTAAGAGCGCTGACACCGAAGACATTTCCCCAAAAGCCACCAAAAATCAGAGCATTAACTGTTATTACTGTTTAATATTTCCATCTGAAAGCTGAACGTGTTATTTAAATATTTATCTGGTGAAAGGAAATCTTTAATTCAGAGCATTTACTCTTTTCTATTAGATTAAAATAATACATCACAAGCATCCAATTAAGCAATCAAAGATTTCCATTATCAAACGTTAACAGAAAATGACATGGTCGATCTCCACATGTCATTAACCCTATCCCTCATAACATTTGATGCCAATCAGATTCATACAATCCTGCTTTTCTTTTTCTTTTTTTTTTTTTAAAATCCAATTAGCTCCTGACATTTAGGTTTGATTGAATGCCCGTGCCAAGAAGGACAACCGTGGGATGATGTTATTTGCTTGGTCTGGCCGTTTGTCTCGCTTCAAACCCTAACCCTTTCAAATGATTCTTTGTGTGATTTATGAAATCATCTATCTTTCAGCTCTCCCCGGCCCGAAGTCTTGCAATGTCGTCAGCCTACTCAGTCTCGCTCTGTCTCTCTGAGTGAACAATGTTGCAATGCAGTGAGCTTATAGGGGAAGAATGCGACAACAGAATGGAATTACGGGAGAAATTATTGCATTTGAGACCACAAGGAATGTGGCAGAGATGGGCTGAAGCGGAGCATTTGTTCACAGTGGTTATGGATGACCTACAGTGGGAGGTTTTCAGCTATAGCTGAAGGGCTCTGTCATCCAGGCAGCAGGCTAGGAAACAAAAAAAGTTTACTTTATGCGCTTTTGATTTGGATGCATTCTGCAAAAATAAAATCAAATGCAAAAATGAAAAGGCAAACTAAATATGACATCAGGGATAAGGTTGATTTCACATCCTTGCGTCTCGTGGGCTGCAGGGATGGGTGGCAGTAAGGAATGCAGCGCGCTGAGGAGTACCCTGCAGAGAGGCCGATGAAAAGCAGACCGCTGGTGGCTCCCAGCCGGCATAAAGAGGTCTACTTGGCAGTAAAGCTGAGAGTCATGTGCCTCCATTTAAATGAGAAGGCAAGAAAGGGGAGAGAGGCAGAGATGAGGAGGGAGAGAAATACAGGCTCGGGCTAAGGGGCTGAGGAGCCTGCCAAGCCAAGACACTTGAGGAATGCAGCAGCAGCTCTCTCTTTGCAGTAATACCATTACAGTCAGTGCTATCTGAGTCAGGAAAACTGCTCCTTTAGTCCAGTCAGCAAGTCTCATAGCCAGTGGAGAGAGATGACAGGTAACACTATTAGCAGAAACAGTGGAATAGCACAAATCGAACTCTGAGTGATTCCAAGAAAAGCTGTAGTTTTCTTTTTTATGTGTGTTTTTTCCCCCAAAAAAGAAAACACGCATCCACGTGTCTGCAAATTGTTGGTGCTTGCACATAACTGCATGTTTGTCTAGCAACTATTTTGGAGGCAAGTGAGCAATTGTCCTGTCTTGTCAGTGTTACTGGAGCTGTGTGTGAGAGCGTGAGGCATGTGTTGTGACTCCTGCAGCCCTGGCAGTTAGTTAATAAACACAGGCCTGTCAACAGCTGCTGGTGATGTAATGTGGAACTTCTTCTCACTCTCCTTATCCTCCCGCCCCACCCTGCCTCCCTGCCTCCCTGCCTCCCTCCACCACCTCCCTCCTTTCTATTTACAAGTCTTTACTGGGTGTTGCTGCAGACTTCCAGCACTGGCAGTAAGTTTAAGAGTGCGTGTGTTTGTGCGTGGCTGCACACACACCCCCCCCTCAGCCACCCTCACGCTCTCTGCAACAGGGGAATTTACGACAGTATGTTTTCAGCTGCCATCAAAGGAAATTCCACATCATCACGTTGTCTTCCTGACGAAAACACCTCAGAGAGGCTTGAGGCTTCAGAGCTGGCTACAGACCTGTTGAGTGGAGAGGATCCGGCCGGCGCGGGGTAAGTCTGGACTCCTACTTGTTTGTCTTCTGACATTATGGGAAGCTGCACACAGTTTCATCTCCATTCATGTAGTTCCTGAGGGTAAAGCAGAAATTGCACGCATAGCATGATGGGATTGTTGGCAATTTATACAGATATTTGCAAGTATAATTGAATGAAGCTAATATTTGTGCAAAAAAAGGATAAATTAAGATTTCAATTTAAAGACTTTTACCTTGTATTGTTTAAACTAGGCGTGAGAAAAACATCCAGAATTGTATGTTTACATAAACATATATTTTTTAATCAAACATTAGCCTAATTTTAGCCCTAAAACTTAACTATGGATGTAAACAGTGTGTGTGTTTCAAGTTTTCTGTTTAGCATTAAACAAACAATTTAAAGTGCCTTACAAACTGTCAACTTATGTCAACTCAACAAACAGCCGGTAGATTAAACATTAGCCAGCTAAACACAACCGTTAGTTTACCGTTACCATAGGGATAACATGTATATATGTGTATATACCAACCGCTCTGCTGTTGACTAACCGGTTACAACAACAGGTGTAGTCACTTAGCTAATTAATCGGTTTCGGCGCAGACCATCTTCAGCTCAAAGGGGTGTAGCAGTGCCGGTAATAACGGTAGGTGACACTTTGTAAAACCTCTAATGAAACCGTGAAAGTAAAATGAGCAAAATGAATAATAACGAGATACGTCTTCCCGAGTGGCTGCACAGCTTGTTAGCTATCCCAGCTATCCCAGGCCCACAGCGCAAACGCAATAGATGCCAATCACCATTTAAAAATGACAAAGATATTGACAATACAGTGTAATGCGAGATAGAGAGATGTAGACACTTAGCTTGTGAGCCGCATGCACAATAGCGGGATTTCCAGTAGTAACATCAATGTTATTGCTCAGTGGAGTGTCAACATGATGACGTGTTGTAAACAAGGAAATAAAACGTAAACATGTCCTTTGTTTTCAAACTGAGGGAAGTGTTGTCAAAGGGAAAAGTAGTATACTGTAGGAAAAAACACACTCATGTGTCCCAAGCTGTCAGCAGCAGCCTGCTGATGAAATGTGTGCATTCAGTCCTTTAGTGTATTGCCCATTGAGTGGTGGTAGTGTGTGTGTGGGGGGGGGGGCACAGTTGTGTATTTTGATAACAGTCGGAAAATTCCTCTGCCCTCTCTTGGCTTGCTGCATCACCCCTGGGTCTTCTGAGTATATTTTTCTGTCTTCTCTTCTACCTGAAACGCTATCATGGGAGAGTTCAGCACAGAGTCAGGCTGTCCGCTGAAAGCGCGCTGGGTTGGAGTGAAGGGTCCCACGACAGGAAGCCGGGCTGAAATCTTTTCCAGGATGTATATTAAAGCATCCCACGCATCTGGTGGGATAAGCTCAGGGAATTGCAGGGACTCCCCTCATGAACAGGATGACGACATTGCTGCACTCATTGTTTTTTCAACCAGACCTCCAACTCTTCCTTTTTTTTTTTTTTTAAACCCCCCACATTATATTGCCTCCCCACCAAATAAGATTTAAAGCAGCTTAGGCAAGTTCTGGCAGAATCTTTATCATTAAAAGTGCCTGAGAAACACATTTTCTTGTTAGCAGATTATTTCCCTTTGTCTTGTTTGACATCAGTTTGGATAGGAAGTAATTTAGGTGTTTGCACAGTATAACATCTGAGAACAAAGTCTTCCCTCTGATTACTGAAGTCAAATATTGATAATAGGCTCTTCAAAGTGGCAGCCTGTTAAATATATATTGCCTTAGGAAAAAAATAACATAAAAATGTGGAGGATACTTTCCAAGACAGAACTGGAGCATCTGGTGATGAGAGGGAATATAAGCACAGCTGATTAAAAATGCAGGGCCAGTTGTCACATAACTGTCTCTTTATTGCAAACATGCACCGAGTGATTTACAAATGCCTCACAGTGCTCCTGCATGTCTCATAGCTTTGCGACTGTAAAAACATAATGAGCGGCTTCATGTACACTCGCTCATGTTATCCCTGCCTCTTAAGCGCTCGTCAGAAGAGCAGGGTGGCCCCGTTTTGTTAAATGATTAGTTGATTGACAGAAAATTGCGGCCATTTACAGCGGAAACAATGTTGACGTTTGTTCCTTCTGGCTCCCAAAATGAACTTCTTTTCATTGTTTTGGCAAACAACCATCTATACAGAAACCCCTCCGATGCGGACAAAGCCTCTATTTTTGCATGTGTACAATAATGTGACTATTCATGAGCAGGATAATTTACAATTAAACCCCTTTAATACACAGAAAGTCATCAGTTTCCTTAATAATGTGGTTTAAATAGCAGAAAAACAAACAGGCTTGTTCAGCATGATCTCAAAAATGCTAAGTATGTGCACGTGTTCAGACTGGCCTTGATTAATGTGATTAAAATGACGAAGAAGAACACATAGCTGCATAAGGGGGCATTGTGTTGACACGGATCCCGTCTGTGTTGCAGCATCAGCATTAATTTAAAGGGGACTGTTAAATTGACCTATTAGCCTTGACGCTAAGCCTCTCATTTTCACAGCCATGTGATAAATACTTCAATGTTAAACATGTTATGATTAGCAACATGGCACAAACACTGATACAGCACGGCAGCAGCTGTGAGCGCACGCTTTAAAAAAATTCAGAAAAAGACATAACATTGAGCTTAATGATTGGTTTGCTGACAGAGTAAAAACAACAGAGCAGTGCAAAGTATGGCTTATTGTTCGAGGCTCTCAGACGCTGTAATTCCACGTTAGGCTGTGCCAGGCTACAGTTGGTGGTGCCAACTGTACCGGGGACACATGCAGAGGCAGGATCAGACAGGATGGCCAGCAGAGGGACTCAAAACATCCGATCAGCATAGACCATCTGTGCCGCTAGAATACAGATGGACCTCTCTCCCTCTGCACATTAAACCCCACATCAGACACTTGCATGCTTCAATTTTCTCCTCAGTGAATGGAAAGTAATAGCACCCCCATAGTCCCCTCCCACTTCCCTTGGCGTAGCAGGCGAATTAAAAGCGAGACTCCAATGTATAATCTTCCCGGTCATTCATTCTTCTCCCCGGACATGGCAATCTGGATGAATCATTCAGAGGCAAAATAAAGAGAGAACTGGGCTCTGTACCGTGGGGGATGCCGCAGCGCTGACCCCGTTTTCAGTCTTCCCCTCATTCAAGGCAGGCAGAGACAAAATGAATTGGTTCCTGGGGCAAAGGGGGGTGCACCAATCAATGTCGAACCCCCCCCTCCCCACCACCACCACCATCCATTTTCAGGAACTGGCACTTCCTGGCATCGCTCTTTTTTTTTTTTTTTTTTGGGTGGGGGTGCAGCAGGTTATTGATCACAGGGGTTGGAGTCACTATTTAGCCTGGGGGCTTTCATTTTTGAGATTCTCTGTGTTTTCCAAAGGATTTGTAATAGATGTGAATGCTAATTGAAAACTCATGCAAAATGCACGTCTGGAATCTGGAGTCCTTGGCTCTCCATCCCTCATTCTTTTCTTCCAGATGGCCATTTAAATATTTACTTACATTTATTTGCTCCATCTTTATTGTGTAGTTTAATGTATAACCCATGACTGAATTGATCCACAAAGAAACCCTCGATGTATTTTCTACTCACATGTACAGACCTGAGGAAGTTGTTTTATTGCAGATTCCACTGCACTTATTCCTCAATGACAGGTTTTATTTTATGGGAAAAAGGGCCAAAGTTCAAGCCACTCGATATCTGTGTTTGAACCTACCGTGACAAAGATTTCTTAGTTGTGGTGACTCTTTGCATAGTGTGAAATGAGAATATGTGTGGGTGAAAGCCTGACTGTATCGGGGACAAAGGGCAGTATTGTCACTTGTGGCAGAGCGCGGTCTATGTAACACTTAGAAGTCAAAAGCCAGAGGGTGGAGCAAACAGTGTGTCTTTAGCAGGGCAGCTATTTAGTGTATGTGCAGGATTATCCCAACTTCACCGGTAGAAAAAACGCAGATAAGAGTCCCAGTAAAAGGGCAGTGATTGCAATAAATGCACAGCTGCCTAATTCTGCTCAGCTTACAAAGGAACAGTATCAAATCTGAGTCATGACCATCCATATTCATGGACAATCTGGGCTTATTATCACCGTTTATCCATGAGGCTCACAGTCTGTTTTCAGTACAGCGATCTCTCAATGGGTTTAAGTGTTATCATTAAGCTGTTATCCCCTCACATTATCCCTGTTGTAGTTTGGAGCTGTCTGCGGCTCTGTGACCTCAGCTGGGTCCTCTCTCGTTCCTGGAGCAGATGTTAAAAAAGAGAGTCCCCCCTCACACCCTCACCCCCCCCCCCCAACTCCATTTGGGTTGTACACACATACACAGAGACACACACACCATCCTGCCGCGCCTCCTCCCTTCACCCTGGCATCTAATTAGGCCTACAGCACAAAGACTCCCAGATGTCAGCGTCCTCCTGGCCTCCTTTGATTATATCCTTTCCACCCCACTGGCTGGTTTGCCGACTGGCTGGATGGCCGGCTGGAGGCCGTGTGGACTATAGGCGTCGACGCGTGTCACTCTGCGTAGGTCAACACCAGACCAGTTTAACGTATCAGTAATTGCTTTTGGTGTAAATCACAGGAAAACAGGAAGGAGGGAGCACAGTGGTGAATGGGCTGGGGCTGCACGGAGGCCCTATAGGAGCATCATAAATGTAGGCAGAGCAGCATTTATTTTTGTGATGTGATGTGTGACTCCCAGCTGCTATTAGTCACCAAACCAGTGTCACTGCATATTTAAAATAGCACTTTCCAGAGCCGATGTTTCATTTCTATTAAAACAAAGTAACTGGAGAGTGAAATCAAACCACACTCACGACGACTGCATTTGTAAAACTCAGATCAGCTAGTTGGAGTTTAAGGGCAACTGATGGCATAAAGACTAAGCATCGATAGATTTGTTTGACTGTCAAAGGTGTTTCGGGTTTATCGCTCGCTTATCTGAATGCCCCTGATATCTGGCTTTTAATATGTTTGCTTAATCCCTATCACTTCCGATCCATGCACGACCTCATCCCACGCAGTTTCTATACCCTAAGGAAAATGCAGCCAGTCTTTTCCATATTGAGTCTAGGCAATCAGGCGCAGTGCTATAATCCATTTTAATCATTTACTCTAAATTTCCTATAACGCCCCCTCCTATCTCTGCATCCAAGGGATTACTTCCTCCTCTAATCTCCAGCGGAAAAGGGACCAAACTGAAATGTAATCTAAACATAGACCAGCCTATTTCATCTGATGCAACACACTCGCACAATTAGCCATTACAAAGCCAGAGAGAGAGAGAGAGAGAGAGACAGGCAGGACTCTGATGTTTCTGTGTCATTAAAGGCATTCCCTTTCACATCCTGTTCACTGATTAGACAACTTCCTTCTACTCCAGATAGCCGGGGGGCGTTCAGAAATGGGGCAGACTGCTAGACTGCGTCGTGTTTAGAAATATAACATCGGGTCTGGATGAAAACTTATAAGCGTGCAGGCCGATGTGCGCGGCTTCATGTCAATAAGTTTGGACTCGGCGGATTGGCAGTGGATGGAACATGTCATGTTGATGTGTGGGGATGTTTGACAAGTGCGGTCACGCCGCTGAAGCTGTAGACAGGGTGTAACAGATACAGCCCACAGCAGATGCAAAAGGGGCATTGGGATGCTGTTCGGGAGGCATGGTTGCATAAGTAGGTTTGTGAAGCACGTAAACATAACTGAGTCTGCCTCATTGTCAGCCGAGCTTTTTTTGCAACAGTTCCCATGAAAAAGAAGATTATCTTAAAACACAAAAATGTTCTGAAGTAATTTACTATGTTTGTTTGAGAATCTCCCAAACAAGATGAGCATGAAGTAACCAAATTTATTCTGACCCCGTCTAAACAACCTGATTTAGGTGTTGTCCCTGTCGGTCTGGTTACGTAAGACACAGGGTTTATCCATGCATTCATGCACACAGTAATACAGTCTGTGTTTCACAGAGAAGGTCTCTGACCCTGAGGCGTCCATCAGCTGACCTTTGACCCTGCCTTCACCGATGAGGAAGTGCTGTGCTTACCCTGTGCACCACCACAGTGAGTCTAAAGCCGTGGGGCTCTTTGTAAAGAAGTAGTATGCGTGAAGTGAAGTGTTTATCTTCTGCTGTGGCCTCAGTCAGGCCAGGTCGGACTGGTTCCCAGCGCTGTTTGGAGAGGCCTAGAAAAACAAAAGGGCTGAAGCTTGGGGTTTGGGTTGGGTTAGAGGGTGGGATGCCTGGGTGACGCCGAGAGCAAGCAGCAAGATCTAGCTGGAGCTTAGTGGTCCCAGAGTCCTGTCAGGCCTGAGGAGAAGTCCATACTTCACTGCAATGGAAAGTGAAAGGGGAAGTAGAAGGGTTAGTTCAGCAACTGTGTCTGAGACTGCCGCCTCTGCTGCTCTTCACTTGGACTCTGATCTCATATAAAAGGTGAAAGCCCTCCTAACAGCGGAAAATGTGACCTGCCGGACATGAGGGTGACGCTTGTTGACTTTCTTCCGCTCTCACTCCTCCCCTTTTCCCTCCCTCCAGGGCCTCCCAGGTGTGCGGATCGCCGCAGGGCAGAGGCACCATGAACAGACACCTGGAGAGGAGAGAGCAGTTAAAGAGATTGTCTGTTGACAGCGGCGTGCCGGTAAGTCAACCCCCACCATCACCAGTGCATGTTAGGTCAGTGAGACAGGAAATAGACATTGGAGGTTAGCTTCTTCTCCAGAATGCAAAGAGATAATTTCTTTTATTTAAAAATGGTTGTGGTGATCATCCACCGTTACATGAGATACAGTTTACTACTGCATCGACTTTGAAACACTTTATTTACAGGGAATAACTCATAGATTTGTGATCATGTTTGAATGGCGTTGTCTTTGGGACCATACCATCATGGCTGTTGCTTGTTTGGACTGCATTTCCCATACAGTGCCATGTTGGTGACGCTGTAAAGCTCTGCAGGTGGCGCTCTGGATGTGTGGCGAACACCGCTCACGCTCGCTATCCATTCTGTCCTTTGTTTATTCCCTGGGGAATGAAAATCCTTCACTTCCTGCACTTTCCCAGGAAGAAGCCACTTATGTTGAGGCCTTTTAACAGAAAGAAAATGTCAAACGTCTTAAGATCAGTGTGGATGAATTACTTTAGTATTATACTGGAGAAAGAAAAGGGAAAATGTCACTGCTGCTCCAAGGTCCAAGTATTAGGACCTGAAGGTGCATACATATACAGACACATCCATGTGCCAGAAGGCAGGGAGACAGAAAACAGCCCCCCACCCACCCCTCCTCCCATGACTTATTTGTGGCACTGTAGCTACTGGTGATTGACAGGCTTATCTCTATGCTGCGCCGCACTTGTGAATCACAGGAGTGGAAACTTGTTTTGGCTCAGGGTTAACTGAAGGTGAATCTGCTCACGAGTGCCTCTTTGGAATGTCAAGTGCTGCCATGTAGTGGCTGCTGTGTTGTGTCTGCATGGGAGTAAAGAAGCTTAACCCCCCCCCCCCCCCAAGTGCATACTGTACGGTCAGTGCACAGGAAATAGTAAATCAAGAGGCTTAAAATAGTATTTTGGTATTGGAAAGGCAGAAGTCATCAAAGACACATTTGTTGCAGATTAAGTGGCAACAGTTGAGGGCTGCAGTCACTCAGGGTGTTTTTCTTTACAGGACAACACTGTAAAACCGTGAACAGCACACACTTCTAAGCTGCCTTTCTGGGACAGTTTTGTAGTTCACCGTGTGCTTTGTGCACATGTTACCTAATACCAGGCTTCAATGAAGCTGAAACACGTCAACACACTTTATTATCTTGACCTGACTTCATGATTTGCTGCTGACTTACCTCAGAAAGTTTCCTGGATGCCTCTTATATCATCTCTACTTTGTTATATCGTTCTTATGCAAAGTTGTATCCATCCATAATATTTGTCTTGTGTCTCATTCTGTTTCTCATTCCTGTAAATTAGGGCTGTGAAGACTGTTATAATTTTCATCAGAGTCCGTAAAGATATTTGTGTAAAACCAAGAAAAGCAGAACTTCTTTTTAATTTCTGGACAGCTGATATGAAATTACATAACACTCACTAACTGTTTTGCCTGTAGCGATCACTTCTCATCCAGATGTCCATGTCACTGGATCTAAAAAAAAAAAAGCATCCCTGGAAATGTAGGAAAACCACTGACAAGATTGATGTCACCAAGAAACTGCATCATAAATGCCAGTCTTCTTTAATTCAGTGGTCATCTAAATTTAATCTAATATTGTAATAACAAATTTCAGTGTTGACTTCTCCTTTGAGATCTGGGACGCAGACCTCTGAGTCTGTCAATCATTTCCTCCTTTAACAGCAGCATGAAAGTGAATGTGGAAGACGACACACTTGAATCCTCTCGCTGAGACAAGACACTCCCTCATTCATAATTTATTCACAGCGGGTTAGCTCCGTCAATGTGTAACTTTTCAGACACGATGGGCGATTATCTGTTGGTGTGGTTTATATCTAATGACTGCGTGATTCATAAAGGCTTTCCGAGCCGCCGCTGATTGTTATTGCATGATATAAGACGTACTGTAGCTTTAATTGCTTTAATTGGATACACGGCGACCTGATTTACTGTGGGACTGGAAGTAGGTCATATTTGCGATATGGGTTTATGATTCAACATGCTCACATTTGTCCACTCAACTATCCATGCATGCAGTATTTTCCCCCTGTTTTCTATTTTTTTCCCTTCCTCTTTCCCTCTCATTCACTTCTTTCTCCTCTCTCTGCTCACAATGAAGTCCATCTCTTTGTCTTACTTTATCTCTTCCCCTCTCTTTCCACTCCCCTAATGATTTATTCTCACTCGGGGCAGCAGGAGCATAAGGGTGCTGGGTTGTTTTAATAGTGGGACATGAGGAAGCCCAGAGCATTTTGGTAAAGGTCCAACATGGATCTGGTGGCAGTGTGCACATTTGATTCCATGGCATGAGCAGCCATGAAGAGTGCACATTGCTTCCTTTTGTTGCAGCAAGTCTGAAGATAAAGACGTCGTTTGTTACTCAGTTTGTTGGAACCATTGTGCGTGTGATCGTATGTTTACGATATAGATCATTTTAAAGTGTCAGTCGGGCAAGTTAAACATTGACTGGTTATTATTCATGCAACAGCATCTAACAAGTCTTTGTTCAAGTCACTGGAGTTTGAGGCCACAGAGTTTAATTTGTCTCTAAACACCAACCTGGGTCTTTGTGAGCGCTGATGGGGGACATAATGTCTCTGGCCCTTGTGGCCCTGCTGGCCCTGGCACAGATAAACCTCCTAAGTCCTGTAAACACTCCTTTTCCTGGGAGGATATGAGCCTCTGATACATTTATTTTTTCAGGCATCTGAGAAAACAGGAGAGGACGGTCTCTGACATTTCGTCAGACGACAGGCATGGGCCTCCACCTCCTGGTTTTCCCTCTCTGTGTCACCTGTGAACCAGTTTTGGCCAGTTGTCTGGTTTGACACGATGCAAAGCATGTGTGCTAACACCACATTTTACATAACATGGTGTGTGACCTGGACAGATTACCCCAGAGTGAACCAGTATTTTTGACAGAGTGCAGCTCACTCAGTTTTATCACAAGGCTGTCACCCTTTTTGCGGAAGATTACACACCAAATGCCTGGCCTTGTTTTGTTGTTTTCATGACTTTCAGCCGCTCCATGTGTTTTATGGCTTGTTAACATTATGAACAAGAGAGATTTTCCACTGGGGATGGTGCTGACAGATTTTCAGTTCACACTAATGCACAAAACTGTAGACAAAACGCCATATGTCAGCTGAGGACCAGGTGAAATATTTATATCTGCTCTTCTTTGGAAGGATTACATGGCCTAGCTTCGTACAAAGCTTCTATCAATCATCTAAGGGTGATTTGGTGAACATAGAGCTTGGATGTCAGTCTGGACCTCCACCTCACACATGTATAATGCATTGAGCCAGCATATGTTTCCTCAATGTACTGCATGCAGGCAAGGTTTAAGGGAATTTTCCCGGGTGTGTTTGCGCCGAAGCTGCTCAATGCCACAGGCTTCATTCTAGCAAGTCATTAACTTGAAGTTTTTGTGTTTGAGTGAAAGGAGTGCACCCTTAGTCAGCATTATCGACATGTTATTGTTGTGTTTCACTGCAGCGACAGGAAATAGGTTGGGCTGGACCATCTAATCTGGATGGCCCAGAGTCGCAGCAGATACAGCAGCGCTCGCGAGTAACTGGGGCACTATTTGCATTACATAACTGTCATGTTGCTGGGTTGATTCTGTGCCTCCATTTATTTTTATCGTTTGATGCCCGCCTGCGGATGAGACTCTCTTCGTCATGCAGGGATGTGCACGGTGAGCCCATGGCCGTGGATGGTTTGTGAGCTGTTGCTAGCTGCTGCCAGCCAGCTTTAACTAGGTCACCGCAGAAGCTCTGTCAGGGGTCTATCCTATATGCTGGAGGCTGCCATAGGGTTTTACCTCAGAATTTCTATGGAGCTAAACACTCAACAACAACATGCAGTGGAAACAGTTTGAAACCTGTGCAGGATAATCAATGTATCATCTGTGGTGCAAAGAGGGTTTGTCTTGTTTGATTATACTTGCAGGGGCATATGAATAGATCATGCGTGGCTGAGGGTGATTAACATGTTGACATTGATAGGTTTCACCAGTTGAAATTTGGACAATAGACTGAAGCGTAGGTGGAGCTGAGGTGAAGCAAGTCACAGCTCCTCAGGCGTCGTCATGAGGGTTTGTGGCTGCCTCTGGTGTTTGGAGATAAAAGTCTCATTGATTTTTAATTTTGTTTCATGTTAGGTGACTTTCACTGGTGGAAACAATGAACGACTCTGTGAAAACATCAGAGTCTTCTTCGATGATCAAAATGTTCAGTCGAAGGCCCTGGTCTTCATCATTGTCAGCACGGCAGCGAACACGAACTCTGTTTGAAGCAGGAATGTTGGGAGAAGAACTTGCAAAGAGCTCGAAGCCCTGCTTGCCTTCACACCTGCGTGCACCTGGGCCGACTGTCAGATCACGGCTTTTGAAAAGTTACGAAATTTGCGGCAGCACAGACACGGGCGAAAAGTTTGTATCACCGTAAGGCACTTTTGCAACATTCAAGCTTGTGACGGCTGGTTAGAATGGACATGATGAATGAGCTGTCAAGTGTCCATGTCAGACTTGATGCCTACTTTTGCCAAAAATACACCTATTTAAAGTTGGCTTCTCAGCTTTGCTTTAATTAATGTTACCAAATGCCTCTGCCTCATTTTCACAGAACAAAAGAGCCTCATTTTCCTCCATCAAAGATGTGAGTGATATCTAACGCATCTCCTCAAACCACAAAGTAATACTCATCAACCCAAGGATCCTTAAATTGGTGAGAGCATGTTCGTGTTTTCTCTTCCACACCCTTTTCCTTGCCAACATTTATAATGTGTGCAGCAGTGCAATCATGCTCAGAGATAATTGATAACAAAAGGCCAAATTGAAAACACTCTGCAGGGGAGGGTTAATAATCAAGTGCTCCACATTACTGATTAAACGCTCGCTGCATAGTTGTGAGTTGTATTGAATTAACAGCATGTGGTACTGCTTTCCTGTTTATCTCTAAAGTATTTGGACTAAATCCCCCTGGCTTTTGTCGAGCCTCCTCCTCGTATAAAGTCTTTTACGTGCTGATTTGCTGCCATGCTGTTATATCAGGCTGCAACTTGTTTCATTGGCCCGTTCGCCACTGGCGAAAGAAAGACGATGAAATCGTCCCAGAAACAAGTTCCAAAACAGACAAATTAGTTTGGTTTATGCTAAATTTAAGTGCAAATGAATTAGATGGCAAGCCAGCATGGAGTCCGTTTGGCAAAATTGGATTTCCTCCCCCTCCCCACTCCCACAGCCCATTACAGCTGGTTGTTACAATGCAAAATGGAGACATAAAACTAAGCAGGGGAGCAGGCTCTGGAGCTGGATGGGAAGAAATGCTCAGTCTAATCTGATTGGCTCCCACATCGTCAGGCAGACAAATGGAGAAGTTTGATATTATTACTGAGCAGCTCAAACTAATTGAGTGTAATTATACAGTAGAAATCCACCGACAATGCTGTCCTCTGCGAGGGCCCCGTTCTCACGCCATGTGTGCTGCAGGACGCCAAGCTCGGGGGACGGGTGCTCACTCAGTGTGTCAGCCTGATTCTTGAGTAACTGGTTTAAAGTGTGGTTCTGAGGCTGAGGCTGATTGGACAGTTTGGTTTGGGGCCAGTTACATAAAAAGATTTAGACTCTTCTTGAAGCAGCCTCTGCTCTTTTTTCTCTCAGCGCACTCTGTCTCTCACACTTCGTCTCCAGTGTTTCAATGAAGTTTCTCAGCAGGGGCCCACCAACCTCTGGCGGGGGCCTCTGACAGCTCCCTCAGCGTGCAGGTGACATACCACACATACCTGGGCTCGCCGCGTGGGTAGCCACGGGGCCGCGGGGTGTGGGAACCCGGCAAACTCTGGGACACTTGCTGACTCTGCGAGGCAGAGGAGGTGGCATTTTCCCTCATCCTGTCTCATGGGAACCGTCTCCTCTGTCATGAACCCCACGAGGAGCAATTACAACCTTGGCTTTTCCCTAGACTCCAGTCTGAAACCTGACAGTTTCCCCACAAGCAACCACACGCTGTGGATAAGACTAAGCGGCCTCCATCCGCTTGTAAAATTGGTTTAATAATTGTCGAGGCTGTTTTGATATGAGCCACTCGTCTGTTTTTCCAACCTCCGAGTAACGAGATTTGGCAGTCCCCAGTTAATACCTAGCCTGTGTTTTTATTAGGGCAATTATATAATATTTTATGGATGTCGGCATCATGTGTTGTGAAGTTAAATGCTTTTTTCTTTTTTATGATGAGCTATTTGCACAACATGTCAGAAAATGAGCTTCCAGGCATTTGTATTGATGGGAGCGGAGTTTTTAAACTCATTTCAGGTGAGCGAAACAAGATTACCACAGTTTTTAAAGGTGATATTAAACCCAGCGTTTTTAGCTGACCCGCTTATTCTCAGCTTGGCATGTGTCCTGCCTGCCAGTGACATGCTGATGTGTGCTAATGTGCGCTGAAATCTCTGACCCATATCACAACTTGCATGTACACTATGTTGCATGCCTCAGTAGGGATGCTCTGAAACATAAAAATCGCATTTGCCCTCTGAACACAGGTTGATGTCACAAACGCTGTTATCTTTAGGGCCAAGCAGTTTATCGCATGGCGCTTAATCAAAGACACTTTAGTTGTGATCACTTGGAAAATAAAAGACAAAGCTTTTGGGTCGGCTCCAGACTGAGTGAGGAGGAGGCTTTTTACTTGTAACGAGAGAGTTTCTGCTCACTCAGGGCTCTGTGCCAGCTCTTGTAATTGGATGTCCATTTTCCCTCATCCAATGAGGCCATCCTCTGTGTCCCTCTAGTTTAGGGGCCAATTAGTGAGTCTTCTTCCAATCATGACAGAGATCAAAGTTGATACCGGGGGCCGCGTGCGGTCTCAGTCACATGCGACGTTTCCCAAACATTGAAGCACTGCACCAACTTCTATTCACCCTGTGGTTTCCCTCAAAAGAGCCCGGTGGCAGCGACACAAAGGCCTTTTGAGAGGTCTGAAGTCTGCAGGGACAAGGAGAAGACAGAGATGCTCTCTCCGCCGCCGTTATCTCCCCGCAGGATCAAACACTCGGAGCCATTCAAAGTGTCCTCTGATTTACTCTGGACTCAAGTGGAAGATTATCACGATAAAAGAGTCACACAGTCAGTAAATTTGTTGTTGTTCAGCACGATTAGCTCGAGACTGAGGTTAAAACATGTGTTTAGATTTCACTTGGAATAAGGCTTTGATTATACCAGTGTTATCCCTAAAACTGATCACATCACACCAAAAAGTGTGATCAGACCAGATGCTTGCATTTGCCCTAAAGTTTTGCTCCTACTCTTCTTGTGACTGGAATTAACAATCCCTACTTTACCTTTAAACAGAGATCCTTTAAAGTAGAGATAAAATGATATTCATTTCGAGTCTATTAGTACAATAGAGATAGTTTCCATCCATGCACTTCTTCAGAAACTTGAAACATGATCCAAACAAAGCAGTCAGTAGAGCTTATCCCAGGGTATTAACCCCATCCACCTGGTTCTGAGGCTCTATCTCCGGGCGTGTTTGTTTATCATGTGCGGATAAGGCACCGTCTTTGGATACACACTGGCACTGCAGGTTGTGAACAAGGGAAAACTGGCAGAGGGTGGCTAACAGGATTGGACGTGCAGATTAAGACCCTGGTGTACGTGGGAAGAGGCCGAGGAGGGGCTGCATCTGTCAGCAAAGTGAAGCTCACCTCCTTACCTTGCAGCTGGGGCGGGACGGGCCCGCTCCGTGGCACCATAGCAGACGGGTGTGACAGGCAGAAGGTGGTGCAGTCCCCATCTATTCTCCTGCCCAGAGGCTACCCTGTGATCACATCCTCCTCATCAGGCTCGGAGCCAAACCCTCAGCTGGGATCTCACAGAGCTCTTTCATGCTGGCTTTTTAATGGGGGAACCAGGCTTGTTGCGGGGTTCAACGATATGTCGATGTCACGAGATCTCCCAAAAGCAAGGACACACAGTGGGCTTATAATTTGTCAGCGTTGCGTTATGGACTTGTTTCATTTTCCCCACAAAGTGGCCAAAAGAAGGTCATCATAACTCACTTGACTGAGTCTGTTCTAGACCACTTGGTGTTGATGGATTGGAGACGTCTGGTCCTCAAGAATTCCCATCATTCTCATTATTAAATGCTTGTCTGCGTAGTGAGCGTTTCAGCCGTGTTTTTCAGTCATCTATCTCATGTGTGACCACAACCTGAGGCGCATTTTTAAACCTCAACTCTGTTTTCTTCCATCACATACACAAAGCTACGGACGTTATGCGTCGGGCTCGGAGTGCTGCCAAAACACAAGTGACCTACACTCTGTACTGCGCCTGAATGCTTCCTGTGTGCAGACGCTGACAGAGTGCGAGATGTTTTTAATGAATGCAGTTGCAGCAAACAGAGACAGTCTTCATGTGTGGCGGGTCCGCTCTTTTTAGCCTCAGTGATTCAACATTTGATCCCAGCTCTGGTCCCTTGTGTAGGACTCTGTGGGTTGGTGGTCTGGGAAGTGCTGTAGCAATCCTCAAATCACTTCCTGTCGAGCGTGGGGGGAAATATTTACATGTTTCCGCATTAAGTCCAACCATTGAGTAAATACATACAGAAACCGCTTTTAAAGCTAACATTTGAGATATGGCCTCACATAAGTGTTCTGGCCCTCACTTGTTTGTTTTCATGCACGTTGATTGATGACATCTTGAGGGTGTGCGTTTGTAGGCCAACATGTGCGTGAATGTGTGGATGTTTGCTCCCATGTGTCGGTGTGTGCGCAAGCAGTGTTTTACATGCAAATGAGCTTGTTTGCATGTGAGTCTGAGGACGGGCTTGTCTCCACGTATTCATGCCTGAGGAAGAGACTGAGACTCATTATGGAGGCAAAACAGACGCCTCGCAGGGCAGTTGTCTCACTCACAGGAGGCTCTACTGGTCGGGCTCGTGTGGTGAGTTGCCGCCAGGTGTTCACGCGGAGGAGCGGCGCTTCCTCACACCTGGTGACCTCTTTGCTTTTAAAGGGTTAAAGGTTAAATCTAACAGGGTCAGGGGGTCAGAGCCTGGTTTTAATTGAGCTCAGCACATTCTTTCATGCACTGATGTAACTCCTGTGGAATGTGAGCTCAATTTACAAATAGTTTCCAACTTGACAAATGATGTAAATTATTTAGTCATTCCTACCCCGGTGTAGTCTCACAGCCATGCCAAACCACAATAATTGCCCCTAATTTATTATATTTATATTATTTCACCATTAATCTCAGTGAAGCCTTGATAAATGGACCGTCTCATTTGCTAAAGATGCATTACCAAAATAGTCAGTCATTCCTACCCAGATTCAATTTTCTGACCATCCCAGACCAAAATCATTACACGGGTATTAGTGTCATGATGCTCCCTCACTGACAAATGAAGCATCCCTAAGTCACCAAAGGATGCATTATTAATGAATAATAAGGTCTTTATTCTATAGACGTGATTGCCTCTCTCAGTGAGACACTGCTCTTTATTACTTCTGCATGGGCTGGTTGACTGCTATGGTGTAATGGTTTAAACTGATTCCATGAATGGATGACTCAGCTTCAATCATTTTTCTTGAGAGCGAGCGCGTAGTCTGCGTGCACGATAAGACGCCTGAGTCATTGTCTATTAAATTAAGGTCCCAGGACGATGACGCGGAACCAGCGTCAGTGGAGGACAATTAGTCACACTCACCTATGGGAATGCGTTCAGGGCAGGGCTGATCATTTACACCTGCATCACTCTGAGCTCGCTTCACACAACCTGGCTGCTGTGCGAAGCTGCTCTATCTGCGTGTCATAAATTCCTCGGCGAGGCTTGCCCAGCGCGCCTCCTCTTGACTGATGGCTTCGTAATCTGTGCTTGAGCAGGAGCATCACCTGTCACTCAACTCCCATCAATCACGGTGACAGCCACAGGTCACAGGCTCAGTCCTCTAAGGGAGAAAGTGCAGCTTATGTAGGTCAGTGGGAGCAGAATGTACATGTTCAAGGTTCAATGCTATGTCAGATGTAGATGTAGACACATGACTTGTTTATTCGCTTTAGTTTGAGCAGTTCTGGATGAATGTAACATAGTTTTCAGCACACAGTTGAAATCTGTGGCTCATCCTCAAAGCACGACTGTCCCTCTTCTCACCTCAGATCCAGTACGGTGGATAATTCGGGGTGAAGCGTGACAGAGTCTCCAGAGCGGCTTCCCTGCTTTCCACTCTGAAGCAGAAAACTGTCATTATCTATTGTGCAGCCTCCTTGACCAGACCAGCGCGAATGAAACACAACCTGCAATCTGAGGTTCAAAATTCCCTGCATCTCCCGCAAGAAATTTGTTTTGCGGAGGTGGTGAGCTCTGATTCATGATCTCGGAAAAAGTGGTCGAGAAAACAGTCTCACCAAAAGGGTCAGTTTTGTATCACATGATCTTCCTCATCAGTTCGAGGTTGTAGATGTTCCCTGTTTAGTGTCCAAACAAGCTTGAAGCTTGATCTTTGTCATGAAAATAGACATTCCATGTATCTGTAAGACGAGGATCAATTGTTATAGATCTTTGTTTCATGCTTTGGAAGCTGCGTCATGACTTGCTGGTCAGGAGGACTTTTTTGTCGTGTCACCAAGTGAGACGATCAATCTGTTCCCGCTTGTTCAGATAAATTACAGTGGTTAAAACCACCAGCTCAGTGCCCTCCCACCTCCATCCCCCATCAAATAGACCCACGTGTCTGCCTTGTGAAAAGTGTATAGACCAGCACAAAGTAGTTGGATCCAGATCCACTCTCCTCCTGCCAGGACTCACGAGTCATACAGTATATCTGAGGCTCTGCGCTCATGATGAGACAGGAAAATACTCCCGAGGCAAATGTCAAGGAGTCCTTTCACTTGCTTTTTGATACTCCTGTCGCGCTGCCAGTCGGCTGCATGAACGTGTGTACACATTTTTCCCTCATTTTTCGCTGCCAAGTCTTTCTTCACATCGCCTCAGAGCCGTGTCTCTGCAGCAGCAGCAGCAGCAGCAGCAGTAGTAACAGAAGAGAAAGTGGCCGGCGCTCAGGAGCCACATCGTGACTGAGTGTGAGTTTTGGACAGAAGCTTGAGTCACAGAGAGTGGAGACTGAATTAGCCCACTCTGCTGACATGTTAGTGTTTTATGTCTTTACACACATGCACAAATGCAGGCAATTTACTGCTTCACACACAAATTCAATAAAAGCTCACACATCCACTCTCCTGGGCAGAAAACCACACTCGGTCTTGCCCAGGTGATTTAATCTGACTTGACTTGCTGTTTAAATATTGACGGGAGCTGATGTGGCCTTATTGAAGAGAGAGGAGAATTCAGACGAGGCACTTTGCTGCCAAGGCTGCACGCCTGCCTGCTGCATCATCATCCCAACACACACACGCAGACACACACGCCGACCGCCAAATGTAAACACACACATCCACACAGGGGCAGGCAGCAGCTGAGACGCAGCGCGGCAGCTAGGGCAGAAGTGGGGAGCGAAGCGGAAGAAGAGAAAGGCGAACAGACGAGCAAAAAGAGCGGCCGCAGGATGAGCCACCTCGCGGACCACAGCGCGGTGTCGGTCTGCGGGAGGATCCGAAACGTCCCCCTGCTGGAGCTGCTGGCGGTGAGTCTCGGTCCATACGTTACCCCCCTCTCCAGTCCCTCCATCCTTCCGTGCCCTCCATCCGTCGAGGAGGTATCTGGGACAGGAGGCAGGCTGTCTGGAGCTGGAAGTAGGTCTGACTGGGGCGATAATCAGGCTAACATCCTGCCCTCCAGTCCGCCCAAAATCCACAACCACCTACATCGCTTGTGCCCCAGACAGGAGACAGGAATTGCCCAGGGGGTGGAGGTGCGGGGCAGGGGGCTGGGTTAGAGAAGGGAAAGTTAAAATTAATTAGTGGGTAAGTGAAGTAAAGCTCTGTATATGTTGTGTGCATGAAGTGTGGATATCTCTCTTTGCCTGGTTTTGGCACATAGACTGTTCAGTCTGAGTGTTCCTGTGTTCATGTTGTTGACTCAAGGATCAATCAGTAATAATTCTGATAATTGATAACATGTTGAAGCCAAAGCAAAGCATCTGCAAAAATCTTTGCATCTTTTTATGTTGCTGGCTGCACAAAACAAGCACCTTCTGACTTCATCCTGACATTTTATTGTCAGATTCTTTTGGTTTGATCAAAAACCAGCTCTACAGTGAATTTTGGAGGATAATAATAATTATGCGGAGCTCTCATGTACTTTTTGTTTGTTTGCATGTCTCTGTTGTGCGTAGGAATGTCTGAGGTCTCGTCTGTGCGAGGTGTATCTCCAGTGGATGCACTCTTACCATGTTCCATATGTAGGTCACTTACTGACAAGCTGCAGCTACCACTAATTACATGCAAGGATCGAGCTTGTTTCAGGTTTCCCACTGAAATCAGGGGACCTGGCTGCCATCTGCGCGTATTTACCCCAAGTGGCTGAGATGGATCTTGACGTTTCTTAGTTTATTAGTAGGCTGCCATAATGCGCAGAATGGAGGAAGAAGCAGTTGAACATGTGGCAACAGCCACATCTAAAAATATCACCCAGGTTTGTGGATGCTCTTGAGGGCTTTGATCCCTGACTCCTTGCAGTTTTTTTGTTTTGTGTGTGTGGATTCAGCAGGATTCGGGATTTAGGAAGTTTTTTGACTTACACTGGATTGGAAAGAAAAAGTGATTTTTGCTTTTCTCTCAGGATAAAAAAAAAGGCGACTTGATCGTTTCAGGAGGGATTTTCCTTTTTTCATCTTTATCTTTCACCCTCTCTCCATCCCTTTGCTCTTCTCTTCACTTTTTCTGAATTATTGAGGCAGAGGTGTTTTGTGAAAATCCAGGGGTTCTGAGGCTCTGCCACCGCATGGACACAATTATGCAGACAAATGTCTCCGCCGAGCTCTGAGGCTCCATATATCCTTTATCTAATTACATTAACAGGAGCTGGATAGTGACTAATGGCTCGTCGAGAAGGAGAGGGAGGAGGAGGAGGAGGAGGAGGAGGAGGGAGAGGGAGAGGGAAGAAACACACAACGAGGAGCTGGAGAGGCCCGGGATGCATGATTGCATTTTTCCATCCTATTTCACTCTCTCGCTCCTCCTCGTGCCCAGATCGCTCCCTGTGCTCCGTTTAGAAATCCCCCCAACAACCCCAAACCTCCACACACACACACTCACACACTGACCCACTGAGCCTTTTTCCAGCCTGAAAGGCTTCTACACAGCAAAAATACGTAATGGGATTTATTTTTTTCCCCTTTATTTCTTTTGAACGTTGAATGTTGACGTTCTGCACCGTCTGTCATATTTCTGTGTTCCACACACTGAGGCTGCACTCAAAGCTTCAAACTAAATGAAGACATGCTGCGGCGACAGACAAGGGACTTGCCTGTTAACATTGCTTTTAGTGTGAATTGAATGAAAGGTTTATGTGCACCGAGGCCACAAGTGAGCGTGGACTTTTTGTGTGTGCTGTTTGGCGTGCAAACCACCTCAGAAGTCCAGGAGTGTTTTCTCTTTATCATCCTCAGCCGGCCAAGCTTGTGCTGCCAAAATAAAAGCCTTCTCAAACTGCCCATGGCCATCGTAAAAAGGAAGAAGAGAGAGGGCCAAAGCCACAGCCTCCACTCATGTCTTAGCCATCCGCTAGTCATTGTAAAGCAACTCTGTTCTTAAGAAGACCACACAGGTGGTTTTCTATGTTTTATCCCATTAGCTTGCCATCCCATAATGTTTTATATTGATCACATCCTTCATAGGTTTCCATTCGTTTTAATGTTATATAATTATCCAAAACTGCTATTTTGGTGCATTTTCACAAAGTTACCCAATCATGTTTTTTACAAGCAGGCACTGTTTCTTGTCTTTGATCTTTAAATGTGTAATAGCTGATTGTTTGGCCACTTTGGAACTTGGCTCTTTATCTCCCAACTTCCAACTGCCCCACTGTGTTCACCAGCTGCCTGCTAGCTTCGATTGTAGAGGGTGAAGAAAGCAGAGTCTAACTGCTGAAGACACTGACCTAACCCAACTGCAACGCGATGCACCAGGCAGCGATGACACAAAATGATGATGATTCATACGTCTCTAAATGTCACCTTGCTGCTCTTTGTACAGCAAGTGTTACCGGGAGTTGTGTAAGACTGAGCTAAGGAGTGCGGGTGGGCACAGTCTTGGTTTTTTGCATGTGTTGCACTGCAGAGAAAGAAAGAGATGAGCATTGAGATGGCTCAGGGAATCTTAAGTATTCAATCTTTGGAAGATGATTTTGCTTTCTCTTTGTGCAGTTTAATTGGCAGTGGCATGCGGGGCTCTCCTCTGATTGATGGCTTTTAATCAGTGCAACATCAGCAGCTCAGAGCTCCTACCGTCTTTTCCATGTCTGTACTGCTTTTTTACCGTGGTCAGTGAATAAAGCAGGTGTCAGTAGTTTCCTGTTTTTTCCCTCAGAGGTTTGCACCAGGCTTACAGGAGCTCAGCAGTCTGCTGGCTCACATTACTTTATGCTAATATCCCCCAGCTGCAACCTGCACCACCCTCCTGCTTTCCCCTGCCTTGCTTTCTCTGTCTCTCTCAGACACACACACACACATGCACACACACACCACCAAAACACACTCTCACAAGCCCCCGGGACAGTCACGGGAGGGCCGTGAAAAGGAAGCCGAGATGATTAATTAACTCTGCCCTCATTTTGATACCGCCTTATTGGCTTTCAGCAGCCGAAATTCAGCTTCAGAGCTTTGCATAGATTATCCTCCTCCCACCACCACCACCACCACCACCGCCACAACAACTGCTACCACCCAAAACAGACACACAAACACACTTCTGAAATATTGAGGTCATGTTGTTACTCATGGTATGGTGAATGCGCAACATTGGTTTCTGGGCAGGTTGTGTTGCTCAGCAGAGAGTGTGAGGTGTCGCTTCTATTGAATGTTGGTTTTCCCCACTAATGGGAAAGAAGCTGCTCTTATAAGAAACTGGTTACAGTTACTGCTGACAGACGGAGGCCGATATAATGAGTCAAAATGGCTGTAATTATCATTGTTGAGGTCGATCTGGATTTAACGACATGCAGGTGAATGACACGCTCTGTGCGTCTTTCACGTAGCCCAGCGTTCGTTGTTTTCCAGCAGTCGCGCACATAAATCTGCAGTGAACTGTCAGGCTGCGGTTGCCTCTCGCATGAGTTTACACACCCACGTGCGCACGTTTATGCGATGGACTGATAATGTGACCTTTTATAGAAAATCAGATGTCGTGAAAAGACTGTTGGCTAATTCAGTTCCTTTGGCGGAGCAGTTCGTGGTAGAGTGAGTCAGTGAAATCTGACTGGAAACCTCCTCACCCCACTCCAGCAGTTCACTCATACTGTGTGAAACAAATACAAAGAAAAACAGAATCCGCATCTTGTGCAGCTCAGATTTTCCCACAGAAAAATTAAAGAATCTGATGAATAATGTGGATTTGGCATCATTTTCAGAAACAGTGTGTGCTGTATGCATATTATATGTGTGCATACTGGATGTACCTTGTTCATCCACGCGTACTTAAACACACCATCACTGTTTGTTCACATGTAAGCAAATATATATACTTATGTGGTCACCCTACATGTGTGCTGTGTGCTTGCATCGTCATTGCTGTCACTGCCTTTGTGTGTGTGTGTGTTGGCTCTGAACACCAGGTGCTCCAGCTGGTCGCGTCCCCGCAGTGGCCCGGCCCTGACCGTCCGTCCTCTGGCCCCCTGCGCTTTTCCTATTGATGACAGCCTCTGAGTAGAGACAGCTCCACAGCTTTCAAGGGCCTGTCAGCTCACAGCAGCACAGCCAGACAATACAGACACTGCTCCTGTATATTGTCTATACACTGGGGAAAAGCCTGCTGCACAGTTGTCTTTTATTTCTTTCCTCCTTTCTGTTTTAACCCGTCATTCATCTGTTTGCTATCTCAGAGCTGCTGCCGACTGGGAGTCACTGTGTGCGCGTTTCATCATCTTCTCCCTCCCAAACAAAAGATCACCTGCCTGGCTGTGTGATGTGTCACAGGGTGAGAGCCCTGAGGGAAAGGCTGTGGCCTCATGGGGAAGTCTGTAACTACTGTGTCAAAATGGGCTCCTATTAACTGCCCCAGAATGCACTATTAAAGCAATTTTACCCACTTGATGCGAGTTGTGGCAGATTAGCCTTTTTCCACAAGCATTTGAACTTGTGCTGAACATGTCTGTTGGAAACTCAGCGTGTTTCGGAGGCTGGTGTTTATGCACAGCTTCTGCTCTGATAACAGGAGCCCTCCTGGTCTATGTAGCTTGTCGTGAGAAAATGGTTTTAATTCTGTCTGACATGTTTTAAAGAAAATTGCCTGTGGTTATTTTCATAGCACGAGCCATTTGCTGAAATGTTTCTCCACGATATCCTGCACTGGAACCAGCTCGTATATGCAAGCACAGCAATAGAGCGGATGCAGCAGGAGCAGAGAGATCTGCCTTGCCTCAAACCGCTGCAGTGCGTCGCACCATAATAAGGCGTTGTTTGCAGGCAACCTTGATTTTGCCTGATGTGGCTAATGCTCTCTGTCAGAAGCGTTTGCGCCTGATGCTAGCCTTGTCTCCGTTTTTGTGAAAAGTCGGCAGGAGGGGAGAGGGAACTGCGTGCAGTCCAGCTCAGCTCAGCACATCTGCCTGTTGGCTACAGTCTGACCACGGCCTCGCAGTCAGGAGGCACTGACCTTCACACCACTCCCACTATTTGAGAAGTCGGTGGCTGTCAGGTCCAGCAGGTAGGCTGTGCAGATACCCTCCCTGCTGGTAACAGAGAGCCCACAGCACAGGTTATAAATCTAACCTGCTTCAATTTGCACTTCCACCTGCTATTCAGCTGTGTTATCTCAAGGCCTTAAACACAGTCTCTGTCGTCACATTATCTCAAATGCCAAGTATCAACACAAGATGCAAAGCAGAGCCGTTATGATGATGAGAGGGGAATTCATTCAAGAGCTGCTTGATGGCGCACGATCATAAAGAGCCAGTGGCTGGAAGATTGGACATTTCTATGGATCCAATTATGCGTCGTTTGGATTCATCTTTCCACTGTGCTGCTTTTTTTTTTTACCCTTTTCCACAGAAAATTTCCTTTGTGTCTGGAAAGAAATGTTGATTTCTTAAAGGAAGCACTTGGATTTGAGAGATTTTTCCAACACAGTTAATTAGAGATGAATGAAATGATCCCTCTTTCATAGTATTTCCTCACTGAGGTCAAATTGAAGACACTTCACCAGGACTCAATGTAGATTTTTTGCAGTGTTTTTTCAGCCTTTAATATCAGTCATTGATTCTTGAGATGAAGTAGCTTGGATGCACAGCTCTTTGTCATTAAAAGACAGGCTGTTCGTAAGATCCATGAAAAGGATCAATATCATCTGCATGTAGTAACATTTGTCTGTGTGTGAGTCATCCGGCTAGCTGGAGCCATTCACATTATTGAGTCCCAGTCACTTTCTGCAGACATAATATGATCTGTATGCCTTTCATGAGTCCATAACTCAACTTTATGGTGATGCGCTTGTGGCGCTCAATGATTTTCCGAGCTCCACTGCGACATCAGAGCGGTGATTGGGGTTTTATGAGGCGGGCTGAGCCTCAGGTGAGGGGGATTGAATGAAAGATGCTTTGCACAGGACCGTTTGACCCTCAGGGCTGATTGTCTGCGGTGTCAGTGGTCAGCGCCTTTGTGTGTGGCCACAGTGGTCACTGAGGGGCTATTGAGCCGGGAGCCGTCATCCATCTGGCACAGCAGCTGGAGGATCCGATAGATTTCCTCACATGAAACAGAATTCCTGCGATCATCTCTGTATATTCGTTTATTCGTCGCTTTCGCAGGAAATGGCTCAACAAAGCAGCCTATATTTACTCTTTGATAAATATTGCAGTACATCCCTGCCTCTCCAGTTCATTCACACACAAACAAATCTCGTTTTGGAGGAATTTCCTGGTTGGATTTTCTGTCTTCCCCGCCCTTCCTCTGTCTCCCTCCTGCCTGAGCCGGAGCATTGAGGAGGGGACTGTGGGACTCAAGTCGAACTGGCTGAATTAGTGCATTATTAAGCCTCTCTCCCCCGACCCACATCCCCTACTGCTCGCATGGCCGGACTCCAGCGTGGGGTCTGTGCACACCGGGAACCTGGAAAGCATCTGAATGGTCTCAGGATACATTTCACAGTAAATGGAGCTCTTATGTGCAGCAAGTACTCAGAGAGGATGCTGAAATGAGGTGATGGTGAAAGCTCTTCATTTTGCTCACGAGGCTCAGATGGATGGATTTAGCCGGTTAGTCTCTAGGCTTCGCTGCTCAGCCTCCTCAGGCTTCAACCTCACAACACAGAGAAAGTTTCACATGTTGGGAAATGAGCTTATTCAGTTTACCATGTCATTATCATGTCTGCGCAGCAAACATGACGCATTTTATCTCAGTATTGTAAAATGAAATCAAGCCTTATATATATATTTGCTATTTTATTACACAAACACAAACTGTTTCAGGACTAGTTTCAAATGATGCCTCATAAAGTACAAACAACCAAACTGTGTGTTGCCTGTGTGCTGTTCACCTCCATAAATACAATCTATGTGGTCAGTCCAACTTCTGACCTAAAAGGGGAACAATGCAGAACGCTCCAGCATAATGCCATGGTAAACAGCTCATGCTGAAGGTAATGCTTTCAGAGGACAGAGGGCATCTGATGGGTGAGCTATTGTAACCCCACAGAATAGAGCCGCTGCCTCACTTCAATCAGCCCGTTTGAGGCCTTCGGTTGAGAAATGGCTTCCAGAGGGTTCAGAGAATGCCGGAGCATTGGCTAAAAGTGTATGTGTGTGTATATGTGGTGGGGGGGTGGCTGCCCCAGATAAAGAGGGTTAGCTGGATAAACAAATAATAATGATAGAACAGTGTTGTTATTGTAAGAGCAAATAGCTGGGCTAAGCAAAGGAAATTCAGGTCCTTGCCCTGCAACATTTTCCCACAGTGGCGGAACTATCACATTCTGATCCGAAAATATCTCAAAGAGTCCAAGTGTTGAAACGTCTCAGGATATGAAGACATTTTAAAGCAAATAAATAATATTTGAATTCAGGTTCCTGTGTGGGAGGGCAGTTATGATAGAGATGAATTCAATTTATTTATCAGATAGACCTTTGACATGCGCAGTGTTTGGGGGTGGGCCCCTCAAAAGTCCTTTAACACAGAGAAATCCAATGTGTTTGAATCCCGGGACAAGAGAGTATTCAAGTCCACTGATGTCACCCCGTCTGAGATGCTTAACGAGAAACAGAGCTCATGTCAAATTCTTCCCAGCTCCCATCTGGAAGAAATAAAACAAATATGGCTGCTAAAAATAAGTCTCCACTTGAGATGATAACAAGGATTTAGTGCCATTAACTGTGTAAATACAGTGTGTGGTTGGCCCCAGATTCATATTGAAATTCCTTCCCAACCTGGATGAGCGCTGACTGTAAAAAGCCAGGCTGCAATAATGCCTTTCAAAAGCTGATGATGGTCGATTTAAATATTTTATGCTGCTGAATTATCGGACTCTCGGTCCTCTCTCAGATCACTTGACGGAGTGCGGTGAGCTCCAGCACTGAGAGGTCTTTGTTCACATTAACCTATGAAATGGATGCAGCCGCAGTCGGGTGTAGATGATCTCTTCAAGCCAAAATCACTCCGACATGGAAAGTGAAACATAAGAACAAAAAAAACTCTCTGCGAGCTTTGAGGGTTTGCCTGCTACACGCCGGCCTGTTTCACATGAACCATTTGCGACCACAGATTACTGTACATGCAGATTGTGTATTTAGGTTGCAAGAAATGATTTCATCTCTGAAACTGCAGTCTGAATGATGCAAAGTTGGCGAAACAGGCCTCAGGTTTGCATCTGAGCCGTTGCTTTGTGTAGCTTCGCGACTGATGATGATTTTGCAGCTGCACCAGGGAACCTGCATATTAGAATTACTGGTGGCGTAAACAGCATAATGCGTATCATTCCACTCTGCAGGTGTACAAAACTTCAGTGTGCATTTTATCTTCTGTGAGCATTGTTAGAATCTGTAGAGAGTTGGGAACCTCAGCACCTGGGCAGGTAAAACCAAACATGTGGAGATCCGGACCCTTTGATCATCAAACGTTTGCTGTGCGTCAGAAGCAGTGAGGATGAACGGGCAACAAACAAAGCATTGTCTGATATGTATTATTTAACAAGGCCAGTTCACCAAGGACATTCTTATTTACAGTGGAGCCTCGGGGCTGGGGGTTACCTAGATTTACACCGCCCACACCAGGAATACAACTCTCTTGTAATGTAGGTTACTGGCCACCGTCATCAGTTGACCGTTTTCGTTCAGGGTGTATATCTGTTTAGGGAAATGTGTGCATTACTCACTCAGCGTAATGCACATTTTTCCTAGTTAGCCGTCAAACAGCTAACCTTTTGGCCACAAGCCTGTTTTGTTAACCCCGAGGCTACTGCCACCCCCACAGTGTGTCTGAGAAGATGCACCAAGAAGAAAAAGACGGTGATGATCTCCACAGAAATAATTCATGACCACGGGAATAATCATAGCACCCAGTTCTGCAGTAGAGGTCAAAAGTCACCACAACCCATCTCTTTTCACATTTCTCATTATTATTCTTCAACTACACCTTCCCTCCCCCCTTTAAAAAAAGAAATCACCCCACTATATCTGGATCCTCTCCCCGTCACAGTCAGGTAAGATATAGGCAACATGGATCTGATAAGCATGAGTGGCACAGGTGGGTTTGAGGATGACAGGAGCGCAAACAAACACCGTCCTCTTGTCACATTAACATTTTCTCGGTTATGGTTCCTCGCATGCCTGCAGGGGAAATCTCCGCTCCCTATCCCGAGGCAGGAAGACAGAAACGAATGTCAGACGCTGACATTAATGCTTTTTCTAGCAGGAATGCAACGCTTTGCCTGCTCATTTGCCTCGACATCTGCCCGGCACCTGGGTCGGCCGACTCAGCTCACAGACAGGCCCCCGTCAATAAATCAGACTCTGGATTAAACAGAGGAGAAGCTGTGATAAAGCTGAGGCCTGAAGCTAATGCACGTGAAACGTCGGAGAATCTGACAAAGTGTCTCGGGCAAGAAATATCTCTGTAAAAACACACGCTTGAAGGTCATGAGATTGTTGCTGAAGAGACTTTGTTGTGTTTGCAGTCTCTGATTTGTTACCTGGGATGTTATATCAGCTGAACCCGAGCAGAGCAGCTAATGCTTCCTTGAATTTCTTGTTATTTTTACTTTAAATTTAACTCGGTGTCATCGGTCGGGGCCATAAACCAAGCCTGCACCGTGGGTCGTCTCAGGTATCTCTTAATTTGTTTTGGTAAGAACATAAATTTCTGCAGGATGATTCCCTGCATCTCCAACAGGCCAGGAGCAGAGCTGGAACAGAACTGTGGCAGAGTGTAAAGTAAGCGCAGCCAGCATGACGACACAGTCAAAGTGTAATGAGAAGAGGTGAGAAATGCTGGAGAGCAGAAAACGCTGAATGGTTCCTCTTGAGGGCTTTTTTTGCTCAATCTATAATGTGCCTAATTTCCCGTGAAGGAACACAGTGGCCGCCACTTGATCAACCCTCGCAAATGCCTCGGCTACAGTGCGGCTGGGTTAGGTGTGGCGCCTGTCTGTCAAAGCCATGCATAAACAGAAGCCCGACTTCCCCTCGTCAAGCAACCAACATCTGTTTAGCATCAGCCCCTCTGCTCCGATCTGCCCCCTTCCCCTGTCACTTTCCACAGAGTTGTCCTCGTCTGATCGTGCTCTTTGTCTCTTTCCAAAGTGCTTTCATTTGATCACCACTGACAGCATTTGACAGATATGTTCGACGTGTTACGCGGTTCGACATTAAAAAACAGCTCCTTGTTGATGGAGGCTTTGTTGAGCAGTGAAAGCGAGATGTTTGGATGTTGGAAAAGCTAAATAAATATACACAAATCGACTGATTCAGTATTTCATAATGCGTTATGATTCATTACATCCCCTTTTCTAATCCGTGAGCTGCAGCTTTAACAGTGGAGGTGTTCGGCTCTTCCTGGTTTGTGCCAGTGAAGCACATCTGATCCTCTCCCTTTCGCTCTCGTCTCTAACCTCTCTGATCGTTCTCTCTCTCCGACAGCAGCCGCCCTATTTTCCCCCCCTGCTCCTCTGGGTTGCCAGGTCCAGGCTTCCTTTTCATTTCTGTCATCAGCAGTCCCCCCCCCCCCTCCCTCTCCAAGTACACCTGGCTGAATATTGGCCCCCAGATGATAATAAAACCCCGCAACCCCCAGGCTTGTAAAATCTGGGCACAGGCGCGCTGCAGACTTCTACCCCCTGTGCGCTAACTGTTTCCTAGATTCCCATCCTGTCTGGAAACATCGGTACCAGTGTGGACACACTGTGTATTTGTTTTTATTTCTGAAAGCTGCATTCCTCCACTGCTCCTCCCTGTCGCATGTTTTTGTAGATTTAAAACTGAGGCTGGGAGCAAAATGAGAGGGGAGAGAGAGTTGGATGCACATCAAAATTGGAAAAATAAATATTTGTGTGCATGAGAAACAATAGAGAGTGTAATGTACTGGATGCACAGCGTTTCCAGCTGTCCTTGAATCCAGCATTGTTCAGCAAAACAAGGAACATGTCAGTAATAATGAGGCCAAATTCATAGATAACAAGTCAAATGTTGAGACATGAACTAAGGCAGGAAGAATGAAGAACAACTCCTCCATAATTCTTTGTGTTCACTGTGTAAGTTTGGGGTGCTTTTATTTTGAAATGTAAGTTTCCATCCTTTATATTTGCACTGCTTTAGGTAATAAGGAACATGATTTAGTATAAACACACAAACTGATACATGCTCATGCACATGCAGGTCTGTGATGCCTGCACACGCTGGTCCACACAGGTAGCTCTGTGGAAGTGATCAAATAGCGATGTCAGCTCCCATGTATTTCATTCCTCGGCTAGTTTTTCAGCTCTCCCTGTGAGATCTGCGCCGTGAACAGCTTTGCCACTGTTCCCAACAGGCATGAATGGCCCGCTCTGTCGAACCCAAAGAGCAGAGGAGGAGCCCGAACAGACGGGGGGTTATTTGAGCGTTGGACGTATCTTAATGTTTGGAAAGATAATCTGCGGGGATTTGGATTCCTGACGGTGGCGAGGTGTTGATGTTTGGGCTGGGCCGAGCCGTAGGTGCTGCTGGAGGAAGAACATCAGATAACCCAAAGTGCTGAAACTCTCCCTCGATGATGAACAGGCTCTCTTTTGTATCTCAAGTAATCCATATTCCCCGACACTCCTCCATCTGGGGCAGGTAGGCAGATGAAGAATATCCCGCTCACTGGAGCCATTTGTTAGATGAATGTCCTCGGCTCAATGAGGCCACTGTGTGAGGCTCCACAACTTTACAGTCATTGAGGTTTTAGGTGTAATTAGCCAGTGTAGTGCTCAGCTCAGTTTCAGCTTCATTTGTTGAGGGAAGGTTCATTAACTGCAAGATGGTAAGAGCTTGACTTGATTGTTTTTACTTTCAAATGAATGTTTTTCACGTTTGATTGATAGATGGATAAACTGGGAGGTGATAGATGCTGCAGAATTCTCTTTTCTCTCTTCCACAATGTGATTTTTTTTTTACAGTCAGCATTTTTCTTGCTTTATTATTGCATTTTCTTCCTCCTCCTTCCTCCTGTGCTGGATTAAAATTGCCTTTACACACATGAGGGATTCACAAGAAGCAACAGAACATCATTACACAGAGCTGCTGTTTGTAATGTTATTGTAATATGATCCAATTATCATCAGTTGCCGCTGTTTCACATTAAAAGCATTCAGCTGGCGAAGCAGTGAAAGTTTTATTGTGCAGCAGCCTCAGGAAACACGATGTAATCGACACCTAGCTTAATGTAATCGCACATCAAAATCACATCTACAAAAGACGACATCAGTGGATTGGCGGTGTTGCCAGGACTGAATGCTCATTTGGGAAAAGGTTGTGGTTACTTCAGTTGCAGATTTGTTACAGTCTCCTGTATGAAAGCTGGACTTCTTCTTATCCTTCTACTACATCAGGCTCCACACCCTTCCTCTCTGTCCTGCTAATGGACACGCTACTTTCTGCATTGACTTGAACACTGGAATTGTCTTTAGATCATCCACTTGTCCAATATGATAATGGATGATATATAATTCATAGGGATGGTGCGCTGAGATAGACAGAGATCTAAATTGGAGAGTATGTGTTGTGATAGCTTCACTGTTTGATTGGCAGGTGGTGTCTGGGAAGAGCAGTGCAGCCACAGAGAGGAGGGGGTCGTGAACTTGTCTCTGCCTATTCCACATCTAAATCTATCTTCTGTCTTCTCAAGAATCAACAATTGCCTCCATGGAAACACATCAGCAGTGTGATAAACCCACCTACACCTACAGATCACAGGTCTGACAGTGCACAGGTCCAAGCGGCTTTTTCCCCCGTGGAAAAAAGAACACACATTAACCTGAATAGCTGCCCTTTCCTTTGATAAAAGGCAGGGCTATCGGTGGAGTTATCAGGGTCTGAGGATATGAGAGGCTGATGGCTGGCCTGATATTATGACACCAGGTCACTGGGGATGTGAGTAACGATCTCTGAATGAAGGATCATCAGCGCAGAGCCTCAAAACACGCTGATAAGACTAATGAATTTAACCGAGGCTGACTGATATGCAGAGACCTGATATGAGCAGAGGCAGGTTTCTGGAAATCTGCACCCAGAGACAATTAGTCAAACTGATTAGTTTGTTACCTCCCTACGATCGCAGCATCACAGTCACTATGGATTATATGGCATATGAGTTTCATTGATGCTGATTAGGTTTGCCGTGTTTACATCTGTGCTAATGATGTTTGCAGTGTTGCATGGCAGGAGAGTTTGGCAGTAGTATCCTTGGCAGGAGGCCAAAACCAACAGCCATATCAGATGCGGTATCTCCCACACCTTGGAAAAGTCACTGTTATTATAATTCATCCTCAAGTGTTTCATAAAAAACACACCCAGAAAGAAATCCTGCTTTCTGTTGGCATAACCTTTGGCTCGCAGTAGCCCATACGGGAGCTCGACTTTCTGTCAGACCTGCAGCTCGGGGCTTCGCAGTTGCTTTTGCAGTCCCAGAGGCCGCGCTGGCATGTCATCAGTCCTCATGAAATTCATGGCAAGCGGAGATAGGCCGGTGCGGCGGGATGGGGGTGCGGGGACAGAGAGGGGAGAGGTTGCGACCTTGTCTTTGGCAGGGTCTTACTCCCGGAGCTGCACGCCTCGACAAGGTGTTTTATCTGTAAACGCCAGCCTGAGCCGCAGATCTGCAGACACATCAAGGCGGTGGAGGGAGCTCATCGCGGGCAAGGACTTCAAGGAATCCGCTCTGACCTCGGCAGCAGCCAGGTCGCAGTTTTATCTATCTGTAGGTTTATTTAGTTTTTCCAGTTAACTCCGAAAAGGCCTATATAAGAACCAGACGCTTTTCTAGGATGTGATTCCATCCCTCCTAATCTTCAAGAATGTGTGAAAGAGCAGAGCGTGCTAGCAAAAGTCATATGGATGAAAAAGGCATCTTATGTTTTATTACTGAAAATCTGGGCCATTAATCTCAAACAGATTGCGCCGGGTTTGTGTGTCAGTCAGTCAGTCGGACTGTTTGCCTGTTAATGTGGCCAAACCTGTGTTGTTGTTGTTTTATTTCCCCTCTGTGCTCCTCGTTGCCAAAACAGCAGGGAGCACGATGCTTGTTTTAAAAATTTCATAAATGGATGTGGGACTGGAGCCGTTCCCTCAGCAGCTACCGCCCCCTCACGCACACGAGCAAACATGGCCGGATAAACATTACTGGGAACCTGCGGTCATAGGGCAGGAATATCAGCAAACACATTACCTGCCAGGTTAACCCTAGCTTCGCCCCGGCTCAGATCATAACAGTAAAAATCTATATTCTATCCAATACGGGCTTTTAATGAAAAATCCAGGGTTTCATCTGCAGCTTAACATGAAATCTAACACCTCAGAATGGATTTCTAATAATCAGCATTCAGTGTCAGACACAGGAGGTGATTTATCTCCCACACTACTGAAGATATTTCAAATCACAGCATAACTTTAATATAAGAACTGGATGCAGCAGCACATCAATCAAGACCTCACCTAAATCAGCTCCTGAAGGTCTGTGAGAAGTATATTAGCATTATTTTAAAGGGCTTTGTGATTTAGTATAGTTTAGTTTGGAGGTGATTACGCACTCCTTATGAGCTTACAGCTCTAAGGACGTTTTAACCTCTGTAAGGAACTGCAGTTTCAAGAGAGCTGGTTCTGTGAAATATGCGTCCGATAAAGTCTCAGGTCAGTAAACCCCCCCCCACCACCACCACCGCCACCACCACCAAGTCTACACGTGAGTACCTGGGCCTCGTGGGAACGGTGCAGCTTTCACTCACGCCGTAAAACCGTCAGGAATAATGCCTGGCTGAAGATATAACACGCGGCGTTTCATACATGAGTCATGCTTTAAATCTTTGCTTTAAATACCCCCCCCCTCCGCCCCCAGTTTCACATGACAACAAGCATGCTGCATTCTCCACATTCCTCCATGTGCGCTGGGGATTATTTCAGTGCCCTGTCATTAGCAGAGGTCTATACACGATGACAACACAGACTTAGGCAGCTTTACTTCACGTCTGATGTGGCCTGTAAATATTTCCCCTGACATGGGGCTTTTACAATGAAGGTTCCCCTTTGTGCTGCAGCCGTGATCATTATGGGATCGAGTTGCTAATGGCCTCTCAGAGACAGACGTTTTACCTCAGACAGGTTTTTTGGCTGCGAGAAAACCAGTCACACTTAAAGTTGATGAGATGGCAGATGTTAGTTTCTTTGCAGCTTTGAACTTTTTGCTACTGAATAACACATCTGTGACACTGCAAATAGATTCAGCCCATCCCCCTGCGTGAATTTAAAAGAGCAACATGAATGTGATTACTCGCCATAGTTTTGGCTATTGATTAACTGCTGATGCAGCCAACAGTAAATTAAACTTTTGGAGCTATGCGCAGCACTAATGGCCTCTCAGCCTGGGTGCGAGTGGCACCCTGGCTGCGTGCTGTGGCACTTTGAGAGTAGCAGATGGCTTTGGGGCACTGTAGTTAGACGCTGTAATTGGTCGCTTTCCAAACATGACAGATTTGTCACACTGGTTAATGATGGCAGTGATGGATAAAGAGATGATGTCTTGATGTTTTGTTTTTTTTTGTCGAAGTTTTTGTTGAAAAAGTGCCGAAATTAAAAAAAAATAAAAAATACGGCACCACGCTGTCAAGCATCGATCTGTTGTTCTGCTTTGGCGTCAGCCCTATTTGCCTAATGGTCACCCAGAGTGCCCTTGACTGGCGACTCGGCGGGACGCCTGGACCTTTGCCATTTTCTGCTGGCACTGGGGCAAGTGGTGGTGATGGGAGTCTTTGAGTGCAAGCCTCAGATGTGAGATTAAGTGCGATAATTGCCTCACGGGCGGTGATGGGAAAGCGGCGAGGAGACTAAACAACTGCACTTACTGTATTTAGACCAGCAGCTTCTACTTGTGAACATCTGGCCTGTTGAGTGTTTGCTCTCAAGGCCACAGGTTAAAAAAAAACTCACGCAGTGATAGCAGACGTAGTTTAAGTCTGGTCAGGCCCCAAAGGTGGGGTCAGGGGGGGGTCAGAGTCCATCCTAACCAGACTGTAGGCGCATGGAGAAATATTATTCTAATTACATGTCTGAAAAATCAATGAAGGACTGGAGACTGTGGAGGATTTTTGAGGCTGTTGCTGGTTTTGGTTGCATTATATTGGATTCAGATTCACAGTGTGGTTGCACAGACATGTGTTTTGCTGTAATATACTCTGTTGTTACAATAATCCTGTTTTCATATTGACCAAAGGGTTTTTAAAGAAGTTCAGAAAACAACAGGGTCAGTGTGGATTTTTTTGATTAACTCTACTTTCTGTGAGTCTTTATGTATGATTCATTAGAGAAACAAGATCACAAAAACAACAAGCTCATGCATTTCTTTCCCTCTCGGACTGAGATCCCTGGCCCGCTGACCTCTTCACGGGAATCCCCATTATTTAATCCCACTGCGAGCACATGACCAGAGTCTCCAGAAATCAATGGAGAGCATCTGTCCCGCAGAGATAACCGTTTACCCAGGAGATGCGTCATGAGCTGTCAAGCTAACCTCTAATTAATTAGTCTCAAACCTAGACCGCACTGATCTGACAGCAGCAAGTCACAACTGGCTGCCTGATCTGTACTGTAGGTAGACCTCGGAGGTCTGCAAACCCAGATGGTTGAAGTATGGTGCCTATGTGGCCTGTTTCTTACAGTTGCCCCCCTCCCCCCTCCCTTTGCTTTATGTAGTCGGGACCACAAAGAGGCAAATCATTAGGCCAAAGCCAAGAAATCCTGACATCTGCTTTTTCCATTCTGCTCTTAGCCTTAGCTCATTTCGTCCGTGCTGTAACTCAGTAGCACACGTTTTGGGAGTGTGGGCTATTCCCGTCTGACATTACACAGCTGGGCTCGCTTCTGGGCCAGCCGTTAGAAGTTACCCAGAGGTGCTTCTGGAGTTACACAGAGAGAGAGAGAGAGAGAGAGACTAAACTGATTAATCACACCTTTTCTACTTAGTCATTTTTCTGCAGAAAAGCACCACTACTCTGGTTTACTGTTCTTCACACACTGTAAACACACACACAAGCCAGTTGTGATTTTCATCAGCACCTCACTTGGTCAGTGAATGCTCACTGTTATAATTATGTATCATGTTTTGCATGAAGCCTGCATCTCCAGTGAGCTGCTGCTTTCTCACTGACTCCACTGTTTACTTTTGGCTTCTCTCGTGTCTTCTTGCAGGAATACATGGACGCCAACAAATGCATCGACGAGCTTCTCAAACAGCTAGAGGAGGAGCGGCGAAATGTCCGAAGGTAAGAGGTTCTCAAGAGTTTTGGGCAGATGTTTTATTGCCGAGGAATATCAGCAGCTGCCTGCAATCCATTCCCAACCAGAGGCAGCAGAACAATGTTGTTTGGTTTTGAGCGCGAGACAAGCTTTGTACGCTGTTCTTGAGAAATGCTTTTTGTGTTTGGAAGCCCACTAAAAAAAGTGTCAGACAAAGGGGAGACTCTGGGCTCAGTGTGGGGTTGACTGGGGGCATTTCTCATGGAGGTCCTTTGGAGCGGATTTGCCCAGACAATGGGAATGAAGAGCTTATGGAGATGCCAATCTAATGACCTTGTCCCCTCCATGCTCCTATCATCCTAGCCCTTCCAGTGATGCACCGCCCCCATAGAGAAGAGAGACAATTTTTTAAACTTCAGCCTCTTTTGTACAGGCCTCTCTCCATCTCAATGGAGCTGTATTCCCCCAGCTCAAAGTAATTTTCCCCCTGAGTGAGCAGAGAGGGGCTGGGGGTTGGACACAGGGGGAAAGGGGTCTCAGGGTGGGTGGCTGGGGGGATGGATGACCACTGACCATCCCCTTTACTAGGCCAGGGCAGCCCCTTAATAAAGGAAGTGATGTGTAAAGGAATGACCCTCCCGACTAAGTCAACCCCACCCCTCTTTATAGGACAGGGAAGTCATCTTCAGTGACACCCAGAGTGACCTCACAGCCACTTAGAGAGACCAAAATGTCTTTGTGGGGACTGACCCGAGTTTGGACCAGAGGACCAGGTGGTTTAAAAGCCATGAACTTGGATTGGAGGAGTGGTTGTCACAACCACAGTCAGGACTTGAATTGATTTTGCATCTGGTAAAGGACTTACCATGGCGTTAGGCTCTGTTCATGTTACAGACAGAAACTTAGTGGTGTAAACTGCGTCCAAACTTCAAGTGGAGAAGACGGGATGTCAAGCTTGTTTGAGCGCTGAAATCACAAACACACACTGCAGCGAGCATAATGCATCGTTCGGTCTTACACACAGGAATGAGCGGCACGACACGAAGACGAGAACTTCTGCGTAGCTGAGATGCAACCGAAGCCGCGCGTGTGCAACCAGCACCACGTTCGGTTTTTAGAAACAACAAACCACCAGGAAGGTGGTATTTGTTCTCATCACTTTTCCAGTGTTGTTCATTCAGCGTGGTGACAGTGATAAATGACTCCACAAAGGCTTTTGTTGAGTTAAAACACAGACTGCAAGTTGAAAAAAACGCCTCTTTCCCCTTATTAGGCAGCATCTCACCATGCCATAGATGTCTCCCTCCACCCCTCAGAATATGGGGCCCATCAATCCGTCAAGAGGAGAAAGAGAAGCCCTTACATTCCTCTAGTTCTCTGCATCCCTACGTCATGACCCAGTGACCCGCGGCATTCACGTCTCTCATTGTATCATATTATAGGGTAGTTTCACACTGGTGAGGTACACAGATTGGACAATTATGACTTCTCTTTAAGCCAGGAGACTTTTCTGCTTTCGTAAGGTGTATCAGATATCCCTGTCGACCGTGAATGCAGAGCCATTTCCTTTTGTTGTGGTTAGAAGAGAGACTGTGAGACATTTTCGATAAATCGTTAAATACGCTGCTGTCAGTGGAACTTTGGAGCCATGAAGCAGGAGATGCGAAGAGACTCCGGTTGTTTGGAACAAGCTCAGTATATGGGTCAAAAGCAGATGTATGGACGGTGCTGCAAGAGGAAGATTTTCCAGACGTTCAGTCGTTTTTCTTGCCAAGTGGGGATCATATGTGAAGAGTTTAGATTACGTACTGTATTATACGTGTCAGAAGCATCTGCTGTATCCTATGCATGCACACACAAACATGCAGACACGCACACACAGGCACAGTCTCGCACTCCGTCACAGCATCATTGCTCGATGAAGCACAAAACCCCAGTGGGATGCTGGCCGGGCTTTCCTGCACCCTCTATTCAATGTGACCACGTCCTTGACAGACAAAAACAAAAGCTCCACGGCACAGTGTCAACATCAGATGGAGCAAATCCAAATTTGGCAACATCAGATGCAGCGTAAAGAAGGAACCGAACCCGCAGTTTCCCCCTTATTCATCCTTTGTTTACAGGGCACTCTTATTAAATATGATCCAATGTCTTTTTTTAAGCTTTACAGTATCATTAGTGGTGGCTTTGAAATGCTGGCGACAAACATCCTGTGCCTCAGATGTGTCGAGGGAAACGGTGAGCGCGTTTATTACAGACTCGCGCTGAGTGACAGACGTGTAGGACGGACATATGGATGCTCTGCAGCGCTAAAAAGCATGACGGGCAGGGAGTGAGTTTGCATGACCTCTTTCTGACAAGCTGCTGCGTCAAGGCACCGTGACTGTGTAATCTTCCCTGTGGATTAAAACAATGTAGATTAGATTTTTTCCCGGGTCTGGTTCCACCAATTTTCCCACTTGATTTGTCACTGTGCTGAGCTGGTGTTTGTTTCTCGCTGAATCTTTCTTTGACCTTGTTTTTTTGTGGGTCAGGCGTGGCACGGCCGGCCGCTGTTGGGTCACGTCGCCCGGAGCTGGCCTCACCTGCCACTTTCTCTCTGCCGGAGCAGATGGCGTTTGTCTGTGACCCTTTCCACACCTTAGAGGACAGGGAGGGTTGGAGGAGGGTGGCCAGCAGGCAGGCAGGCAGGATGGAGAGGCCCCACTCAGAGCCACTGCGAGGTGGGGAGGTGTGTAAGGAGGGGTGGGGAGCTAGGGGGCTCAGCTGGAGATCCACGGGGCTTAGGACAGGTTGCATGGAGCAGGAGGCTGCAGCTGCAGCTCAAGCCTAAAGGACATTAGCGGCGACATCTGCTGATCAATAAGCTATTTGTCATGTTCATAGAGCAACGGCGCTTCGAAGACGCCAGAGATAGAAAGCGCAGGTCAGATCAGATGTGTGCTTTGCTGTGGGATTATGGGTAATAGGACTTTCTTTGTGTAAGTGAATCTGCTTCTGGGTGGGATTGAGAATTGACCAGTTCTGCTCTCAGTGTTCCTGCTCATTTGTTCTTGTCTCATCAGAGGAGGAGACGTCTGAGGTTTGGAGTTTGGGCCGACCGAAGTTGCTTAGTTTATGAAGTGTAGATTTATTTTGAAATGTCTGCTCTTAATCAGAATAAATCCCTCAGTATCATTTGGATTAGCTTTTTCAAAACTCTCCTAATTGTTTCAGCTATTGAGAGTGTCGGGTTTTTAAGCCACTAATCACTTTTTATTTGTTTCATTTGAAGTTCAAAAACTAAGAAATGGCTTGAAGCCAGTTTGAGAGACTTTGAGTTTTCCTTAAACTTGTCGCTCAGGGGCCACTAATGGAGGAAAATGTCCTTGCGCTCAGAAGACGACAAGGTCAAGCGAAAGAGGAAAAAAAAATATGTGAGTGTATACACACAAGAGGGAAAGACCACAGTGCAAAGCTGGGAAACAGCTTTACAAATCTGGACCTTACTGATGTTACTACAAGCCATATCTGGCCTCAAAGACGCCTGTGTGCTGCTGGCGGTCTGAGCAAGATGAAAGGCTGTAATCCTCAGCTGAAGTATGTGGTGAGGCCTGTTCTGTCGATGAGGAGGTGGATAGGGTTCAGCCTCCCGCAAACGCCCTGAGGGATCTGCCGTCTCGGTTGGGTGCGAGCCGTGCATTTTACAACTTTAATTGGATAAGTTGACCAGTCTAATGCAATAATTTGATCATGCTAAGCTCCAAAGAGATCTAATATGCTCCCAAAGTATATTTGTGTGCCCTCTGAAGTGAATGACTTATCCTAATCCATCCATTAGACGTCACTTTACAGCCCAGGAGTCCAGACTCTTTAATATCTCACAGGAACCGTCAGTGGGTAAATAAATCAGTCTATGAAAACTTCATTGGGACCTCCAGGCACTGGTGGAATTTGGTGTTTGGATCATTTAAAATCAGCCATGTGCGTTTTTTTTTTTTTTCACATAAAGACAAGCTTGATTAAAGCGCGTGAGGTAGAAACCATGAGGAATGTGAGGCCGAGAATAGGAGGTAATGGTGCCATAAGAGCTTCCCTTTCATGTGTGCTATCTGTAATTACCAAAAAGCTCTTCACATCTATAGCCTGATTGATTGTTGGCATGTATAGTGTTGAGTTTTACCGTACGTGTCGGCGAGGGCCAAGCTGTGAACGTGATGGGGAACTCCCCGAAGCGATTCGTTAAGGAGGGGACGTTGCTGCCGCCGTTGCCCTATGACACAAGTCAACACGTGCGAGTTTATCCCAGCTAAGATTCGCTAAGTCCGCCTGCCTGGGGACCCACTCGTCTCCCTGCTCCTGTAAATGCCAAACACTCGGGCCCTGATTCATGAGCAAACTCCAGGCCTGGCTAAAATACATGCATCAGTTTTATTGAGCTTATGAGAGGAGGAGGTTAATCGAATGGGTTAATGAAGCCTTTTATTGACGCTCCCTCAAGGTCGTTTCATCGCTGGTCACAGCGCTGCATTCCCATGCACACTGCTGAAGTAGTGATATGCTACAGCTGCACCACCTGCACCCCCCCCCTCGCCACATATCACTCACCAGATGCCTTTAGGTTTCTTTGCTGGTGCATTCAAGGTTAAGCATAAAGCCAAGCCTAAATCTACACTTAGCATAATGGACATATCCTGTTGCAGCAGATATACAGTAGTGCTGCAATGAACAATACTTGTTGTTTCCAGCCGGTGTAGTGATGTAGTGGTTTCACAACATGGATACGCAGTGTTTTATAGGACTTGTGACACGTATTCTTGGCATTTGTATTGAATAGGCTATTATCTGCATTCCTAGAAGCAATTAGCTGTGTTTAAGACCTCAGTCGTTGCATAATGGATAATTACCACTGTTGTTTGTCTAAGCAAGCTTCAGACTCTTAATATGAATGTGTTGTGCTGCAGGAAAAGCACTTAAAGAATGTGTGGGTTCAGAATATTACATTTTTATCTGATTTCAGGCACCCTGGTTTAGTCAGTTGTATGTTTAATTAAATGAAGGTTCACACTATGTCCAGGTCTGTTAACTCCAGTCAAGTCCCTCCATTGTGCAGTGAAAAGATTTCTTCTTATCAAGATAAGCTGGAGGAGCATGTGCTGTGACTCCTTTTGTGCTCATGAGAGCATGGAGTTATTTTGACTTATATGGGTGCTGCGCAGCGCTGCGGAAAACATCCTCGCTTTAAGATAAGAAGAGTGATAGATCCTGTGTGTGTGTGTGTGTGTGTGTGTGTGTTTTATTGTTGATAGATCCTGTGTGGTTTGGGTTGTTGATAGATCCCGTGTGGTTTTGGCTGGTGGAAGTCACAGTGGTTGCATCCACGCTATTTACCTCCAGCTCAGGGCTCTTTGGCAGACATCCCCTCATCTCTCAGAGGAAACAGGAAGGAGTGAAAATTTGTGAAATCCACAACACCTCAGACTTCAGAGGGGGCGCAATGATTTAAAAAAAAAACATGTTTCTTTTAGCAAATCAAACAAACCCATGAGATCATGCAGCGCCAGTGGGGCAACGCTCAGCTCCTGGACGTTTCTGCCGTAGCTGCAGAGGATAATTGCACTAGCTCAGGAAAAGTCATTATCTCATCCCACCGGGCAGTAGATTCAAGTTGTTTAGGAAGACCTCAGGAATGTTGCATTTAAACATCAATAACCTATTACCACATTGATTCTGGCTTATCAAAGCTTTTCTAATCGTGTCTAATGGTCGGCATGTCGTTCGAGTTTACAGCGTGATCCGGTAAGTCTCCAGGAACAACTTCTGTAGTTTGCTTTTAATGTGTTTGTTTCAGCTTCCTGCAGCAAGTTGGTGTTGTTGGGTTTGCTTTGCATTGTAGTGTTCTGCAGAATCTATCCAGTCCATTTACGTAGAAGCATTAACAGACTGAACCATGGAAACGTGACAGGAAACAACAGAATAGTGGATTGTTCATATGTAGGAGCACGATCAGTGGCTGTTCCTCTGAGATTACTCCATAATTGTCTCATTTATTCACTGTAATCACACAAGCAATGGAAGTATTCTTCAAGATTTACTTGACATTAATTAAAGATTAACTCCATCCGTGTTAATCCTGCTCGTTCCAGCCGTGATAACTTCAAGCGTTTCCTGACTTCCACGAAGAAGAAAGGCCTCGCCTGCTGACGGGGTCTGGCCTGACCACCATCCCGCCCGTCGTTCCGCCCCCATCCCCCTGCTTAATGAAACATGACCGAGGTGCATTATCGCTTTCATTGTATTACACACTTCATTCTGCCACACAGAAGTTAAACATCACACACACACACACACATGATCTGTGGAGGGGCTCGTGCAGCGTGACCCATCATGTGATTTGCATCTGTCTGGGCGTTTGCCTCTTTGAGATCCTGAGCAGGCTTGTGTTGAGTAAACAAACACGCTGCCTGTCTACGGATCGGCATTTCCTTTACTCATCCTGATACAGAAAACACCCCCACCCCACCCTACTCCTGCCCCTCCTCCCAAAAGGAGTCTAGCCATGTTGACAGCTGAGTATCTCCCGAATGGATTGTAGCCACCCACAGCACCTCTGATGTGTCTCCAAACCATGTTCGACCCCGTACTTTTCCCTGCTCCTATCAGACATTAAATAGCTGTTCTCAGAATCATGGCTAAGCTCAAGCACTTGGAGCGCGCTAGTCGTCTTTAGTTGTGGAAAGCAAAGAGGGGAACAAAGTTTTTCTTCTCCTCCCCCCTCTGTGATTAATGTCTGACCGGGAACACACACCTAGACGGCGGAATCGACCTGTAATGAGCTTGAGTGACACATGCCGGCCTCCACCCCGGCCTCCTCTGGTCACTCAGCTGTGATCTGGCTGCAGGGGATTAATGTCATAGAGGGAGAAGTGTGGCTGACGGCCGGAGCGCTGGACGCTCCACTGACAGATTGTTTGTTCATTCATGGACATATAGATGTAAACTTGGTCTTTACCCTGGATTTTTCCATTTTCGTGCGACTATAGTATAAAGGAAAATGTTTAAATTTTCATTCCACGCATTTATTTTATGGCAGGAGTTGAAGATTTTACATTCCAAACATATGATAAGCTCATAAAATATGATACATTGGAAAACATTAAACCATCCAGGAGCATGAAGAGGCTGAATTTAGCTCCGTCTGGACAAGCTACAACATTAACATGCTGCCTGCATGTTAATGCATCAATAATTTAACTCCGTGGAAGGAGCACTTCTTCACAATTATTAGTCCATCCTCAGACCGAGGACGGCGCTGTGATGAAGTACGAACCACAAGCCTCAGAGTTTAATACGGCAATTTATAAAGGTATGTAGAGTACGCTTCAGCTGATACTGATCATCTTTGGCTTCAATGCAGATGCTGTATATTATCTCAGTCTCACACACAGATACCACACACCTGGAGTAGGAGTAATTCCAATTTCCTGACCTCATGTGTTTTATGAAAATCAGGCAGCCAATCAATCAGGACATCCCTATTAAAACAAACACACACTGTAATAGAGTATTTTGACATTGTTGAACTGCTGCTTAAAGTATCTAAACTCCCCCAAAGTAACCAGTAGTGCACCAGTATTACAGTTCAAAGGTGTTTACACTCACAGGTTTCCTTTCTGTGAGCACAAACACACACTTCACGCACACACAACCACAACCACGAGCATCCCTTCGCCCCAGACCACCCTGCACCCCATTACAAATCCATATCGACCCGCCGTCCCTCCAGCCACTGTCCCAGCACCATCCTGTCTCCTTCCCTACACCCCCCCTCTCCTCTCTGCGGAATGCTAACCTAGCCTGTGTGTGAGTGTGTGTGTGTGTGTGAGAGAGTGTGAGTGTGTGTGCGACAGCGGTGGAGCCAGGCTGGCTGTGTGGGCGGCCGAGTGTTTCCAAACAGTGGAATCTGTCATTGACACCCCTGGCAGAGCAATAAGCAGTGCCTTAATGAGCTCAGCAGATCACTCAGCGTAGAGTGGACACACACACTCACACTCACATACACACACTCTCAAACGTGCATGAATATTACCAACACAGACACATCATCATATATACATTGTAATAAATGCACCAAATTATGGCCGAAAAGACGTTATGTAGTTAAAACAAAAGAAAGCTAATCCTAAGCAAACAAACAAGGCCTGTGTCCTCGTCATGGAAAAAAGGGGGATTCTGGGAAATAATGCATCCATCTATTTGACCAAATCACTCCACACCGAGCTCCACCGTCTGTTTACGGCTCCGCAGGCTGCAGCCATCGCTCAATGAATGACCGCTCGCTGCTGATCAAATTAAAATGGAGCGCTCCCTTCAATATTTCTTGATTACAGCACATATGTACGTGTTGGTGCTGACTCAGCCGTCCATTTGTCTTTTTTCCTCCGAACGGGACAATGGTGTCTAATTGGTGACCACCTGCTCTTAGAATCAAATCATGCTCGCCATGTATTCAGATTTCCGTGCCAGACAGCTGCACGTATGATAAACACAATTACCTCTCTGCATGACACTCCGGTCAAACACGCAATAATCAGGCATCATGAATCTTTCCCAGTTTTACGATGACAAACGAGGATGTGGCCACCGGCTTTACGAGACCTCTGATAATGAGAACTTGACAGGATGTGTCAGTTTTTTTATGATGGCTGCTGGATGATGCCCGATCTCGCAGCATGTGTGTGTGTGTGTGAGGGGGGAACTCATCCCTGTATGTTTATGTGTCATCCCTAACCTATCCAGCCCCCTCCCACTCCGTTCTCTCACAGACTAATTTTCTCACATGGTTAGTGTCATTTAGGACATTAGTGACAGTGAATGTGGGGCAAAGTGGCGGTGATGGCCCCGGCTCTAAGTCAGCCCCGTCCTTTCTTTCCCCTCTTTAACTGAGCTCTCCTGTCACTGGGACCCTTTTAATTCCCCCTTTCACCCCTCCGGTGCCCGCCCCCTCTTGCACTGGTCCTATTGGGGACCAGACAATAGAGGGTGTCCCCCCTCCTCCTCCTCCTCCTCCTCCTCCTCTGCCTCTTCATCCCCCTCCTCTCATCTCCCTCAGCCCTTGCAGACGTCCTGCCTGGTTGATGCTGTGGGCTCCAGGCTGCAGTTTGTCACAGCCATTCAGCTGAGACTGATTGTGATTGTGGCAGATGGGCTGGAGCCTGGTCCGTCACTCGGCCCAGGCAGACCCAAGCACTTCTCTCTCTTTTTCTTTCTCAGCCTTTTTTTTTTCTCCTCGCTGGCTTTCACTCTCTGTCCTTCGCTCTCTTGATCTTGCTCTCTTCCTCGGTTGTCCCTATCTGCCTTTTGTCAGTGGCTTCTCTTTCTTTCTCCGTGTCGTCGTCCAAATGCTCCGTTTTCCCCCTGCACACTAAAACAGGCCGCCAGTGTTTTCAGATGTGGAGAGTTTTGGAAAAGCTCAATTTTTTGGGTGTCAGAATGGGTGGCTTAGCGTGGATGAAGCACCATAACAGAGAGACAAAGGTGCGTTCATAACATTTCACCAGTTTAGTGTTTGTCAGATTACTGAGCTGCATCTGAAACCACTTTTTCCTCTTTCCCTCCAGCACTCAGATGCAAATGGGGAAGTTTGCATCTGACAGTTTTAGTAACTTTCCGAATCTGTCAGCATCCCTGCGGCACGCAACATTTGCCCACTTATGACAGGCTTGAGATTTTCTGAAGGTTTACTTCCCTTAATTTTCTACATAATCGCTTTCATCTTTAGCGTTTACATGCAAGATAATGAATGCTTCCAAGGAGTGACTGCCCAAAGGTTGATCTCCATGACTCATCTTGTCTCTTTGAGCCACCTTAAAGTTGAACTTTTTTCCTCTTTGTCTGTGTCTTTATTTGCTCCCTTCTTGTCTTCAGTCGTCCCTGTCTGTCTTTTTTGTCACCTCTGCTTCTCTTCTCCTGTGCTAAAAGAGTCCACTTAGTGGAACATCACACGCCGGCTGCTGCTTGCCTGTTCACGTCCCCTTGTTGTAGTTAAACCCCCCTCAACGCTGTTGTCCCCCCCAAAAAACTCCTCCTCCTTCTCCTCCACACAACCCCCCACACTAACCTCGCTTCTCCTCCCCTGAGGAAAGAGCCTCCTTCAGAGAGGCAGGAGAGCAGCCCTCTCCCTGAACACATGTTAAACGTCCCGCAAGCCTGAGGAGGAGGGACGCAGTCAGAGAGAGAGAGAGAGAGAGATAGAAGCAGAGACAGACTGAGGAGAGGAATATACTGGGGAAACATACAGCCAGGAGGCGGTGTGGGCGGGGGGGGGAGGCAGGCAGCGCTGTGTGTGTGAAGAGGAGCCTCCGAGCGTGTGTGTTAGTGAGAGAAAGCACAGCACAGAGGGAGAGCGTACGTAGCGTGAAGGAAGAGAGGAGTGGAGGGGAGCAGCATCGGAAGAGTCAATGCATGTTGCCAGATTGAGAGAGACAGGGAGGGTAGAGGACAGGAGCTGCGAGGAGTCGGAGAGAGGGAAGCGAGGATTTTGAGTGCTTGAGGAGAGAGAGAGAGAGAGAGAGGGAGAGAGAGGGAGGAGAGGCAGTTTGGTCTCAGTCAAGTAGAGAGGCAGGCAGGGAGCAGCGCAGAGCCGGCAGTGCTGCATTGTGGATGTAAACTTTATCATCTGCGGGATCAGTGGGTAGCAGCTGCAGAGCAGGAGGGAAGCGTGCTGGTGGATTACCATGTGTGTCCTCTGAATGCACCAGGATGCCGCATCTCCACCAGGGTAAGACATGAACAGTCATCACCACACATGACATGACCTAATAGCAATCAACTCATGTGCAAGTGCATGATTTACACTGTGTTTTTGAATGACTGGAAATGCTTCATGTGCCATGACAGAAGAATACATGCACACTCAGCGCTTTGCTTGCGTCTAATGCAGGGAGCCTTGATGATTTTTAACCCTTCAGTCGTCTTCACATTGTTCTGAGCTGCAGTTTTTCTTAACAAGCTCCTGAGGAGGGGAGATATTTCACAGAGCATGCGTTGTACACATGTGCAGGGGATGATCTCTGATTTGCACTGAGCCCGATTAGCCAGTTTCAGGGGGGAATCGCGTGTCCTGTTGCTAGTGGCAACAGCATGGGGCCGGGGCGCCGCGTACACCACTTGGATTCTGATTGATAACAGAAGGAAACGGATACCCGTCGTTTAAGCAGCGGTAAAACAATCCAGCATTGCAGGGGATTTGTATGTGCAGGAATGCATGTTTCCCCTCCCTCCACTCCTTTTCTTTCCTCACACTCTCTCTCAGGCAGATTAAGATTTTCTATCCGGCTCGCTAATCCCACACTGAGATGAATGGTGCTGAATTAAGTGTGGATACAGCTAAGTGATGGAGAATATGGATGGTGGGGATGTGGTCCCTCTTTTACAGCCACCTCCGTTAATATGGTGTCAAGTGCTGCAGCACAGCGTCCATATGTCAAAGTTACAGCAGGTCAGGGGTCTTTCCCCCTCAGTCAGCCATATTTACAGTACACAGAGAGAGGCTGCCATGTTTGCAGCTAACACACCCATGATGCCAGTTGCAGGGTTCTGGCTTTGTATTTATAGCTGGATTTGTTGCCTCTAAAAACAGAAATGCAAGGGAACATGAAAACGAGAGCATGGGAGAGTATGGACGGTATCATCACTCTCTGCTGCTGTTGTCAATGTGCCAGAGAGAAATGCCATTCTCTGCCTTTTTTTTTTGAGTTTGAGTCTTTTGCCCTGGGAACGGGTGCTTCCCAACATGAGAGCAGAAAATAGCATCTGACATGTAGTGGATACTTTATAACTGGAAACACCAGTGGATGTTGTGAAGGGCTGGAGGTAAACAAGTAGCATTTCACTTCAGGAGTCTCACATTGGTTCATGAGGAAGGTTATTTATTGGGCCGACCTTAAAGTTTTAAACTCTCTGTATTAGAGTTGTAAGTGCCTCAAACCTTGAATTGCTCAGGAGTGACTCAAAACACTTACTGTACTTAACCCATATTCAAGATGTGACCTCATACACCAGTTTTCATCAACAGCAACCATGTGACTAGTTGTCCTCGAGAGCTAATGTTTTGGTCAGGAAGATCTCTGACCTGAGGGAAATTCCTCTCTCCTAGCCTGCATACCACGCACCATTACACCGTGCACTGGATGCACAATTTGCATGCATTTTAATCTGGAATCTGTAATCTCCTGCGTAGACTTGAGCCAGTGAACGCAGCCCAGCCAGGACAGACATCAATCAAATATTTATACCAGTGTTGGTGTTTTTGTTATTGGGCGCACAATGGCAGTTCCCATTACTTACCAAAGACAGCTGAGCCATTTGGCCCAGTATGTGCACAGACAGTGTCAGTTTAAAGCCTTTATTTGGAGCAGAGCAGCAGCCGGCGATATCATCCCGCCACTGGGGCAGATGTGTTGCTTGCACTGGGCAGTTTGAGCCTGCTGCCCTCTGCCTCTGAAACCCACCTGGGGATTACTTGATAAGAGGATTGCCAAGTGGAGGGATTTGATTTTATAGAATTAAAACTGTAATTCTCTCCGTCCCGACCACGCCACAGCGCAGCCATTTCTCTACATTATTATTATTTCTTTCCCCCTGCTGCCATGCTCTTGTTTGACCAGCACGTCCCATTACTGCATCATGTGTCCTACATTTAAAGCAGTTTTCATTTAAAAGTCACGCGACGGCCACATTTGTTCTGTGTTTGAGTGCAGTGGCAGAAATCTATCATGGCCTAGATGCTGCAGCAAATTCCCTCTAAAGAGATGGATGTGAAAAGTTCAGCACTTACAACACAAAGTGTGGCCTGGGTCATTTTGGATGCTGTGCCACTTCACATTGTTAGCCTGGTGAAAAACCTGGCCAATAATCCAGTCAACAAAAATGAAGGGCACTCCAGCAGATCATTCTGACGTGTGCTTTTGTGTTTCCTTCCACCCCTCCAAGTCGTGTCCGTCACTTCGCCACTCACTCCTCTACATCCGATTTTCCCAACTTCTCCTCCTCCCCTTTCGTCCGCTCCCTGTATGTGGCGCTCTGTATTCAGTGACCCTCAGCTAGCATATTGGGCTCAGGTCAAACTGAATTACTGAGGAATGTTCCTCCGTTCAATGGCCGACACAGTGGGCCTCAGCATGGGAGCACTTCCCCTTCATTGACAGCCAGGGGACTTTCATTTTGAAGGAGGAGGGAGCTCCTTCCAGACAACTTTTCCCATGTAATTCCCACCGTCTCTGCAGTGTCCGTCGGCACCGTGGAGCCGTGAGCCAAGGCAGCCGCTTTAATGATGTGTACGTGTGAGGCACATCTCAGGATCTCGCCAGCCTGAGCCTTGTTGAGACGCTCTGCCTCTGTGACTGCAGGCCATCCAGCTCAATTAAGGGTGCTTTGAATGCATTCCTCCCCTTAGCCTGCTCTACATTTATCTTCTCCCACGAACAGCACGTGGGAACTCTAAAAACAGTCTGGGTCCTGCAGAGCTCTCTTGGGCTGGGATGAACCTGCTATTGCATCTGAGAAAAAAAAAAACCTGAAATAGCTCAATACAGGATTTTGACACTCATATTTTCAATGCAGAGAAGCAGAGCTCTTCGTATCATGTCTCATGCTTTGTGTTTCACCGAATGTTAACAAGTTGAAAACCCAGAATAATGGGACTATCAGATGTCTCCTTTCTGTATCTGCTGCTGGCTTAACTTCGAGTAATGTCACTGAGGAAAAACATAAAGTTTAATGGACTGACACAATTTATAACCAATAAAAGGCTTTTATTTGCTAGCTATCAGTGGCTTATTGCTTGCACTGGCTGTTTTTGCCTGGAGACAAAGCTTTACCCAGACACCCTTGCTGACTGCTCAGTGATGTCATTAGTGCCGGAGCATTTTTGTGGTTTCTAAATGGATGAACTCGCTCCATGTGAGTTCACCAAGGTGCGAAGGCTGGTGGGCTGTTTCTGCAGTCCCCGCTTCTAAACTGCCTGTTTTCTGGTTTCTCTTTGCACAATGCCAGTTTGAGTGTCTTGGCTTCCAAAAGCAAACCTTTGTTTTCCCGTTATAAAAGCCTTTGTCTATGTCTCTCATATTCACGCCTTTAAAAAACTCCACAAATGTTTCAGTTCTCGGTGAAAAACATCTCCAAATTGGATTTGTTTTTTTAGGTCATCATCCTGCATGCCAGCAATTTACAAGATAATATGGTGTTGCCCTTGTTTACTACACACAGGCTGCTGGCTGACATACTTTCACAGGCACATGCATCTCAGAAGTTTGCAGATCAAAGCCGCCTAAACCCATTTTGCGAGCGTATCCTTCTTGTTTCATATTTCTGTCCTCGTCACGGCCGTGCTTTCAGCAGGCCGAGCCGTTTACGAGGTTTATAAAGGGGGTCAGTGTCGTATTTGAGCTTGTGTGGGGCAGGGAATGTCAACAAACTTGGGCTCCCCACTTTCCTGGCTGTAAATCATCTGATAATAGCGGGAGAAACATGCAGGACCTGGTCCAGTGGCTGGAGGTGTTGGCGCAGCTGAAACTGAAATGGATAAAGGCTGCTGGAGAGGCTCACCTTCATGCAGTAAAACTCTTTCCCAAACACCTCTCTTGTTGTCTTTGAGCTCTTTAAGCCATTTGGTGACTGTCTTTACTTAGAGTGAATTACAATGAGTGCAGTAACTTTTAATTACTTGATTACCAGCATGCCAGAGCGCCGGAGCGAGAACGCCATGGAAATACGTCTGTGACAATTGAAAGAGCGCGGCAGAGAGAATAGATAGAACCAAACACGGTTTTCATTTTATTGCCGTGTGTCTGAGTTTCAGACTGAGCCCAGCAGCGAGGAGGATTTTCAGGTTGTCTCTCAAACAGTAGGAGTTATGAGCTGGATCTAAATGTGATGCAACAAACCGAACATGTGACATCTGCAGAATAGACACGTTCATCACAAAGGGGCTAATGTAACAGCTGCCCAGCAACACACACACGCAGCAGCGCAGATACAGACCCTTGGCTTGAGTGCGCTTGTTTACCGTACTTTTGTCTCTATTGTATGTGAAGCGGCCATTTGTCTGCCTCTGTAAAGGGCTCCCGTTTGCCCGCCTCTCTAAAAACGATGTGTTGACAGCCAGTGTAAAATACCCTGTAGCCTGTGCACAGTCTCCATGAGTCAGCAGAACCTTCTAGTATTACAGTACAGTAGTAAATGCGAGTCCCTGCTCCCCAATTACTTCAACCCAGGCCAGGTGTGAGGCACAGAACAATGCAGCAACCATGTGACATATACATGGCATGTGGGAGTCTGTGCACCATTGTGCACGTTAAAGCTGCTAAATGAGCCTCTCAGTGTCGTGATTGGACATTTTTAGCACCTTGATATCATCATGAGATGTGTTTTTTCTCATTTCTTTGGATGGATTGTGGGTAGATGAACATGCATCTCTCAGGTTCAGCTCCTCCGGTGGAAAGGACGCATGGTTTGTCCTCTCAATCTCTCCTCCATTTTTACAGGTTTGTCTATAACTGTGCAGAAAACCACAAATGCTTTTGAGGAGAGTGCTTTTATCCTCAATTAGATGATTAATCACATCTCTCCCCCTCTCTATTATGGACGGCTTTTCGCAGCTTTCAAGCGTGTCCCTTTAGAGCAGGTATAAACACTTGCCCTCAGACGTGATCAGATAACGCACCTTATGAAATTAATGAATGTCAAACAAACTCTGGCCTGAACCCTCTCTGCAGAGACCTGACGAACAGACTTTGTTTCCTCTGTCACAAAACACAGGTAACTTCCTGAAGCAGTGACACAGGCTAGACAACCCTCACTGGAGAAGCTTATGTACACACTCAGTGTTATCACTTGTTGTGTGAGTGTGTGGTTGTGATCGCCTTTTTTGATAAGCCTGATTTCAAAACATGATGTGTCTGGCGCATGTTTTTTTATTTTCTGCATGGGGGGATGCAGCTATCGCTCTGTCTCCTTCTGTTTTGCATTGTGTCAACATCTTTTTCTTCTTCTTTACATCTGCGGTTGCTCAGGTCCAGCAACAGTGTGGAATCATCTCGCTTTTATGTTCTGGACATGAAAGATTCAGAACTGTGTGAGTGTGTGCGTGCATGTCTCCGCGTCTCTTCTCCAGAGTGTTTGTACATGTGTGTTCATCCATGTGTTTACTGGTGCCCCTTGTGTGTTCACGTCTAGCTCCATCCTCCTTCATCACGAGCCGTGCTGGTGAGTAAACCCTCTTGACAGACGGACATACACACAGACAGACGGGCATCCAGGCAGCCGGGTGCTGCAACCATTTTTAAAGCACATCTGCTCATCCGCAATGTTTCGTTTCGTCTGAGCAGGAATGCGTCTGTGGCTTGGAAACAATTGAGGTCAGGCCCTGCTCTGCAGAATAAGAAAACATTTAGCGAGACAGACAGTCAGGCAGGGGTAATCCACGCTTGGCGAGCACATTCCTCGGAGCTCAGGAGGAGTCTCGGAGGATTCCTCGCGTCTGATTTTTCGCTGCTTCAGAAGTTTACAGATGCAGCGAAGGCATTTGATCTCATCCTGGCCTCCAAAGGTGTGTCTCCAAACCTTTGCCCTCCCTTTAATCCGGCCGATGATTCACTGAAGCCGTTGACATGTGCAAAGACAAATCATTTTCACACAGTCTTGTGACAGCAGCCATCAATCAGGTGCTCTGAGATAATGTCAGTCCCTCTTGTCAGAAAAACCATAAAAAGTTGCCCAGCGCTTTCATGTTGCACTGGTGCAATTAAGCCGTCCAGCGCTGAGAGGCTGGTGAAGCTCTGAGGGTGAGATGTTATCACAGAGGGAGAGCATAAACAGCTCAGAGCACTCAACATGCTGTTGACTTTGGATAAATCTTGCTAATCACAATCATCTCAACTCGTTTGACTGCATTACTCAGCGCTGCACACGTGTCCAAACAAAGTCCAATACACGACTCCATACATTAACATTAGCAGGAAGTATGGACAGGGGAGAAGTTTAGATGACGACACACACTGCTGCTGCAGAGTGCGATGTGTGGAGAACTTATTTTATCCTTTTCACAGTACTGATGGGCATGTCAGTGTGATCCAACATACGTTTGATCTCCACACGATGAGGATCTGTGAGAAAGAAGCATTTCAGAGAGCAGAGCGAGATGCATAAGAACAAAACATGCTGATTTGTAAGGCCACATGGTGAAATGAAAAGGCGTGTGTTCTTTGTGTGCTCACAGTAGAACCTCATCACATTTCACCTCGTCAATAATTGATGGTCTGCCGCGGTGAGGTAAGTCTCATTGTGCCTGGCTGGCTGAACGGCTGGCTGGGTGTGTGAGGTGCTGACATGTGGCTCCTGTTTTTCCCCGCCGCCCCTCCGGTGCAGACGGGGTCCGCTGCAGGAGACGGGAGGTCAGGAACCAGCTGTGGGTGAGGCAGCGGGAACGGGCGCGGGTCAGGCCTTCGGCGTTCGGCGTCCGCGACAGCGCTTTTTCGGTGATTGATTGGACCTGCCTAATGCGCTGGGACCAATTGAGCGGTCACAGATGTGCGAGCCCCACCCCTCAGATGCTCCAAACAGAAGATGTTTACATTGAGGGGTGAAGCTCATTTCTGCGCCGTCTCAGTATTTGATGTTTATCTTCATCTGATGTAATCACCCAAGAATGTGAGAAATTGGAGTTATGCAGGCTACAAAAATCAAAAACTATAAACCAGCAGAGTTTTCTGAACCACTGGATAACAAAGCCATTTTCCTCCCATCTCCACTTAAAGCTTCCTGGCAGTTGTAACTCAGTTTTCCTGTCAGACTGGGCTGGATGTTATAACTTATCAAACGCCTCGGTAAGCTCATTGTCCCGCACTGGAGGCTCGGGTGAAATTTTGGATCAGTGCAAAAGGTTACATAACACAGCCGTAGGAGGATTAAGGATGGGAATGACCAGTCCGGAGTCGAGGCCAAAACGTTGCCAGAGTCACTCTGGACAGGACGCCCTATGTGGGCCACGGGGATTGCGTGCGTATCAGGGCTCTTAACCCAGCAGGAGTGCAGACACTAATACATAAATGCATGGCAGCTCTGCAGCTCTCATCCAAACATTTATGCATCGCTCCCAGCCACTCTGAGGACAAGTGTTTGCTCCAAACGATTGAAATGTTTAGCTCGCTGTAAGCCCCACTGACAATATTTGAAAGTCGGTACATATTAATGCATCTTTTATACAGTCTGATGTCTGTATTTATGTCACTATGACAAAGTGCTGCAGGGAAGCAGAGGAATTATGTGGTGTTTAATCTGTTAACATCTTTCCATAGAGAGGGGAGATTAACCGCACTTGATAATAAGATGGTGTGCAGTAAAGGAAATAGGAAACCAAAATGCAAGAGACAGCACTTTTTTCTCTTTCATTATGTGCTTAACTGCAAACAATGTACAATGGATTACACCACCTGTATGGAGGAGCTGTGATAACAGTGATGAAAACACAGCTAACTGTCTGCCTCCCACAATGCAGTTCAAAGCGCACGGGTCCGACATGTCAGCTCAGGTTGGCAAATGCCCTCTCGCCGTGACTGATCCTCCCTCAGCCCTGACAGATCGTGTCTTTGCATGCCGCGGCGCTCTGAAGTAAACAGGCAGCATCGTCGCCTGAGCGAGGGGGAGACGTGTGAGGAGGGTTTATACAGTGTCTGAATGTGCGGAGGGGTTGATCCGCTGCGAACGCAACAAGGCTGGTGTCGCACTCCCGCTGTGCCCTGCTATCTGCTTTATCTCCCAGGAAGGGCTGGAGAGCTTTGAACTGCTGCTGTCACATGCATCAAGGAGGGAAAGCGTGTGTGTGTGCAAACAGCAAACGGTTTAGACTGAGACAATCAATAGAAATGTCTGTGCATTGCAAGCAGGAGCTGCAATGAGCCTGGTTTTAAGGAGTGAGAGCAACTTTTCTTATTGAGTTCTGTGGGTGGTTTCTGCATTTTGATTACCATTCGTGGCTTTCAGCTTAAAAACGATGCCATGCCGATGGTTATGCAATGGCTTATGGAAGAGTTCGCAGAATTTGCTTGGCCCAAAGAGTGGCACATAATCCTGAGCTTTACACGTGACAGCAACATCGCATCCGTTTGCCTCTCATCCTTATTACCAAGGTCTCCGAACATCTTCGGCTCACTGCGTTAACTCCAGATGCACAATGACAAGGGAGCAGAAAAAAGGTGGTGTTTCAGCTGAGAGCTCGGCGGGATTCCCTCCACAGCTGAGGCCTCCGGTGCTCTCAGGTGATTCCAGGTCACTGGGAACCGCCGGAGGTCCACGTCGACACCGCTCGCGATTGGCTGCCGGCGTTTACTCAGCCAAGCTTCATAATGGGTCCGAAAGAAGCAGAAAAACAGCAGAGAAGGAGGAATGTATACACGGTCAACTGTCAGCTTGCGCTTTCATCACATGCTCGGATGTACAGGACAAAGGCATGGACTGAAGCCTGGAATAATTCCTGTTTAGTCACAGTCAAGTGTGAAATACACAGAGTGTGCACAGCATATGAGTTCTGCGTACAAACACACACACCGCTAACATGCTTCATTTTCCAGAATTTTATGGAAGCTGTTTTAAAGGAGGATACTGACTCCCAGCAACCTGCAGTTTTCTGCACTTTATATTGACAGTGAAGGAGGCAGGAGACACAACACAGCCACTGAACCTCTGACAGGTTATAAACAGAACCTAGATTAGTCAGACCTAAACTTTGACCCATCTTGTTTGCCGTTGTTATTACTTTTTCGATTCTCTCTCCCAATATGGTTTAGATAATCTGGCTACACTGTGCCTGTAAACCATTGTTAGTGTTTTCATAACCATTCGTAACGACGGCCAGAGCTGCAAAAACAAGACCCAACGAGTAATAATTATCCTTTAAAATGAGGCGTTCCTGGGCTCTGACCCTGTTGGGAGACGTTTATAGGAACATGTGTGTGTTTTAGCTAAAAATGAAAACATCACAATTAGTGCACGAGACCCACCAAACACCATGACATCATGGCTCTTTGCATGTCCAGCCAAGCGAGAGATGCCTGCGATAAACTCCTTGACATAACAGCGTCGGGGCTGCCGCCACGACTCAGTCGGGCTATTTTGATAGGCCAGTTTACACAGCTGGCGACGGTTTGGGTGTGAGCGATTGGCAAAACGTCACATGCCGATCGGGGACTGAAATGCAAATGAAAAACTCCACGTCAGAACGAACGCATACCGAATGTAGCGGATTGCAGATTGCTCTCATGTGCGCTTGGATGCTGCTCAAATATAATTCAATTACACGCCACCATCAATTGGACTTAAATGTCGCCAGTGAGTGTTTTGCAGTAGAATACTGTTTTGACTGCTGCTTGTGCCAATTACTATAATTATGTTTAACACAGAATGTCAAATTGCTCTATATTTGGAGATGATTTTCTCGGGGTGCAGTTGGCTCATGCTCCGTTGCTCCTGGAACATGCCTGTGCATAAGTGGCCTGAAACTTAACCCCTTACAGGGCTGACGCTCAGCCATAACACAGACTGGAGGAATGCCAGGCCAGGCCTTTTAACAAAACAATATCTGCACTGAGAACTTCCAGAGACCTTTTTTTTTTAACCTGTGTGTGTTTTTTAACTCAAGGTAGCGTAATGCTGTAAGTGTACAGTATGTGGTAATAGGAAGAGAGACATTGTGTAACCAGGACATGAGTGTATTAGTCAGGCTCAGGTGTGGAGCAATCTGTCACACACTTTCACACACGTACACACACAGATTTGTGCATTTTTGCACACATGCACTCCTTTATGAAAAGACTCATAGCACCTTCACTTTAAGGAATGCGCGCACCCACCCACACACCTCAATTTATGAAGGAAACAACCACACAAGCTTCTCACACAAACCCAAATGCACTTATACAAACAAACACACACGCACTAATAATAAGCACACACGCCCAGACACACCCCCCTTTTCTCACAGCCTCGACACTTTGCTCGACTTCCTCCCAGATTTGTCACAGCCATGCGTTTCACAATCTGCGTGCCAGGCTTCGACTCTGCCTAATTCAGTCTGGTCCCATTAGAGGGAACGCAGCGGCGAGAATGTCTCCCAACAGCACCGGTGTTAGTTTGTAGCTCGGTATGCTCAGCTCAGTCCAGACGGCGGATTCATCCATCAGCCGTACGTCCCCAGCTGTGGCTTAATCACCGGGGGCTTTTCCCGACAGGTAAGCCGCTCAGAAACAATGATGTCTTGTCAAAGCCGACGAGGAGATGTTAGTCATGAGTTATTTTGGGGCTTGTGGGGGTGGGGGTGGGTGGGTTGGTGAGAAGCCCTAGTGTCTGCTCCACTGAAGAAATGTGAAAAATGTGCAGGTGATTGTGATTACTTGTGGCTGTCTGCTCTATACACTTCTTTATTAGGTCTCACAGTCCCACATGAGGTGGCTTTGAGTGTGTGTGAAACATCCAACAACTTCCTTCTCAGGAAAATATACAGCAGATGACCTGATTTTACTTTGAAACAGCTTTGAGACTTTTATTTTGTATTTGTTTTAGTTTGTCTTTTTCTTGTCCTTTGTTGGACGCTGACTGATTTCCTTTGGGATGATCAAGTCCATCTTGTCCCATCTTAAATATTTGCTAATTAATGTATTCATTAGCTTAATTAATGGCCTCATTTGCATACCTGCCTATGTACGTGAGAGGGATAATTGTGGGACAGCTGGCAGCTCGTGTGCCTCTCGTGTCAACACACTGCATGGACACTGTATTAACATCTTTTTGAATGCTTTATTTAACAGTTGAATTAATGACTTTTGGTCCCGGAGCAGCAGATTATGAAGATCCAAACACATGTTGCACTACTGAAGGAGGTGTGCACCCCTCCCCCCTCAAAACAGTTGTTGTTTTCCCTGCAGTTCAGATAAAAACAGTGTGTGTGTGTCTCATCTGAGAGCGTCGGATGCAGGCTGGGTCGTCCCGCAGCAGAGTTTCTCTCTTCAGTTGTTGTGATACCTCAGCAGGGGCAGTAAAACCGGGTTCTTTATTATCCGTGCTAGTGTGCCAAGATTTATCCCATTAAAGTCTGGAATGCCCTCACGTGGGAAACGGATTGGACGCGCACAGTCAATTTCTTTGTTTAGCCAAGTTCACGTGTGTGTGTGCATGTGTGTGTGCGCGGGAGAGAAATGAGTGTGTGATGAGTGTGCGTCTGCATGTAAGGTCTGGCGCGAGGATGCCTTGCTTTTTGTTTCCTCTGAGCTATTTTTGTCTGGACAGAACTGCAAGCTCTCTGTTTTGTGTGGTTGGCGGAAAGACCCCATCTTCCCTGTGTGTGTGTGTGTGTGTGTGGGGTGGGTTTATCTGCTGATCAGGCCTCTGTCGTTTCTGCTGTTCGGCAGAAGAAAGATGAATGAGAGAAGTGACAGTTTCTCATCCACTTTAATTAAATATCAGATCAGTTATTGATTAGTTATCTCCAAAGGAACTGGATAAGAGAGCCTCTTGATTAGATTGACAGAAGAGACACATTTCTGGGAAAAAACTGGGGTTGAAAAATATTGTTGTCAGTCTGACTGTCACTTGCTGAATGATGAACAATCACACTTCGCCTCACTCTTATTTTCTCTCTCCTCCTCCTTCCTCTCCTCTCTTCTTTTGTTTAGGGAAAAGCTGGCTGTGGCTCGCCTGCAGAGGGAAGTCGCACGGAGCAAGAGCGAGGGAACAATGGTAAAGTACAGTGGAGCTGCTCTCCCCTGTAATCTGCACAAAGCCAAAACAGCCACAGTATGCTCACTTCACACACACACATACACACACTGCCAAGCTGTCATGCTGGCCAAAGTCAATCTTTGGTGTTTCGACACTTCATCAGTTGATCTTAAAGGAGAAGTGCGTGCGGATGCAGGTATTTTTCAGCCACGTGTTAGAAAAACCAACAAAACTAACTCAGAGGAGAGGAAGAAAAGACACAGGATCCAAGTGCTCAGTGCAAACAACAGGTATTCACATTCATGTTCAGGTTGTGTAACATTACAGTGCTGCAGTTGCGTGGCAGCTGTCACATTGTATTACACTTGGACTTCCTGGAATTGGCTGACATTGTGCTTTCACATCTTTGTGAAAGGGGGAACAGAATCTCTGTTTATACGTCGACACAAATTCACATCCTTCTTTGCATGTTTGCAAACGTGTGATTGCGAGCGTGTTTGTCGAAGGGAGGTCAGAGAGTGAAAAGTTGAACCATGTGATGGAGCTCGGCTCAGCTGATTGCAGCCTCCGAGCAGAGGCTCTAACCACAGGCCCAGCTGTTCGGCTGCACCCCAGTGATGCCTCTGATTGTCTTTATGGCAGCAGGCCTAAAGCAACAGCACACAAGGGCCGATACACTCCCAGATTTTCACACTGCTGTGTGTGAACGTCTATTGATCCCTGAAGAAGGAACGCTTGTTTTTTCTTCCAGCTTCTCTCCGCAGTCGAGGAGGTCGCGGCTCAGGGTCAGATAGAGAACAGCGCCCCTGGAGCTGGGCAGGGAGTCAGTGTTTTGCTCGAAGGCACTTCACCACGCCTGAATTTATTTTACAACAGTAGCTGATCTACAGTGTGAATGGTTTCTTTTGTGTCCGCCGTACTCAGCATAGCATTAAAACAGGTGACTGGTTTTAAAGTCACGACCGGTGCATTCATTCTAAATAAACCTTTCAAAGAGAAAAGCAGTCATGACTGATCAGTGTGAATGCAAAGTCGACTAACTCAGTGTCAGCAGGATTTGTTTACATCCACATATCTAGAAAGCCATCGGAAGGAAAGTGTCATGTGTACGCTTCCCCACTTTCCCTCACTTCCCGCCTGACCGACCTCCGTGTGACCCCTCCCTACTGTCACCACAGTCATGCATTTATACGTGAAACAAGAGGGCTCCATATTGATTTCCACCGTGGACAGATATAGGCTGCTTTAGATGAGTGGAATGCATGCACCCAGCGATGAACCCTAGGTATCTCTGCATGACCCGGGTCATGTGCGCAGCACTGTCTCTCATAGGGTAGCGATGCCTAAACTGCAGTCTTCACTTCCTGCAAACGAACAAAGGGGGGTAAACATGAAGTCACATGTTTACGCTGCCAGATAACCCATTCAGGGAGCAGTCTGGCTGTCCCGACTGTCATCAGCGCCACTCTGCCCGGCTGAGACAAATCGAAACTACAGGTTTACTCCGGCGATTGACTGTGAGTCATGCTGCCCTTCACTGTGCTTTATCTGTCTCCTCTGTGAGGTCGCGCAGAGGTCACAAGACCTGCACACAGACCTCACATAGCTGTCGAAGAGAATGTAACCTACTTTCTCCCTCCCTTCAATTGTAGCTTTTGTGTATCCTAGATAGTTCCTATGATCAGTAAAAGTATAGAGGGAAGTTTAATAGTTAACACAGTCCTGTAGTTGTTCAATGAAACTCAGACAGCACGTGTTGCATCGTGGAGATCCTGCTCCACTCTCACTTCCCTCCTCTTTAATGTAACTCAGTTCATGTGTCCACACCTGTGTGTGTCAGCACCTCCTCCTGTAACACCAGCCTTTGCATCCTCTGACCTGAGCAGCACCTGAGGAGAATACATCACTCGCCACACCGCGAGGCTCCAACCAGCCCTCGGACTCACGCGAGTGGATGACATGCTAATTGTTACTTCTGAGGGGTGTGTGAACTGCCGTCTGCGCATACACAAGGTTGTGGGAGAGAGAGAGGGATGAGTTATCTGTGCCAGACAGGAGGAGGGCGAGGGGGTTGGTGGAGGAAGAAAGGGAGGAGGGGGGGTATCACTAAGCTCCATTTGAAATTGGGATTATCCCCGTTGGAGTCCCCTCGCACTCTCTCTCTGGCATTCCTGGGAGGCTTCAGAGCTCGGGCACGGTTCTTCAATAGAAATGAAAAAGAGACTGCTGCATCAAGGAGATAATTGTCAAAGTGCTGGCGATGTGAAGTGGGAACTGCTCACCAGCTCCAGCCTGTGCCCCGCAGACCCCCACACCCCTGACGCCCACTTCCATGCCCACTCGCTTCCCCCCAACCCCCATCCTCGCCTGCCAAGGGACTAACCCAGAGAGACAGATTAAAACAGGCGCAGACTTTTGAAGCAGCCCTACCCCTCCTCTGTATCTGATGCCTCCCTTTAGCAGCCTCTGTTCTCTGCCTTGGTCTTCCCTCTCTACATCCATTAGCGTCTTGTGTGTAACGCGATCAGAGGAACAGAAAGCGGCAGTGCCATCCGTTGCGTTCCTGCGCCGGTTGCTTCTGCTGAGTAGCTCCACAGGGGAACGTCATGCTGCACCATTTCCACCGCACTGTGTAGGAGAAGAATGTGAAAGGCATCTTTATGATTGTGCACAGCGCCGCAATTGTAAAGCCTCAGGTCTGGCTTGTGCACTTATGCAGCTGTAAATGAGACAGCATTAACAACACAGTTTACTGAGGAGTGTGTGTTTTAATTGGGTCTCCTGTTGTGAAACACGGTGGCTACTGGCAGTGCAAAAGTACAACACTCTTTTGTTATGGATCATTTGGGAAAATCGCATGAAACCTTTTAAATAATTTGCTGGGCAATCAGTGGTTAGGCTCAGGGAACGAGCATCTGCAAAGTATTTCACCACAAATATGGCCACACAAGATGCATTTGTTATTATTCTGAAGTGATACGGTCTAACAGCCACCAGATCTGCCCACTGTTTGTATCTTAAACTTTATATTAGGGCTTGGACATGGTGCTCTTGGCGTGCTCTTCTTTAAAACACTTACAAGAAAAACAGTGGATTTCCCGCGAGGTGTTTGATAGAGCACAGGTCAGGGTTTATTCTGTGAGGGCCCCAGTCTCTCTCCAACAAGCCTGCCCTGTCTGTCTGGAGTCAAACCGCTCATTCACAGCCCCGTCGCTGCTGTAGGTTTTCTCTGGAATTCCTCACACCCCAACCCAGAGGCGTGGCGCAGGGCAGGGCCGCTCCCCGGCTCCCGCTCTCCTTTTGATGCCACTCCGAAGTGCAATCTAAGTCCGTCAGGGGCAGGATGCTGGGTTTCCTGTCAGGCCGAAAACAGAGAAAACAGAGGTCTATATGCAGCCTCGTAAAGGCAGCGCCACCCGCTCCTCTGAGGGGGGCCGGGCTCTCCATTAAAAAGGCATTTAAAACTGTTAGGTAAGATTATGACCACTGGAAACGGCTGTCTAAACAACATGTGAAAATAAACGATCTGGCTTTGACAGAAACTTGCTTTATTTTTCTTTGGGTTTCGTGGACGCTCTGTGATATCTGAGCTCAAACAGATACGAACCTCACACATACAGTAGATTCACACGGTTATTTCCCTGGATGCTCGGGCTGATCACAGCGTCGGATGTCCTCATGGCTGAGTGAAGCATACATGTGAACGATAAGAGAATTGTTTTTGCCTGAACTTCACTTAACAGTGTTGCTTACTCATTTAAAATCAGATGTCTCCCGAGCATTTCATGTAGAAAATGAAGTTAAGATAAGAAGGGAGCCGCTGTATCTGTGAATATAAAGTGGGAAGCGGATGGCACAGAATGAGAAAATAACCCCTGGAGCCATAATAAGAATCAGCTATTTCTGTCCATGAAAACAGATTCTTCTGCCGCTACAGTCTGCAGATCTGTAACTGAGCATTTGGCAGCTACTGGTTCAGTCTTTGTCCCTACGGCTGGCAGATATTACAGCCGGTGGGTCGAGCTGCTTCCACTGAACTTGTATCAGCTTGTTGCTGACTCACTTTCTGAGGAAAAACTTTGTTTCAGGCTTACGTGCCTACGTATATTGACCTTGTAGAGCAAAAATATCTCAGGTGATGTTGTGAGAAGACTGAAAGGTTGCTGGGACCGTACAGTATGTAAAAGACAGAGGGCTTCAGCTGCTATAGAGGAAACTTACATTGTGCTAAATATGGTTTTGATCTGATTTGTATCAAACAATTTGAGGTCACAGTGACATGGCAGTCAATCTTGAGCTTCTGGAAATGTGAAATATTCCTGCAGGGTTTGGTTTCGACAGGGTGTTTAATCAAATCCTCGAGATTGGATTAGATTGCGAAACCTTTTACAGAAAGAGAAAACAAACATCTTGATACAAATGTATTTTTGACTCACAAGTTGCAAATGAGTCATTAACACAGGAAAACAAGTTAGAAGTCATGTAGTCTGCATTATTTAAAGTAAACAACTGAGCTGTTGTATAGTCTGGGAAGTGTTTCAGGTTGTTGTGCAGCATTTAACTCAGGGACATCTGATGTTCTTCCATTGCAACCTGAGTCCAAGCCGGAGCGGGTCAGGAGTCTGAGTTAGGACCTCCACTGGGCGAAATCCAGTGTGTGGTAATGAGTGCGAGGTTTTCAAACTTTGACAGTGATTTATTGATATTTAAACTCCCGAGCTTAACACACCTTTCAGATGGACATCTTTTGTAGCGTGCTTCCAGCAGATAAAGCAGGGCGTCCAGGGGCTTCCAGCTCTAAAGGACAGGGAGAAAGGCTCGGTCCTCACGGAGCTCCGTCGCTGAGGGACCTTCATAGAGTGTTTCTGACAGCTGTTTGGAGGATGTGTGACAGCGTGGAGGTTTGGGGACCAGGGGGGGGACTCAGGTGCTGTCTCTGCAGATTGGCCTTATCAGCCACGGACAGGGGCGCGGGCCGAGATGGGGTCCCCCCAGCGCTCAGCACATTCACCGGGTGACGAGCGCTGACAGCCAGGCTCAAATCGCATCTCCACACCGTCCCTTTCACCCACTCTCCAGAGTGTGTTTGTGTGTGTGTGACTGACTGAATGACTTGGGAGTGCGTGGGTGGGGTGGGGGGGGGATCCCTTGGCAATGATAAATGGGCCACTCATATGATTTAGCATATTCCTGGGGTGTGTGTATTATTTGCCATAGTGCCGGCGGCTGTGTAAGGGAGAAGTGGTACACTCTAATGTAGTGGATCTCCATGATAATTGAATTGATGGAGCCCTGGGGGACATAGACGCAGATTTTGAGTGAATAAAACAGTGTTTAGACTCAACCTTATTTCTATAACAAGTCATCTCAGAAAACATATGCTGCTTTGAGTCTCTCCTCATGCAGAAACACACACACACACTTCCCCTTCTTTTTAATTATGCTCTGAGATCGTTGTCAGGCGCCATAATTAAACGACTGAACACTGAGTGATATTTAATTTAAAGGCACTTTTTATCTCTGCAGCATAAAGACCTTTATTTTGAAGGCATTCGTCTTAATGACATATATAATGATTAGTTTTTAGTGCCGCTCATCTGACCTTTCAAACACGTTTTACTCTGTGTGGCAGCCAAGCAGGCGAAATGTCTTCATGTTACACTTTCATTTGACTCCAGTCTTGCTGATGAGCACACACACACACACACACAAACACACACACACTCGCACTCGCACTACATACACACAAATAGCCTAGTGGCATGTTTTATTTATGAATGTAGAACCTGCATGGTGTATTGTGTCCCTGATGTTTGCTTTAGCAGCGAGCCAGAGATCCGCTCCCGGCCCTTTGATTAGGCAAAGAGCTCCAACTGAGGGGGGTTCTGTGTAATGAAGAGATTATTGAGCCCCCTGAACTGTACCCCAAACTCTGCATTAATGCACAGACATATACAGTCGCAGATGGACATCCTACAGAAGCACAGACGCAGTCCTGGCCACTCGCTCACATGCACTTAACCTGATAACATTGCAACTGCAGCTTTTCTTTTATGGGAGACAGTATTGCAGGCACAACAAGGAGAGGCAGAGGTCTCTAATTAATTTAGAGTCCTCTGTGGATCTTGGAGGGTATCAGGGGGGTTCGGGTCTTCTAGTAATTCAGCTCGGATGAATACCATTACCATCTAATGCTGTCCAATTACAGAGGCAGGCTTCATTCTGGGCTCCACTGCATCTAATACAATTTAAGACATATGAGTCTGTATAGCAGAAACAAGGATGAAGCACTGTGAGCTGCAGCACTACCTAATGTATGCTGCAAACACACAGCACACACAGACGAGACGTTTGCTGTTTCTTTTTATCCTCGATTGTTCATTTATTTCAGCACATTTAGAGTATTGAAATCAATAGCATATCTCGGTCCATTCAATCTAAAGCTATACATGTTGATGGTGATAAATTCTGCCATATCTAGATGGATACAGTCTTTATCAACCAGGAAATGAAACCGGCCTCGTCTGTGACAGAGGTCAAATTTAATCCTGAAACACCCAATCTGGGTTTGTTTCAGATATATGGCTCTGCGGGCCGGTATAAAATCCTGCCAGGGCCATTTTATAGATTACTTGGCTCATTCCATTTGATATTGCTTTTCCCAGCCGTTGTTATTGTTTGATAGAGCCGGCTTTGTTGGAGCTGCTGCTACAGCTGCAGTTTTATTCCAGGAAAACGTTGCCCTCCACAGGAGGACGGCGGTAGTGCGCCTCATTCATCCAGGGCCATGACAGGCAGTCAAGCGTGAGGATTATCTCCTGAGTCGCTGGATTAACTAAAGTAAATGTTCTCACACAAAGTTGCCAAGCGTGTTTTCATCCCATGCCATCTCAGTGTTGACTTTGAGGTGTCCTAAGAAGCCATTGCAAAAGGCCTTGGTGTTGCCTTTGTAGCTGAGGCTTATTAAAGAATATGCTTTCAATTAGCATACTCTTTACTGCAGAAAAAAAGCCATGAAGTTGCTGCAGACAATAAACATTTCAACCCAGAAAAACCGTAATGTATTGCTCGGGATTTCTGGCCACATAAAGATATGGTAATGTTTGATTTAATGGCCTCGGGCCTTGTTAAATTGCTGAAATTATATATTGAACAAAAGCAATAGAGGCCCTTTTACTAGAACACAGACTATAAATCCTGTGTTGTTATTGAGGTTGTTGGCAAGACTCTGTCAGCAGACACATAGTGGTCGGTGGTTTATGCCTGGGGCGTTAGTTAGGCCATGTGGGCAACAAAAATCAAGACTAAAGCTACTGCACTTCTGTGAGAAACAAGGCCAACTTGCTGAACAATACCATGCATATTATTACACGTGGTGCAGTGAAAGAAAAGGCCTTTGTGCTTGTTTGCATTGAGGTGAAATTCAGCTAAACTAATAGATGCTGGAGGTTGAATATGTAATTAGCACGTTTGCGTCGTTAAAAGCACGTCTCTATCCCTGTTACTTAAGGAGAGAAAAAATGTTTCCTTGCACTTTGCCATGTAAGTAAATATTGGTCTTACAACATGATGTACGGTTGAAGAAATCCAAGCTTTCCATTTCGTGTTTTTTTGCATCTCTTGACCCATTTTCCTCAAAGAAAGAGGGTGAAAAGCAGCCAGAGAGTTGTTGGTTTCTGTCCAGATATATAGGTCCAGCTCTTGGCAGGGGGTGTACTACTTTATGCTTCTGTATAACTGGATTTACAGTGGCCATTACTCCTGACAGGGGGGAGCCTCCCTGTTGTGTAAAGAGCCGCTCCACATAGTAGCCATGGATTTACAGCCACTGAGAGGACCAGAACTGGTTTTAATGGTGACTTGGGTTTAATATTCTCTCTCCCCGGCTGATTCACCCACTTAAAATCTGCTTTTGTGACAGAATTCCTGCCAAGTGACAATATAGTGAAATATGGTTGTTTATTGGTTGCACTCGAGACAGTATGGTCACGGTAAAAAATAACAATTTTGGAAAATGTTACGTGATTTACAGGCGTGCTTTCCAGTTGTTTTGACATTTTTCCTCCTTGTTTGGTTGAATGTCATAGTGTTAAATCAGAGCTGCAGATGGTAATGACACAATCAGTGGAAAGACAAACACGTCGAGGATGTTTTGTCTCTGCACCAAACAAAGGGAGAGATTTTTTATCCAGTCTGTATTTTCTTATACTTTCACACCACAAGATGTCCCCATAACACCTCAGCGTGTCTGCAGCCGTGCACCGGAGAGCGTTTAGAGTGAGAAAAAAGAGAGTCATTCTGCATTGTCTGCTGAACAGGCACCACCACAGACTCTCCCTAAAGCCTCTACAGACATCAGGGCTGATGATGATGTATCATCTTTAACCGAGGACTAACAGGATAATCCCCCTCTGAATTTACAGCCAGAGAATGACTCGTCTCTTTGCAGACACTGTTACAGCCATAATAACATAAACGTCTGCAGCAAACGTCTACTCTTTACTGGGCCAAACAAATAAGATAAAGTGCACCTCACATTCAAATCTCTTATTCAGCAAAAGCTGTACCTTGCTTTGCCGTAGTGGAAACTTTTTTTTTTTTTTTTTCCATTCTTTGTCCCAGTGACAGTCCAGTTAGTCTTTCTGGCCTGGAACCCACTTTGCAGTTATTTAACAATCTTGTATTTTTAGCTGACGCTCCTGACAAGATTGCGGCAGCTGGTCGATCACTTCAACTTTCAGCTAAGAAAACTCAGCCAATTGCTTTGTCATAAATTGTCAGCAGGGGTGATGCCAGGCTTTGTGAAGAGACTGCAAAACTAACAGAATGATCCTCGCTAGTTCGCTCCGTCAGCTGAAACCCTCAGTCTTGCCCGTAGCGGTTCCACAAAGCTTCTCCACAACTTTGTCGCTGCGAAAACTCAACTTGGCGGTGCCAAAATTCCCCCCCTCCAGGCGGGGAGTGTGCTAGCACGGGGCTGGGGTCTTTGAAGTTGGGTTTTAGGCGATGATGGTTCCCTCTTTTGGGAGCAGATGGCTGAGGCCATCAGAAAGAGAAAAATCCAATTAAAAACTGAAAGAGGAGCTTTCATTTTTGAATTGTCTCTGGTGAAAAGGGACAGATAAAAACGGCCGTGAGACCTTACGCAGCACAGACTTTGAAAGTTCCTCGTCAAGAAGAAGGGGTTAACTCCCACTCGCAAACACATCTTCAGAGGAAACACCCAGAATACTTTGCTGCGGACGGAGTTAAAATGAAGGAAAAAGCGCGTGGAAAGGAATGAAAGGCGACGAGCGCTTGGCGTGAACCTCTTCAGTTGTACCACCTGCGTCTCACTGATGAGCTTTGGCGCCTAAATCCAAAAAAAATCAAAACCTATCAACAGTTGAGTCAAGTGAGGTCACATCTAGTCACAAAAAAACTACTTTTAAAATTCTCTTTCTGCAAAGTTACCAAGCAACAGCACAGTAAAAATAAATAAAACATGCAAGGGAAGAGTTTGTATGTAGAGAAGAGAGAGGGGATGGCTGCTGTGGTAGTAAACAAGATATTCATAGCTCTGCCACCATTTGTGTCCTGCATGTTTCTATCAGCAAGCCTTGATTCCATAAATATTCAAACTCAATGTGGCGGCATGGCACTGAAACCCAATGGAAAACAAGAGCGCAGAGGAGGACGGAGGCATCGGACACCAGGCCTGGTTGACATTTAGTGTGAACTTTCTGTCACAGCAACAGAAGGAAGGGGAGCTTCATTATGAAAGAAAGAAACAACAGACTAGAGGAAGTCATACCAATCTGGAAGCTGAAATGTCATCACACTCTTATCTTCTTATTTTATTTCACCCCAGCAGCATGAAAAAGATGACAGGCCTTTGAATTCTTTTAAGATATTAGACAAAAGTTCTTTGGGCACCTTTTTATTCCAGATGGTTTCATGATATGAAGGTTAAAATATTCTGTTTTCACTTGACCTTTCTCAAGGTCAGGGTCAGAGGTCGGGGTCAGCAGCAACATGACAACATCATGACAGCTGTCACAGTTTCAAGGCCTCAAGCTCAAGGACCATAAATATGGCATATGACTTAGGGATGACGAGGTTGATCTTTTGAGCCGTTAGGCCACACGCCCAAGAGAGATCATCATTCTTATTTTTGTGTCCGCAGCGAGAAAAGCTGATCCACGAGCTAGAGGAAGAGCGACGCCTGCGACTGGAGAGCGAGAAGCGTCTCCGGGAAGTGACGGAGGAGTCAGAGCTGGGACGGGCGCAGATGGTTTCACTGCAGCAGCAATTCTCCAGGTAAAAGGCCAGAAACCCAGAGCACAGCTGATATTAACATATGAACTGATACCCATCGTTTTCTGCCATCTGTTTGTGTACATTTAAGATTTTAATGGAAACTTTACATCATATCATGTATTTTACTGAGGAAATTTTGTTAATTCACATATTTGATGAGTTGAAAATACTAATATATCACAAAGAATACTGATTAAAGTAGTTCTGAGACTGTTGTATGCAAATGGGCTGGACATCAACAAGCCTATCAGAATGAAAAAATCAAGACCAGAAGTGGATTTAATTAAAACAACTTGGAACAAACTTGGATGAATAAATTGTGGCTCAATCAAACAGGTTGTTCCAGCTGCTACACATCTTAGTGAAAGTCATTGATTTTTCTGAGCAATTTCCTGCAATCAGCACAAAAAACCCCTGCAAAATCAATATCACGTCCTCGCTGCTTCTTCTATTTCTTCATTTCTCCGGCCTCACCGTTTTACCCGTGCGTTATTTCTCTCGGTCGCTTGACCTTGTCATCAGCAGGAAGATGGGGCGATATGTTCCCTCAGCTGTGAAAAGGCACAGTTATACCGTTGAAACAAGGCCCTTGTCATAACTTAACATCCAATTCGCGAACTCGTCCTCCAACTCACAGCTGCTGAGGTGTGACGGCATATCAGGAGTCGGAGCCGAGTTGATGCTGTAATTAGGCGATAGGCATTCAGTGCTTTACTTATGCAAAAAAAAAAAAAAAAAAAAAAAAAAAGAGGATTTCACATTGCCTGCTTATCTTCTCATTAAGTTGGTGGAGAAAATCCTGTACGTTTTAATGGTCCCAGTGTTATAGTGCAGATGAGGGCAGAGTCGCCGCCAGGGGAAGAATAAAATATTTAAGAGCCATTCCAAAGATTTATCACATATTTAAAATGTTCCATTGTTGCCTCCGAATTAAACTCGACGGAGTTTCTCAGTTATGTTCAGCTGTCTTGCATCGATTTTATAAAAGCAACATCCATAATTGCATTTGGGCAGTTTACACTTTTAGAGCTGCTGGATGCAGCTTAGCTTTAAGCACAGGAGTTAAGCACCTTGCTTTAGTCTCACTTTTAAAGGGGGCAGTCATACTTCTAGTGCATTTTCCTTTGTTCTGTATGCCAGTATCTCTCATATAGACTTGGGTGATTATAGTGTATAGAGAGTTTCCATGGGGTATAGCAGAACTTCCTGTGCAGTCTCAGGTGCATAAATCACCAAATCATGCATAAACCCGTCTGAATCGATTCGATCTTTGATCACAGCTGGCTGCACCTGACCATGCCTTGTGTTTGAGTGCAGGATCAGACACAATATCTCCCTGTTTGACCTTTTTATGGTCTCCACATATATTGCCAGGAAAATGTGAAGCTATGCGGGGAAATACAGCAACCTCCCTCTTGGAGCAAGACTCTTAAAGGGGGCTGATGTAGTGGTGAATTAGTAGATAGAGAAGGAGCCATATGAGAGTCAGTGTCTCACAGCCAGAGCAAGAGAAAGTGCTGCAATTCTATTACAAGGGGAATATATAAAGCTTATCCCTGATTGGGTCCTGCATAGGTCCCTACAGAGACAGATGAATTTGTCGCTATGGCAGAGGTCACACAGATGGATGGTTCTCATTGGGTGCCAGACGGCTACGGGTCCTCTGCAAACGCTCATTGTCATCATACTGGATTGCTGTAATTTCCGCGCTCCGTACCGTCGGCGGCTCTGTGGCTCCGGTGGGAACACGAGGTTCAGCTGCTTTCCTTCCACAAGTTGCACGGACATCTCCCTCCACCTCCACACAAACACGCTAACAGGATTTCAGACTCACTGTCAAAGTCTTAATCTTTGTGTAAGCATTGCTGAGTGCTTATCTGAATGTGAATGAGCGAGTGCACCGGGCCAGCCTCTGTGCAAGCTGCCAATGTGTGTGTGTGTGTGTGTGTGTGTGTGTGGAGTGTGTTTACTCATACCTGGCCCTTCAGTGGATTAACATTCTTACATGGCAGCCAATAATCGGTGGCGCTGTGCCCTGGTGGCAGATGGGACATCAGTGTGGTCACTTTAATTAGCGACTTACAAGCCAGTAAAAGAAAAAAAAACCAGATAACTCGGTCACCAGGCTACCGACATGTGTCTTCCCCTGAACCTTTGCCCCACATGCGTCTGCTGTTTTCCAGTTATTGGCTTATGGATGCACCTCCGCACACTCACACGCGCACTGCTTCACATGCGTGTGCGCACTTTCTGTCAGCTGACTGACGACAATTATTCGTGTCTGCGCTGCTTTTCTCCTGTGAGGCTTTCATCCATATCTCCTGATTGATTCAGGCTTGTTATTTGTTGCGCATTAGGGGAATAGAAACCTCAGTTCATCAATGTGTCTGTGGAGATAACACCAGCAAATCATGTTAAGTGGACATCCAATCTTTTAAATAGACTGGAATCTGTTTGACCTCAGGCAACAATTGATTTGTGTATTGCTAATTAATTGAGGTTGTGCTTGGAATCATGAAGATGGAAGTGAAATCGGGCTGAAAACGGGCGTATCAATTGGAATGATAAAAGCCAACCAGCAATGTTATAGCTAAGATATCAAACATTATGCAAATGAGCGATTTAAATGGATTTTCCAAACTCTGCCAAAAAATAGGGTCAAGTCAGATTTAGCTAAATGCCTTTCTTTGCAGAGCTCGCTGCTTTTATGATTTGTTGCAGCGGCAGACAGAGGTGTTGTGTGATGATATGAGACAAAGGTAATGAGATGCTTGTTAGAGTTGCACTTTACAGTATCACACACAGAAACGCACACGAGAACAAACAGGCGTATCCACACCAAGCATGAAAGATCAGACGGCTGCTCCTGGAGCCAGACGCACTCTGGGGATTCTCAGCTTCTTACAGCCTTTGTTTGTGTGTATGTGTGTGTGTGTGTGTGTGTGTGTTTGCCTCTGTGTGCCTGGTAACTCTTACACTTTCTGGCAAGGGTTGAATGTAAGGCAGAAATCTCCCAAAGTGGAACAGCAAGCTTTTCTCTTCTGCTTTCACCTACAAAAAAAAAAATCAAAAAGCTCAATTTGCCTGTGTTTTCACGGCTGAGGTCAGAAAGTCTACATTCCTCAAGTGACTGACCGCTTAGCTCCAGACATAGGTGCACACACACACGCCTATATCCACTCCTTCACACACACACACCCTCCCCCAACCAGTTGGGCTCTTAGCTCGGTGTGGGTCACATGCCCAGCCCCTCCTGACTTGGGTCAACCCCCCAAGGCTTCACCACCACTAGCAAGGCCTGCCGTCATTAAACTCCTGCGGATTAGTGGGAGACTCCAGCCTGCAGCCCAGCAGCCTCCTTGGCCCACCCTGGACGTCCCAAAACCCCCATATGGGCAAGACATTTAAGACAAGAGAAGACAGGAGAGGGGGAGGATGGAGGGGGAGAACGAGGGGGACACCAGGAGCAACACTTCTTGTAAAGAGCAGCATGCATGAGCCGTAGAGAGGGAGATAACCCAGAGTGCATTTGGACGACGAACCCACAAGGACACTCCGAGGCCTTGTCGAAGATCCCCGCCACTTCCTGTGTGACCACACTCAGACAGGATGACCGGTGGGCAGACGGGGTCACGGGAGCCGCTGCGGGCCCTGCGCTAACGTCTGGCCTGAAGATGAGGGAAGGAGCTTCCAGGTAATGACCAGAAGTGCACTTTGATTCATTGTGTGTGGAGCACAACTCAAGACTGGCCCGACTTTCTCCCGCCATTCGTGATAGTTTGTTTGGTCTCACTCTGCTGTGTTTTGTTTTGCTTTCCATCCTTATCCTCTTAAAGACTTTATTGTAGTCATTCCTCCGCCTGTGGTGGAGATTAGACACTTCTAGAAAGGGAAAAGGAGAGGCCTTTTGTTGATTGCTGTTTTCTAGTCTGCTCACACACTCACCTCTGCACACACACAGGTTCTGCTCCAGTATCTTTGTCCTACTTTCTTATTTTATTCTCTAACATGTTTTTTGGTGCTTTTGTTCTCCGTAAACCGGTTTTCCAAAGGTGACTTGGATGTAAATGTCACCTGACTTCCTTAAGCTTGGCCACTGTATCATGAAGTCATTGTCACCCAGAACACATGTGTGCTCATCTGCAAAACCGGGGCGTTTCCAGCTGGCCCAGTCCACTTGACTTTGAATCATCGCCGTCTTAAGGGCCCTCTTCGTGGCAGGATATGGGAGACTTACGGCTAGACTAACAACAACAGCCGCCGATGACTGGTGCCTCCAGATTTATGGCTCTGCGGCGTATTCTTTCTGCACATTATTCAGTGGATGTGAGAACATGTGTGCGTATACAACGCGCGCGTGAGGCGGATGATGTAAACAGGCAGGAATGGCAGCACTTTTCAAGTCTGGACGTGTTGTTTGGACAGTCACGCTCAGGTTGAGATCCTGCCACGGTCCGCAGAGTAAAGTTTCAGAACTGAGTTTGCATGTGTATGTGTGTGTGTGTGTGTGTGTGTATGCATTCATGTGCTACTCTCATTACCAGAGCGCTACAGCTGGACCGGCGAAGGCTAATACACTCTGAGAGGGAGCTGAGTGATTGCACTCTGTTTGCAGATCAATGCCCTCTCTCCTAATCATCCAAGCATCCAGCCACACCTGGCCCAAGTGTTTTAATTTGGTGCATTGGAAACGAACCCCCGGCAGCTGCAGGATTTAGCCAGATGAATCAGGCCCCTGTTCAAGACGACACATCTGGGGTCATTAACAGGATGGAGGGGGGTCAGTCTTTTGAAGTCACTTCCTTACCCCTGCTCGACGGGGACAAGGACTGTTAAATAGATAATAGGGGTCTGGACTATTTTGGGAGCACCTCATATTTAGATTTATTGGTCCATTCCAGCCCCACTCTTTAACTCCCAAATTTGCGCCGCGAATTACATCTGATTGGACTTAATTTGGCTTATTCTCCTCGATCACTGGCATTAAATTGTCAGCTCACGCGAGAGAGCTTTGGTATCAGTCATCCATTTTTTTTCGCCCAGCACACAATCCTCTCGCTCTCCACGCTGAGCTGCTGTGTCAAAGTGCAGCCCGTTACTCGCTTGTAACTCTGTCGGACAATCACAAACACTTGTACACACACACACACACACTCCCTCTCTACGCTCAACTCTGGCCTTGGATTAAACATGCTAGTTATGATGTTTATAGGCGTTCTGAAAGAGGTCAGATTACAAGCTTTTGCGGAAGTAGGGCATCCGTCCACGCGTCACGAGAGCTCGCCTGTTCTCTCCAGCTTGTGATGCTGGTGCTCACAGATTGTTGCCTGAAGCCAACCAGCATGCAATTCAAACTGACCTCATGGCCGCAGTATAGATTTGATTGTCTGGCAGCTGCTCTGCCTGACACATATACACAAGGGCTGCTCTTATGCTCCATGTGTTGCGTTTTATAAAGTAAATCTTTCATTTAAACTGAAAATATCCTCCATTCACTTCTACTCATCCTGCTTGATCTCTGAGGTTCCTGCTGCTACCCCACTACAAGAGAAGAATGAAAATTGAATCCTGTTTGCTGCAGTGAACAATTATTAATCAGAGATTGTCAGGTGTCCCAATTAGTCATTCCTGTCTAAAGGGAACAAAGCAGATTTTGCTACTTGTTTCAAATGCATTCACACTCAGTTCCTTCAGCCTTTATTGCACTGAAGACAGAGGCAGAAGTCTTTAAAATCAGCAGTGTCAAAGTAAAATCAAAGTATCATCCTCCCCCCTGCTCTGTCTCTGTCTTGACCCGGCTCCTACTCGACCCTCTCCGCTCCCAAATGGCCCATCTTAGCAGGAAATGCAGCTCCCGGTGTAAGTAATGGACTCCAGGCTGTCATCGTGACTGAGGTTCCCCACTGGGATGTCTCTACCTCTGTCTCTGTCTCACATGTGGGACACACATGCCCGGATCGCAGCGCGGAGATGACTCCAGTGACATGCTCTTGAGGATTCAATAGCTTCCTCATTTCTAACTGCTTCCTTCGGGCCAGAGGTGAACATGTGGGACACTCGTCATGACTTTGCACTCTAAATCCTTCCAAATGTAGTGTGACCGCTGGAGGGACGAGAGTGGAAGAGCTTAAACCTGGTTCCCGCCATAGGTCCTTTTTAAATCACACTCTTTACAGACCAGTCCTCAGTCACAGCCTCTCCAGTCTGTGCTGCAGGGGTAATCACGTTTGGAGATTTTGGACAAAATCAGTGTTGAGTGGAGAGATTTTCCCAATTTCAATGCATTTCTAATATATAGGTGTAATATAGAGGCATAAAAACAAAACCTGAGTATCTATATGAATCACTTAAGTGCCCAAGAAACCTTTTTTCACAGCAGTTGGTCAACACATGAAGGAATGAAATATGACTGTCAGAAAATACTAAATGCTTTCCTCTTGATCTCTTTTTCTCCGGCATGTGTGTCTTGTTGATAAGGTTAAAGGTCGCTGGCGAGAGTCAGCGGTCGTGAGGGCGAGGACCTTTGTAATGCTACCCCGTTGTAACATGCATGACTGATGTGCATGACTTTTACAGCTCTGAACTGTCCTCAAGGCTCTAAACTGGACCAACCTTTCACCAAAAGTGTCTAGTTAACTTCCAGGGAGTTTGTTCCTCTCCCTCATTTAGGTCACGACTACGAAAGGGTCTCCTTGCATGTTTTCCTGCGAAACAGCTCTAAGAGGATAAGAGTGGCTTAGTGTTGGGTTAAGCTAGGCAATCACCCGGTGGGCGCACAAAAGTGATTTTCTGGAAAGGAGTCTGAGAAGAAGAATGGAATAATTTTGTGCCAAAATGGACAGTTTTGCTGAGGCACACTGAGGTCCGATAAGGCGATTGTAGCTATCGATGCAGCAGTCACGCAAGGGCCCCCGATGGCCTCGATTCAGCAGCACAACCAGGTGATTGTTCTCCCTATCATTTCAGCAGCAATAGGATTTTCCAATTGTTCACCGGTCAAATCTGATTAAGGGGTCTCGGTCAACCTGAGCCCCTGACAGCACTGATAAAGTGAGAGTGTGAAGAGAGACAGACGGAGACAAGCTGAAACGTCTCCACTTATTTCTGCTATTTTCCTTCGTTTAGGAGCTCAGAGCTTCTCTCTTGTTGAGAGGTTAGTGTTTTGTTCATTCAAATCCCTGCTGTAAATCTCAAGCTCAGCATTTTTTTGTGGCTGAAGCTTAAACAAGTCATCAAGGCTGTTATGATCTTATCCGTATTTTCAATTTGCTGCAGGGGAAAAAAAAGCAAGAGTGCGAACCGAAGGACACGTTTTTATTTTTGATTCAGAAAACAGGCAGTGTTGCCAATGAACACTGGCAGCACAAGTATCCAACCGTGGCAGGGGGAGCAGCAGCTCCTGCTTGGTCCGAGCTGTGAAACACGCAAAGATGCGGGCGGTCACTGGCAGGAGATCGGTGACTAAAATAAACAAGCATCTAAAAATTGTGTTAATGAAGAGTGGCACACGCAGAACAAGAATCGCTGAGAACAACAAGCTCGAAATGTGAGACAGCACGCAGAGATATCTCTGATCACCGAGCGACTCTCCTGGCATGCAGCCTCTGTATGCACGGAAAAGTGTTGATTTTAGTGAAGCCAAAGCCTCTTAATCACCAATGAAACACACAAGTGCATGCACACACACATAGCTACACACACTGGCCGACAAAACAGGGGGATCCTTGTCCTTAGGCGTGCTTCATCTCGACAAACCCATCCCTGATTCCCGTCTGATCCGAGACTAACGGCCTGCTTGCTTCTCAGCAGGGGCCCTTCTCCTTTGGAGAGGGCTTAACATGGGACATATGGGAAAGTCTTTGCCTGCCAGATCGCTGTCTTTGCACAGGGCCGGTGTCGGATAATGACACGCTGGAGACACGGCAAGTAGAAAATGAGAGCAGAAGATCTGCTGTCAGGACTGGCTGGGTGACCCAGCCACAGGACTGACCACGCTGCCTGCCGATTGAGCGAAAAGCACTCAGGCTTATATGATGACTGCATGGCCTATTTTAGCCTAGAGACCCACATTTCAGCACTAGTGTCTGGGTCACATTATAGAGCTGTGACAGCAGCGTGCACTCGGATGTCTCTACATATGGAGCTCAGGGATGTCTGCACAGTTTTTCTGGCACTTTTCAGAAAAAATGGCGGCGTTAAAAATGGAGAGAAAGTCAAGATGGGGTGAGTTTTTGAGCAAACATTGCCAGCTTTTAGCTTCTGAGAGAGGTTGTCTGTGAAGGAATGTGTCATCGAAGGCTTGAGAGCAGTCCCAGTGAATAGAAATGTGTCCTTGGTTTTTGATGTCAGTGTGACTTCTAACAGTTAAATGGATATAAAGTAGAGGTGAGAGGAAGATTTTCATATGTTAACAGCATGTGACAACACGTAGCATTTCACCTTTGATTGCTCCGGAGCATCCTGATGATGCACCGCTTTGTTCACCTCTGTGTTTCACTGCCATATCAAAGCTGGAGGCAGCCCGAGATCATGTGTGTGGTGTCCTCGTGTGTGCACGTTTTGCGACAAGGAGACCGGAGTGATGGCCTGGAGATCATCAGACCTCTGATGAAAATTGATTGGACCCTTAATTGTATTTCCCGGACTGCTGACGAATGCTGGATTTGAAATTCAGTCCGTGCAGCGCGAGGGTCAGGAAAGTCAGAATTTGCTTTCATCTCCACATACGCCCCCTTCAAAACACACACATGCACACACACACACTTGCCCGTCCTTCCCTCTCTCCTTCCCTCTCAGATTGTTTTCAGTGGGTTGTTGGTGAGCTCTTTGAGATTAATCACACTCACACAGAGCAAGGCTGTTTTTCTATGTAAAGTAATGCTCCGTCATCTGAGTTATATTCCATCCATCATCCCCATTTAGCTCACCCGCTTTCACATGTAAATAGGTTTTAGGCAGCTGAATTTATGGTAATGACAAATGACACTGTTTGTTTTAACGGGCTGTTTGCTGGACTTTTCTCCTGCTCTCTGCTTCTTTGCAGCATGTTTTTTTTTTAATCTAAATGCACTTTTCTGTGCTGTTGGAGGCACATTACCTCATAATTCTGTCTCTCATGACTTGTTAGTGACTTGATTGAAAAGAAATGTGTCAAAAGTAGAGGCAGTTTGTAGTTGGTGCAAGATACTTGGAGGGAACTGTCCAAGGCCGTTCTTCTTTGTGTTTTTTGCACCTCCTGAGTTTCCCAGGGCAAATAAGATAATAACTTTGAGCTCAGGTAGAATCCTGTATTCAGGATAGAAAAGCAAATAAACATTATATTTGCAAGTGTTTGTTGTTGTTGATGTTTTTGAAAAGAGCTGGAAGATTGGCCAGTGGTCATACAGCAGTGAAAGAGATTAAAGAGAGAGGTAAATAGAGTTTTATAAATCCTAAGAATGAATTTCACAGTTTTTCTGCCCAGGTTAAGAATAGCAAACCCTCAGCACCAGCGAACTTCAAAGTCTTTCATTGCTGTGCTGCTGCTGTCGACGCTCAAGTCTGTCCGGCGAGATGCCACACGTCTGTGACAGGCGACTTTGAAATGGAAGCGATATGGAAAGCGAGGCAGCTCCCCGTGTCAGTTTAGAAACACAAAGGGTCTCTTTCAGGTGTGCAGGAATGCCACGGACCCCTCAAAACAGCAGCACTCAAGCCAGACCCCACCTTCCTCCTCCTCCTCCTCCTGCTGCTGCTGCCACAGCGCAGGGAAGCAGGCAGGCCGAGGCATCAAAGTGTTTCTTACCATAACTGTCACTTAGTAATGCGAGGGTCACTGGGGTCTTGCCAGTAACACAGAGCATGCTGAGAGGTTTGTCTGGAAGTTAAGCAAGTACGGCTGCACCAGTTTACAAAAACAAACACTGATATCATTCATTTGATTTCATATCAATTGCTTCAAGGGCTTATTTGGCACATGTTTTCTATGCAAGCGGCATCAGAATAATTTGGAGTCCATCTGGTGGCTTGCCTAATGATATTTCCACCGCTTCTCATTTCAGGTTTAATTTTAAAACTCCCACGTTCACAAATGTATCCTGCATCTACCTCACTTCACTTGTGTTGCTGAATTTTAGTAACACAAGAGCAATTTGTGATGTTTCTAAAGTGTCCCTCTGAGGCACAGAGCGACAGTGCGCCATTAAAAAGTTTAATATGACTATATTTACGAGGAGGTATTTTATTTTTCATTTGTTTTATTTAAGTCTCAAAGATCAAAGAAGTTTTCCTCTCCCCTCATCCTCCAGTCACCATCTGTATTGGATCAAGAAATAGATTCACAACTTAAGACTCTAAAATCTTTATTATTGTGCAGTGGACAGAATATTTTTTTATCCAGATTACCAGTGGAGTGTCTGAGGATTGTGGAAATCCTTTCAAAATCCTTATGGAAATGCCCGTCTACGTGTCATGATAATACACAAGAGACACAGGGGTTCTCACCGCAGGTGGTCACCTGCCCAAATCCCCCGCCTGTCCAAGAACTACTCCTAGTTGCCATGCTGCTCATGCCTGTCTGCTAGGTCCTTGACCTGGTGTCAGCATCTCCGGACTCCAAAGCTGTCTATAGGATGTGCTGATTAAGGGCAGCATTTAAAGCAGGAACTGGAGCAATCTGCCACCAGCTCTGCCCGGCTGCCTGCAGCCCTGCCTGCCTCTCCACTGTTCATTCAGCAGCTATAGCGGCCTGATTACGGTCGGCTTTATGGCTCAGCCAGGACAGATGGCGCGGCTAGCGCCGTCCTGCCTGCCTGTGCTCATTCTCACCCGCTGCCAGAGCCAATCACCACCAGGAAATTATGATATAATAAAGCTTGTATGAAACATATGCATGCCACAGTGTGGTATGAATATGCATTACTACACTGAGAAATGTGTTGTGAATTGTCACACATATATTTTTGGGATTAGAGATATTATATTATATTTAAAATAAAGTTGTTTATTTTATTGTTTAACAGAATCGCTCCCTTTGTTATGGATTAAACTAATGGGATATAGAGAGTTAATAATTGAGCCTCAGAGATGCTGGTCAGGCAGATTTGCAAAGAGCCAGGCTAGCTGTTTCCCCCTGTTTCCAGTCTTTATGCTAAGCTAAGATAACCGGCTGCAGGCCACAGCTCTTTATTAACCGAACAGACACAAAAGTGGGGTTGGCTTTCATCAAGTTAAATGTGATAACTGCTCCTCAGTGTAATGCAGGACTTGCAGCAGTTGGTTAAACTCTTGGTTTATGTGATTCATGTGCTTTGTATTGGATTGACAAGTAGCAGCAGGCACGAGTCACGAGTAAAAGAGGTGATGGTCCTCACAAACTGTACGTAACCAGCCATTACAGTCCACATCAGCTCCGTCATGTGAGTCTTAGCTGTGGATCTAAACGCCAACAGGAGGAGTGTGTTGGAATTCAGACGGTTCCCACCTGACAGCGTCAAAGCTCCTTTTGTCACAATGCTCGTTTTTTTAACAATAGCCGGCTGTCACTGCCCGTCCACTGCTGCTCCTGAATGTCACTTTTATCTTATCATTTCCGTTTACATGATCCCAGCTGGCTCCCAGATCATCTCACAAAGCTTATCTGCTGCTGTGCTAGTCTTTTTTTTTTTTTTTTTTTTTTACAGAATCCGAAAGTGAATCCATGTAGGGTCGAAGTTCACGCTGTAGCTGGAGGGATAAAGATGGCATGTGGGTCTTATTCAGATGGAAATAGGCAGAGGCATTTTCACATGCACTCTCCGGCACCTGTTTTGCATGCAGCTTGCAGCGTTAGCAGCACAAAATAGAAGCACAGATTGTTTAGAGCAGACCCGGTCTTGAAGGTCAAGGTCATCCGCTCGGTGTTTGCTGCTGTGATTGCACTTAATTCAAGCCATCAGCAGACACACACGCGGCCGTGCACAGACAAACGCCCACAAAATCGTACACAGTAAGTTAGTAAGTACTATGTTTGCACATTTTGTACTCGGTCGAGTCATTTGGACTTGATGCTGTTCCCAACATGGTGAACTGAGCAGAAGTTTGGACTCAGTCCAGAAAATACCACTCATCCATCTTGCGTCTCTGGCATAGATTCAGACCCATTCTCTTTTCATGTTCACTCTGGGCCCATTTGTGTGTGTGTTTGTGTGTGTATGCTTATGGAAAGTATAAAAAAAAACACAATTGAAGGAAGCAATGATCCATTTCAAACAAACATTTCATAAAATAGCAAAACCGCCTGAAAACAGATCCCATTTCAGATGTTTACAGTGGTACCTTTGAGTCTGCGTATGGTTTTTGATGCTGCTGACGGCTCTGGATTCTCAGCTTTTAAGACATTTAAAGCTGCATCGCTCACAGTATGAATCACAATGACTCTTCTAAAGGAGAGATTTTATGAAAAAAAAATGTTTGGATGTTGCATTAGTGTTTCGCCACCTCGAGGAGTAGCATGCTGCCATTAATTCACAGCTTTTACTTTATTATCTGAGGCCCATCAGAGGGAGAATTTTTAGATTTTACAGTCTTATGCAAGCTAATGATGAGTGTTCATGGGGGTGTAGAAGGCAAATATGCCAGAGACAAATGTTAACACCAAACTACCCGCGAAATGTAAAATGCATGTGTCACACTGTGTTTTGATGTGATGTGTAACTCAACACGCTGACGTCTTCTGTGTGCAGGATGGAAGAGACGGTGCGGTCGCTGCTGCAGAATCAGAGCGTCCTGGAGCAGACTGCTGTGGACACAGTGGACATCATGAAGGCCTATAAGGTAAAACACCATGTCCTGAATCACAGACTCATTATTTATTTCCTGATTTACCAGTAATCAACAATGTAGAATAGGTATCCTGGTTTAAGATCCACAGTGTTGAATGAAGGCAGACTGAGCTAAGGTGACGGCATTCACCACTCACTGTGTTACATAAGAGAAATGTCTGCTGGGACTGAGCCCAGGCAGTGAGGATAAGAAACGTTGTACACATCTGAAGCACGGGGTCACCTGAGGGGTCGCGCCTCACAGTTTGGAGCCCAACATGTTTCCAGTGGTGTTGCAGAGCTGAAATGCTGTTGCCTCGGTCTGTCTATCATCAGCGTGATGTTATCCACTCACCTGCCTGAAAGCAGTAACCATAGAGAGCTTGTTTGTGCTGCCTTTATATGATTCTTTTTTTTTTTCAGAATAATGCCTCATCAAGTATTTATTCAGCAGCTTTATGCCTCTTAAGGAGCGTGATTGTCCTTAAAGCAGCCACCACATTATTGTGTTTAACATCCAGGAGCTGAAACAAGAACAAAAATCCTCCAGGGAGCAGAGGAAAAGGGCAGCACTCTTATAGTGTGTGCACAGCACCAAGTGTCGTTATAATGACTACATGCCTTCATCACTGCCAATAAAAGAGAGAAATAAAGGCAAGAAAAAAAAAGGTCTTGCATACAAATCGAATTAATCCATTTCTATTCACTATTTTTTCTATTACTAAACCCTCTGTTAATTGTCAAGTCCATAAAATGCCACCATGTCTGTAAGCTCTTGTTTTTGGTCCTCTTTGAAAAAGTAAAGCAGATAAACAGATTTCAGTACAAACTCACATCATGCATTTTGTCTTGAGTGAAAGTTGCTGAAACTCTCATTTAAAATGACTTCATTAGAGGAGTTAAGATGGTTTCAGTCTCTTGTCCCTCGAATGGATGTATAGTTTTCACACATACACTGACGAGCAGTGAACGGATGTGTCGAGACGCATAAACCTGAAGGGTTATTATGTTTATTCCCAGCTGCTGTATAACTGAACAATATCGGTTCCTACGCAGTGAGGTGCTCTTGCAGCGCCTGTATTCTGTGTATTCAGCAGACAGACTCAATAACTTGAAAGGGCAGTGTGAGGGACAAGGTTCCCTCCCCTCTCCCACTCCAGACTCTCTCCGTGGAGATTATTACTGAGCCCTTTAACGCCGTCTGATGAGCAGTCTCTCAAAGCAAACCGCAGCCTTCACTGCCCAGCCTCGGCAAACAAAGGCAAACCAAAAACCGTGACTATAAAATATTGCCTCAAAACAATTGTCTGATGCAATCAAGCAAGATTGAAAACCTAATATATGTTTAGGGGAGATTGAATCAAGCTGAAAACAAAGCTCTCTGAAGGACATGATTTCCAGTTCTTATTAGGCGAGAGAAGCAGCTTCTTCTCTGCAGCTTTTGGATTTATAAAAGCAGAGCTGCAGCCATCCATCAGTGCTGCTCACCTGCACATTAACCATGGCTATCTCCAAGTTTGACAATTATCTTTCAAAGCTCAGGCAGCAGTGAAAGATGTTATGCACACGCACAGTGATAAATCACAGTCCATCCAGTGAATACCTCTGAAGAAAAGCAACAGTTGCTTCATTCAAACTCCAAGCCCTGTAGGTGCAGCTCGATATTGTGCGACTGGGATTATGCGTCCAGCTGGAAGAAATGACAGCTTTTAATATTTCTCTAATTGAAATTTAATGGATATTTAAGGGGATGAGAAATCACTTTAGTCTGGATAAATCTTATACTGCACTTGTTTTAATTAAAACTTGCAGTTAATCTATTTAGAGCTGCGACTAATGGCTTTCTTCATCATTGATTTATCTCTCAGTTATTTTTATGATTAATTGCTGAGGGTATGGACCCCATGAGGAGGTCACAAGATAAATCTGCCAGGTCACCAGATGATCAGTTGGGCAAGAAAGCTATCGTTCTGCTACTTGAGCTTACATCTTTTCTCTCGGTCTTTTTTGCCGTTTCCTGTTTGTTCATCAAAAAGGTTTATGTTTTTTCAAGACCTGCGGGAGCAGAAAAGCACTCAGTCCAAGATGCTTCCAGGCAGATACTGCCTCATTTCAACAACACCGCCAAACTGGACTTTAAAATGCCACAGAAATATCACGAGTTCACAGATAAATAGCTTCTTTTCCTTTGATCAACAGTTCAAAAACCAAATCTTTTAATATATTTGTTCTGCTACTCAAATATGTTGAAGAGATTTCCTTTATTAAGTCACCAACTAGTTATATCATGTGTAGTTATATTTATTTAATGAAATAGTGTGACTGTCCTGTTGCCATGACCTTTTTTCATGGTGGGTAGATGCTCAGTGGGGAAGACTCCTTGATAAAAGATGAATAATGTCTTGAGTGTGTCAGTCTTTTCTTGTTGCAGTTCAGTGCTGCAGCCAGAACAAGCCTAATTAGTAGCCAGTTATTACCACGAGTTAATTATGGCAGGTGCCCAAAAAAAAGACAAAAAAAACACACACACACAAGAGACAGAGCGATATCTGGCAAAGAGACTGAGAGAGAGACAGAGAGAGAGGGCAAAGAGTGAGACTGAGGATCCCCATAACACAGACAAGAGGAGAGCCCCCAAGGTCGCTGCCACTCTTCAGAAAACAAGTGAAACATGATTAGGGATTAGGGGATGTTTTGGAGCTCTGTTGTCGAAGCTGCCTCCCTGTTGTCCCATCTGCCCATCTGATCCTCTCCCCTTCTCTTTTTTCCATCTCTTCCACTTTCTCCTTCCTTCTAATTTCTGCCTTTCACGGCTCCTCAGCCATTTTTCATTTTGGAAACATTTGTCATACCTCTCTTTTGAACGCTTCTTCCCATCTGCTCAGATTTTCTCCTGCCAACATTCTCCTTCCTTTTCTTCTGCTTCTTCTTTTTTTTTTTGTGATATTTTTTTCCCTCCCTCCCTCTAACCTCGTCTCGTTGTCTGTGTTGTCAGGATAAACTCTCAGAGGAAGTGCAGAAGCAGCACGACGGCCCCGAAGAGAACGGCTCCCTGCCGGCGTCTCAAGTGGAGCTGGACCCGGAGCTTCTGCTGAACGCTGATCCTGATGGCAGCCAAGCAGAAGAAGACAAAGACAAATCCAAGCTCCTTCTGGAGCGCCTCAAGGCCCTGGAGGTAACCACCTCACCACGCTCTTCTCCTGTCCTCTCCACCTACAGTACCTTCCTCCTGCTCGCTTCCTCCGTCTTCCTCCGTCTTCCCTCCTTCATTCTTCTTTGCATCCACTCTTTCCAGCCACCCCTGGCTATCCTTTGCGGCCAGCCCATCTGCCAGTTGTCAGAGTCCTTGCTCAGTTGTGTCTGAAAGCATGACAGCTCATCAAATTCTCCAGTCCTGTTCATTTGGAGAGCACACTCATCCTGTGAGAGTCACCGCGGGGGCCTCCGGCTCTCCTCCGGCTTCGGTTTGTTTTCCTCTGCGCTCGGGGATTTAAGCCGCACTCCACCATGAGCCTCAAGCAGCAGATGAGGCGGGAGCACAGCCACAGTTATCTGCGCTGATTGTTTTTTTTTCTCCACTCAAGCCACTGGACACACACCTCTCAGATCTCTTTAATTAAAGGACTTAATTAAATTAGGCCTCCAGTGTTACTCACTCCTTCCTACATGGCTCCACGTGGCTTCTTCATGAAGGCCTGTAACATACAGGTTTTGCATTTCAGAAATAGCACTGGACTAATTCAAACTGTTTGCAAGCTTTCTACACACACATGTAAAGAACAGAAGAAGAAAATACACCCTAATCACAGTAAAGTGGCAGATAATTGCCTGTTGCTCCTCAGCTGTAAGTTATCTTCATAGCCTGGCAGGAAGTATGGTTAACCTGTCCTGGTAATCCATCCGGATGAAGCACATTACCTAAACATTACATTTTAAATGGCTTTATCAAAAGTTATCTGCCATTTTATTCCTTTCCGCCGTGCAGGTGATGGATGCACCGCCAGCCAAAGCGGCAAAAACAAGGCCGAGGTAATGCATCACCGCCTCGCGCCGTGCATAAATTGCAGTGACACTAAGTAAGCACTGCCCGCTGCTCATTTCTGCGGCTCGAATGATGCTGTTCATTAGGTTGGCCGGCACGCTCCGCAGTCTGCAGCCGGAGCTCAAAATGAATATGTCCAGACTGTGTGAGAAATGCCTAGTGACATGAATGCCAACATGGCCCATGAATCCACAGAGGAGCATTTACAAATATACAACATGATGCATCTCTTCCATGTATGAAAGAAATCTCACTTATAGTTAAATAAACAAGGAGCATGTTGTTAAATCATAAATAAAATCAGTTACCATGTTCAACGGCATCACATATCAGTGTGCGTCATTTTCCCATGTGCACTTGCAACCAGAAATAATCCCCCTGCACTGTGTCACTAAATGCCACATGTGTGTCTTTCTCTATCCATCAATTCGTCCACTGCCCTGCATGAGCTGTGAGTCCAGATCACACTGGGGTATCAGCATTTACGGGCAGGGCCAGTTCACTTCACAATAAAGCTGCAGTAAAATGTCTAACAGCGCTGAGGTAACGAAACGCCACTCGAGTTGCATCACATAACTATCGACTGGAGATTTAGATAATGCTTCATCTTATCCTTGAGTTAGATGAGAGGGCTTTCACGTAGGTGTGCTGCTGACTGAGTCAACACTTGTTACAAAGTGATCGCTTCTATTTGATGTTGCAGGAAAATGAAGAGATTTCATGGATTTTTTTTCTTTACACGCCTCATGACCTGAATTACAATGTTTCACTTTAACAATGGAAACCCATCGTACTTAATCTCCTAAAAGAGACCTCATTCACAAACCAACACATTAGAAACACAAGCGTTCTTTAATTACATCTGCACCTAAGACTATGTCCTGGGCTTCAAGTCTTTAATTAGACAGCGTTTCTTCCTGGATGGAATAATTGGGATGTTTTGGTTTGTAATTATGTTTCTCATGGTTACGTCGAAGGAGGGCTGGTTCCTACGAAAGGGCAGAGGGCGAGAGAAGCAGGGTCGGCTGACAGCTCCTAATACGGCGCCTATTCTTGACAAATTGGAACCTCCCAGAGATCAATAGAGCGCCGCCTCACTGCTTGGCAAGTGGAGGAGATATTCTTATTAGGTCCAAATTCCAAATGGCTCGCTGCCGCCCCAAAGTTCAGCATCATAACATCCGTCCCCTTGACCTTTTTCTCTGTGTTTCTTTGTAAATTCTTTATCGGCGATCCAGGCTCGGCATTGACATATGACCTTTGTGAGGCGAGTCTCCACTAAGCTGCAGCTCTGCTTGATTGCAGCCTCTGTCTCCATCGCTGCTGCTTTGTTCGTGCTGCATTGACACCGGATATGTGTGTGTTTGTGTTGTTTGCAGGAGGAGAATTCTGCCTTGGCCTTGGAGAACGAGAGCCAGAGGGAGCAGTATGAACGCTGTCTCGATGAGGTGAGTCCTGCCTCCCTCCCAAGGTGCATTCAAAGGTGCTGGCAGACTCCACAGGTGTTTTGCTAACCTTGAGAAGTCCACAAGTGTTTATTGAATTTCTTTTGACTTTGACTGAACAGGATGCACAGTACTGTGGGGCTTAAGATTAAGGTTTTTAATGAGGTCCTACACAGCACATTGAGTTTCACACAGGTTGCCAATTTACTTGAACCATGGCTGGAGGGACACTGAGGTGAATTGTTGATATTAACAGTTCATTTGGAAAACATAATTTTCTGTCTCTTTTAATAAAGAGTAAAGTGCTGCAGTTGCCGTCAGCTAAACATTAACATGGACTCCCTGGAGTCTGAGATATATAAAGAAAAACTCTTATTTACAGTTCAGGGATTTTTATGTGTTTTGTTCAGCAACAAACCTAAACCTCGTTGGTCAAAACATCTCATTGTTCTCACTTTTTGTGTTCAGTTCACTTTTCCAATAAGCAGACAACAGTGTGCGCTGGTCGACATCCTTCACCTGATGTGAACATTACAATACCACTTGTGTGCCCTCTGGTTATTTATGAGAGCCTGATAAGTGCTGTTCAGGGGAGACGCACACGAGGGGTATAAAACCAAGCTCGGCTCTCAGCTGCACCCAGGTGCTGGTTCACAGCAGGAGGGGAGGCAGGCACGGTGAAGTAAGAAATGAAATACAGTACATCCAGCAGGGGCAAGTCGCTATATTTGTCCTGGAACTGAGCAGACCTGCTGAATGGTGGGGAAGGACGGGTGAGGAAGGAGCAGGGGGATGAGAGGGTGAGGAAGAACACTGGAAATAGCTAATAAAAAAGGAAGAGGGGGGTTGTTGTAGAATTGACATTGACAAATTCAGCCCTTGTTTCCTTTTTGCCTCCCTGCTCTCACTAAGATGGCTCAGCTTTGATGTGTTTACTTGTCAACTATTTTCCTGTGTGGTTGACTTTTGTGGAAGGAAGGTCTGGTAATGATGCTGTTTTAACGATGGAAGCTGTGTATGTCCCTCTAATGACTGCACAGAGCTGCAGTAGAAAACCTAGTTTGCTTTGTAACAGAAGGGATGTTTATTTTTTTTTATGTCAGACCAGCTGTCTGTCTAAATGTTAGTGTGTGGGCAAGCTCCTTTTTAGCCTAATTACTTCTATGAAAGTCATACAGCCTGTGAGAGTTCAAACTTGATGTCGCAGACCATTAGAGCCTGGGTTTGTTTGATCACTCGGCTTTCTTTTTTTTTTTTTTTTTTTTTTTTTTTTTGGCAAGAGGCAGATCAGTAACTCACGGTTCCAGAAGCAGGGCTCATTTCACCACATCTACTCCCGTCTCTCCTCATTCAATAAGTGAGAGTGAGCGCACTCAAAAGAGCCGATGTGGCTTCACACGGTATTAATGAGCAATCAATGAGAAGTAATCTGAGCTGCTTCTCCATTGGCGTTGCGGTCTGAGACCGAGGCCCAGGCACAGCGGCACTTAAACCGGCCGCACCTCTGCCGCTACACCAACCTGCCGCTGTCGATACCTCCATCAGGAAGTGAGAGTTAAACACTGAAAAAGACAACTGTTTGTTTGTGTGTGTGTGTGTGTATGTACAAGAGACTCATTATATTCAATAACGCCTTCTCTTCTTTCTCACTCTGTTTAAGGTTGCCAATCAAGTTGTGCAGGCGCTACTCACCCAGAAGGTATGTCTCTGGTTTCCATGGAAACCATTTTTGCTTTTCAACAACTTTATCCTCACTAAATGATTACCATGTGTTTTCTTAAGTTGCAGTGCATTGAGCTTTCAGGGCCACCGTACTTATAACCCAACAAGAACAGTTAGGCACAGCAGTCAACACATCCTGCTCACTGTGATCTTCCTCCTTTGTGTTTCTCCTGAATCAGGATCTGAGAGAGGAATGTCTGAAGCTGCGGACCAGAGTCTTCGACCTGGAGCAGCAGAACCGGGCACTGAGCGTTTTGTTCCAGCAGAGGATCAAACCTGCGTCAGATCTTCTCCTGCAGGTACGCTGCCCACACAGATGTTCACACCTTTGAGTTTCGCTTCAGCAGCTGCGGAGCGGGAGGATAAGTGTAGGTGAAGGTGTTTAGTCAGAGCTGCGCTGAGGGCAGGATTAAAGCTTGCGGTGTGAGAGGAGAGAGATCCACTGACTCAAACACTGGAGCTGCACTAGATGCTGCAAAGCTCTGTTTTTCCATATCTGCTCTGCCCACTGTTGTAAACCTGCCTCCCCTGCACTCGGTCGCTTTGCACATGAAGCAGCAGCTCCTCCAACCAAGCATTTGATGTTGTTTTTCATCTGGCTTGTTATTAAAATGTTCTCTTCTGATATTCTTGGTGTGTTTTGAAGCAAAGATAAAGGAAGTGCTGGTCTTAAAGCACAAATCCCTTGTTGTTAAGATTTATCAGGCATCTTGGTTCAATCCTAGTGTGGATGTTTGATGTTCTTATGATTTCAAGTAGGGGATTCATGCATGCACTAAGGATCCTGTAGGTGCACCGGGGTGTGAATGAAGCTTCGTATAACCAGCCCTTTGCAGTGCTCGGACTATAATCTTCTGGGATGATTTGCCGCCCTCTCATCCTCCAAAACACAAAAGATCTGAACCAGCGACCATCTAGTCTATCAGACCACTATCAGACAGTGATCACTGTACTTAACTTCTCCTCTAAACCCACATTCTCTCACCTGAAGTGGCTCAGTTCATCTGCCTGGTCCTCCGGAAAACGCCAATTGACTCCAAGTGTCTGTGTCAGCTTGAGTTTTTAAGGTGCAGCTGTGAAACAGTTCAAACCTGCACCTGTAAGCTTCTCCCATCCATCCATCCATCCACAGACTCTGATGGAGCATCACAGAACAAAAGGGTCAGTGTGGAAAGCAGAATTTCGCATTTTTGCAAATTGCCACAGGGCTCCTCACTGTCAATATGAAAATAGCAAGCTGCCACTAAAAGAGAGGGAAAATGAGCCATCAGTCCGTCCAGAGGAGATGAGAAGACAGAAATACTAGAAATGGGGATGAAAAGAGAGGAAGCAAGCAAGGGTAGATAAGCAGGGAAGGACGGCACGGTGAAAATGGAGAAAGATGAGAGAGCGTCAGCGCTGAGTGCCGGTAAGGAGGTCGAGGTGAAAAACTAAGAGCCAAATAAGAAGTGGCAGAAACTGAGTAAATGGAATTAAAAAAAAAACAGGAGAGAGAAATAACACAGCACTGAGTGTGTTGTAGAGCTCTCTGTCAGGTTCAGCTACTTCCAATGTCATTACTGGACAAGCTGGAACATTGTCAAATGAAATTGCAATATAAAAGCTTGAAGAGGGATATTGATGATTCCACTGTGCGGTGCTATCTAGTCAGAGATGTGAACTAAAGCACTAAGACATATGATAGAGCCATATCTTATTGGTATTCAGCTGAGACTGTATTAAGGTGTTTTTTTCCCCATCAAAAGTGATTCAGCTGAAAAGAAACCAGCTCAGGAATATATGTCAGCTGTGTGTGTGTGTGTGTGTGTGAGGCTTGTCAAAAGGAAATAAATCACATCATGTGGCAGGAGTGTGGTGTGGATTCGAGGTCCGTCCGGACACGCCCCCCCCCCCCCCCCCCCCCCCCCCCAGAAAACGATTTGCCTGCCTGCACATTATTTAATAATGACATTTTCACCATCAGCTAGTGATTCAGTGCGAGAATTAATCATCATGTGATCACGCCGCTCCAGTCATGTGTGGGAGAGGTGTGAGAAAAAACACATTTACCCACATCACAGGAACTGGAACTTCCATCCATCCATATCTCGATGCTACGCTAAACTATCTGCAGCTACGTATTTAGACGTATTGATTAAATATTAATCTCTCCAAATTATCCCTTCAAATTCCATTCCTGTTTCTTGCTGAACGTGAATATAAAAATGACCAGACTGAGTTTCATTTTGTTTGGTTTTTTTGCCTTGTGGAGCCTGAAGCACAGAGAGTATTAATCACCACTATGAGTCTATTATTTCCCATCGAGCTCTGGACCTTTTGCTTATCAGTAATTAAACGTTCTCTCGTTCCCCGTGGGCATCTTGAGTTCCTCTGATAAAGAACCGCAGCGCGTTTGATGGTAACTGCGCCACCCGAGCACCTTCGCCGCCTTCAGCTGCTTTGGTTCGCTTCGGCAAAATGCCACGTTTTCATTTTTCCATTTCATTTCCATCACCTGTAGGAAAAAAAAGGCAGTTCTTCTCTTATACCAAAGCAGAATCACTGGCGCTCAGTCCCATCCACTCATGCTGCTTATCAAGGATGACAGGCAAGTGGCAATTGAGTTGCCCATTACGAGGGACAGATGCTTGGTGTTTCCTGTGATACCTGAGGGCCCCAAGGACACAGCATGAATGCCATGACCTCATTATACTGTATAGTCAAACAGCCACTGCCTCAATAGCCATCAGCCAAGAGTTGCTGCAGGGGAAAAGCTTAAATTTAAACAAATTACACCACTTCTGAAGAATCCATTTCAATGACAGCTCCTACAGAGTGGAGCTTTTGAGATACTGAATGGCTGCTTTTGAATGGAGCTCCATATATCTCACCTTACTCTTGTCATATTACTTGTGATATTACAGCCGAGCCTTTGTCTCATATCCGGGATGGTTTATCGAGCTGTGTGTTGCCAGAGCTTTAGGAAAAGCTGTAGTGATGAGGCACATACAGGTGGGCATCATGTGTACACATAGGTGTATGGATGAATTGATGTGTGTGCGTGTTTCTGACCAACCTGTGACTGCCTGGCCATATGCCGTGTGTATTTATGGGTGTGTTAAAGGCCGACATGTTTTTGAAAGTGAGTGCCAGTACCCTTTTTTCTCTGCTATTCTGGGGCTGATATTCATCATCATGAAATATGGCCGGTGTCACACCAAAAACAACAAAGAACAAAAGCAGAGAGCCTCTGCTTTTTTTCTCCAACACAACACATGAAGCTTCTCCCAGATTAATGTCATCATTCCAGACATCATTTAACAGTTAATAAAAGGCCAAGCGTCCGCATGATACATTACTGTCGGCCCTGCATTAATAGGAACTTTGTAATTAACATTTTTGACTTTGATCTTGGCCTTGACGCGGAAAAAGTTCAAGAAGTGCACACTCGCCCTTGTCATCCACCGTTTCCTTCAACCAACCCCCCCCTCCCGTGACCCTGTGACACTATTGACTGAATCGTTGATGAGGATGCTGAGGAGGTGAAATCCTGCACCCTACGATAAGATCAGAGCCTCCTGTGACACTTCAGCCACTCCCATCCCGTGCAGACAGCGGGGAGGTGCAGGGATGCGGGAATCAAAGCTTCACAAATTTCAATTTCATGACTTCAAAACCGGGTTGAGAAGACATCTGGCGCTTTGAGTCCAGACTAGTGTAACTAAAATCACACAGATCCACCTTAGAAACATCATTAATTTTGAAGGAATGCTTTTTCCAAGAAGTAATTCTTAGTCTGGAGATTTATAAGACTTTAAAGTGCTGCAAAGTCCAAATTTTGGAAAAGGAAGAAAAGAGAGAAATCCTCTACTCTTCAACTGCCTTTGAAGCAAATCAAGTGGGGGTATAAAGAGCCCTGTCGAGGGGGTATGGAGATTGAGGTATTTTTTTTTTAATTCTAAAAATAGTAAAGAATTATTTTCCTTATCTCAGTGGTGAAAAGCATTGATATTGGGCATTGATCTTTTTCTAAGGCACCTTTTGGAAGCTTTTTTCAGAAGCTCACACTTGCAGAAAAAGAAGCTTCCCTTGGATGTTTTGCTGAAAGTTGGAGAGAAAAAACGTAGGATGGTTCTGTTTTAGCCACGGGCAAAGTGATGCGGCTTTGTTTGTTCTTCTGAGACAAAAGAAGCTATTAAATTCCGGTATCATTAGGAGCTGCTTTCTGCCTTTCTCAGTTTTTTTTCCCCCCCGACAAAATGTATAGAGGACGTCTGTCACGGCACAAAAAAGTCAATACAAACTGTCAGCAAGACTTTTATGGAAGGCAGTAAAATTGAGGAATCCACCTGAATCTACCTGTTGTTATTTGCAAATGTTTACGACATGGATGAAAAAATTAGAGCAGGTGGTTTGTTCCATTTGCTGATGTGACTCTTACTTTTATAACATGCAATTTTCTTGATAGATATTTTTCTACTGCAGGATGCAGCATGAAAAGTGCATTTCATTTTAACAGTACAGAAATACTGAAACATATCAGGAAACAGAAATGTAGTCTATGTCCATCTGTATTAATATATATTCATATGTAGATTTAGTGGTTTTATTTCCAGTTCAGGTTAATTTGGGCACACACAGGGAATCCAGTGTAATTAAGCTCTGAGATTATAACATGGAAATGTATTTGGGTTTGTATCCTGTCCTCTTAAGTACACGAGTTGAATACCAGCAGAGTCTGCAGACTAGCTTATGAATTAGGAAAAAAAAAAAAAAAAAAAATCAAAGGAATCCCTTACTCCCTGATGCAATTATTTCATATTCACATTAGTTTTTTCTGGTCAGTGACATTAATGACTTTGAGCAGTGTATCTGGGCTCTGTGTGGCGCCAGTGAAGGGAATCTAACACGAAAAATATCTCTCTGCTGCAACATACTGTGCAGAGGCCTGGCTGCAAATTTGAATAATTGTTGCTTTTTATTAGATTTTTATATTTCAAATGCATCTTAACATTTACAGTTCAGAGATTTACAATTCAGGAGATTTACTGTAAGGAACGCTAAGAATGAAGCAGTGTATTGCTGAGATGCCACAACAAAAAAAAATGCGATGACCCCGTGTACCGTACAAAATACTGATAAAAATCTCACCACCATTCTGTTGTTGTGCCGGTCTCAGATCATACACCACGCTGCATTTTAATTTCCTGAAAATCCCTCAAGTCAAAATTCACCACGCCGTGTCCTTCGCTCTTTTCAGAAACTCCACTCTCGGATCATGGATCTGTCTGCGGCAGATTTGCTCCTGGAGCCTGAGAGGAGCAAGGCCTTCTTACTTTCCAGGAATATGGACTCTCCATCTAATGTAAGCTTAATGGGAAACACGCGGGGGGCAATGTATCTTCTTTGGGAGAAGACAATGTGTTTTTTTGTTTTTTTTCAAAGCCATGTAATTCGTCCAGGTAGCATAACCCACCCCCCTCAAGAAATCATTACAAGATATTAAAATACAGACCTAACAATCTGAAGCCGTGACCCCTCCTCTGCCCTCAGCAGGAAGAGCTGGCAGTATCACTCGGCACTAAGAGGAATAAATCCTTGTCATATTACCAGAAAAGCATCGATTGAGACTCATCGTCAGTAAAAATGACTCCATAGGACGCTGTGGTACATTACTCATCTTATGTATTATGCATTAAGCACTGAAAATGAGTTTGCTCCATTCTTTTACCCTTTTACCCCCCAGAGAATGCCACCTGATAAACTATAATGTGCACTGTGAAAGTGGAAGAAGAGGGAGGAAATGAAGTAATAATGGCCACGGTGTGAATTATAAATCATCTTGTTATCTAAATGTGCAAAAGTACTGTAAATGGCTCATGCACACAAGTGGCACTAAGACCACATGAACATCTTCTGTTTCTTATGTTGCCTCGCACAACTTTGGGATAATTTCTTTGCATAGTGAAATTCTCTGCGGTGAGATGCAAATTGGATAAACATCTGCTGCTTTGCGGTGTCTGCACATGGAAATTTGATTGATTTTTTTTAAAGTTTGCAAACTGCAGTGCTTTAACGTTTTTAAGAAACTTCACAATATTTGATCGGCGTGTCAAGTCCTTCTCGAATATCTTGCATCAAAAAATCAACAGCAAGATAGCAATTAGATCCGCAACACTTCCTAACTTAGACATCAAATTCTCTTAATGAATAATCAAAGACAAAAAAGCAGTAAAGTAAAAAACTCATCACATTCTTGTATCAACACCATGTTCTGTCATCAAAATCATGCTACACATGTTAACGTGACCTCTTATGTCTCTGTCTCACAGGAGGTCCAGTTGAATGGGAAGGCAGGCCTACCTGTGGCCAAGTGTCTGAGCCAGCTGAGTCTGACGGTGCCTGCGCCTGTTTACCCACGCAGCAGCTGTAGCAGCAGTGAGTTGTCCCTGTCGAGTGCCTGCAGCGAATTCTCCAGCGGCTCGTACACCTGGAATGACGGACGCTCCTGTGGAAAAATGGTAAAACACCAACCTCGCTCTATAAACTCCAGTCCAGCATGTGGTAACTTAATCAAGGTAATTTACATAAGTGTGAGGTTGATCTACTGTTTCATTCCACCCTACAGTCGTCGCTGACCTGGGAGAAGAGGCTGAGTCTTGGTTCGTCAGCCCCGAGTAATATCTGCGCCCCACTGGAGGAGCAGCTGCCCACCAGGCGCAAGGAGAGCCACATCCTGGAGGGACTGAGAAAGCTCCAGAGGAGGAAACACAGGAGCTCCTCTTGTTCATCCAAGGTCTCCAAGTCAGACTGCATGAACTCCAACGAGGGTATCTACTCCCTGGGTATCAAGAACGGGGCTAAAGGGGTATCAAAGCCTGCCCCTGTGCATGGAGGTTCAGTCGCTGGGGGCAAGAAGTTCTCTTATGACTCTGATGATGCAGATGATGAATTGGCACATTCCAGTCGTGGAGATAACATCCCCACCAAGGACAGCTGGTTTTACTGTAAGAGGCGCTCCCACAGCATCTCAGAAAGTTTATGTAGCTGGGAGGGGACACAGGACGGTGGAGGTGGAGGTGGAGGTGGAGGTGGAGGTGGAAGTAGCTCAGGTCCTGTGGCGATGAAGCAGCCGCCTGGCTATGACTCAAAAGAGCGTCCAGAGAAACTCATGAGTTTTATTAACAGTTTTCTCCCTGAGGGAGGGCGGACGTCCGCTTTCACTAAACCATCTAAGCTGCACTTCAACCCCTCTGACCCAGAGGGCATCAACCACCTCTCTGACGTGGATGATCCAGAGGAGCTCAATTCCGAGTCCAGTGACATCCGAATGTCCTTCAGCCAGCCACCAGAGCAGAGGGCAGAGAGAGACTCCAAGAGGCTGTCGAGGGATTCTGCCAAGCTGCTCGCACCACAGTGGCTGCGAAGAGACCAGGGACGCACTCAGTCTGCAGACGGGCGGCCCCGGCCCTTCAGCCTCATTAAGGAGCCCAAAGTGACCAAATGCACTCAGTCTGAGGAAAGCATTTTGGCCATATTTGATGCAGAAGGAGAGCCGATTGAACTTTGTGCTCAGAAACTTGCACCAGGTGCTGGGTCTCGAAGTGACATCCAAGCTGGCGAAGTAGCTCCTGATTACACGGAGCTCGTGCCCCAAGAGAGACCAACGAGGCAAAAGTCAGCAAACACAAGAAACTACACGGTGCTAGAATCCCCAGAGAAGCCATCTGAATATCAGATGAGGACGAGCAAAACAAGCAACAGCAGAGAGGGTAGTGCAGAGAGGCTGTCGATGCAGTTGACTCCACAAAGGAAGCTGATTAAACCTCCGAGCAGCCGAGCTAATAAAGGTCATTCAATCCCCCCTTTGAATGATTCAACTGCTCCCAAGTCCAGTGGTTCAAAGATACCTGGTCGCAACAAACCTTCTGCATCCCCACTCAGATTGTCAAAGGGCTCCACCACTGAACAAAGCAGTGGTGGAAACTCAGGACCCTCCGGGCAGGAGAAATCCCCCTCCTCTCCCACAGTAAAAATGTCCAGGTTCATTAAGGCACCAGGAAACTGCTCACAGAGCCCAAAGGCGGTAAATTCCAAGCTTCCCAGTAGGGCTGATTGGAGTAAAGGCTCCTCCTCCAGCTCCCCACACCTCCCAAGGAGGCACCTGGAGTATGCTGACAATGGCGAACAGCCGACCAGAGACAAACACTGTGAAACCAGCAAAAATAAACTCAGGTCCCCGTCTCCTCCCCCTCCCCCAGGCCGCACCACCTCCTTACTGATAAGACCAAATTATGAAGGGTCGCCTCAAGCACATAAAACAGGGGTAGCTCAACCATCCACACCGACCACTGTGAGGGGCCCTCCCCCAAGTTACCACACCTCACTTGTACCAAATATGCAAACTACGCTACCCATCAAGGATAAAGACTGTTTAGACTTGGATGCAGGCTACGGGACTGCACTTGCACCTCAGAAACTGGTCGACAAAACCAGTCAGCACCTTCAAAAGTCCCCCGCCACAACTCAGACATCTACTAAAGGCACTTCCAAGCGAATGACCACGAAAGACTACCTCCCTTCTGCAAACTCAGGGTGTGCTCCAGAACCTGAAAATGCACCTAAAAGCTTAAAGAATGTCCCTCCTCCCTACAGTGCCCTCAGAGGGTCCTCGCTCCAGACCTCCTTTGCAAGTAAAAGAGGATCAGCCCATGAAAATGTCCATCAGTCAGTGCAGAAGACGTCTGTTAGTTTACCTATATCTCTTCAGGATTCCCCTCAAGGTAAGACAGAGCCACAGAGTGGGAAAGCTGTAGTCAGCCCGCCCAGCTCAGTCATGATGTCCCCTAACGCAGTGGAAAAAGCCTCAAAGACTCGCATCCCAATGGGGTTCAAAGCATTTTTGAAATCCCCCCCCAGCCACAAGAACAGCCCCTCTATACCAGGCAAGCAGGAGAAAGATCATATCAACTTAGTCTCCAAAGAGACTGTCACTTCAAATGCTTCCACCCAGTGTGACAGCCTGCAGCCGGTGTACAGTATTGATTCACCACCCAAGATGTCCATTACAGAGGGAGAGAGTGAGGTCCAGTGTAGGTTACTGGAGGAGGAGGCTCACGCTGCTGTGTTACCAGAGGAAGGGGTTGTTAGCGATAAGGGGAAAAGAAGTAGTCAACTTTTCTCCAGATCCATATCTGTTTCTACCAAACCTCATCTAAAGCCGGCCTTGGGGATGAACGGAGCCAAAGCTCGCAGCCAGAGTTTCAGCACCAACTACATGGACAAACCCAACATCAACGCTCTGGATGGACCCGGGAAAATCCGAACACAGATCATCACCAACTCAGGTGAACGGGGGAACTCTCTGTCGAGACAGAGCTCCCTGGAGGTTCCCAGTGTTGCAGTAGCTGAGAGCCCAGTCCATTCCCCCAGACTCAGCCAATATGGAGGCATGACAGGGTCAAATAGCCAAAACATCCTTCCTGAGAGAACTTCTAAATCAGGCTCTAAAGGTGAGGGGCTGCAGGGCACAGCGAAAGGAGAGGCAATCACGTCACCTCAAAAAGAGGTGCGTAGCTTACCCATCAGCGACCGGACTGGTTTGAAAAACATTCGTAAACCAGCAAAAGTTGCCTCTCATCCACAGTTTCAGCCTCCGGCCTCCTGTGTCTACAGCCCAGAAAACCCAGCACGAGAGACAGGAGGCATAGCAACCAGCACTAATGAGCCAGACTTCAGCAGGGAAGTCAAAGCTCAGACGGACTCGCCAAACAAACCTACAGATATAGACGAGAAAAAAAGCAGCCCCACAGTCTGCACTATCGAGGAGAAAGTCATGATGGGAATAGAGGAGAATTTGCAGAAATGTCAAGAACAGGAGAAGGTCGCTGCCAACGAGGCCAAACAGAAGACCGGCCCCTCTCTGGCAAACTGGTTTGGCCTCCGGAAGAGCAAACTCCCAGCTCTGAGTGGTAAAAAAACAGACTCCCCCAAAGGAAAAGAGGAGAAGAAAGAGCTGAAGATTGGATCTGTGCTCGGAGGCAAACAGCTGAAGTCAGACAAGAAGAAGGACAAGCGGAAAAACGAGAACCAGCAGAAGGATGCTCAGGAGGCGCCGAATCTGGCTGAGATGAACAACAAGCTGAGCTCCATCATGGACCACTGCAACAACCAGATGGGTCAGATCGCCAGTCAGATCCAGTGCACCACAGCGTTCATCGGCAAAGACCAGTTTGTGAAGGAGCTTCTTGGCAGGTGGGTTAAACACTGTCTTTGTCATCAAGAACATCAAGAATGAATTATCCTTAATTGATCGGATGCTACGCTGATTACTTCCCGTCACTACGCCCTGCCAGAGTTGTCTTGCTATTTAGTGCATCCACACATTAAAACTAATTGGTTGTTCTAGTAAATTAAACATGAGCCATCGCTGTGTTAAACCTGTGTGTTGAGAGAGATTGATAAATAAACAGCACAAACAGCAGCTGTCTGTTTGAGTTATGACTCCACTCCAGTGAGCAGGAGATGTTCTTGGTCCAGCATCAACACACACACACACACACACAGTCAACACACTCCAGCTAAAGGAGCTCTCAGCCAGTAAAGCCTCACGTTGCATGACTCCCACTTCATTGATTTGCCACTTCAAATCACAACTCACAGATTTTTATCCAGACGCCGTGCAAACAATGACTTGAGAGGTTTGTTAGAAATGTGACGGCATGTGTTTCTTCACATGTACACGTATGTGCGCATGCACAGTCGTGAGGTTAAAGAGCAGGTCAGTGCAATTTATCAGCAGGTTTACCTTCTACCTGCCAAGTTGATAAAGTGGAACGGCGCGCATGGACATAAAAACAGATCAAATCTTATTTCCTGGTTTCCTGGCAGGTCGGCTCTGAAGGGCAGCTCTGTGGCTACGTCGCCGCCTGGGATCTCCACGCCCAAGAAACACACTGAAATGAAGGGAGATATGGAGATCTGTCCAGATACAGCTGTAAGTTAGCAAACACTCCACCACTCTGTTTATTTATTTATTTATTTTAACAGTGATGTCTGTTTGTCTGTGATTGGATGGGCTGTCGACGGACGCACATACACGTACGTGCAAATTCCCATAGGTTCCCGCATTTGAACTGTATGTACGTGTTCACAAACACATCCACACCCCGGCCGCCTCTTCAGCATCATATCCCCCTGAAGGCTGGCTATTGATTCACATTGTGTTCTGACTCAGCCTGCAATTCATCGCCCACTTTTTCATCATCAGTCCAGGCCGCTGTTGTTGTTTCCACAGGCTGAAGGTTTCTAAACTGTATCTCTCATTGAAACGGCCATCAGGCCATGCATGTAATACAAGCGTAAATTAGGCTTCTCTCAGCAGCTTGATATTTTAAATCATATCTCTGCACTTGGTAAAATTACGACCTTACGGGTTTTATTTTTTATTATCTGTCAGTAAAAAGACCAGAAAATGATGGAGAGAGCGTGTGTGTGAGAGAGCCTTAAAATAAGTATGATAAAGAAAAAGGGAAGCAAGGGGAAGAGGGGGCTGAATGGAGGAAGAGAATGACAAAAAGAGACTCCAGATGATGTGGGATTTTGATAACACAGAGGAGCCACTTATCACAGGCACTGAAAGCAGCTATTTAATACCATCCTCCAAGTCTTCCCTCCCCACAGAAATACAACAAAAGAGCCACTCTTTATGACCTACAAGCCCCTCTTGCACCACCCTTAAATCCATTTCTTTAAATAACCGAATTAAAGAAAGACATGGAATGATTACAATTACCTCACATTACCTTCTTTTTGAACAAAACTTAAAACAAGTCTCACAATGTCTGAGTCTTACTTATTCATCTGGAAGCTGTAAAATACTCAGATCTGTCGTTACTACAACTGCTTCCCCCATTAAGTGCAAATTATAACATCTTACACAAACAAAAGACATTTACTCATGTCATATATTATGCTTTTTGTAAGTATAATGGATTATTACAGCTGCCTTTTGAAGTGCATATCACACAAACATGCTTTGTTGTTATTTCAGACCCTTTTAATGACTCAGAGGATCAATCTGAGGGCTGAGAATGAGGAGGCACGCATCCCAGATACGGCTTGTCAAGACCACATGATAGGTAAGCTTGTGTGTGGGACTTTTTTTTTTTTTTTTTAGCAAAAACAGCATCAAATGTGTTTTGAAAAGTTGTGATCAAATCTTATCTTGTGTGAAATTTGAGTTTCTGCAAACTTGAAACCGTTTCTTCGGCGGCACCAGGAGTTCATGTTGTCTGTTTTAAACCACTGAGTTTCACATTTGCAAGTGTTTACCTCACCCTGTAGTCTTTTTCATCTAGCACGCAGAAAGCTGTCACATACAATCACGAATCAGCCGGTGCAACAGAGCATTAACACATTTTACAGTTGTGATTTCCTGATGTGACTGACAGCTCAATTCCTCCGCCAACTGATTCCCCTCACCATCAGACTTGCCATTACTGTGGGGAAATAGCAGCGGTCGCAAAACAGCATGTTGACAATCTAGTCAGGTGATTGATGTGCAACCAGGTGATATTTTACAATGCCTGAGCAGCTAAGGAAGTGAAAAATAGATGCATCAAACAGTTTGTGAGACAGGATGATTATTGTTGTCATTGCAGTGCAGCAAACTTTCATTGTAGTATGTAATTCAGCAAGAGGAAGCAAAGAGAGCGTCTGGTTACTGGATGTGGAGATGCACCATGTTTGTCACTCACTTGTCAGTCAGAGAAATTGTATCTGTGATCCATCTCAAAGGTCGTAATGACATTTCTTGCAATATAGCACCATGACCAGTGAATTAAGACGGTTCTTTTTATTACTCGGAGCCAAAAAGTGTTTTGTTTTTTTTTTTCTTTACAGTGTCAGTCTCTGTCTTATGAATTGGATTTCCTACAGCACAACCTTCAAAGGCTGTCCTAAAGTCATAACATTTTTTAATTATCCTCCTGCATTTACAACTGCTCAATCAATATTCTGATAGAAACAGTGGAATCACTTGATTACTTGCATAAGAGCTGGGTAGATCCCTGAACACAGACACAAATCTTTTACTTGTAAAACTTGTTGTTTTTTGCAGCATGCATCATAGTTGGCACTGATTACATGCTGGCGAATGTGAAACATTCAGATGGATTCGTACTGAATCTGCCAGTTGTTTGTGTTTTGTTAAGACTGAGTGTTGGTGGAAATAATCTCTATAGAGGCAGACGCTGTTGCTCAGTTCCTCTCATTTTTGTAGTTTGCACAATCACCTCAGAAGTAACTAATCAAATCAGAGTGTGAAAAGAACTCGTGCTGGGTTTGAGCCAGAGCCAAAAATGAAACAGTTAATTGTCTGTGTATTGTGATTAACAGGCCGCCTCCTTAATATTCTGCCAACTAAGCACTTCCAGACAGTGTGAATTAAATATTTCATAAAGGTTTCAGCTGCGGCTTTTCATCGCTCCTCAGCGCTGCTTTAATGTCACGTCTCTCCAAAGTGCAGCACTGACTCGCCTAATGCCAGACAAACACATCAATCATGTAAATAGTTTACATCCAGCCACTTTATGATGCAAGCAGCTCGAGTGAAATCCATACTCGAGCTATGAATGCAGATTTTGAAATTCACTCTATAGCGGTCACTTGTTGTATATTACCAGATGCAGTATTTATCCTCATAAAGAGACAATAAAATACATCTGACTGGTCTATAGCACAGAACGGCACTGATATATCTGCAGTGATTTGATGGCATCGTCGATCAATACCAGGGATTTTAGTATTTACTTCACTGTTGGCTGATGCTGCTGGCTTTGTAAACTTTCTTTCTAGACATAACTCTGTTTTGCAAAGAAGATTTTCAACAGGCAACAAGCAAAAAAAAGACATTAAGGAACATCTTGCAGCAGATTTTCTTGCTCAAATACCAGTTTCTAATGTAAAAGTGAGACTTTTTGCAATTTATACCAACTGTCAGTGTGTTTTCACCTAAAGCTTGACAGAAGTATTTCCTAAATGAGGTTATGGTTGTTAGTGATGACTCCCTTTTTCCCCTTTGACACCTCCTCATTGCATAAAGCCAATTTCACACAGTGGAGGTATCAACAAAGCAGCTTTCTCTCCTCAGACCCTGGAGCTTGTATTCAGAAGTGATAGGGAGCTCATGAAAAACTAGATTATGTCCAGTTGTTGTTGCCTCTGGGTAGAATTACTGTGGACCTTGTTATAGTTTGGTTATAGAGGGCATTTTGAACTGCCAGGCTTGGCCTTCAATTATACAGCTGTGTAATCTATGGCTCTCTCTGCCTCATTCTTTGTCTCACACACAAATAAGGATTCATGTGTGCACTCGCTGTATATATATATGTGTGTGTGTGGACCACATCATGCATTTTTAAAAGTTGGATCAGGATTTTATGTCTGGCTTTTTACTTTTTCGCAGCAACTGTTCTCGAGTAGGAACGCGGTGCAGATTGTGCACGAGTTACCAGGCCATCTGTCCAGTGTGTGTGCGTCCGAACGCCGATGACTGACTTTCACAGGTTCTGCGCGTACGTTATGTCACCGAATGTCACCGACGGCGCGGCCTCCTCAAGTGACACGGATGAGTGACTCGCTCACCTGCGAATTCATCGATAGCGCTTCACATATCGGCACCAGGGGACCGGGCTTACAGTGAAAGGGAAAAGGTTTTCTCAGATCAGGAAACTCTTTGTACACTCGTCTCGAATGCCCCTCAGATTTTAGAGACAGCTTTTATTCATAGAAGGAAATGCTGTGTTTGTGCATCCCACCGAGACAAAGCTGTACAGTTGAGAAGCAGAGCCTGGCGGTATCGATCCCCCTCCACAACACACAAGGAGAAAGACAGCGTCGGCCTGCTATAAAAGGTTTTACCCTGCGATATTTGGAGAGACGGAGCGGATGGCTGCAGAGGCTTCATCAACTCTGAGGCCAACACTTGATGATATAATGTAATGGGACTGTGTTTGCTCACAGCAACACACACACACACAGAAGACAAAGAGAAAACACAACAGTGCGTTTCCACTTCACAACTTTCACAAAAGTTAGAAAACCCACTAATAAGCAGCCACAGCCCAGGTCCTTGTAACTGCTGGTCATTAGCATTAACAGTTACAAGGACCTGGGCTGTGGTGAACGGCCGTCCATCTGTTCCAGCCTCAGTCAAGGATCTGCAAACTGTGGTCTCTAAACAGCATCCATCTGTTGCTGGTCTCCGGCTTTCCCCCTGATTACAACCCAGCATGCGCTCCTCCGGTTGCGACTCGGTGACTGTGTGTGTTCAGCTGGTGGCAGGCGTTTTCGTGTTGACAGTGTTTTCTACCAAGTGTTAATTGTAGGGTGATTATGTAAGAGATGCAGCCAGTGGGGGATCCAACATCAGTGTCCTTCCAGAAATATTGCAACATTGAATAAAAGTGTTGTTTCTTCTCTCTTCTCCTACTGACCACGTGTTACCAAACCTGCTACAGACGTGCTCTTTACTCACAACCCCTTCCGCTGCATGTAATCCCAACCCTCCTCTCTGTTCCTTCGTCGTTGTTCCCTGCTTCTCCCAGACATTACACTCCTCTCCCTGTCACTTTAGGCTCCGGCTGTCAGATGAGAACCCTGGACAGCGGGATTGGCACCTTCCCTCTTCCCGATTCCGTCACCCGAGCCAGCGGTCGCCACATCCCTAAATCTGAATCCAGCCCCGATGGGGTGACCGCCGGCTCCTCCGAGCTCAACCCGGAGCCTCCCTCTTCTCACCCAGACCCCCCCACCCTGATGTGAAAGTGCCTTCCCTCCCAAAAACCCGTCTGCATGCCCCTACCAGCATGGGTCACTCCCTGTCTGACCCCACTGTGACCTGCAGCAGCAACACCCAGGACACCCAGAGCCGGCTGCCCAAATTAGCAACCTCAGGTAAGTCAAGAGAGGCTCTGTCTGTAGTATGTGTGTAAATATTGAAAAGTAAAGATAATTTAGAGAAAATAACAAAACTTACACTTGGGACCATGTCCTTCAAATCAGGCGATGAGGAATGTCCTTTCTGAAAACCATCTTCAAAACCAGAGATGAGCTTCTGAGGATTGTGGACATATCTTCAAAAGAGCAGTCGGAGCTGCAAACTAAGCTTCTGAGCTGTTCAAACATTGCTGAGGATTTATCTGTCAGTAAAAACAGCTATTTAAATCTCTGCCTAAAATTTTATGGTGCTCCTGGGAATCCTGATATACCTCAGTACGGCCGGTTTGTTTTTCACTGAGCTCACTGGAAGATCATCAGTGTTTGAAGGGGAACGTCGCTTTTGTTTTTGAAGGGGTTCCCTCAGTCATGACTGTGGAGGAAAATGTATGTGTGTGTGTAAAAGCTGCAGTTATCACGCGGCGGGCCCTGAGAGCCTGAGACAGCTTGTTTTCGCTCTCAGGACATCAGTGAAATATTGAATGTCACCGTACTTTATGTTGTTGTGCACATTCTCATCCAGAGCCCCGAAGGTCTCCAGACAAGCAGACAGGAGGAAGATGTTTGGGTTATTTAAGGAACCGTGTTTGTTCAGCTAATTCTGAAGCCAATGCTTCAACGCTGATGCCTGATACTCTGCTTGGGTGACTACACACTCATGTGTCCTTATAGAAACTCATACACTCTCAACCCTCAGGAAACTAACAAATGCAATTAAGCACGTCAGCGCAGCCAAAGATCATAAAGCGCCTTCTGCCCGGGTGTTCAGTGTGATGCACCGCAGAATGGCAGAGGTATAACATGCAATCAGATGGCTGATTAAAGCTGCAACTACACACAGGGATGAGCGATCACACCCAGGGATTCATGCTTACAGGACATTAGCCTGCATCTATTTCACCTGAGTGCTGCGGTGGCACTGCAGAGGCAGCACTTTGAGTCACAGCTGTCAGTGCAAACACAGAGCCCTTCCTGTTGGAGTCGTCCCCGTGGAGCTAGGAGCCCAATCTTTATTTTACTACTTTTTCCTTTGTATCTTCATTATGTAGAATCACAAAGCCAGAAAAGAGCCGGAGTCTGTCACAGTGTTTGCTTCCTCACAGGCGAGAGGCAGAAGGTGGAAAGACTTTTGTTATCTTGATGCAGATTTCTCAGACGGAGACAGAGCGCGAGCAAAAACAGTCTGTTATTGTGATGCAGTTGAATGTTAAGAGACAATTAGAGCGGCGTCTGTCCAAGACAGCAGTGGGCAGCGTGATAATAAGGCTTTGCTTCCTCATTCAGGGGCAGACAGCTGAAAGCTGTTATATCCGGGCCGCCAGGAGTCATGGCTTGGAACAATCACAGGGTGGACACCATTACCGTTTGATAGCTGGGATATTGTGCCGCTCCATTCACATATGCAGGAAACAGTTGTGTAGGCAGTTAGATGGGTTTCGGTTGAATGGTTGAGCGAGATGCGCTCATCCTGCGTTTCATCAGGCCGTCTGCCCAAAGAGAGATTGTCACTTAAGAGAAATTCAAATGATGTTTTCTCCCCTCGCCACCGTCTATGCATTCCATGAGGTGGTCATGTGGTGAATACGAGACAGGCCCTGTTATTTACTGTACAGCCCGTGACTCATTTCTCTTCTGACTCTTTTGACTTATAGATGCAATCAGGACAAAGAGGTTGAGTCTCGGTGCTCCGCGGAGCGTCATCTCCGCAGAGGACAAAGAGAAGGACGCAGAGAGGAGGATGAAGACCAAGGACTATGACATACCCGGTGTACGTCATCTACATCCTACCGTGCACAGATCTGTGTGAAAGGCTGCACACATTCTGTAGTGATGGTTATATTCCCACAGATTTTTTCTTCAGCTAAACTTTCCTCTAATGCAAACATCTACATATAAAGTCTCAAGTCTTAAAAAAGTATGGATGCTTTGAGCAGCCTTGCAAAAGATAAGTTATTCTTACTGAAGGAATTATTTACTGGAAAACAAAGCACCGCTCCGCTGAATTTTACACAAAGCTGCATTCAAAGATTTTTTGGTTTGATTTGTTGTTCTGTTGTTCACAGTCTCTGTTCTTTAGTCCTCACTGAGTTTTTAAAAAGCGCTTCACATCAGTATTTTAAGATGCCTCTGCCTCTGTGACTGAACAGGAGCGAGCCCTGCGAGTGTGCACGTACTCGGGCAGCAGCAGCGACACCGAGACCGAACCGGAGGGGACGGGAAGCACGCTGGGTTCGCCACAGAGGACCCTGATACACAGAACAAAGAAGAGCGACTCAGGTCTGGCTGCAAGTTTAAACCTTAAAATAAAAGTTTTGACTTTAATCTTTCATTTCTTTGTTTGTTTTCTCTGTCGTAACCTGCTGTGACACATTCCTCTGTCCACAGTGGACCAGAATGAGGAGACCCTGAAAAGAAGCAGCGTGGAGAAATCCCTGTCGATCATGGACTACTACCAACACGACATGTTCTCGCACCTGGAGAAGGACAGCAGGAGGATCTCCCAGTACAACCTGTTGCACAAAGAGTCCTCGCTCGATGGCAAGGCCGGAGACAGGCTCAGTGTGAGTATTACCGCGGCTCGTTGTTCACAACTCATCAGTTTTACTCGTAAAAGATGCTTTACTGGCATGCTGCTGATTCTCATCACCCGTTTTATTGGCCGTTACCCCCTCTTGTGAAATCCAGGAGGCGGCGCATTAAACATTCTGCTAATTTCTGACCTGAAGTTCCTGTTTATTGGAAATAAGAGGGAAACTTGATGCTATATATTCAGGTTTTTGTTTTCTCAGTCTGATTGTTTCACCTCTGTGTTGAATGTTGAAGAATAAATCAGAGTTCTCCTTTCATGGAGCCCAATGGAGGCGCTTTCAAAAAGAAATAAAAAGCGAGGCGGCCCCCAGATGTAGACGTGTGAGAGAATAAAAAATGAAATTAAAGAAAAAAACAGCCCCTGCCCTCAGTGAAACTCTCCTCCCTGGATTGAGACACACACTGTCACAGGGATTGCATAATTTTTCTTCCCCCTGCAGCCGAGGCACAAAGGTGAATAAATTGAATTTTCACCATTTCTGCCTGTCGTAGATTTTCAGCAGGGCGTCTCTCCACGTGGTGAAACAGAGTCACAATGTCAGCTTTACCTTTGAAACCTGAAACCCTTGAAATCCTACAGCGCAAACCGATTCACTAAACTCAAGGTTTTCCTTTCTACCGTTGCAATTGTTTGCCGATTTTCATAGAAAAAGCGGCCTAATTGCTTTCGATCGGCTCGCCCTCTCGTGTCAGCGAGTATTTGCCTACAAGTATTTAACGCTGCTGAATGACAAATGAGGATCAGAGACCATGAAATGGCCTCCAGCCTGCATGGCCGAGCTCCAGGGGACAACCAAACACTCCTCTCTTACACCGCTGCTGCCCCAACACCCCCTCGACATAAAAATCCATATTCTGAAGGGAAAAAAAAAAGTGTCTGACTCAACACAAGTTTAAAAAACAATCACATGAGCGATGGGAGAAAGAGCCGGATTTACTCTGTGCTCTTGAGTCTTGACCTTTGGTGTCACCTTGGAATTTAACAGTAAGACTAAGTGTGAAACATTTACATAATACTTCTTCTACACGTGTATACATGCCTCATTTTACTATTATTTGACAAGGACATGACAAATGTGTGGAAGTGAGCCGCAGGGAGGTAGAAAGACTGGAGTGAGTCTGCACGGAGACACTGCTGAAGTGTCCTTGAGCAGCACTTGAATATGACCCAATCCCTCTCAGCTCAGTGTTTCGCTGTAGCCGAATGGACCATCTGAAAAGACATCACTCAAATATTACACAGCCGCGCGAGGCACAGTCTCCGTCTAACAAAAAGCAAAGCTGGACTCGCGTGAGAGAGCCCGGCCTCTGATCCCGACTCCCGGCGGAGGGGGAGGCGAGCGCATCAAGCAGCGCGGCGCTGTGCAGCCGAACCGCGAGCGCGACTCCATTAGCTGGCATGCAAGAGAGGAAAAACGACAAACAAAGCTCTGTTTGTCTCCAACATCGAACCTGTCTGTCGTTTAATTGGATGCGGTAGGACAGATCTCCAGGGGGGACGGGTGGGGGCGGACCAAGAGTTCAGCTCCAACCACAGCCATGTTTACAGTCGTATTATTGCTCCCTATCTATAAGGAAAGAGTTTGGAGACTCAAGGAGAAGATTCCTACAGAAATATTGAAATGCAATGAGCACAAATAGTTCCCTGCAGAGCTGCTGTTAATTATTTTCAGTCACCTTGCTCCAGAGCTGTGGAGCAGCTGTAATGATGGATGACTGCTGTTGAACCCATTTACCCTACATTATTCTCCAGAAAGAGACGATCCATCTGCGTGCCATCACCTCCTCACCCCTCGCCGCGCACGTCCGTACCTGAGTGACCGCTTCCCTTTCGTCGCGGCTCGGGAGCGCGTTGTCACCGGCCACAGTTTGGGGAAGTTTTGTGGCCGGTAGCGGCCCCGTGTCAGAGCCCGGTGATTTAAGCGCCTTTAATAACCTTTCACAAACACTCAGGAGAGTGATGTAAAGCTCAGCGGCTCCCATCAGAGCCCTCACAGCCCGTGCTGGCCTCCCATTCATCATCCTGACAGCACCTGACAGCCCTGCTAACGGCGGCCTACGCCCCCTCTCTGCCTCTATCCTCTCCTTCCTCTCCGTCTCCCTTTCTCCCACGTGTCTTCTCTTGTCTCCCTTTCAGTTTTGTCTCTCTCTATTTCTGTACAAGTCTCGTCTTTGTTGGTCCTTCGCAGTTGACTTCTCCTGCTTTTGTTAGAGCACTTTCCTTCTGTCCTCACATTTGTTTTTTTCTGTTGGGCTTGAATTCCTTTCCCAAACTAACTTTTCTCATTTCTTCATTCCTTTCCTGCTCACTCAGTCTCTTTTGTTTCCTCCTCTCGCCGTCCTTTGTCTTCATGAAGGAGAAAGAAATTGCTGCAGGAAAATAACATTAGAGCAAGCCGAGGTGCAGCGTTTGCTGGAGTGAGGGAGATTCCGGGGTTTATGTGACCCAGGTCCTGAAGCAGTCAACAACAAATCAGCATGCGCGGCGTCTCCTGGTCTCCTGGTCTCCTGCTCGTTACCTTGAGCAATGATGGCGTGGCCGGGGAGGGTTTCAGGTGTAATTTGAAACAGGGCCAGCGGATAATCAAAACTATGACCAAATCAGTGTGCAAATAAATATCAGCAGCAAGGAGATGCGCTCCTCCACTGCCGCTGTCAGATTGATAGCATCACTAACCAGGAGTCAGAGGGAATAGACTCGGAGACGGAAAGTGAGAAACAGCTGTTACTGATGACGGGAGCGGCATCACCGTGACGTCAAATCTGACGTAATCTGACAGACACAACATGAGCGATGTGTCTTGCAAATGAGATTCAGACTCGTGAGCAGAGAAATTAAAGATGCAATACTTAAGATTTCACTGCCTGGTGCCACTTGTTTGTTACCATGGTGACATCAAGAGCACACCAACAGATGATTCATCCGTTCTTATTCTTTTGACGTTCAATCTGTGCAGGCAGGTGATGCAAAGAGGCAGACACCACCACCAACAATGATGAAGCGTGTGTACAAGTCAGAAACATCAAGGTAAAAACAGAATAATGTAAAGCAGCAGGAGAGCAGCACAAACACGTCTGACTGGAGTCACAATAAAAAAGCCCTCCAATGAGCTTTTGTGGCGAGCCGGTCGACTGAATTCAAGTTTAGACATCCCATCACCGACACGCCATGCAGAACCAATTGCCGTTTGAGCGTCTCGTGTTTTCAATAGGGAGGCTCTCACCGAGACATCCGCCCGCAGCCTCGGCCCTGCGCGCAGCCATCATTGTGTCCGCGCTCGCAGGTAGTACAGAGACCTGCACCGGGAGGCTTCGATCCGCTGGTAATTGTGTTCCTCCAAAATCAAATCCAATCAGCGATAACACAGCCATTCCCCTCTCTCTTCCTCTTGTTTCTGACCGAAAGGAGACACAAGAGGAGAGCGTCGGCAGAGAGAGTCGGGACCTTAGGACTGTTTTTCACTGTCACAGGGCCCCGGTAATCACCGATCCCCATCACGTCACACTCTTTCATTTCCTCGGGCCATAAAACAGCAAGTTTTACGGCTGTGGATGATATAAAACTAGTGATGGTATGAATAACAGTGCGTGGGAGTGAAACTAAAATCCAACAAGTCTAATCTGCATTCAGCACCTGTACTTAATTTGAACTGAACTCCGCGCCTGCGAAAACCTGCTCAACATTTCACATCACATGTGAGCCCCATCTCACCTTTGGGCACATTTCCCTTTAACTGTCCGTCTTCTTTACACATTCATTAGGCCTGTGCCTGTGCAGAGAGGTTCACATCAGTGCACATTAATGGGGCTTGATGGGATTTTAAGGTGCAAAGTTGATCCGGCATCAAAATAAAACATCACATTTTGACATGATTTGCATTTTTTTTTTTTTTTTTACACTCAAGCTCAACCTCTGAAGTTTTAAAGAGAGTTAAATAATGCAAACTAGAGTTTCTTGGTTTTTCTTGCACACATATTTAAATCATTTCTCTGTGTTTTGCAAGAACTAAAATCCAATGTTTTGTCTGTTCCTCTGATTAAAAACACACACGTGCACTTATGAGACAGAGCTGTTTCATTTCTATTGTTAAGTGCCTACTGTTGTCACGTTCACCTCTGTGGACCCAGAGTCCTGCTGGTTTCGTTCCAGCCCCTCAGCACAATCGCTCACACCTGGGACGACAGGTGAATGCAATTAGCTGGCTGGTAGGAGAGGAAACCAACAAGGCTTCAGGCCCATGAGGCCCAGGACCAGAAAACAACCGTCACTATTGTTTTTTTTGTTGTTTTTTTTTAAGTCTCTGCAGCCTGACATACAGCAGGATGCAAAAAATTCCTCCGGTCACAAGGAATTGTGGAAAGCAGAGAACGTGGCGGGCTGGGGGAGAGTGAATCACAGCACATTTACACAAACGTCTGCAATGAAGCAGACAAACAGAATATTGTAGGACACTGATGTTTTGCAGATTCATGCAGATGGGTTTATTGTTTCAGGAAACTTAAAGCATGTGTTTCAGTGAAGAAACTCAACATGTTTGGACCAAACCTGTGGAACCTGCTCCTAAATGTCGAGTTGGGACATTAATAATTTGACCATGAGGTCAGCGACTGGAGAAACCTGGCAACTTTTAAAATCAAAAAACGCCGGTGGGCTCCATTACCCACATGTGGAAGTTTTTACCGAGCAGCCCGTGTTACCCATGCAGGCATGTTTACGTGTTCATGCCTCTTGCGTGGAGTAGATGTGGGATTATGTCTGAGGGGAGATGCACCCTGCAGCAAAATGCTAAATGGTCCAGAGTCTGAGTGTCCCTGGAGGTAGCATGAACCCTGCAGCTATTCCTCTGTGTACTTACCCATGCAAAAAAAAAAAAAACCTGTGCAGATAGCTGCTCTTATGCAAGCCTGGAGTTGCTGTTTACAACCTCTGAGGAGGAGTTTTGATGCTGATCGCCGCAGTAACAAGTTCCCTGAAGTGCCCTTCAAGGCTTAAAGTACAAGTCATGGAGGAAACTCAAAGAGCTGGCACATCATAAACAACAAGCAACTATTTTTAGGTAGGCGCTTGTTATTGTTTCATTAGCATTGACACGGCATAAAGTCATGTTTGTCGCGAGTACAAAATCTGATCTATGATACGACAAGACCCACAATACTATCATTTTTCACTTCTAATAACATCTGAACAGTCCCAGCTCCTCAACGCATGCCGTCAGAGGAGTCACCAGGGCGTTCAGGATGAAACATCCCCTGCCAGTTGAAGCCGTGTTCGCAGGCAGCAGCTCTCCCTTGAGTAACACCTTCCTGATTATGCTAATCTGTAAAGCAGGCTGTCACATTCTGCACAAAAGAAACGATGCGTCACTGAACGGTTTGTTAATATAACAGAGGGGGGGGGGGGGGCAGGTGATCAGAGACGCACATCTAGCAAGACCTGAGAGAAACATTTGGTGATTGAGCTTGATAAAAAACTCTCAGTAGAGATCAGTGTCATGCTCGGAGGCGCTGTCAGTCTTATTGGCTCGCAGCTCAACAGTGTGAACGAGAGGAGTTACATGAAGCAACATCAGACTTAACTTCTGTGCTCGGTGTTCACTGTGTGTCTGTGGAAGCAGCAGAAGTGGGGAGCGCTCTGTTTAAAGTGTGGCGTATATTGAGATCAATCAAGAAGCATCAAATCATGTTGAATCGACATGTTTTGTGCTTTCTATTGATCTCTGTTTCCTCTTCTTCTCTGCAGAAGGAGATTCCCTCGGAGAAAATGGCCGTCAGCGTGAACCAGCCGGGCTCCCTCGATTTCTCCCTGGAGTCACTGAACAAGCTGAATCACAGCAGCTCCAGCGGCGGCGGCGGCGGCGGCCTCTACCCAGACTCGGGCTTAGGCGGCCGCAGAGGCGAAGGCCACGCCGACGCGGGGAAGAGCTCGGAGGACTGCTGCAAGGTGGACGAGCCGTCCTCCTCCAGCTTCTCCAGCAAGCCGGGGGCGGACCCAGTGGGCTCCCTGAGCGACTCCCTGTACGACAGCTTCTCCTCCTGCACCAGTCAGGGCTCCAATGACGTGTAGGGCAAAGAGACGGGGGGCAGGGCTGTAGTGAAGGAAGCCAGTCCATGTCCTGAGTGCGGCTTTGCAGCCACTCTGACATCATGTCGTGCTCATGGCCATGACTTCCTGTCATTTTGAGCTTGGTTCTTCTTCTCTTATTTCCATGCATTGACTGTTTGGATGCAGAGGGCGACGCTCGGCCTGTGGAGTGGATTTCCTGCAGCCAACACCTCAGACTGGACTAACTGATTCTTAACTAGAGCCCTGCCCCATCAGCAGGAGCCCCGCCCTCTCTACACACAACACAAAGCACTTAGAGGACACGAGGACGAAGCCTCAACCCAAACACCAAACCAGGACTGTTCACAGTTTGACTCTGGGTGTGGTGGACCGGACAGCAATACACAACGTTGTCTCATTGCAATTTGTCTTTGTCTGTCCCCCGGCGCTGGGGAACTTCTTATCATTGCACTGTAACAAATACTGTACAAAGTTTGTAAGGAGTGTAAAGTGAATTTATAGTGATTATCCAAGCAGTGATAAAGCAGGGGGTCTTCAAGGGGCGGCACTGATGGCGAGGCAACATCGGCGTATGGATGCAACAAAAATGTTGCTTCGATTGCTTCCCTGTTGCCTAGGAAACTAGATTACAACCCAAGGGGTTGGTTTTATGTTTTGCTGCTAAGTACGTTGCCCATTGAAGTTGCCCAAAAACTTACCCATGTGGAATCACAGCCCATAATAACACACCTGCTCCAGCTCTGTCTGCTGGAGCAACAACATCACAACAACACTTTCAGTTCATTTTCAAATCCAATTTTTTCGCAGCTCCGGTGTGTGAGTGTGAGAGCACACACTCAGCTCGACAGTAGATTATCTCAGCGCTTTGTTTCTACGTGGTACATGAACTAATGTAACTCTGCTCCAGTGTCTGACAGATGCGCAGGTACCGCAAAAAAAAAAAAAAAAACGACCAACTTTTTGGCTTGAACGCACGCAGTGTCATTGTTGGTAGCTCAGGGAACATACTGGACTAATGTAGATTGTACGACTTCAGACACAGCCATCAGGAAAACGCTGACAAACACAAGCAACACTCGTCGTCTTTTTCCTTTCTTGGAACTTCCCCAAACTAAACTCCACACTCCACTCGCCCTGGTTCTCTCTCTCTCATGTAGCACGGCAAACCTGAACTCTCCAAACCTCACTTTTTCCTTCCCTTGTTGTACATTATGTTGTATATAAAAATCGCTATAAGTTAATATCAGAATGGGCATTTGCTGATTGATATATGCAAACGGGAAAAATAAACAAAAAAAAAAAGATGTAAATTGTTTGCCAATCATTCAACCGAGGTTTCAGTCTGCTGTTTGGAAATGGCATGTGTCTTTTGTTAAGGAATCCATTAGGGGTTCTTGTTTTTGAAAAAAAAAAAAAAAAAGAAGTCTTTATTTTGATCAATAAGAGCTAATACTAAAATATTTTATCACTTTATTTTAAAGACATATTTGAACTTTAGGCTGATGTTATGCCAAATTTCTCTCTGGAATTTGACCAGCTGGTGCTAATCAACAGAGCCGACTATGTTTCAAGTTTTCTATGAAACTGTTAATATTGTATGAAGAGAGTCTGCAGAGGACTTGTGTATTTTTCTAGATGTCCAGTATTTATACCCACATTTTGTACTGTCAGACTGTAGTGTGATTGTCATGCTTCACCTCTCTCCTTAAATGTTCCTGGTTCCTTTGTAAAGAGAAATGGTTACCAGCAGTGTTACCATGGTAATTATTATTAATATTATTGTTATTATTATTATTATTGTGTGCAATTTTGTCTGTTACACTAGACTTTAATGCTATATTTTATGTAACTATTTCCTAAATAAATACGAGAAACTATTTGCTATTTCATCCTCAGCTGCATGTGTGTGTGTGTGTGTGTGTGTGTGTGTGTGTGGACATGCATAAATGCATTACCGTGCACGTGCGCGTGACACACAGGTGAATCAGCCCAGCCATCCTCTGAATGTGCAAATAAAGCTTGGAGAGGAACCCCCCCCACTCCAAATCTCTCCGCGCGCAAAGACGCCGCGCGGAATCACCGCGTCCCACTCGCACTCTTTCAGCCGGAGACGGAGGCTCGGAGCCGGCGACAGTCAGTCAGCCACCGCGCACGGCCCCGCCGCACGCCGCAGCGCAGGGATTTGTAACTATATTACCCCCTTGATGGGTAATTATGTGCTTATAAATAAACGCAATTAGTTTTACGCACGCCCGAGCGAGCTCCCTCCGCACAGGTTCGATAAATCGCATCGATCAGGCGCTGCGCATCTGAAGGCAGCAGAGCCAGATGATGTTCGGAGTCAGAGCTTTCTCTTTGTGTTTATGATCAGAATCAGATAAGAAGATAAAATGAGCTGAATGAGTCCAACATAACAGGCCTTAACTGAGAGCAGATGCCCAGAGGAGGCTCATAAAATGCCAAGGCTGTGGTGACAGCAGCACTGTGCGAGAGCAGCGCTGTGGAATCAAATGCATCATGAACCCAGCAACTAAAATGTGACGCAAATAGTCAGTTATAGAAAAAAAGGCTACAATCAAACCCCCTGAAGCTTCTCATATAATACCAATTAAGTTAATGAGCAGGTCACCAATCAATGCTGTGCAGTAGATCCTGCAGGAGGATTTGGATGACAGTGATAGAGGTGGAATTACCATGTGCAGGAGTCCAAAGAAAACCCACCAACTCAGAGCACCGTTTGTTTCTCATCAGTGCACGAGGACACACGGCCGGGAGCAGCCGTCACGTGGTTCCCCGTATGATTCCTGCTCTCAGGATGCGTCTCCAGTTGCGCCGGAGCAGACCCCCCCCCACCGCCACCCCACCCGTCTCTCTCACTTCGCGGAGTTCCTTCTCTCGCCTCAGCGCAGCCGACGGGATGAGCGGATCCGTGGCCGGCTTTCCTCCGCGGCGGTGCGTCCCCCGCGCCTCCGTCTGAACTGAGTCCGCTCCGGTCTGATGTTTCCCCCCCGAGCGCCATTTGGGAGAGAATGCGCCTTCTGGTTTTTGCGACTTTACTCGGAGTCCTTCTCGACGCAGGTGGGTGCAGGTGCGGCCACTGCGCGCTGCCACAGTTTGGAGCCGGAGGAAAACTCAGCGCTAAAATAAAACCTAATTGATCTCCTCATTCATGCGCAACAGTGCCGAAATGTGCTGCGTCTGTGGCACAGATATTGTCAACCATTTAACTTGGCAACAAACTGTTCCAAAAATGTTTACAACTTGATTTTGATGCCATTTCAGTGAGATAACAAAACTGTGTTGATTGGCACCGCTGCTGCGTTATTTGGTGATGTCTTTACGCACTGGTGAGGAGCGGTGCTTTGGCACAGGGGCGAACAGCAAAGCCACTCCAAAGTGTTAATATTCATATTTATCAGCAGCTCGTGAGATTCTTCCTCTTGTTTCTCTGGCGCGTGCATTGGCTTTGGATGTGGGATCTTTATGGCTGGTGCGCTTTGCTCTGTCTGAAGTGGCCGGCGCTCATGTTAGGAGATGGGATTCTGCTTCCAGAGCTGCTGCTGCTGCACCTGCGTCCTATTTTCTTTAAGATGTTGTTTAGTAGGTTTTTTATTTTTGGTCCCTGTAGTGTTGAATGTGTTCAGAGGATATTGTCCTGTACCTGCGTGCAAAATGTGGCAAAGGGATTGGTTTATTTTTCCTATCAGCCTTTGTTTTCTCTGGTGGAGCTGAGAAATAGATTTAAAGCAATTTTCGAAAAGTGATGAGCTGAGGTTGTTGTTGTTGTTGTTATTGTTTCTCTCCCTGCAGCGTGACAGATATACCCCAAAATGAGTTCCATGAGTCTCCCTCCGCATGATGGATGGAAGTTTCAGGCATTTGCTTGGTTTAAAGTAATTAAGCCGGGGTTGTGATGTTATATGTGGACCTTTATCAGTTGTGTTTGATGGCGCTGTTGGAGTTGAGATTAATGATTGGTGCCATTTCAATGATTACACCAGTAATATCTGCCAGTGGGGACGAATAGCCTGAGCTGGATAGTTAGGAAGGAAAGGGCAGGCATGTTTGGACGCCTGCTGTGTGATGGTGGATGTCTGATTGAAAGTGGCTGGAGTAGAAGCCAGGGTGTCGAACAGCACTGAGTTATGTGATGTAAAAATTCACTTTTCTGAGCAAATCTATATTTTCCTACAGCTTCATTAAGATGAATAAATCTCTTCACTTGTGATGCACCGTGGAGCCAGTGGGAACATGGCATGTGCATTTTGGTTTCCATCTCCTGCAGGATAAACGGCACTGTAACTTGAGTGTTAACCAACAGTGATACCACAGCTCCGGCTCTAAGCCTTTGCATGTTTTCCTTCTTAGATGACACAGCCTGATTCCTGCAGATGCTTCTCACTGTCTGCTGCACAATAGATCCTCAGAATCACGATGAGGCTCCAGGCAAAGACAAAATACTCATCCCGGCAGCTTTATGAAAATTTACAAAAAAGCTGCGAGCCGTGTTGTGCTTTATCTTTACGAGTTGATGCTGTGGCAGCGAGGCACTTGCATTTTTACCACCTCAGGAGATGAGAACTCAGGCAAATGCCTCTGCGATGGCAGAGTACATCAAGTCTCTCCTCTGTGGACTGATGTTGTAAATTGAGTTTTATCACTTACTAAAACACACAGGTTAAAAGGGGAATCAAAAGAAATTACTCTGGGCTTCACTGATGTGTTTTCTTTTGTCACATATAACCTCTCCATTGACACTTGTGACACTGGCAATAAAAAGAGCTGAAAAGCAGCACAGTCAGGCTCAGTGAAGGACTTGCTTACATGCCCTACTGCTGGTAATTTCACATCAATGCAGAAGAAAGAGAAGGTGACACTTCACTCTGGTGGAGCGCCATTAGCCTCGTTTGAGGCTGAAACACCATCAAAGGAGCTCAGAGAAAAGCGAAATCTATAAAAGTGTGGACAGGGAGAAGAAGAGAGGACACAGAGAGGAAAATATGAGGAATGGGAAATGCTGTGAACATATTTAATACTCTACAGATGCACAGAAGGAGAATAATGAAAACAGTGCAGAACTTCAGTGAAGGATATAACAGGAGCACCACATGGCTCGATCCTAGGTCCTGTCATTTACAGCTCCTTTGTGCTACACTCATGATATTCCACTCCATACTGTTGCTCTGGACATATTAGAGTCATCACAGCTCCAAAAGTCCTCCAGGACAAATCTGAGATAGTATAAACACAGCAGTGAACGTGCACTTTGCCCTTCTGCCCCTCCTCCCGATGCAGGAGATGCCCTTCAGATCCAGTGTTACCAGTGCGAGGAGATGAAGCACAATGACTGCTCCACGCCAGAGTACATCGTCAACTGCACCGTCAACGTGCAGGACATGTGTCAGAAGGAGGTGCTGGTCAAACCTGATGGTGAGTTGCATATCTGCTTATTTATTTAAAGCGTGCAGCTCTGTTTGTCCTTGGGTTTTTCATTTGTGGAAGAAAACCATCATTGTCCATGTTGTTTTTCTATCATTAATAGACAGGTTTGGAGGATTATGCAGGCATAGGCTTTCAAGGTTTTCAGTGGAGATTTATAGCTGAGGGTGGCCAAGCAGCGGGCCAGCGCTCGCATTTATCTGGAGACGAAAGGTGACCGTCTGGGAATTAGAGGGGGAGCCGAACGCAGCACTGACCTCCGAGCTTTAAGTTTTACCTTTCTGCCATTCTAATGAGGCTAAGTCCACTAAGCACCTGCAATATTCTTGATGTATGCACAGACAATTAACGCTTGCGGGGATGATCTGAGATAGTCGTAAACGTGATCGTCTGCAAAGAGATCACATTTAAAAAGGTGGGGGGGGTTTTTCGCACTTCGCGTCTATTAAAAGGCGAATGAGACTGAACTCGTCACCAGGGAAACGCAACTATCTCTCTTGTTCTCCCGTGTAGAAGGTCTAACTTAGTGGCAAGAGCAGAGGAGACGGAGGAGGTCAAACCAATCTCCTGTGATTTCTGGGTAATAGACGTCGTTATCAGTTATTTTGCTCAGCTTCAAAGACGGAGAGGGAAGCACTGATTGATTGATGTGTTGGTGGACTCACATTATTCCAACCTAATATGTATATATATGATCCAGCTGATCTTCATGTGAGGCAGTCGTGGTGCTGTTGTTCCAGAATAAAAACACCATGTGACTGAACTACTTCATTCAGCTCATTTGTCAAGGAAGGAAATTTCCTTCAGCTGCCACCGACACAACATTAGATTAGTTTTACACACTCGTACAGTAAATGAAATGGTTCGGCCCGCAGGGTGGAGAACTGACTGATCGCTCACGTCTTTTTTTAGCCTCTTCCAAAACTACAAAGTGGAAGGAACGGATTAAACACCGTGTGTATCCTCTCTGATGTAACGTACATTTGCATGCTTGGTTACTACTACTATCAGGGCACATCATTAACTCACTCAGAATTAAAGCTGACCTTTAACCTTTAGGTGCTTTTTAAGTGTCCAATCCACCAGTGACAGCATTGCACTTTCCAGCCATTCAGACATTTACCACAGGTGTAAAAACACTGTGTGCTGGTCAAGGTGACTTTGAACCTGCAGCACCTGCAGCTCGGCCTCGACAGAGTCGCAAAGCGCTGATGCTCTTTGTAGGAGCATCTCCACAAAGAGAGAAAAAAAGTTCACTTCTACATATTTCTGCTCCTTTGTCAATAAAAAAAAGCCTTCACACATAATGGAACTTTCTGGCCCCGCAGGGACTGAACTTATCTGACGTTGATTTAATCGAAACTTTTCCTTTACCAGTAAGAGGACGTTTCATTTGCAGACAAAGGAGGACACGAGATAAATAACACGACGAGGCCTCTGTGTGAATGATAAAAGTCCTGCTGCAGCAACACCACCACAGAAACACAGAACAAATAACACCCGATAAGGGACTCATGGCTCTGGAGTGCAATAAAAAAAAAGTTGCAGCTGTCCTGAATATGAGTTTGCTTTTCTTCATACGAGCACACAAACAGTAGTAACATATAGTGCACTGACAAACATCAGGTAATAAGAGCAGACAGAAAGTCAATAGCGCAGTAACCCGAAAGAGCCATAAAATGCCGCAGCACTGGAAATGCATGCTCTCCCATACGTTACATCTCCTGCAATCTAATTACAGCACCAGAAATGAATCATGGCTTCCCTCGGCCTGACGTTATGTTTTTGCAACATTCTTCCTCTGCTCAGGAATACATTATCGAAAGTCCTGCGCCTCCTCCGGGGCGTGTCTCATCGCCTCCTCCGGCTACCAGCAGTTCTGCACCGGGAGGCTGAACTCGGTCTGCATCACCTGCTGCAACACCCCGCTCTGCAACGGGCCCAAGAGGAAGCGGCCCGTCCCCTCGGCGGCCATGTCGGACCTCCACGCCGGCCGGCCTCTTCTCTTCCTCCTCGCCTTTCTCCCTGTCACACTGACGTAGAAGGTCCCAACATGTTTCCTAAAGATTGTTTGTCGAAAGAGATGAGGATCAAATCATAGGGGGCCCAGTGTCTTCTCAGGGGGGGGGCAGAATTGCTAGTAACAGCCCTGGGCAGGCCTGTAAAGAAATGGCAGACATCAAACCTCCTACTATTCTATAAATATTCAGCATTACAGAGTGAGTGGACACATTAACACCTCCTGTTCTCCTCCTATAGGTTCACTGTGGAGCCTGGACCTGCAGCCACTGACTGTGACATAGAGAAGGAGCCGACTCGGACGCCACTCTGGCTTTGTATCTTCCCAGCATCGTGGCAAACAGTGAATCTGATCGATGTACCACCGTAACCACTGAGAATGAAGCGTAGACTGGAAGCACAGTGAATCACGCTCTGCTCCTGTCGTGGAGGAAGGAGCGTCCAGTCTGCCACCGAGGCATCTCTCAATTTCTTTTTTTCTTTTTTCTTTTCTTTTCTTCTGTGAAGTGGAGCGTTTTGTGAAGAAGCTGCTCTGAAGTTATTTTCTGGTTATTACACGCTGTAAAAGGTGCAGGTAGAGCTCAATGTAGACAATAATGTTTTCAAGCTTTTGCTTTGTGGGCGTTATTTGATTTATGGTTTGATACAGCGCTGGTGGTTTTATTTTCGTGTTGATGCTGCTGCTGCTGCTGCTGCTGTTATTGCTCAGATTTTTCTTTCCTCCAATTTGATTACAACAGAGCTGACCCTGTGATCCCAGACTATACTTACACTATATTCCTCTTATTCTTCCTATGTTGTGATGAAGTCGGCACTTTGATTCGGGCACTTTGACTCAGGACTCTCTGAGGTCCCCTGCAGCTTCCCATCCTTCCATATTTATGCATATTTTCCCACTGCCGTTCGGTATTGACTGACACTTTACTACAGCGAATACGAAAGATGGTGAAATGGTTTTTGGAAAGTCTGTAAGTCTTTCTGCTCATCTGTCATTGATCAGAGAATTGGCCGAGTCGATGAGCAGCTCATTAGAAATACTAAAGAGGCATTAATATTCCATGTAGCTCTTTGTGGAATGAGATATCCAGCTGTCAACACCTGGTGCAGAGAACTAATATACAGATCTGTTTTACACTGTCACAGTCCGGCCGAAGAACAAGCTACAAGCACAATTCAGTTCTCTCCAGGTTGAAATCAGCTGCGTTTCCCTTTAACTTTATTATAGAATCAAACATAAGCCCAAATTAAAGCTGGTGATGCATGCTGCCACTGCTGTAGACCAAACAATATAGGCTGCGCTGATGAAAACTATGTCACATATGGTATGTGTTTCCATGTTCAGGTGGACATCAGGACGTTGGCACCTTTATGTCTCCCCCCAAATGACTGATTAGCCTCTTTTATCGCATCATGATGTTTTATTTGAAGGCTTTTATTATTGTTATTATTACATTTCGATATGTACAGTGTTATATTCATACAGTATGTAGTGGCAACAACAATGCAGATATTCTCTAAATGTGTTTCAGTGAAGGTCTGAATGTAAAGGAAGAAGTGCACTGATGATTTCCCTCAGATTACAGGACAGACAGACCATCTACTTAATGTTCATGGCCTTTTTTTTTTTCTTTGACTGGTCTTCTGTGGAGCTGTGATGTGTGATGTAAATAAATGTTGCAGAAAAACAGACAAGATTTTTTTTTTTTTTTTTTTTTTTTGCAGGTTGGTAATTTTCCTGTTATTTACAAGAAGGTTGCTTTGAAAGGAAGCTGTGATTTCGTGGCAGCTCGGGGGAGGGTTTGAGTTTTAGCTGAATGTACCTGCTGCACTTCAGCCCCAAAGTGCATTTGCATTCAGTCGTCCAAACAATGGGGGCGTCCTGCTGACTGAGAAAGCACATGAAATGTTGCAGTGTTTACACCTTTCCCTTCAAGATAAAACCACACATTAGAACTCACCTCACCACATAATGCATGAGTTTTTGGTGGCTTTGAAGGGAGGAGGATGGGGGGGGGGGTCCCTGGGAGGTTATTTGGGCCTAAATGCTTCCTGCATGTCTTTAACCTTCACACGTTTATTAGATTATCCACATTTTGAGCGTGCTACCCTCACTCAATTATTCATCTATTGATTAGTTTGCTTGGTGTGTGAGTATGCAGTGTTTATTTCCTCCAACTTTTAGCCTTCTGTGCGATACGACAGAGTCGAAGGTCTCACTGTGCAGGTGTATGCTGTGTGCATTTTAAGCCGCTGAAACGCCGTCATCGCCGGCCCTGCACTGAAACCTGATAAAAGCCCTATATGAAACGGGAGATTAAGGTTTTGTGAGAATGAGCAGAGTCCAGATTAGACATAATCCATTCTGCATTACATCCGGTCCTACAATGGCTGCCGGGCCCCGGCAGAAACACACACACAGGGATGTAAAGCACTGCTTATCTGGTGAGCTACTGTTGCATCTGTGATTATTCCTTAAAGAGAGAGGCAGAATGTAACAGGCCAGCTGAGGCTCTGACGAGTGTCGCCGACAGCCGATGATTGACTTGTGAGGGCCACAGTAATGTTTCCAAGTAACCATTTCCAATTATGCGCCTCACAATGCAGCGGTGCATTGTTAGAGACACAATAGAGCAGCTCCCACCGCACGGATCCTGCAGTCAGCAGTGAAATTTACTGCCATTGTGCAAAGACTTAAAAAAAAAAAAAAAAGAAGAAATCATTAACGTGGTGATATTAGATGACTTTGGTGTTGTTACAATGATTTTTTATGAGGAGCTGGATCTCACTTATGTGCAGCTTGAAGTCCATCAGCAGTGGCTGTACTGTTAGAGGCATCATTAACAGGACTGAGCACAGAGGAGGTGGAGGTGGTGGTGGTGGAAGGAGTCAGGACTGAGAGGGGAAGTGCTGAATGAAGATCTCCCGAGGTTAAGAAGCAGCAAAAACAGGAGATTATTAAAAATAATAAGGCCCACCTCTGCCTGGCTCTAATGACGCGCATGCATACGCACTCATATCAGGGGCACTGTCAGTGGAAATACTTCAGTTGATGAGGGACCTCAACTCATCGGCTTTGTTTACTGTGTAGGCAAAGTGTATCGGAAATGAGGGGGAAGTGATCTGTTCTGCAGTGGGAGGGAGCCCCACCAAGATCAAAACCCTCCAGACTTCGACTCAGACGCTGCACGTTGTATGAAGTTCAAATGAATCAGAAGCAGAGCCTCTTTAATGGATCTAATCTCATTTATTTTCTGCTGGAATCAATACAGTTAAATATCTAAATGAGACTATTAAATTCCATCGGATGCATCATTGGATATGAATAAGACCAAGCCTGAGGAAAAGCTTGTGCCGCTTCAACAATGATCCTAAATCTGATTGGTTTAGAGGTCAACCAGCTGCTGCTGCAGCAGCACCAGCACCACTTTATCTCCACTCCAGTTTAGAGCCCATAAAGACAGGTCAACCCCAAAAGTTACAGCACAGGTGCAGAGAGGGGCTCAATCTGCAGCAGCTGTGTGTGTGTGTGTGTGTGTGTGTGTGTGGGGGGGGGGGGGGGGGGGGGTTAACGAGCGTCAGACTGTGGTGTTTAACACATGGCATGATAAAAAAGATCCACTGTTCCAGGGAGGATGGAGCTCAGCAGAGGTGAGTTTGCAAAAACATGATTTAGCTTTTTTTTGTTTTTTAACATCACAGTCAGCGTCAGGCTGTTCATGATGGATGGTGTGAGGCTCAATGACAAAAAAAGAGCGATGGTGCCCTCTAGTATTCAAAGTGATGATGCACAGGAATATAAATCAGTTGAAATACCATCAGGGTCACAGTTCAGGGTTTCATTCAGTGCATTTTAAAGGCAGATAATACACTTTGACACTCTATTGAATGTGGTCGGTGATGTTTGTGGAGGGAATAAATGAAGAGTTATTCACATGTTTTCATTTAATGTTAAAGCTAGAAGCCAGAACAGCTCTGCATTGAAATACTGTGTTATGAGTGTGAAAGACATTCTTTACTCTGAATGAGTTTTTATTATTTCAAATGTCACATCGTCCGTCTCACCACAATGAACAGTCAAGGCCACCAAACAGGACAGTTTCAGAGTTATTATTTCCAAAAACCAGTGGACAGTGAAGGCCACATAGCTTCAAACTTTATAATCAATAACCATTTGTCCTGAATATTACCATCTAGCAGCAGTTCTTATCCTTTCAGTGTCATTATGAAATGATGGTGTTGTTCAGTTCCACTGAAACCAAAGGACAGCGCTTGTGTTTCGTGTGATTTGTCTCTGTGATGTAAAAGGAAAGTCCTCTGATTGTGGCTGCCGGCGGGTCTTTGCTGCGGCTCTGACAAATTGTTTCACCTATAGCTCTCGATGGAGAGTTTCCATCAAGTGGCCCCCGGACTGGTGAGGGAGACAAGGGCCGTTTCTATCAGGAGCTGTGGAGCCAAGGGCTTTTCGAGGAGACTCTGTGTTGGTGAAGTGACTGTCGTGTGAGTGATGAGTCTGCCTCAGGACAAAGGGCCAATGTTTTCAGGCCATGGGATTGGTTCTAATGTGCTAAGGCACAACGGGGCCCGAATCAGGCCCCACAGCTCCTTCATGCTCATGCATTGTCTTTATCAGTGTCCCTCCATGCAGTCTGGAGGGTGAGGACCACTTTGTCTGACTTCTGATGGCACCTAAATCACTGATATCATCTGGTGGTGTCAGGGGGGTGAGATGAGGATGTTCACTATTTTTGGTCAATGGAAAAAAATACACTATAAAAAGAAACATTGCAGCACTACAGCACTGTATATGTTCATGCATTTAACTTCAGATCTTATAATATATGTGCATTTAATAGCAGATACCATTTTAGCAAAATAGATCAATCCTCAACTCAAATTTGTTTTATTTTTATCTTTTAAAAACCTTTAAATCACAAAACAGGTCATTAAATAAAAACATTTTGCAAATAAAAATGTGGTCTTTATCATCCTACTTCAATATTATCGTTTAAATACGTTTAATTTTGTTTATAATTTGGTAAATTTTAATAAAAAAAAAGATATAAAAAAAAATATATATATATATATACATAGTTATGATTGTTGCCTGCAGTAACTGTCTCCGTCCACAGGGTGGCAGTGTTGTAGCTTGGAAGTTGCTGACGCTGCACTAGAAGAAATCTCGCCGAACCCGGAAGTTCTCTGCCATCGGCCGTGAGTGCGATTCATTCAGGCAACTGCGATTTACTTGAGCCGGTTCCCACGGAGATATCCCTTGGTATCGGGCGCCCGCGACGTTCACCTGTGGGTAGACTAAAGGAGAGCAAGCATGGCTGGTCGGCTGCCGGCTTGTGTTGTCGACTGTGGCACAGGGTAAGTGAGGGAAAAATCCCAGATGCTAGTTAGCGTTAGCCTGGCTTTTCATTGACCACATAAGCGGCTGTCAAACTTCAGCTAACGCCCAGTCTGCACAGTCTGCGAGCTGCTAACGCTGCTCGGCTGCATCTACTCACTTTTATATTGTTATGGTGTGTGTGAACATTACGTTGCTGCTCCAATCGATCACAACAAAGTGTCCGATTGCTTTATTTACTGTGCTTTTATTCTTGGTCCTGCTTAATCATTGCACTTAGCCACTGTTAGCCGCTGAAGCTAATGTTACTTCCTGGATAATCCTCATATCAGAAAGCAGATCAGACAGATTATTTTGACTGTTACGTGTCTATGATTTATAGTCAACACTAAAACCAAAGGGAAAGAGCTATAATTAAACATTTATGTTCCGTTTTGTTCCTTTGTTTCAGGTACACAAAGCTTGGTTATGCAGGAAACACAGAACCACAGTTCATCATCCCCTCATGTAAGTAGAGTATAAAATCACCAGAGCAGGAATTTGCTCATAGATATTACATCTGCAAGTTAATTTATCCAGGACTACTGATGACTTACACTGATCTGGCTCTGTTTTAATGTTATTTTAAATAGATCAGCTGATTAATTGATCAGATAATGAGCAGAAAAGAAAAATGAACATGCTATCAAAGATCCGTTATGTGCACAGGTGCACAAAGGTAGCTACAGAAACAACTGCAGAGAAAAAAAGTTTTGTTTGTATTGTTGCATGTGTAAATATATGTCCATCTTTTCTGTGATCTTTAGGTATCGCAATCAAAGAATCAGCCAAGGTCGGAGACCAGGCCCAGCGCAGGATGATGAAGGGCGTTGATGACCTGGACTTCTTCATCGGGGACGAAGCCATCGATAAACCGTCATATGCAACAAAGGTAAACGGAGAGCTGACCTCAGCTAGATGTGGTTTTATTGTGCGATGCTGTCACTTCTTAAACTGCTGTCTCTCTTTTCTCCCTCCCAGTGGCCCATTCGTCATGGGATAGTAGAGGACTGGGACCTGATGGAGAGATTTATGGAGCAGGTCATCTTCAAGTATCTGCGGGCAGAACCTGAAGACCATTACTTTCTTTTGGTGAGGCAGACAGACAGACAGGCGCAGACAAGTGCACAGATGTCAAACAGTGTTTTTAGATCGTTCTTGTGTCGTCTCTCCACAGACAGAGCCTCCACTGAACACACCGGAAAACAGAGAGTACACGGCAGAGATCATGTTCGAGTCGTTCAACGTCCCGGGTCTCTACATCGCTGTTCAGGTACGCTTCCAAAACAGACAGAAGTCAAAGTGTGAGTCAATCAATCACTGAACGAGTTGAAACCAGACTGATTGACAGCAGACAGGATTAGATGAGACTGCTTCCTCTTTTTTTTCTACACTTCTTCTTTTTAGGTTTCACACTCTATAATTATCCTAAGTGTCATGCAGTGTGTTAAATGAATCTGTGCATCCTTTTTCTTTATTGTAAATCATCCCTTTGAACTAAAGTGTGTATTCCCTGCATCAGGCTGTCCTGGCGCTGGCTGCCTCCTGGACATCCAGACAGGTCGGAGAGCGAACACTGACAGGGACTGTGATCGACAGCGGAGACGGAGTCACACACGTCATCCCAGTGGTTGGTGTCACTTTTTTATTTTCTTTTACGAATACAAATACGAATTACTTAATTAATCCCCAAAGGGAAATTCATTTGTCTGTCAGCTTTTGTCAGTGAATGAAACAAATAGCTAAACTAAACGTATTTTTATGCTCCAGGCTGAGGGCTATGTCATCGGTAGCTGCATCAAGCACATCCCCATCGCCGGCCGGGACATCACGTACTTCATCCAGCAGCTGCTGAGGGAGCGGGAGGTGGGGATTCCTCCGGAGCAGTCTCTGGAGACGGCTAAAGCTGTCAAGGTCAGTACTCGGCTCAAATGCTGCCACTATCTGATGCTGTTACAGTCAAGTGACAAGACAGGAGGAACATGTTTCTCAGGCTTTTGCGCATGAAGCTCCTCCCAGAAGTTAAACACACTCTTCAGAGATTTGGTGTTTTGATTTAGTGCTCTGTTCCTGTACTGAAATCTGCAAAAAGAGGGAACCAAAAGAGGAAGTGACACCTGTAGTAGATAGTATTGCTCTCTTATCAGTCTCATGCATGGTTGAGTTTGTCCACAAGAGGGCAGCGCAGCCACAGAAACCTGTAGCTCACTTAAAGGAGCGTTTAACATGGAGATGGCGGTCTGCTCTGACATTAGGAGCGGTTCAGCTACGTGTGCCCCGACCTTGTGAAGGAGTTCAACAAGTACGACACAGACGGCTCCAAGTGGATCAAACAGTACACGGGCGTGAACGCCATCAGCAAGAAGGAGTTCACCATCGACGTGGGCTACGAGCGCTTCCTGGGCCCAGAGATCTTCTTCCATCCTGAGGTACGGCGGGTGTTGTCGTGTTTACACTGCTGAGATGTGATTGGTCGACTGGGATATAATAGGTGTTTGATGTAAATATTTCGTCTGGTCCAGTTCGCCAACCCAGACTTCACCCAGCCGATCTCAGAGGTGGTGGACGAGGTCATCCAGAACTGCCCCATCGACGTCCGGCGTCCACTGTACAAGGTACACACACACACACACTTCCCACACACATCCACTGAATGCTCAGTGTGTGTGTGTTTATCTTTATGACTGTGCACCTGTGTCGCAGAACATCGTGCTCTCCGGAGGCTCCACCATGTTCAGGGACTTCGGCAGACGCCTGCAGAGGGACCTCAAGAGGACCGTGGACGCGCGGCTGAAAATAAGCGAAGAGCTGAGCGGCGGCAAGTTGAAGGTGAGGAACCAGGAACGATGAAGATGTTTACTGTGTAGATCTGGATTTTTTTTTTTTTTTTTTTAATGAAGTATAAACCTCTGTTTTCAGCCCAAACCCATTGATGTGCAAGTCATCACTCATCACATGCAGAGGTACGCCGTCTGGTTCGGAGGATCAATGCTGGCGTCTACTGTAAGTATCAACACAGCAACACATCATCTTTCCTCCTGCAGCTTCTTTAAACACACAGCCTGCCTCTGACATTTTTTTTATTAAATTACATATGACACGAAGCCTGCGAAGCTAGTTCAGGCAGACAAGTCAAGCTGCTGTGGTAATTGGTAATGTTAATTAAGGATCGTTTGTGTTTTCCACAGCCTGAGTTTTACCAAGTGTGCCACACTAAGCGGGACTACGAGGAGATCGGGCCGAGCATCTGCCGCCACAACCCCGTATTCGGAGTCATGTCTTAGGCGTCGACGCGGACACCCCCACCCCCCACCCATCTCCCACCCCCCCGGAGGAAAAGAAGAAGGAAGCGCCGCAAGACCTCACACGCTGTGCGGGAGTCCCACGAGCCTTTGCACGGATGCTCCGACAGACCCGTTGATTCGGACAGAGCGACAGTGGACCAAACAAACTTGCCAAAAGAGTGGCAGTGTCCTCACAAATTAGAGGAAAAGAGGTGACTCAGCCCAAAGGATCCTCAAATAAAATGTTTACTGCAAGTAGGTTAATAATAGGTGATGAATCTTTACTTTCTGTGTGCCTCGTATTATGTACTTATTCTCTCCTCACAGGGTTGTAATATGTAATTAATCAACAAGTCCTATATGAATGCACTTCTGCGTGTAAGGGTTGGTTCTTGTTATATGTTAAATACTCTAAAAAAAAAAAAAAAAGAGCAAACTTCTGGGTGGTTTTGAGAGGTGCTCAGCTAGGTCACATCAGAGTCAAACACCTTATGGATCACTACGTCATCAGATCGGTGCAAACATGAAACACATCGCTACACAAAGGAGAAACTAAACAAAACACAATCATCAGACGATACTGACCATTCCTGATTTTCTGTCTTCTTTGTGGGTGTCTCGTTTTTGTCTGTCGGTCACCTGGGAGAAATGTTTATTTGAATTCAGATGAAAACAAGTCAGGCATTAATGAGAAAAAAACCTCAACATTACCGATCTGTTCAAATGATCTGCTCCAGGTTCGACTGAGACTTGTCCTGTCTTTTTTCCTTTCACCTTTCTTTTTATTTGTATTAATCATCTCTGGAACAACCTGTCTTGGGGGAAAAAAAGAAGTCGTATTAATATATGAACTTGCAGTTTTGAATGACTGTTGTTGGACCATCACTGTTGCCTAGATCTCAGTTATACTGGATAGCCTTGTACTGTACCAAATCTGGATTTCACTGCTGGCATTCCAATAAATGCCAAGGAGATATTTCTACAGGTGTAATTTGTCTTCTTTGAGTGTCACTTACGTTTGGGTTGGGGGTTGGGGGTTGTGGGGTGGGGGACCACATCCTCTGTGTTAAATGGGGCAGCTATTTTTAACATGAGACCCGCTGTAACAGTACCCTCCTCTCCAACTGACCGACACGTGATGCAAGCTGTTATTTTCATCGGCGACTTCGTGCATCTGCTTGGTCGCATTGTGCAGAGTAAATCAGAATCAGTAATGAATGAAGAAAGAAGTGTATAGTAGAATTGTGGGTCAGACTGAAGCATGTCTCCTGCCGAGAGGATGAAGCTGCTCCTCTTCCTGGCCTTGTTCTTCGGAGCTGTCGGATTCCTCTTCATGCTGCTCTCCTGTGGGACAGAGTACTGGCTGCTGGGTGCCGAGTCCTGCAGCCGGCCAGAGGACGGACGAGGGGTATGTGGACCGAGAAAGTGGGACTTAGCCTGAGCACAGCCTTAAAATATCAACTGATAAATGTAAAGCCCGGAGAGATGTCGCAGAGTCATCACAGACTTTCCTTAAGTTTAATCATCAAAATCAATCCAAGGCAAAGAGATAGATCTGAAAGCAAAAGACTAACAGCTAGGTTTGTATTTTGCATCTTTATGCAAGCACAAGACATGACCTGCAGAGGTCAGAGTCGCTCCATGATGTGTTTTTTGGACATGGCACCATCAGTCACACACACACAGTTCTCTCTGTTGCAGCTCTGCAGTGTGTCACATGTTTATGACTTTTTCTTCTGTCCTTCACCAGGCTGTGAACAGTATGAGGGTCTTTCACCAGGGCCTGTTCTGGCGTTGCTCCTTCACAGTCACCTCCCATGAGTTCTCCGCGTGGGACCTTTGGATCTGTGAGAACTGTCACTGTGTGGTTCTTTTTAAAACATATATGATGCAAAGAAATGTGAAACAATGAAGGAAAATCTTTGTTTATTGTAACTCTCAGTAAACCAGCCACAGTCCAAGGTGTGCCAGGCCGCTTTCCTCTTCCCGTTCCCTGTTGAAGTGCCAGTGCGCCCGTGGGCGGAGCTTCACAGTTTACCTCAGGAACCCTATGAGCATCACTCTGCCATTGGTTTGTGTTATTTATTCACTCTTTATGTGACAGTGCATCATGACTTTTCATAATCACAAGGCGTCATATCCTCATGCTCTGTCAGTTTTTAGGACTTTCTGGAGCATCTTTCTCATCTCAGGCGTGGCCGCTGTCGTTGTGGGCATGTTTGTCGTCATCTGCGCCGCCCCACTTACCAATCACAAGCTCTATAAAGCGGGCGGGACCCTTCAGCTTTGTGGTGGTAAGGAAACAAGTACTTTACATGAAACAAAAGTGTGACTGACGCTGGTGTTGGCAGCACTAAGATAGTGTTTGCAGTTATGCAGTGCATACAATAACACCGTGCATGCTGTGTGTACAGAGTCATTGGCAACATCATGTGCAATGTCACTTGTCTCTGGGGGCCCACTTTCAGCTCGGGGCCCTAGGCAACTGCCTGTGTTGCCTGCCCTGTTGCAGCATCAGCCTGTGGTTAGGGTTAGGGTTGTGTGCTGAGACTCTGCTGTCGGCTTCGCTCGTTAGGCATCGTTGAGCCTGATCAGGTCCAGGCGTGTGCTGAAGTGGCTGAGACCCATGAATATCACCTGAAACCTCAGTGTGTGTGACTTCTCCTCACAGAAACTCTAAAGACATCATCTTAGGTCCATGACAAGCAGAAATCCTGGCTTTAAAATACTGTCAGCCATTAAAAAAAACAAGGTCACAGCCCTGTTTATCTGGAGTCATATAAGAGATCTAAAGCACTTTTAATGTGACACAGTGATCCACATGTGTGATGTGATTGTTTTATACATATCTCCTGTTAAAATGTGACAAATCTTCATGTCACTGGGGTCAAGAAACAGCCAGTGTTTGTGTTTTTAAATAATAGACCAGAGTTATCTTAAGTGAATATGTGACATTTAACTGTGTGGAAAATTAGAATGAAATGCACTGTGTTTAATTAAATGAAAATCCATTTTTAAAAAAGAGCTTGAAGGCTTTTTTTTTTTTTTTTACAATGTTTATTTTTCCATTTTTTATTTAAGAGCAACAAAGACAAGAGAAGCTGCTCTTTAATTAGGCTAAAGCCTGTTCAGGTGCTGCTCACTTGTTTGGGATCATCACCTTCAGCTGCTGCTGCTTTTAAAAAGCCTCAGTTTGCATGAGCACAGGTTGGACTGTTGTGTGTCAGAGGGAGTTGGGGGCAAAATCATTTTTCTGTGAGAAGCTCAAAAGTTTTTTCCACTTGTGGGAACATTTTCCCTGAGAGACGCTTGTTGGGACGCTGACAGCATCTGCCATCATCTATAATCGATACCTCCCGTCTCAGCAGATCAGGCATCTGTTTGTGTCGTGGCTGCCAAAGCATCAGGATATGTGCAGAAATCACACACACATGCGTGCGCACAGATAAAACATCAGTCAGGCCAGAAAGCATTCTCCATGTGAGAGCTACTGCAGAGTCCAGACCCAGACAGATTAAAGGCCCAGGCTGCCTCTGCAATCATGTGACAATTAAATGTAATTCGCAGCTTTGTTTAGAAAAGTTTTTGCAAAAATAAGCTTGCAGTGAGTGAAAAGTGGCACCCAGCCACTAGGAAAAAAACAAATTATATGAAATGATAAGAATTTAAAAGCAGCAGAGAAAACATCACCTGCTGTGGAAGCGGCTCAGCTAAAACACAGGGTTCCAGCTGCAGCCCCTGCAGAGTGAGGACAATACGACAAAGACGACGACGACGACGACAAAGCAAGACAAACAGAGAACAGTCAATAAGAAAGGATTAAATAGTGGGGGGGAAGCTGCTTTGAATAAAATGCACAAAATATTGACTCTAAATAAAGTTTAAGCTCCCGAGTTTGGAGAAATGTTGAAATTCTGAGGCAGGAGTCCACATGATGATGCTGATGACCTGACGCTGTTAATGCACAGGAGCAAATATTACCCATAATCCAAGAGAGGGAAAAAAAAGTCTGATTGCTGCCAGAAATCAAGACAAGAAAACGCCTCAGATGCCAAAAGACATAACATTTCATGAAGGTCTCACTCTGAGCCAAGCTGGGCAAATATTTAGCAGCAGAATGATGTGACATTTTGGCCTGAGGCCGCTAACAGTGGCTACCTTTCCTCCCTGTGCCCGTCAGGCCTGAGTCTGCTGGCGGTGCTGCTGATGTATCTGACCTGGGTCCAGTTCCTGGACACTCTGGAGCAGTTCGCCCTCCATCAGAGCCTCTCCAGCTGCCCCTCCTCCTTCCACCTCACCGTCCAGCATGGCCCCTCATTCCTCTCGGCTCCGGTGGCCGTCTTCTTCTGCCTGCTGGCCGGCCTGCTCTTCATCCTGGTCGGCCGGAGTCTTCATCCGGGGAGACAAAAGACGGGAGACCAAATTCCTGAACTTTAAACTCACTGACTCAAGACATTAAATCCTCAGGGCCTCCAAACCAAAACCACCACACACCACCATGTCTGCAGAACCACTCTCCTGATACTTCCATCAGTGATGATAATTGGAATCCTTAATTAGAAATTGGTCATTACAAAATGATTCTTCTAATCAATTTAACAGATCCCTTTGTGATTAATACTCCAATACTCTCAATCTGCTGTTTTATCACAACTGATAAATCAGCTTTGACAAAAGTGGAGAGGAGAAGGCTGCCCGGCTCCTGGTCCGCATGTTGGAGGGTTGAGTAGATTGAGTGTGACCGGGCCTGCCTGTCATCAGGACATCAGGTTGAGGCGCTGACATGCAGGGGTCACAGGGATGGAGATGATAATAAATTAGACTGTCATAATCCATTTCCTGACAGGAGGGCCACTTCAGGGGGCGTGTACATAGCAGAACAGCCACTAGAGGGCAGTGTTGTCTCAGGATAATGTGTGGACGCTATTTCTAATCTCACAAAATCACTTCATCTAATTCCTTACATTGATGTCCAACAATATAAAAAGCAAAAGTTGCAGAGTGTGCATCAGATTAGCAGAGCAGGGAGCCAGGAGGGAAATTTCCAGGTGATAATTAATTCAACTGTAATTTTCCCTGCAAACAAAAGGAAAATGATTTGTTTTTTTTTGTTTATCTCAAGTTCAGTGCAGTTCACATTATGTTTTTTGGGGGGTGGTGGTGGGGGTGGGGGTGGAAGCATGCAGTCACACCTTGATAATTGGAAAAGGCAAACAGATGCGAGACCCTGAGATGATACAGTGACAAAAGGGAGAGAAAGGGGGGGACTGGGGGGGGGTAGTTGACACTGCTCATCAGCGAGTCTTTCAATATTCTTTCATGTCTGACGCTCCTGCACCTCTCCATACCTTCTCCTCTTAATCTCCGCTGTGAACAAGGTGAATATAATTACACCTGAGCATGTCACATTCACTTCCCTGGCCCTCACTGTGTTTAAACATCTCTGTCACCTCCTCTCCCTCTTCCTCTGCCTCAGTCATAGTGTTTTTTTTTTTTTTTTTTCTTAAAGGGCCGATCTTTTACTTCCCAGTGAATGTGAGGAGATCCGGTCATATCACTGGGTTTCAATCTTGTGAGAGCGGGGACGGTGGCAGGTTCATTACTGAGCTCCAGCGGAGGATGTGGTGCCTCTGTAGCTGTCAGCTCCGGACTCATACACCAGCACCAGTGGCCACATCATCACACTGGGGCTTTGTCCTCAGTAGATAGAGCTGTCTGCAACAATTACCACAGGGCCAACAGAGACACGGACTGAAGACACAACTGTTATGTCTTTTTAATCACAAAGTTTCATTCATTTCTTTTACATGTGTAGTATTTTAGGGGGTGGTAAATCCGCTATAGCTGTGCAATGATGGAATGCAATGAATACAACAAGTCCAAAGAGCCTTCAGAGTACACAAGTTCATTTCATCCATTGTTTTATAGGAGGAGCAGGAGGTTGAATACAGCCATCTTTTGCCACCCATTTACCATTGGTTATTATGTGCTGATTACACATCTCACAGGCCATTGTTCTTCAGGAGTCTGATTGATGTGAAATCTCATCGCTGCATCTATATGTATCTGTAATGTGCATGCGGGCAGGTCCGGGTGGATGTGAGCACACTGTGTGGTATAAACCAGAAAGAGTGATGTATAAGGATGTATCTGTGTTCATGATGTAGAATAAAACACACTGAGCATCCATTAAAAGGTGGATGCAGCCTTATCCCACCACTTCTCCTGATCCTCCCCCTGCCCGCTCTCCTTGGTGCGCTCTACCTCCACATTACCCAGAGGCCAACCCAGGGGGCGCAATTATTCAGGCCTTTGCTCAGCCAAGTAGAAGAAATTAGCCTCTTCTCCTGAACCAAGACCTTCTAACCTGCACCAGGACCTCGGGCTGCCTCTCTGACTAGCATGACCCCCTGTGACTTCCCTCTCCAGACCTTGTGTTTTCCATACATATGAGCCTGAGCCGGCCGGAGCCATGCTTGGCTGCCATATGGGCTCCCCGTTGCACCCCGGCTGGCAAAGTGGGGCTGCAGAGCTGGGGGCTATGAAACCGCAAAACACCCCCACACCTCCACTATCGCCGCGCACCCCTCCTGGGAGGATGCAGGTGTCCTCCGGCCAACGATGTTCTTTAACAACAATTCGACAGAAAGTCAAAGATGGAGAGCAGCTGGGCCGAGATGTGTCATCCTCAATATAATGGCCTTTAAGAGCCGTGATTTACAAAAGAGACGATGGAAATTGAATTTAAGGACAAGAGTGAAGTCGTGCAACCTATTGTCTACATTTCAAAGATTTAAAATTACCACAGGTCAATATCTAAATGAGCAATTATGGGAAAGTATAAAGTTATATAATGGATGCTATTATGGCAGTGAATGTTCTCCGGGTGTTAGGGCGAAGAATGAGAGCTTCTCTTCCTCCTTTTTATTCTCCACTTCATCTTTTCTTTAATTTGCCCTATTCTTTTCTCTCCATTGAAACCATTTTGACTCACAGGTGATTGAATTTCTAACGTCGGCTCTGTCAGGCCCTCCTTCCACACCTTCCCCTCCTCATCTATTCAGGCCAGTGGATGGAGGATAATGAGCTCCGTAGCCCGGTGCCCTCCTCCCTGACTCGCTCAGCGCAATAAGAAAATAAGAAAACTAGCAGCAGCGTCACAGAATCTTCCGATGACGCAGAAATACAGTGCAGTGAGACGAGTCAAATAGACAGTGGATTAGTCCTTTGTTCTGCAGAGTTGGAGGGTTTGAGTTGTCATAGCACCAATGTAAACCACATTACACGCGCGGTGGCCTCATGTAAGCTTCATGTAAGCAGGCCAGTGTTTGCATCAACAGCTGTTTACTTACCAGACTCTATAAACTACATCATATTCCTCACAGATAAGATGGATCTGATCAGAATGCGTCTTTATTGCAGCAAATCACTCAATGTCTGCATTTTTACATTGATGACCTGTATCTGCCATCAGGAGGAAAATACAGTATTAGTGCTTCTTTGTCTTGTTTGCTCTGATCTCTCTCTCCTCCTCTTTCCCCGCCCTCTCTCAGCTCCTCACTCGATCCTGTAGTCACTCCACCTCCCCATATGACAGGCCTCTTACCTTGTGACCACAGACACCTGGGAGCTGAGGGCCTTATCGTGGCGAGGGGCCGAATGAGGCGCGGGTGGAAGCGATGGCTTTTCTTTATCTGTGGCCTCTCTCCCTCCGTTTCATCAGGTCACCGTGTGTACACTCAGAAGGGTAAACTGATTCTGTTGAACCAGCCCACAGCCTTGCCTCACCTGGGCTTGGTGGCTCTAAATGGGCTTAACCCTGATCCCATCCACCCCCACCCCCCTACCCCATTCCCACTTATTCCCTCCAGCCCCTTCTCTTTGCCTCTTTCCCGAGGAAAACCATCAACACCGTGTACTGGAAGAGAGAGCGGAAGACGGCGAGAAAGATTAAATCCAAGTTTCTTTCATCCATGAACGCTTTCATCTTCCTTTTTTTTCCCCCACCAAACAGAGGGAATTATCAGCGCTGCAACCGACACAGGCTTTTGACGAGGGTGATGGCGCAGGAAAGGAGGGAGGAGGGTGACTGGTTGAGGCTGGTAGTGGAATAAGGGAGGAGGTGAAAGGAGGGGTGGGAAGTTAGGTGGGAGCGGGAATCCACTTCCCATGCATACTCAGTTTATCTGCTGAGGACCAGGGGTGAGGGCCTCTTTGTCTTGCCTCACCATTTCTTATACCTTAAGAGCACTTGATATCAAAATACCTGGCTGAGTGTTGCAGACTCCCTCAGAAGAGCATCAGGGGAGTCGCTTGCATTCCTCAATATCTCAACAGTGTAAAAGAGTGGAAACGTGAGTAAAAGGAAGAGTGCTAATCCACCCTTCCAAAAATGTAACCAAAACTAAATAGATGATGATCCACCACCCCCACCCTCCACCCCTCCCCTCTGTGATGCTTGGCATGATGTCTAATCTCCACTGTTCTGAGTGTTTTTTCATTAAATTTGTGTCAGGACTAATTTTGAGGGGAATGAATACAGATGTCAGGATGCCATCGAATCCCATCGCGGGGCCTTTAATGAGATAACAGGCTTTAGTCAAAGAATTAGCGCTACTGAAAGAGGGAGAGAGAGAAAAAAAGAAAGAAAGAATGAGATTAGTTCAATGGCATGTGGATACGGGGACTTCGGCTGTTGAGCAAGAGAGGGGAGACCAGAGTCATATCAGACCTGCCCTGCCAAATCACAAATCTATTTCCGACACTGGTATTAATTATCAAACTAAAGCTGCTGTTGCATATTGATTCATCGGGGTGCGCACTTGTATTATCTCCTATTAAGCAGGAAAAAAGGAGAGATTATATGAAGCCTTCGGGGGCGTTTTATGGATCCTGTGAGACTGTTAAACCATGTCACGGACTCCACAGCAACAAGACGAGCTCCCAGCGTGTGTGTGTGTGTGCCCTGATGTTGCTTCTTATGTGGGCTCGAATGCACTCTTAAGCTTTAAATTTGATTATTTTCGTGAACATTTTTCAATTAGCCCTGCAATCATGGCCTTGAATATATTTCTGTGTAAAGAAATGTGTCTGTGTGCAAACATGTCGGAGACACAGGAGCAGACGCTGCTATTTAAAGCTCAGTGAGACAGCTCTGACTGGCAATAACATGCAACTTGCACTCTCCTCTCAGTTTATTAGGAACACTTTTGGAGGTGCAAGGTGTAGACTGCCTAATAAACCTGAGATCATATGTGACCAATGATGAGTGTTGAAGGTGCACAGGTTTGGCATCTTCATCCAGATTCATCCAGACATTGTTCACATGGCAAACCTGATGCCTCCAGGGAGCCAAGGCCTTTCAACAAGGAAGTATTTGTATCAGCTCAGTGAGGAGCATGCATGTTGCAGAGGGAAAGCCATGGAATAATAAATTGGATTTACAAAGAGACGAATGACTCTGATGAGCAGCAACAGGCGAGTTCTTCAGCAGATGCCTGAAGCCTGGCTGATTTTTTTTTTTTTAATTATGATGGTCATACGTGTGTGTTGTCATTGATTGGTTTGTTGATGTGTGTTATAGTATTCCAGAGGTTACTTTGCACATGTTGATGCAGACTTGGTTCCTTGTAGCCACACTGGCATGTTTTGGTTTTGATTTAGGTTGGTTTTGCATGTGTGGAGGTTGGATGTGCTTATATGTGCTGACATAAGGCAAGTAGGCGAACAGGCTTGTAATACTGGATGTGTTTTGAGTAAGTCCTCGCTGTGAGGCATGCACAAGCCCTCCCCCCAATATAACTGAGCCCCCCCCCTCCGAAAGCCGCGGTATAGTTCGCACGCTGGATGTATGGCTCAGCATGCAAAAGCCCTGCTTGAGATTATCAGCAGAGGTGGTATATTACACAGTCGCTGTGGCTGGTGTGGGTGGTATCCAATGTATTGAGACACGTGCACACACACACACTCCACAAATAATGAGACCTCCAACGGTGTGACACCCATTTCACACATGGATGGCATCTGTGATTGGGAAACATATGTTTGTATTGATGTATAATTATGAGCATTGAGTTCCTCTACTTCCTCTAAGTTGGTGGAAATGACTCAGTGCGGTGTGTATGATTGAGTGAGAGACTGTGTGTGTGTGTGTGTGTGATGGGAAGACAAAGGGAGCATGGGAGAAAGAGTGATGGAGAAAGAGCATCAACACCCTGCTGACTGCACTCAATCACTTTCTTAATTATGCAGCGAGAACACAAGTCACTGTCTGTCCGGAACCAAAGTCACGAATTTGTTGCGAGATATCATCTTCGTCTTTCTGTATCACCACCTCGCTTTTTCACCGTCTACTGTTCAGGTGTTACACAGGTAGCAGAGCTGGAAATATACTGATTATACAGGAGGCGTGAAGACCGACGTTGTGATTGGGCGGGTGTGTGTGTGTGTGACTTGGCCACCGTGGGTGTCCCTCTCTCGCCAAGAAGAGAGAGGTGCGAGAAGAAACAAAAGGAGGAGCAGAGGAGGAAATCTGAAAGATTAACAAATCTAAGAGCCAAGTGGGATGGAAGCGGGAAGAGAGACAGGAGAGATTGGAAAGGGGGAAGGGTGGCGGTGGTTTAGAGAGAGAGGGAGGGAGCGAGCGTGTGAGGGAGGGGAGGGGTCGGACCTGGGGAGGGGGCGGCGTTGAGGAGGGCGAAATGAGACCAAATTTTCTTTGGCAATCTCCGTGTTCCTGCTGCAGGTGCCGGGGCCATTTCACTAAAGCAGGGCCAGACGCGAATGTCATTAGTTCCTGAGCCCCAGGTGAATTTGCCACAGTTCCACATGATTAACCCAGATAATTGTGTGTTGATAGCGAGCATGGTCGATGGAATACAATTTTCGGGGCCCAGATTCCTAAACAAACAGCTCAGCAGCAGCAGCAGCAGCAGCAGCAGCCACAGTGGGCCAGGGAGCTGGGATAACCACGACGGTGACAGCGCCAATGCTTGTGATGCCGGTTGCGTTCGTCGGCCAAGGTTTACAAAGACGGAGGGAAGAGGAGGTGGGGGGATAGAGTGAGGAAGCTTCTTGAAGAGGTGGAGGAGGAGGAGGAGGAGGCTCAGGTCAGCTGTAGGTGACACTGAGAAGAAGTGGCACTGGAGAATTCATCACATCTACGCTAAGAAGCCAAATATAGCTTCAAGATTTGATCATCAATACTTCATTTTTCCAACCTCAGCTCCTTGCTGTGGCCACTTGAGGGCACTGGCTGCAACATTAGCATGTGTTAATGTGCTCCTAATGAGTTTAAACCCAATGTTTAGTCTCCTTCAAGCTTGCTTTGGGGTTCACTGACACTTCTGTTTAACCTTAAAGGCCTAAAAACCAACAAGGAGATGAAGTGGGACAAGAAAGTTGACTTAATGATCCTGAAGAAGTCTTGTAATTTATTAGAAGGACTAAGTGAGTTTCCTCCATGACGCTTCATGGCTCTTATCACTATACATTTTTCTATCCTTGCAATTTGCTTTCTAACCGAACTTGCTGACCGAGCATGAAAGCCACAATACCTACTGTGTATATTCACCGGCTTATGTGATTTTATAGTCCAACGTGCTGCACTGTGGATTCATCAGCAGGTGTGAGAATTACCCAGAGGTGAGAGACTGACTTGATCGCGCTGAGTAAACACACAAAGGAAACAAATACATACATCTGGAAGGCGGAGATGGTGTGAACGTTACAGTACAGTACATGCTGCGCCGCTGTGCTTTTGTTTTCATGATTAACTATAGATGTCACGGTCTGTGTCGTCAAACTCCCAATGACTGCAAGAGGTCTACATGTAGATGGATGATGAAAGCCTGCATTTAACAGACTGGGTATTGATCTCTTATCTAATCAGTCAACGTATATTTGACATCTGATTGTGAAAGAGTGATGGAGTGAGCCTTGAGAACAAAGGCCAACTTTTTTACTCGGCTTGTCCTGGGTGACTTATGATGAGAATAGTATAATGAATTAATGTCTCTGCACAAAAAACTGCTAAATATAAGACCCTACTATAATATGAGGATTGCATCAGGTGAGAAAAGGAGAAATTTCAACCTGTTAGATGCTGACAACACCTGTTTTACGAGAGGTATGCACCCTAATCTTGTTTTTAGGCACATGCGTGCAGCCTCAAGTCCCAGGAATACGGTTCTGTAGCCTGCCAAGTGAATTTGTAAAACATCATCAAAGAAGAGGATGAGGAGAAAGAAACACTGGGGTTTGTGTTTCCCACCAGCAGGGAGATAAAACAAGTCAGGGAGCCAGGTATGGAGGGGAGGAGAGGAGTGAAGGAGGACTGGCAACGAGGAGAGGGGAGAAAGGAAGAAAGAAAAGAAGCCGAGACAGCCAATCTCCCTGGTGCATTCTGGGAGTTGAACCTGGCAGAAGAAATTAGCGACGTGCGCACCAAGTGAAAGGGATAATCCCTCTCTGACGGAGAGGAGTGCAGGGCTGCGCGGCAATGATCCCTCCTGTGTTCCTGTGATTTTAGGTTCCAGGTTTATTTATTAAGAGGATAAGCTCTTCTTCTGTATGCAAACCTCCGAGGCGAGGCGAGAGGGTCGCCGTCACTCCGGTGCCAAGACGCTGCTGCCGTTTTGAGGGTCTGTGATAGCGGCTGCAGACAAGGCCTCAGCTGGAATCAAATGCAGACACATGTTAAATATGGCAACAATACACTTTCCTTAGATTTAAATCTTGCTCCAAATCTAAAACTTCTATTGGAAGAATCAAAGTGGTCTATTTTCCTCCACTCGTGTGCCCTGATTGTAGGAGTGCTAATCTGATATCAGTTCCACCTCCATATAATCCTCTCTATGATGTACATAAAAAGATGTGAAGTCGCCACATAAAGCAGTGCATCCATAAGTGCATTCACAAGACGAGCATCAGGGAGATGCACGAGGCGACCAGCTGCTCTGCACCTCTCTAAATGCCCCAAAAACGCCAGATTTGGACAAGCTTAAAAGATGAGGAGGGGGGGAAAAACCTGCCCTCTTTTCATGTGCATCCCACTCACTCAGTGTTGATTGAATGATATCAAAGGCTAACGACACAAGATCAACCCTCCTACACACTCTTCACAAATAACGTGTGTGTTTTTTCTCTTTATGCAACATAAGATATAACAAACAAGCCACTGTGGAAAATAAGACAAGAGATGCACTAATGGAAAATGGATGCACTGCTTTGCAGAGACAATCTATTGAAACTGAAAGAGCGTATCAATCGCATAAATATGTTTACCAGCATTGTTCTTCATGCTGTTGGGAAAGTAATGACATCAGAGGCAATGTAGTCTGCGCCGTGTCTATTTGTCCATGTCTGCTCGTGATCACGACCACTAAAGGCACGGACAGCACTTCTGTGTGTGTGCTGAAAGTTTGCGAATGTGATTATCTACTCAGATGGAACCATTATTCAGTGGAAATTGTGTTGATGATGGAAACAGTTGTACTTTCTTTTGCATAATTTATTCTCTGGATGCTCCTCGCCTATTTGGCCCTCCTCCCCGCCATCTTTAGTTTGTGTGAATGGCAAGCCAAGTGAGGGAAAACAACTTTTAATGAAATGCTTCATGACGTATGTTTGTTGGCCATCCACAAAAAACTTCCATGATGACGTATCATCAATGCGATGCGAACAGAGATGACTTCACGTGACAGAAGGTGAATCTTCTCTGCTCTGTTTAAGTGCACCGTCAGCCTTGGCCCATGCTTTTTTCTCTTCCTGCTCTAAGCCAATCTCTTCTTGGCGCTGAACATCCCCAGGCTAACGAGCACCTCATTGATTTGTTCAGGACAAGGAGAGATAAGAGAACAAACAGGTTGAGAAGGGGGGATGGTGGGATACACAGATGGGGAGTGAAGGTAGAAGAAGAAGAAACCAGGAATTCAAACAGTCTTTGCTTTTAGAGCTAAAAGGTCTTCAGTTTGTTCCACCTGCAAATCGCCCTGCGAAGGAGATGCGGATGAAACACCTTATTATGTGTTAAATGTCAAGGCTGTATCATTAGCAGGCTGCTCACTTGTATGACTGAACAATGATCCACCCGGCTGGAACTGTTCCCTGTGACAACCGAAGTGTAGTATTCGTGTCACATTACCACTGTACCTGTGAGGAGCGTTCACGCTGCTGATAAGTTCCTAATGATATCATCTCACCGTTCATCTGCAGGGAAGCCTCCCGCTGCAACAGCGAGCCGGCTGGCGGAGCGACTAAACTTTAACTTTCCGTTTTGACTGCGAGAACTTTGTCACATGATTAGAGTGTAGCGGCATGAGGTCAGAGGTCAAGACTGGGACGTGTCAACGACAATTTCTGATCTCAAATCAAACTTTCATGTGCTGTCACGGTCTTTTTGTAGATCTGCTTTGATTTTAAGGCTTAAAGGAGACATATGATGCTGTTCCATATTTTAGAACATCCTTACAATGTTATAATGTCATATGGCCTACAGCTATAGGGGTCCTGCTGTAATCCACCAACCAGATTTCAAATGGTTTCCAGATCTTTGCAAGATTTGTGCAAAACCTGACGTCAGATTTTACCATTCAATTAGGATGAATTCCCAAAACATGCCCACAACACCCACCCCCAACCGGCATCTATCTATGAACCAAACAAAAGTTTTCCCAAACATTACACTCACAGTGTGTGAGCAAAGCTACAAGCTGAACCAGGGATGCACCTAAAAGCTAATATTTGACTCGGGGAATCTCTAGATACAACCAGCTAAATGATGAACACCAAAAGTCTCCAATGGATTTATTTTGTCTTCTTCACATTCAGGTGGATGTAAATTAATTTAGCGCTGTGCCTTGTTGGAACATGTCAGACCTGATCCTTCCATTATGCCGCACACATCCACAAAAGGGAATTAAATCCTTTGCAAATATCAAACTAAAACCCACCCAGTCACAACAAGGACCCTCTCTTCTTGATAGCTGTCTCAGAAGCATAAGCTATCAAATGAGGCGGGTTGCTTGTTTGGGGGTGGCGGAAGGAGGGACTAGGATGAGGGCCAATCCTTCTTAGTGTCAGCGATAAAAATCCATCTGATTGAAATTGCAGGCCATTATGATATGAGAAGTAGAGTGCTGGAGAGATGGGGAGAGACGGGGAGAAAGAGAAAGTGGCTGCACAATTGCTGAGGTGCTCCTTTCTTTTCATTTTCAGATGAAAGCTAATTACGCGGTGTGGCGAGAAGACGGGGCGGCGGGCACGACGCAGGAAACGGGGAGCCGAGGTGGTTAATTGGGGTGTGTGATTACACAGGGCTGTAGTTAGAGGGAATTAGGCAACAACACACTCGGCAGCACAGCTCATCATGGGGAGAGTGAAAGGAGCAGGCGATAACGCTGATATCCTCCGCACTCAGCAGACCTTGCCCTCAGCAGACGCTCTATGAGGCCTGCAGTCTGAGATCTGACTTTTAGATCTCAAGTAACACGACACCAGATTGTTAAATTTTTTTTTTTTGCTCTCCATTTTTGGTGACTACACTGCACTTCCCATAGTTCACTTGGCAGCGAATAAGCTCCAGCAGTTCTCACCTTTTCCCCATTGGAGGTTGTGTTAAGGCACTTTCTGCTGCAGATGTAAAAATGCACCTGATCCTGTGCAGATCATTTGATCTAATTCCCTGGAAAAGACCTGTGAGACACACAGGAACACTTCTTTTGGGTTGCAACAACAGAGCAGCCTTAAAACATGTAAATGACTATAAATAAAAAAAATCAATCAAACTTACCCAAAGAAGGTTGGCTGCAGGGGAGCAACCACAGGTTAAGCACCTTTTTTCACGCTCTGTTCACTTTCTGCATCCAGACTTCTACAACTCAGACCACTTACAAGACAATTCTTCAACCCCGAGGTTTCTCCCAGGCTTTGAACGCCATCAAAGCGACCATTTGTATCAGAGACCTGGCATAACTGCACCTTAACCCGTCCGCGGTCACACCACCCAAAGCAGAAGATGACCTACAGCATGAACCCTTTCTCACTGTGAGCACTGTGGATGACACTCGAACGACCTGCACTCTAAATCCCCCAACATTATCTCCATGCTAGATGGTCTTTATTGATCTGCATGTTATTCAAAGTGTCTCCCTGCCTCTCCGTGTAGACCCTTCTCCTTTTATGTTGAGGAACAAAAGGAGAGGCCATGAAAAGACATTGGAAGGGTGAGTTAAGGGCTGTTACCAGTCCGCTACAAAACCAAAGCAAGCGTTCGACTGGGTGTCACTGGTTATAAGCACCGAGTTCAACCTAAGACATATTTATGGGGGTGAAGAGAGGGGAGTGTAACAGTTGGAACATCTGTCTTCCTGCCTCTTTATCCCCTCCTTTAATTGCTTTCTGTGGCATTACTCAACTCTGGTCAATACAGATCACCTGTGAATGCCCCAGGAAAGGGTCCATAGAGAAGTGTCTTGAGGTTGCATGAAAGGCTACTGTAAAGCTAAATGCATGGAGAAAGAGTGATGGGAGAGGCAATGAAGGTTATATTAACTCCAGGTACAGTCTTAACAAGCCTCAATATGGGATCTCCAGTGAGGTGGAGAGAGCACACTCTCAGGATACGTCCATGAAGTTGCTTGTTTGCACATGTTTCTTCACTCTGTGGGCCTCCAAATCCAAATCCTTTATATACACAGTGGATGCATATGCAACCTGTGGCCATGGTATGGTTGCATAGCTTGCATAAGTGTGTGTAACGGTTTAACATCTTCCAAAACAAGAATGAAGTTGTGCACCTCTCTGCAGCCTCCAAGATGGCCGCCAGACAATGAGGTCAAATCAGCTAAAACCTCTCCTTTGTCCCTCCAGCTACGCTGCATGTGTGCTGTTGTGTGATCTTTGTATGAATATGAATTCTGGCCACTCGAGCGCTCTAGTGTCCGGTTCTTGCACCTTTCCTGTTGTGACTTGGCTGCTGCTTTCTTTTTCCTTTCTCCCCCAGAGGCCTGTTCTGTCCGGCGAGCCCTCTCCATCGGCGCTGGCCTCTTGTATCAAAGCCGCATCTGTGGAAGAAGAAGAAGAAGCACACATCAAAGGTGGCGAGCCTCCTGAAATGAAACCGTGTGTTGCTGGCGGACGGGCCGTTCGCCTTTGAACCTCCCCGCCCCGATCTGCGTGACAAAGCTTCAATTAGCAAACATCAGAACACTCGGAAACAGAGGGAGCGGCGCTCTCCCCCTCCTTCCGTCTCTCATCGTGGGCCTTCTTGATTCACAAACGCTTTGTTTTGTTGTTTTTTTTCGTGAATTATTCCTGCCTAGTCAGCTGCTGTTATTGTTAATCAATCTTAACCACCCACACAGTGATGAAGGTAACTCACAGATGAGAGCAAACATAGGCAGATTAGACTGAATGCATTAGAGGCGTTGGTGGATGTATGAAAGGGCAGCTCGCATTACGCTTAGGTGCTGCAGTTGTGGGTTGAGATTTGAAAAGGTCGTGTCCTCTTTATTCAGGGCGGTGCCACCAGGAAACTGCAGATGCACTTGGTCATAGAAAATGTACAATACCTTTCTCAGAAGTCACATTTTCTTTTTCCTATATGGACTTGGGGCATGTATTAAGCGTATTCATGTACAAACACGGTGTTGCTCTTTTCCTTTTCTAATACTAATATTCATTTTTATACTTGTGCCAGTCTGTTTTCATCTGAACTGCTCAGAAAGTTTTGGTTCTCCTCAAAAACACACCATGAACACAACTGTGCTGCACTACTTGCTGCACGTGGGCTCATGGTGTCGTGACAGAAACAGCCACTAGATGTCACTCTAAGATGTGATAAAAATCTAAAGCCGGGCCTGTTGTGCATATGTTGCCTTCACAGTCAAGGCAGTTTGGTTTATATAAAAAAAAAACATTTAACAGAAACACTTTTATGATCGAACGTTTAATACACAGAAAACACTGAGAGGGAGGAACATGCATTAAGTTTGTTTTTAACACTTGAGAGTTTAAATGACATCACTTGAGTGGAAACTTTATGTAAAAAGCTGATAATTAAAAATGCTCTTAATGTTATTTCATTATTATTTAACATCCAAAAATCTGAGGGGAAGTAAACAATCTGTTGTTGTTTCAACATTCCCACATGCACAATGTGAGGTTTATGTGGCAGAAAGCAAAAAACAAACCTGTCACATGGACATCTCATTTTGGAACAACAGAGTCATTCAGCTTTGGCCACTATTATAAAAGCAGATGCCTTTGTTATCCATTTTTGCTCGGAACCACCTAGTGCTCACAGTGAGCCACCTCTCCTCAACAGATTGCCATTCAAGCTAATTTATGCAGGGTAACCTTTTGTAAAATGTCCATATGCTTGATATGCCTCCCTTCACACAGCCGTGTGCTAAGCAGCTCACTGTAAACACAGATGGACCAAACTGCTGCAGAAATTGAGGTGAACATCTGTATGGAAGCGATCTAATGTACGCTATTGCCATTATATTGCCGTCCCATATGGGAACAATTCTGTGAGTGTGTATGAAATGGAAGGCGTGCACCGCTCCGTGTGCTCCCATGCAAGTGCAAAAAAAAAAAAAAAGTGTTTGATTGTAACATGGAGATAAATTCATCTTTACAGCTCATTCATAAAAAATGCATGATGAACATTTGGAATTTGTTTCATCTCTATCATGTTTTCACTTTTAATATCTAAATCCACATTAATATGGAGGATTCTCTTTGCTCTGGCTGCGGAGGGACTACTTTATGTCTCAGCACAGACAGTCAGTGATGACTTAGTTCTAACAGATTGGCCTCAGAAAGCTGACTCAGGGCGTACAAAGGCCACTGATGAGGTAAACGACTTTCTCTCTCCCATATAATCTCCTTGTTTGGCTGCCATTCTGCAGAAGACAGGTGAGGGGCTCTTGCATTCACACTTTTTTTTTTTATAAAACCTCTAAATGAGGGCTCCTGTTATTATAATGTGGCCTGAAAATTATTAGGCAACAGATTGGCGGCTATCAGGAGACACGGGGGCTACAGTGAATGGCAGGTATGGTATTATCTGAGCCTTTTCAAGGAGCTGCAGGTTTCAGACTGCCAGCTAATGATTGAATTAATTCAACAAAAGCAAAACGACGTTTCTCTCAGTCTCAGTTGCAGCATAGGAAGACTCAAAGAATGGTTCTTCAGGTGCCATGTCATCTTGGAGGGAGAACAGCGGGTAAATAAAACAAAAAGGAACAAGGCGTTAACAATTTAAATAGGCATTAGTAAGTCATAACCCTCGGAGCACGTCTCTCGTTCCACCTCCCGCAATCCATGTTTAGGATTCCCTGGATTTATTATAATAAATGCGCTGTTTATAAATTTAGATAAACCCATGTGACATTTAAGTGTAATTCTCATTTAAATGGGACACTTTGCCTCCAAGTAAGCGAATGTGTTAGAATAACATGAAATCTGCATTCTATTACACACACCGAGTGTGTTTTACATAATTTCACTGACTGTCTGAGAAAATGAATAAACAAAGAATTATGTAAAATGTTGTGATCTGAATGACTGAAATAATGCACATGATTAAGAAGTGTGTGTGTGTGTGTGTGTGTGTGTGTAAGGGGGTGGTGAGCTGGCGCTGGCTCTGTGCACACAGTGATGGTGGAGGGCAACAACAGACTGGTGCAAACTCATTTACAGAGAATAAAGATATTTTCTTTCCTTTCGACTTGTACCTGTTTATTTTATTTCCTGAGGATGAATGTTTGCAGGATTATGTTCGGCTGAGCCACAGTTTGTCTGCAGATATCCTCGCGCTTAATGAATAAAGCCTGATTTTCATCCACACAAACAAATATTGCTCCACGCACACCGCAGCGTGAGATCACGTGCTACCTGTGCGAGTCCTCTGTGGCAGCTGGAGTCGAGCTGAACTTGTTGTGCTACATCAAGGCGATATCCAAAACAAGATGATTGAACTTTGCCACTGGCCCCCGCCGTTGTTTTTAATGGCGATGCATGGATTTTCTTTAACGCGCTGCCAAGGGACTCACATTAGCATGCCATTTAGAACCTGCATTCTTGCCTGAAATAACACTTATTGCATAATATCCCGATGAACAAGCTCCGGTAATACGCCACAATTAAGCTGGGAAGCGTTTTGCATCTGCCAACCCTCCACTAGCCACGATTATTTGGCAGTAAGTACACAAAGGGTTATGGGCAGTCGTTTGATGGACACGCAGGCCTTTTGATTTTTAATTGTAATTGTAATCCTCTCCACTTGAGGACTTGGAAATGCATCGTTTGAACCCCCCTCTCTCCACACACATACACCACCACCACCACCACAGCCTCCACCACCTCCCTCTATCCTCCATCCGTCCACTCCCCCCCTCCTCACCCTCTTCCTCCTCCTGTGGTGGAGATGTGGAGTATTCAGCGGCTGCCCACTTCTAGCCGGCGTGTAGCATTAAAAGGTGTAATCCCACTGAAATGTAAATCACAGTTCTTGAAAACAAATTACGCACAAAGATAACAGGGCCAGCGCTCCATCAATAAGGCATCAGAAAGGGCCTGAGCAGCTCCCCTCTGTCTGTGTGTGTGTGTGTGTGTGTGTGTGTTTGTCTGTTTCTTTAATATATATATTTCAGGGGGACCAAATTGCAGCAGGCCTGTTATCAGGGGTAATGGTGAGCTGTCAACCAAGCCAGGTTGATTACAAGGTTATAGTAAACAATCCTGTCTAACTGCTGTGGACCGACTGAAGGAGGGGGGGCAGATGAGGAGCACACATCACATTCATCAAGCAGATTTAAACGAACGCTCAGAGGGTTCGATGGTTGCCATCAAGCGGCTCCCTCGTCTCTCTAACTGATGATAATTGCGCCTATTTCTGCTTCTCTTCTGGTCATTTCTCTCCGCAGACCTTCACTTAGTTATCCCATCTCTCCATCAAGCTGCTTGTAATATTAGCAGAGGTGAAATTTGTGAAAAGTGACCATCCATTTGTCTGCTGCTCTGTTACAAAAAAAAAAAAGAGAGAGATGCGAAATATCGGGGGGAAACCTGATGAGACGGAGCGGGTGTAAACGGACAATAAGTGATGGGTACGAGAGCGCTGGTGGAGTGTGTCATCTATGGGAGCCGTGATTGATTTGACATCTCGTTCTGGTCAACATTTATTTCCCAGCAGTCATAGATATATATGATGTTCCTGCAGGATTCATTTCCTGTATGAAACATGGAGTTTACACTTGTCTTCTCCTCACATTGGTCTTGCAACTTTCCACACGTGTGTGTGTGTGAGGTTGCAGTACAGGTGTGCAAGTGTGTACTGTGCAGTGTTATTGCTCAATCAGCTCCTTGTTAGAGCCAAAGTCGTTCAATTAAACTGCGCTGGAGAAACAAATGTGCTACAAATCGGGCCCGTTGATGTCCTGTGGAGAGAGAGGGGTCAAGAGGTCAGGCCGGTGGGAAGGTTACAGGGGAGCGAGGATTCATTTCGGAGAGGTTGCCCCCACCCCTCCCTCCCTGCCTCCCTGCCTGCCCTGAGCTGGAGTCGTGATAGTAAAGATACACGGGCTGCCAGGAGAAGAGGCCAGGCTTTCTTGGGCCTTCCCCATTAAAACGGGCATGGAACAATCGCCGCTGTTGTTCAGGCCGGAAAAGTGATGAGGTTGCAAATGGAATCCCGCAGAGGGAAACAAAAGATGAGGAGACTGTTTAGTGCAACCGGACTCTCGGGTAGGTGCCCCTCTTGGACACGTTAATTGATCTCATTTGTTACCTATACCTGCCCGATCAAGCTGCTATCAAGCGAGAGGGGGGCAACTGAGCCGTACACGGGCTCGCGGTGTCACGTCCCGTTAGGATACGGAAAGAGGAAAGAAATGATAATGGAGACGCACCGAAGGAGGAGAGTGTGAAGAAAAGTGAAGGAGATAAACAAAGGAGGAAAAAAGAGGGGAGGAGGGTGACGCAAGAGAAAGGGGAGTACAGTAAAAGTGAGACGGCGGAGAGGAGGAGAGCAGAGGGCGGCCTCTCCTGCCAGCCCAGCGCTCTAGTCTTACAGGCTTCATTTCACTGCGTCTCCGATGGGCCCTGAAACGAGACACTCCCAAATATCCCAATTACACCTGCACTTCTTGTCCTTTTGTAATGGGAATTTTTTTTTTTTAACTCTCTCTCCCCTCCCCGAATCTCAGCGCGCACAAAGTGGACAATTGTCCGTCGTGGAGCTGAGACGACCTGCTCAAACATCCATGTCTGTTTTACTGGAGGCGGGTGGATCAGATGTGCTTTTAATGGCCCTCATTGGACACTGTATTAGTCTGCAGTTATGTAAACTGTATGTCTACCTTCTGCAGTCAGGGAGCATTTCATTTCATTCACGTTTCAGAGATTTGCAGGCACATCCTGATGACCTCTGCGTGACCCCATCCTGCTTATTTGACAAGTTGCAAACAAGAAAAGAGTTTGGAGCACATAGTGAAAGCCAAAGATCCAGATTTTCATCTTAAAATGTGAAACTTTGCAAACCAGGAATACTCTGTGATGGCTGATTTGCAGCTTCATTCCTATTCTCTCCGCACTCCTGCTCCTCTACACCGTTTTTATCATCCACAGAGTGATGTAGTGACTATGCACAAGCCAAGGAGGCAGAGCGAGTCTCTGAGGACTTTGCCCCCTGTGTTTTTTTGGGAGCTGATTTGCCACCCTTTGGTTGAGCGATGATGTGCGTATCCTCTTGCCCTCAGCGAGACAAAGTGCAAGTTTGTTTGTTCAAGGTCTCTGAAAAGTGAGCGTGCCATCTCTAGCTGTGCTCTTTTGTCTCAGCGTGTCTTTTGCAACTTCGCCCCCCCACCACCACCACCACCACCCCCACCACCCCTCCTGCCGGCATGTCTTCTGAGCTGGCATGGCAGGGTGAGAGCTCTCCAAGCTGCCCGCAGCTTCTCATGCATCCTGCTTGGCTGTCACAAGACGAGATGGGCGCCATTCAACCCAATTAGTGAAATCCACTCTGATGTTGCGAAGAGGGGGGGAAAAAAAAGGAGAAAGAAATCACATTTTTATTTCGCCCCCTGTCCGTCATCTGCCAATTTCACTGGAAGTAAGAGAGTGGCACCAATTAATGACCGTGGGCCGGAGGCGGCACCAGCACTGGCACTAGAACAGCATGTTTCAAGCGTCGGGTGGCATCATGCGAGGCCTGCTTCTCTACCGACGCTAAAGCAAATGAAATGAGACTAATAGGGAGCTCATTTCCAGCCGCTGATTAAAAGGCCTGGGAGATCCTGAGGCATCGCCCATGTCCAGGTCTAGGCCTGGCATCACGGGGCCTTCACATTGCTCCTGTAATGTCATTTTGGACATCGGCACGTCTGTCTCCCTGAGGTCATCCTTCCACAGACTCTCATTTTGTTTGTTCTGCAGCAAAGGCGGGCTCGGAAATCTACACTTTCCTTTGGGGTGTTAATTAAGGGGAGCATCCAAAATTAATCAGCAAATTCACTAGGGCGAAGGGCGATGTGTCTGAAGGCCTGGAAACAAAGTCCGTGAAACGCCCGCGGAGAAAGAAGCCCTCGGCTATGGCCAGGCAGAAAAACAAGTGCACAGACGGCGATCTGACACAAAAATTCATGTATGTATAAAATTTTACACTCATTTTCCCTGTCAGCTTGTCACAATGAATTATAAAGGTTGATTTGCTTATCCGGCTAAAGGAGATCACACACGCCCGGTCATCTGAACACCATCATATGGTCAGTGTCTACTGGTGGAGGCCTGCGCTAACCACCGAGCTAAAGCTACACCGGTGGGACGGCAGGAGTTCGGTAACTTCTCCCACTCATGTCGGTGATTCTCAGATGAGAGATCGCAGGCTGTTTTCAAACCTACGCCGCGGTCACGGACTCAAACTGCTCCTTTGTTTTCGGGTATCCACCTTTCTTTTGCAAGGTTCAGCCACTTCCTTTTCTCCTTTCATTCACCTTATCCCTACTTTCATTACGCAAGCATACTTAGATAACTCTCCATTTTTGTCTTTCAATTTATCTTTGGAGTTTTTTTTTTGCCACATTCTCTAATTAGCACAGTGCCTGCAGGCTATTTGTGACCTTTCCATATGTAAATAGATGGATGCTTCCCTCCCTCTCCCCTCTTCCTCTCCCCTCTTTTCTCTGCCTCTCTCTGACTTGCAGTGACAGGATGAGTGCAGTCAGAGTGAGCCAGTGCTCATCTGTGGATGGATGACACCACTCAAGGCATGTTTGGCAGCGGCTGCGGCGATATCGGGGAGCGAGGTGTTTCGCGAGCGTGGTGATTGACAGCTGCCAGGTGTGACACTGCCAGCCTGACACAGTGTGTAGCAACTGTCTCCTGTCACTTCCCCTCTCCTCATCGCCCCTTGCGCCGAGGCGCTGCGTCACTCGCGCCGTCCTCTAAGCCCCCTCGCCCAGGGTGCTTCAGCGTCTGTGCAGCTGGAGTGCACTAACAGCAGAGTGCACTTTGGAGAGGCCGCGCCACTCAACAGCTTTAGGACGGGAGTTTGTTTGATACTTTGGAGCAGTATTTTTTTTTTTAAATCAGTTACTTTAATGCTTTTCAAACAAGTCAACACAAACTGATCAGTTTCCACTCGGCCTACAACTTATTTACTTCAGTAGTTCGGCTGGTTGTGGAGACACTTTTGCATAAGTCCATTTCTTGCAGTGGTGTTACAGTTGCAGTTGCAGTTGAATATCCTGGACCGGACATATGGTATTAGTCTGCATGTATTTGTAATGTAAACTAAAGCCTGCAGACCTACAAATCAAACCATGAACCTCTTTAAACTGGATTGTTTCATGCAAAGTTTTCATTTGGTTTTCCATGCTGCTGCGCTACATGGCACGACAACACGCTCGCACAACTTTTTCTCTCACCACTTACCTTTTGCTGACGATTTCACATGTGCAAATGGCTGCCAGCAAAGGTGCAGCGCAACCACAAAAGCTGTGCGATGCTCAACAATGAGACGACTCCTGGCTTGAACAGTTTTCCTATGTGACACTTTGAAAACTAATAGTATCAGATATTGGTTGTTAAACTCGCTTAAAAAGCAGCTAAAGTGTATTTGTTTCTTCTCCTTTCTTATGCATGTTTTCTTTTTCCAACATGATATCTTTAGTGAGCGTCCAGAATGAATTGAGTTACATGGAAAAACATATGAAAGGACTCTGTGAGTAGCCAACGCTGGCAGAGGCTCTGCTCAGTTTGGGGTGAATATTAACAATTCCTTTCTCACTGCTGAAGTCAAGTTACATGCAAGTTAATGTGATTCAGCCATAAACCGGTGTCAGGACCCCGGTTTGAATAATGGGCTCTCTGGCTACTCACCAGGCTCTGCTCACAGAGACAACTTTGGGGAAACAATATGAAAAGAATACATGTGAAGTTGGTGAGACTTCCTGGCTGCCGAAGGACTTTTCTCAACGCCAAAAGTGGAATATGCTGCCGGTATGAATCCCAATATGGATTCTTATTCCTCAGAGACAATCCAAAGTGTTTTTTACTCACATTAGCATACATTACAGAAAAGGCGGCTGGATTGCCAAACTAGATCACTTTAAAAGACAAATGCATACAGCAGATATGAAAGTGAACCCAGTTATTATGGCATATTAATTGATGATAATCTTTTGTGCCAGTTCACCACTTAGAAATGGATGATCTCTGACCTGCGCTGGCGATAAATATAGATACAGAGCAGGAGAGGCGGCAGATAAACACAGATGAGTGCATGCAGGCTGCACGGCAAATAACTTAGGAGAGTTGTCATCTCCTGTGCTCACACACACACACACACACACACATGCTGCCGCTCCACAGACGAGACAAGATACAGCAAGTAAATAAAGCTGAAATATATGCGACATAATTGTTTTACCCAGGCATTACATTTAATGCATGAATAATGTCTACAAATGGCAGGTCTCTTCCTTTCATTTTGTGTATTTACGGACTGCTGGTGGTCCCTGGAGGCCCCCCTTCTCCCCCCCCTCAGCAGTATTTAATACCTCTAAAGTGCATAATTGCTGATCAGAGAGTCTGCGATGCTCTGTTTGGTGTGTAAAGGACTTCTTTCAACAAGGAGTGGAGAAGAGAAGGGGGAAGGAACGCTACACCTCTGGTATCATGTGCCATATTTGTTCACGGTGTCTGGTAGGAGCAGGGACAAACACAGTGGCGGAGTGGCCGTCTCAATAGCGGTTCGGTGTCTCTTTACCGGGGTCTTTTTGTCAGAGGGAGGGGGGTTGGTTGTCGCGTAGCACTGGCTAACCACTGGGTGCACAGAAAGCCACTTAATAAGTAAAGGCTCACAGTGTGATTCTGATCTGGCATGGTGACCTCTGGAGAGGCGCACCCACGGGCCCTCTATGTCCCCTTGGTGTCCATGTCCCCCCCAACCACAATGGGTGGCAGGGACGTGACATCAACAATAACCCCCCCCTCCCCTTCCCTCTCTCCCGCCACCCACACTCACCAAGCACCTGCTCAGCTGCCGACAAACCACCACTGCAGCCTCCTCCCTCCCCCCACTAACCCCCAGAGTGGTGTCCCCAGCCGGGGCCACGGCACATTCCAGCCCGACACTGATGCGAGGTGACCGGACTGGCCGGTTCACACGGCCCCTCCAGTGGCGCTGGGGCCGCAGCCAGAGTCGCACGCAGACAGCTGGAGGAGGAAGAGGAAGAGGAGGAGGAAGAAGAGGACGCAGGGTACAAACAGCAAGTGGAGTTAAAGTTGGCAGGTTCAGCCGAGCAGCTGAATGTCAGGAAGAGCAGCCAAAGCTTCGCCTGAAAGTGAACAGAGAAAACTTGTTGAAGTGATAATCCATGTGTTTTTATTCCAGCGTCTCCTCCGGGGTTAAATTTGCAACACATTCCTCAGATTAGCTCTAATGTGTCTCCTTGGATCTTTTTCTTTTTTCTTTTGGATGAATTAAAATATCTGCTGCATGAAACCCATTCATTGTCAATGTTTTTTTTTGCAGGAGAGCAATTGTGAAATCCTTTTTTAAATTTTCCATGAAGTGGGTACACTCAGTTTAACATGTGCGTTAAATTAATATTTACTGTGCTGAAGCTGTGATTCCAACTGCCAACTCTGCTACACTGCCTCCAATGGCATTTCTCTTTATTATTGCACATGCATTACACCTAATGAAATACATCAAATCCAAATGTCCTCATTCGATTCCTGCTTCATGTGATTTTTTTTTTTTTTTTTTACCAAACAAGTAGATTTACTGTTGAATAAAGTCATTCGAATGGAAAAAATATCTATTATTTATATATATATATTAAAAAAAAGCTTGACACTGAGTGTTTGTCCACTCCAGGATAAAAACACTTTTATTTATTGCGCCTACATCTTGAAAACACTGTGAGTGTCTTCTTCACTGCTGAATAAAGAGTTGCTGACTGAAGAGGATAAAACAGAGAGAATGCAGCATGTGATCCGAAGGCTGATTCATTATTTCCAGAACTTTTACATCAAACACATTATTAATAGTATTTTTTTTGTAACAGGATCATATATTTTAATCAGTGGTAACTAATTAAGAATAATGGCCATACAAAAGAAATGTAAGATCCGTGTCTTAATTAAACACAACTGCTCTCAGGCGAACTGTGCCACCCGACAAATATTTCACTCCTCCTCAGACGCAGAGATCGGAGGCTTGTGCTGTCAGGAAAGTGTTAATTAATGAAAGAAAACCTTCAGCTTGGTGAACATATGCAGGCATAACCCCAGCTCTTGCACTTAGGCAGCCACTTACACACACACACACACACACACATCCAACCTTATTAGCCACCATCCTTATGTGGGATCACTGTTTGTCGTTGAGCCGTTGCTCCACTTTTTCTTTTCTAAAGGAGGAAGAGAATGAAGAGAGAGAGAGAGAGAGAGAGAGAGAGAGAGAGAGAGAGGGCTGAAATAATTTGTTTAATTTGGAGCAGCTCCCAACTCAGCAGGTGAGAGGACAGGGGGAGAAAGGTGTGTGTGTGTGTGTGTGTGTGCAGGTCTTTTTGTGTGTGGGTCTTTCTCATCATACGGAGGGGTGTGGATGGGGGGGGGGTCGGTGGCAGATCAGAGTCTCACTTCACTTGCCCCAGCTGCAGACCCTCGGTTTGGGTCATGATGACATGTGGAAAGCAAACCCCCCCCCCCACCCTCCCACCACCACCCCTCCCTCTGCTGTCGCTTCCTACCTCACCCTTCCTCTGTCCCCCACCCCCTCCAGCACCCCCCCTCCACCTCACCCTGCCTCCCCGACCCCGCCACCACAAACCCAACTCCTAATTATCTCTGAATAGCAATTTTATTGAACCCTAATTTGTGGTAATGAATTGTGATAGGTGGCAAGGCAGAGGGAAAGAAAAGAAAAACTAACCCCCCCCAACCCACCCAACCACCCACCTCCCCTTCCACTGAACACACACATGCACACACACCTCCCTTTTGTTAATTGTTAGGGCGCTCTCAGCCAGATAATCAGTGTTGTTCTTTGTATTTGACCCTTGCTGACCAGATAAGATGTTCATATGATGTCCAATTCAGGTGCAGTTACATAAGAACAAATGGACGTGAGGCACTGGGTGAGTCAGTTTGCCTGCAAAAAGAGTGGTGACAGCACAAACTCAGCATGACCTTGTGAAAATCTGTGGTGCATTTGATAAATTCTGATGCTTAGCTCCACTGGTTTCACTAATAAATACCTTTTATGACACCTAAAAAAAAAACTACAAAACAAACACCAATGTGTAGTTGTCTCAGCTGAGGGCACTCTGGGCCTGGATCTGTCTTTTGGCAGCGCTCGATCACTTGAAAGGAGGCTGAAGGGCACTCAAGACGAGGATGAGGCGATGATTTGACTCGGCAGGGACGGCTGCAACAGGACCCTCCTCAGCGGAGCGTCGTCGACGGAAACGAGAGTTCTCATCGGGGTCACGGAGTCAAACCAGCCGACCCTGAAAGAGATGAGACTCTCTGTCCGTCTTATCTCTCTCTCTCTGGGGTAACAACATGGCCGGGTGTATGAATATCCAAAGGAGGGTGGATATGCAGTAATTTTAAAGGCCTTGTTTGAATATGTGCAGTTTAAACATGGCACAATGAATTACAGAGGGAATCTGAGAGTTCATTTATTCCCAATGCATTTATGATCTTATTTGAACAAGACATTGTTAAATGTGATTTGGTTTAAAGGACTTCACTTGAAGTGATTGCTTTAACTTTGTCTTGCAAGTTGTGTGAAGCTGTTTTGAGTTGGCCCTGGTCTTGATGGACACATTTTGCAGCATGTGTGTGTGTGTGTGTGTGTGTGTGTGTGTGTGTGTGTAGCTGAGAAGTTTTATTTTCCTTTTTTTCTGCCCATGCACTAGTAGGAAAGTGTGCAAAGCAGGGTGCACGATCTGAATGTCATTGCATCTAAACCCAAGCACCTAAAGATGCAGGGCTGAGTTACCAACTGGGTCAAACTGGTGCACATACCGCAATAATTACGTTTGGGGCCATAAAAGCACCTTCTTACTCCAGCGCCCCCCCCCCCAGTAAGTTAATCCAACCATATTTAACGCCACTTTAAAAAATTTCCTAACAGGAAATTAGCAGAACAAACACAGACTCCTGCCTCCATCCCCAGCTATATGATATTTACAAGCAGAATAATGACAACTGGGTAATATGGAGGCTTTAAACTGGTAAAATCCCAGTAATTTCAACTCTGTCTTTTGTTTCTCTTCCTCTCTTTCACCTCACCTATCCAGAGCGAGCAAACCCGCACCGTGGCCAACTTTCTCCTCATGATTGCAGGGATCTCCAGCCTATATCTGCTCATACAAACACTGTTTGCTCTGGGCTTCCTGTCTGTGGACTTACATTACAATGTGTAGATTTAGAGATTGGGAAACTAAAGTCGCCAGGCTTTTCAGTTGGATAAGGGCTTCTTCCCTCTCCCTCAATACCCCCCCCCCCCCTCCTGCGAAAAGACCAGCCCCCCCTCCTCCTTTCCTTCTCAGGCCCTCTGTCTGTCACACTGCCGTCCAATACCAGATGGTAGGCGTTGAGCACGGACACCGGCACCACTAAGCTAAAACACCTGATTACAATTCACCAATACAATTCAAATATCATGGGCAGGCTTAAGGATAATACCTCTGTAACAATATCATTTATTTTTTCCCCTGTTCCCTTTATCCTTGTTTTACTGGGAGAGGAGACTGCAAAGCCCCTTCTCAAATAGATAAAAGAAAAGATAACCTTTTTTTTCTGTCTCTGTCCTCTTCCTCTGCTCCTGTGGGGATTATACATTTCCCCCCCCCGCCAGTGATCTCACACGTTCTCATAAAGTGCCAATAAAAATAAAAGCGATAGGAAAATAATATTTTAACAGCACTTTGCGTGACTCTAACTCGATATTTTAGGGAAATAAATAAACGCAAATAATTGAGGTGAAAATATTTATAGGATGTAAATCGTGCCCTGGTTGACATTTTGGAGCCATGACAATAATGAATGAAAATGTTATGCCAAATTCATATTTATGCTGTTTATTCATATTTGACGAATATATTCAACTGCTGCACGGTCATACATATACATTGTGTTCTTGTAAATGCATGACGTACACCAGTAATTAAGCCTCACATTAGTGGTGACATATTAGGTAAAACCTAAGGGCAGCTTTACTGAATGTAAAATAATAATAAATATATTCTAATATAGTTTAAGATTCTCATTATTATAATGTTAATGCATAATAATTTGATCTAACACAACATAACCTGAGCTGATGGCAAATGCACATTAGGAGAATGTTAAAGCCTGTGTTTGTATTGTAATATCAAAACTGTCATCAACTGTAAATATATATAGAAAAAAACATGATTTATTTTATCATCTGTGGTTGATTCTTTCCTAAATTAACAATAATTATAATATTATTTATGATATTATTTATCCTTGCATCCTGTCATCTGCAAGATTATTTATAATACATGTGTTTATAATGCTGTGTGTGAATGCAAATCCGATGTCTTGCACTGCACTCAGCACAAAAAATATGCAAAATTATTGTATCATTCAAAATATGTGTAATTTTTCAGAGATGATAGCGTTTTACACTGCAGCATATTCCAGTTATCTGTGTTTTACTTTGCATCAGAGTGACTGAGTCTGCAGAAAACATGATCTGAGAGCCAGAATTCAAATCAATAAATGACAAAAATAGAGCAATAATAATGATGAACCTTTTATTTTCCCTTCACCATCACCAAAAGTCACAATAAAGCCACTTCTCATGAGCGCAGTGGACAGTAAAGTTGATTTTTGACTTTATATGTTTGACCACAAATATGACAATCCTTAAATGTCACATGTACTTGTGAGATAATCTGAGTTTTTTCACCTACTAAACATAATAATTATACTGAGTGAAGATGTTTTGTGTTCTTTTTGTGATTCTGAAACGTTCAGATAACCCTCTGCAGCTGCGACCTCACCGCAGACCTGACGTTTTTTAAAACACACATAATGAGATCAGGATCGACCGCGGCCTCCAAACTTTTTTTTTTTTTTCTTTAATGACTTTTTTGCTTGAAGGAAACTCCACCAGCTCTTAGGTGTGAAGTGAGCTGCTCAATATGCAAACACTTCCTCGCAACACTCTGCTGCGTGTGTCGCAGCTGTAAGGTGGGGAACCTCGTATCTTTAAAGTGAAAAAGCCGTTTTCAGCTTGACCCCTGCCAACATGCATGTTTTTAATGTTGTCCAGCTGGTTTGGAAAGTGTTACATGAATTCATGGGTTGTAGGATTTTATTATTTTTTTTGAACTGCAGGAGAGAAAGCAGCGGTTGCTCACTGTTCGGAGGCGAGCATGTTATTCTTCCATGGCCAGAGTGTGTTTTTCTCTCCGAGTGTGATCTCTGGTGTGGGCAGAGGTGCGTCTAGCCGCCCACACCACTGGCACTCCTGCCCATGTAGCACCCATAACACCGAGCCATTAGTGGCATGGCAGTCTACCCACATCTCAACCACCTTCATTAGTCATTCAGCTCCTTATTTTTGTTTGGTTTCCCCTCTGGCTCCTAATTAATGCTTAATCGAAACTGCTGAACTGAGCTGGTAGAAAATTCATGAATATTAAAATCGACCCTGACGTTTTTTCTCGCTTTCTCCTCTTTTTTTTCTCTCTCTCTCTCTGTTTTTTTGGCTTGTCTACAGTAATAGCCAGGCGCCATTTATTTTTGTTGCTGTCAGAGATTTAAGGCGTCATGTTTCTTTCCCACTTTTCAACGGAGGATAGCACGCAACAGAGTCGTATTTTGCCAATTTGAAGTGAACTGAGAGTTTGTCGTGTGACTTTGATGTGTTTTTTCTTCTTCTTCTTCTTCTTCTTTTTTGCACTTGAACGTGCTCCCACTTTGAATCAGGCCTGAGAGTGAAGGGAACCTAAGTTACTGCAGAGGACATAAGCAGATAAACACCGTAACACCATCAAGTCAAATTCCTTGTTTCACACAGGAAACTTCAGTTTCAAATTGAATCCCATAAAACAGATTCCCATTGACCTGTGCTGACGGGGCTGGAAGCTCTGTGTCTTCCTACAAGCCAGTATGTGCTTTTATATGTCCTGAACTGCAGCCTCAGCATTAGCTGTTTCATATGACCAAGGTTGCTAAGTTCATTTGCCGAGGCTTGATCAGGTTTTCAGAGATGAACTGATGAAAAAAGGATGTTCGGTATCGCATTAGAAAAGTTCCAATGAAGTTTGTAAGAAGAGAAAAGCCTCCTGTTTATCCCGAAGTTTAAAACCGTGATCAGGTTTTTATTCATAAGTGATAAACTTCACAGTGATGTCGACTTGCAACGATGCATACAGTACGAGGAATCCTGATTTTGAAGGAAATTTACAAATTAGATGCATCGACAAATTCACAATTATCCACTTATTCATGCAGCTTACAGAGGATCACTTCTAAATGTGTTTTCTTGTTACCTCTAATGGGACATGATTATTAATGTTTCCTTGGAGGATGCCCTGTCAACTCTCTTCCAGGGGAGTGAGCTTGCGCGCAGAAAATCATTTAAAAATATACACTAACCACCGCTGTTTATCATATTTTATTTAGACCAAAAAAAAAAAAAAAAAAATCTGAATCTCAAATGATTTTTTTTTTTTCGACTTTCATTATTCACGAGCTTTCACAGGATGTACTAACTGTATATAATAATATATGATTGTGAGAAGTGCTTCCCACACAAACACAATCATGTTGCTCTTTGTAGAAATAAACATATGTCTATATTTGTTTTGACTAAATTGATGGTGGCATCGCAGGCAAGCCAAATTGAAATCTTAGTGACAATTTCTACTGAAGTTACTCAAATACAATTTGACTTCTGACAAGGGGATGCAATTTATAAAACAGAACATGCCATCAGTGCAACCCGGCATTTGCATAATGAGGATACTTCCATTTCCGCCAGCAATGTTTTTGACAGCCTCTAACTAAAAGCCGTGGCGGAGAGGAGTGAGGAATGTCGATACAAATAATCCAGAAGAGGCAGGAAGAGGGGCGATCAGGGCAGCCACCGGATCCATCGAAACACCCGCCCAACAAAACAAGTGTAGTCTGGCAAAAAAACAAGCGCGCTCAAGCCGCAGTGATGCTAGGTGACCCTGGCAGAAAAGGGACGCAGGGGGGGCCACGCGCCCTGAGCTACGGCCTTGACTTTGAACGCACCGGAGTGGAGTTGGACCGCAGGAGAAGCTACTCCAGAGGTTGCTCTGATAGGTTGACAAATATGACTGAACTGACGCTAATGCCATGTAGCTCTTTTGCTCTAATTGTTGATTCAATTTGCTAATGACTAATTTGATTTAAGTGGCAGGCACATCTCCATGTGTGCAGGACATGGAGAGGAGGAACAAAAAAAAAAAAAATGGACTGGAGGTGGCGTGATGGCTTGTCACGCAAAGGCTGCTCGCCTATGAATATTCCATGAGAGTTCACACTTAATTGTTTCTGATTTGTTTATTTTTTTCAATACAGTGCTTTAGCGCACACTCCATCAGTCTCTGTGTTGACACCCCGTGCACCCACCCACCCCCCACCGCACTCTACCCCCCCACCCACCCACCCCCCTCCTGCTCATGCCACCCCGTCCTCACCATCCCCCACACTTTCACAAGTGGTGCTCAGATGTCCATCAAACACAGCAATGAAGGATCACTATAAGTTGTTGGAGCCTGTCAACAAAAGCACTCTACCACTTTGCCCCCCTCCCCTGCAACCCTCCCCTCCATCGTTCTCCCTTGTTGAGCCCGCTGGAGATCTCTGATGTGAAGGAGCAGATGAATTTCTAACCAGACATTTTCGGGCCCCTATTGAGCGCCGCTACCTGTTGCCAATGCAAATGGATTTCCAACTCCAAAGTTTCCAAAGGAAGCGTATTGTTCCGCCGCCGAGTGTTTGAGCCCACTTGCGTGTTGTTTGCCTCGTGGAGTGGACCGGTTACTTCAGCTAGACCGAGAATAAACTGTTGAGCATGACCCCGCGCTCGCACTCGGGGCGCGGGGTTTTTTTTTCTGCACATGGCAGTTCAAAGTCCTCCCCAGTTTCCAGCGGCGCAGACAGAAACGATGAGGGCCAGAGTAAATGTTCCGACAGTGAAAACTGTTTGTGCAAACGCTGATATAAATGTGCTCCAATGCGGAAACTGTAACATAAGGAGAGTACGGAGACAAGAGTACTTACCCACATGAAAGCCATGAGGGACGACCTCAGACTGAGCTCCTCTCCTCTTCCTTACTGGAAGCTCTGGCGTCCGTACGTTGGTTGTTTGTAACTGTTCCAAGCCTGTTGAGTTTTCTCCTTTGGTTTTTTTTTTTTTTGAAATCCCTCTCTGCTCTGCCTCTCCTGTACTTTTGTACTTGCCTTGTTCTGGCCGGACTTGTAAGGAAGCAAATCTCTTTCCTTTCTGCCTTTTATCTTCTCCCTTGATGGGGATTCAGAGCTGCATGACTTGCAAATCACGCCGTGATATTGAATGGGATTGACATTTTCAGATGTAAATACATAGAATATTTCATATTTGGTAATGGGCAATGGAAAGTGGATGGAAGTCTAATTATTGTATAATGATATTTTTCCCTCTCAGATCTGCCGGGGCCGGCGAATGTGTTACTATGGAGATTATGAATAAATATGGCCGTGTGTTTATGCGTGGATATTTATTTGGCGTTTGCTCATGTATTCATTTATTAATTTATACATTTGGGTCGTTGTTTCATCTGGACAAACGAGGCCGCCGCCATTCGAAGCTTTCGAAGCACTTCCTTCTGATTTTGTGTTCGAACAGTGGCACCGGAAGTTGGAGGGAAGCAGCCAATCAGACGACACGACACGTGTTTTTGGGCTTTGCAGGGGGAAAAAAAAAACAGACAAACTTCACCATTTCTCTAAGTTACTTCTTCTTCTTCTGACTGTTGGATCTGAGTTGCTGATGCAGAGCCTGGAGAAATCTGAGGCAGGTCACAGGAGAGTGACAGTTTAGGGCAGTTTATATTAGTATTGATAAATAAACATTATTTAAAACATCTGTCAGGCCCGGTTAAATATCCTCGGTGTGGTTCAGTAGCTTCACCAACCCAGGGCATCGAATATTTAATTATTGTACTAACTGAATAATGAAAAAGTCAATTTCCAGACCGACGCCCCGTATGCAGAAGACAATTGCATTTGTAATATCTGCATGTGAAATCTTCTTCATACACCCTCCCCTTCCCATGTCCCGTCTCGATGCCTCGCAGGGCTGCGAAGTCTCCTGCATTACCATAGCTCTCTTCCTGACTAAGTCTGTTCCTCATATTCACTTGTCGTGGCTAATTACGTGTTTAACCCTGTGCTGGGCGAGCTTGTTTCACATTCAAATTTATGGGGACCTCGCTGATCTGAGGAAGCAGGAATGAGCGGGGACACGACGGTGGAGATCAGTCTTCTGGTAATTGATTACCCCCTTAGAAAAAAGGGACAAGTTCCAGAGGACTGCAGTCTTGGAGCTGTTGACCTTTGACACGTGACGGCAGGAATATATAAAATACTAAAGTGACAGGTGGATGGTGGTTTGGAAGGGGGGGTGCATTTGTATTTGTGAAATGTATTGAATTGTAATGTGATTTTATGAAGAAAAATTTGACATTGTACGTCATTGTTGTTGTTGTTGTTATTCCCGTTATCATTATTGTTGTTGTATTTGTTCTATGATGTGATTTGCGTTTTTATTACCGACAAATGCAAATATTTCTGTTTTCATATCAACACAATTCAGCAGCAATAATTTTCTGATCTCGTTGTGTGTGGAATAAATAATTATGCATATGTTGTCAATATTTACATTTCCACTGTTTAATTCAATTCTAATAGAAGTCCCTGGGCAATACGAGCTGCAGCTAATAGAAGAGAAATGATTAAAGCTTTCCCCATAATAACCCAGCTGAAACACAACTTGCTGTACTGTAATCTAATGTACCAGTTCAGTGTTTACAGACTACGGCAACTTTGATCACTTCTATTGTTGCTTTAATTTCCTAATGTAATTTTTCAAACCCTCTTTTAAGGATGTCTTCTCAGATAGCTTTTATTAGTTTTTGAGCTTAAAAAAAATAAAATAAAAAATGTGTGTGTGTGTGTGTGTGTGTGTGTGCATTGTAAGTTCAATCCTTGAGTGCGTGTAACAGCTTGGACTTTCTTTTTAATCATTGCCACACACCCACCTCCCTCTGTACAGTGGTTCCATTGTGCTGTAAGCACTGTGTGTGTTTGTGTATGCGTGTGCGCGCATGTGTGTGTTTGGCATGCAGTACCAGACCGGGTCAAAGCAGCTTAGTTCCGATCTGTTGGGTGACCTGCCCGAGCCTCGCCGGCCTCACTGACCCGCATGATTTCATTATAGAGAGGTGAGGCTCATGGCCTCTGCACACATGCACACACACACACAGCCACAAACCCACATGGAGGTATAACTGTACATGTGCACAAACACATCTCAGGCATATAAACATACACTCGGGCGAACATTCACTACACAGGAGTCTATGCACATGCATGAAAAGTCACTGACATTCTCCTCCTCTTTATTTCTAACCACCAGCCTTCCAGTGTTTCTGCCTAAACGACCAACGAGTCCATTTCCATGACATTACTAATAAATCAGACAGTCCGCATCAAAATTGCATTGACAGATAAACAAGAATAAGTTTCATTTCTGGAATCCTGCACATTTTTATAGATGCAAGGCTGTAATGTGATTCATAAAAAATGAAAAACAAGCTGCAGCATCAGGTCCGTTTAACACTGAGTCGGCGAAAAGCTATAATAAAATTGTACTGCTAATATTTTTTTGGGGGGATACATGATGTGATATGACAGGAAAAACAAGCCACACCGCCTCGTCCATTCAACATTGCATCGGCAAAAACCTGAAAACAATGTTGCATTTATGAAATACTACATGACAACCAGAACTAAAGCACAGCATCCGGCCCAGTCACAACTGAATCAACAGAAAGCCAGAGTTAGAATTAGGGCTGCGTTTACAGTGATAAGATGATACAACACCAGAAACAATCTGGACTATCTGTTCTCTCTTGTCTTGACAAAAATGCAACAATAAGGTTGTGTTAATGAAATCCTGAACATCACTGAAAATACAAAGTGGTGACAACAGGAAAAACAACCAGTATCTGCTCTGTTCAGAGCTGCACTCATAAAAAAAAAAAAAAAAAAAAACGCACACACACACACACACACACACATTTCTGAAATCCTTAACAGTTTTGAAGATACAAGGCTGTCGTGACAACATGGACAAGAAAAACACACACACACACACAAACACACACAATCTATTAGAAAGCAGACAAATCTATTAGACACATGCAAGTTGCAAATGTGCAAATGTAGAAAAGCACGTGTGGATATCAGTAATTTAACTGTCACAGGAAGCAATGAGAACATATTGATCCTCAGTCTAAGAGCTTTCTAAGATGACCACATCAATACACCTTTAAAAGGCCTTTGAAAACTGATTTTATTTGTGGCTGATTGTCAGAGACAAAGCCAGGATTTGGTCTAAACACACACTTACAACCTTAACTTTAATGCAAAATACCTGAAATCATCCTGCTGGTTGTAAACATTTCTGCGGCGTGTGTGTGTGTGTGTTAGGTAGAGGCGTCAGGAGTTGTACCGTATGCAATCACTAGATGGCGATCTAGGTTAAAGCAGCATGTGCTGAGGAAGCCTTGAGTAGCATGAACACAGGGCTTGTCAGCAGTCTACTGTTCTGTGGTAAGTGATCCTCCTTATTGAAGTGTACACACTCGTAGCATGTAGAGCTATGGAATATGGAATGGGATTTGGATTTCACTTTTCGCCGGGATTGAGGATTTTCTGACATGCTCCCGAGCAATGCGCCTTTCGCTCTGAGCCCCCGAAAGCACACAAACAACACCACAGATTCAGAACAAATTTATCACCGGGGTGAGATCACACCACAGCTAATATCTGATTCCTAATTAGGTAAGATTGTGGTTTAACCCCAGCAAGCCCAATTAGGCTTAAGCAAGATCAGGGTGACAAATTCATGTCTGAGTTTTTAGTTTAATTTGTTTATTTGTCACAAAAATAAAGAGGAGTAGTGATTTGAAGATGGTAATGAAACACATGAATTAAAATAAATTTGTGTTGGGAAGAGGGGGAATGTTAATAAATCTTGTTTCCAGATTTAGGAGGTAAAAATGTCCTGTTAATCCCAAAGACAGAACAAGATGTCCCCACCGGCGCTTTATAATGGTCAAACTGTAAAAAAAAAAGTAAATCAGCTCCGGTGATTGAAAAGGCAGGAGGATATAATCCAAAGTGGAACCTGGTGGTGATGTCATAGTGGGTGGAGCTACAGGTGGCATGGCAAAGGGGAGCACAGGTGTAATCAATGGCATTAATTAGAGCCAGGTTCCATTGAGGTGCATGGTGCAGAGGCGTCGTTAGTGATATTAATTACACATGTGCTCAGGTCAAAAGGTCATGTCGGTGGGTCTGCACCCTTTTCAGAGAGAGACGCTTGTTTTAGGTTTCTAGTCAGTTTAACCCTTCATGATCGCCTGCTTTGACTTGAACTTTAAGTCTCATCGTGAAGAAACACTGAAGCTCACTTTGAGGCTTGTTCAGCGACAGATGCATGAACAGTGAGTATTAGCAGCCTATACCTCATTAACATAAGCTGTAAGTGCATGTGGTTATGTAGCTAAGCTAATTAGCCAATGCAGATAATATAATTTCTAGGACAGCATCGTTTTATAACAACAGACTCATCCACCAGTTATTTCCAATGACCTGCCTCTCCTTATGTGTGCTTTTAAAATATACATTCATGTGCTTTTGCTATTTCTTTGTGATTGCATAAACCACCACACTTGAATATTTTGCTTTCCGAGTGGAATTCAGTCCTGAAAAAGTGTTAAAGTGCTTTATGGATGCATCTTGAGCATGTTGTGGCCTCCAACCATATGATTACATGTTAAAAACAAACAAACAGAGAGGGGGAGGAAACACATCCCATGCAAATGCATCCTTAAATTACTTGTCCAGAAACAAACTCTACGGCCTCTCAGACGTTTCAAGTTTAGCTGAACAAAAAGGAGGCAGAGAGGCGAAGAGGGAGAGTTGAAGAAAAGACAACAATGAGAGGGAGACTATGTTTAAGGCCGGAGAATCAAAGCGCTGTTATTTGCATAACCTGCTTGCATGCATTTACAACACACACACACACACCCTCGCATACATCCCATCACTGTAGTATCTCATCACTTCTGTCTCCGCCTCTTTCCAGTCTTCCTTGCCTTCTTTACATCAACTCTTTTTTTTCCATCCTTTTCTTGTATTTCCTCCTGCTCTCCACCTATGCAAGTTGTCATTCTCTCACCATAATAGCGCTTCTGTGCCTTCATGTTGCTGGTTGTTTGCTTGAAACGTAATCTGCAGATGTAACAGAGGAAGAAATTGAGTCTAACAAATGGCTTGAAAGGCTCAAGGCGGCATATCAAGCCCAAACCAACAAAGGCAGACAAAACGCCCGTCTTTTTTTCCTCCCATCAACATCTGAAGTTGATATTTTCAACAGAATAGCGCGTGGCTGACGTTCCCTGAATAAAGAACGCTGCGTTTTGCTGCTGTTGTGTTGTGTTACGCTGTCATTCTGACTTGAATGGGAAAGTTGAGGCCCGTTTGTTTGGTTTAGCTGTTGAGCAGAAATGGGTTTGTTTGATTAACATTTTGCTCGCGCATGTCAGCTGCAGCAGCATCATTTCTGTTGGGAAATGAAAAGAGCTGAGGCTGTGTAAACTGAAGAATATAGGAGGATGCTATCTATCTATCTATCTATCTATCTATCTATCTATGAATAATCAAAATGTCTCTTATAATTATTATAATGCTGCAAATCATGACCCACACATTATTAGACATCACCTGAAGAGGAGCACTGGCAGGTGTAATGTTTTGATGTGCAGTGATAACACTGTTTTTCAATTCTCTTCTACTTCACAAATCCACATTACACATTAATGTAATGTCCCATGCTGCAGTTTGCTTCTACAATATCTTGCCATGCACTGTAATGTGGGACGCCACAATGAGAAAGATGTAACTAATCCAGCTCCTTCAAAATAAGACCTGACAGACGGCTTCAGTTTTCTTTATACGTGCCGTATTATTTTTATGTCACAGCTTGATTCCCACTGTCACCACTGCACTGCAGAGCCTCGTTGTGACCAGATCTCGGCCATTGTTTGAACAAAGAAATGGGGAAAAAATTTCGTTTTTTTTTTTTTCTGAGCAGCTCCTGGGAAGCCAGTGGGATGAAGGATGCAGAGTGCAGCCTCTAATGACGGGCTGACTGTGCAACAAGCCAAGTTTTAAAGGGGTCCACTTGAAGGTACAGTGCAGAGACGGCTTTACTCTCGGCTCTGACGTCTGAATTAGAAAAATGAAAAAGGGATCTGCAATTTTCTGCATGATGAATCACACTGCACAACTTATTGTAAGACAGTATAAATGATGACTCTGCGGCTGCTCTCACTTCACTTTACTTTCGTCAATACCTAAATCTTCTGATATTGATACCATTTGCTGGCATCCACAGCGGAGCCCTGACTTGCAGCACCTCTGCTCTCCCCTCAGGGATCAATAAAGTTAACCTTAAATCTCACGCTGATGAAGTTTTACGCCCCGCGCGTCAGCATGTTTAGCCTCCGACACTGTGCCTCGTTTCCTTTTCAGATATGCAATAATCTGTAAGATTTGCGCAGAGGTGACCCTCCCCTTGCACTCCCAGGACCCCCTTGACCATGTTCCCCGCCCGTGACACAGCGTGCACGGTGGGGATCGTCCGCGGCCCTCCTCTTCTCATTAACCTCGTCTAATTAGATGGCAGGGAAGTCCATTGTTAGCCCTAATGAAGCCTCAATGGAAAGACAGGGCCTCGGCTGGCTCTTCTGACACTGCTGTGAAATTACAATCCCCTACCCCCCCCCCCCCACCCCATCCACCCTCCCTCTCTGGTCTTGATTTCTTCTCCTCCTCTTCTTTCTGTTGGGTGTCTTTGAGAGCCACAGCTGAAGTTGAAGATTGTCTATCAGAGAGACCGAAAGATTGAGAGACAGACCAGGGAGTAAGGCAGATAATCCGCACGATAGCTCCCCACATTCCCATACTGCTAATTTTACTCCAGTAGCACAGCCCAGGGTAGCATTAGCTCTGCTTAGCGCCCCCAGTATGGATCCCATCCACTAATTACTTGAGCTGCCGTGGTTCGCTGAGATTTAAGTACCACCTCAATCCCATTATCTTCCATCCCTACAGCTAGCCCCTGTCGCCCGGGCCCTTTGTAGTGGAGGAGCGGAGGCTGCAAGGTTATTGATACAGGCCTCCCTTGCAGATAAGATCCACGGCGCTGTGAGGGAGGAACGCCGCTCTACTGTACGGTGGGTAAGGGAGGAGAACGGCCTTGGATCAGCGCTGGAAGGAGAAACAAAGAGCGCTGAAGGGCTGAGGGAGCGTGTGCGTATACCTATGTGAGAAAATCAAAGAAATCAAAGGCGGTGACATGAGCACAAGGTGGTGATTGGGGGTTAAAATTGGATGGGGTATTTGGAAAGATTATTCGCCCTCCAGTGTTTTTTTTTTTTGGTTCTTTTTGGGGGGGGGTGGGGGTTTCGCTCTCTGCTCACCCCAGAGCGACTAATTACAATTCACATGTCACACACTCCACACATAATAAGAGTTAGGGAAACAGAATTAGAATATTCCAAAGGCCTGCAGGGGTGTCATCTCGGGAGAAAGAGGGGAAAGTGTGTCTCTCTTTTTTTTTTTTGCAAAAAAGGGGGAGGAAATGGGGTGAGGAGGGGGGAGAGAGAAAGACTGTACATGTGTTTATGTGCCAGTGCATGTGGCATGTGCGTGGCGGTGGTGTTTGTAAGGGAGAGGTGGGTGCCTCGCGGGCAGGGGGGGGGGGCGATGGAGAGAGTGCGAAAAATCTACAACGCTCCCACACTGTGCATTCCTGCCTCCTGCCTCCTCCTCCTCCTCCCCTCCCCCCCCCCACCTCCTCACCGTCCCGTCGATATGCCCGCCACCACTCTCTCTTCACACGTTGGGTGTCGCCTGCTTGGCAAGCCGGCACGGCTGCCTGTTAGGCTGGCAAAGGGGTGGGGGGGAACAGTGGCGGCGGCGGCGGCGGTGGTGGTGGTGGAGTTTTCGAGGGAGGTGGAGGGCAATTGAGTGACATCTGCTCTGCTGAGACGAGGGGCAGGCGGGCTCCTGGCATTGGCGGCTGCAGTGTCGGAGGCGTTGGCACGAGGCTGGCTGGGTACAGCAGGGGTGGCGCGCCGGCAGCAGGCGGTGGATGGCCTTAACGGAGAACCGTTTGCTCAAACAGCATGACATCTCCTGGAATGAAAGCACCCACACACTCACAAATACACACTCCTGGCAACACACGCCTGTCTATGCCTCCATGCACACAAACTGGCACTCCGTCCGTCCTCCTCTTGCTCTGTCACTTCCCTCTACTTGACTATTTCTCACCTCGCACTTCAAGTTTTCTCAAAGCCGCCATGTCCAGCACGGAATAGCTGTTTCAAAGGCGTTTTCATCTGCAGTCGACTAACGTGGACAGTGTCAGTGCGACACCGGGGTTCATTTATGTTGCCAATTACTTCTCCCTGCCGCCTCGTCCCTTCCATCTCTACCTGTCTTTTTCCTCTTTTATCCTCTCCCTCCTCAGGTTTCCCTAAACCAAACGTCGTTAATGAACCATGAAGATGACATCTGCAAGAAAGCAACAACTACATTAATGTGAGAGGCAGCAACATCCCAAATCTCTGCCTTGTCACCTGCCACCTCCCAAAGAGAATACATAAGTAAACGGGACAAGAAGAGGGACGGGGAAGTGAAAACACATTGAAGGGATGAGGATAAACATGTCGGCATTGCACTTTGCTTACTATTAAAGCTTTGCTGGTTTTTCAGAAATATATAGAAAAGTTATTAGCAAATAGTAATTTCCAGTGGAGGACAAAGGATTCAGGTAACCTGGGGGTGATGGAAGAGAGAAGGAACCCCAAGATGAGTGACGTTTATTAGATTGTATCTAAACGAATCTACCACTATCCTCTGTCTTTCTCTCAGAAGTTGTTTCCCTCCTCTTTCATATCACTGCTGTTGTCGAGGCACTGTGACGCTGATGCGGTGTAAATTGATTTCCCGGAAGATGTGATGGATGAATAGAGAATGAACATCTTCATCGCTGACCCCGGCGCCGATTGCTTCTCCCCCTGCCCGCTCGGATGATTGACAAGGCTGCTAACGAGTGCCGTCGCCGGTCGTGTTATAATTTCGCTGTGTTGAAAACAGCCGAGACTCGGTCCCAAGGTAATGAGCTTCTGGAAGAGAGGGAGGAGAGAGGAGAGGAGGGGAGAGGGGAGGAGAGGAGAGGGGAGGCTCACCCCGGGAGAGGTGAAATAAAAGAGAGGAAGTAAATAAAAAAAAGGAGACAAAGCACATGAAAGTAGATTAGAAAGAAGTTGAGGTTATCATCGACTTCAGAGGGGCCGCTCCATTGTTTATCTGCTGTCTTGATGGATGTCTTTCAAGCTGGGGGGCTTCTGAGCTGCGATGTATTCATTTCTCAATCGCTGAGAGGCAAGGAAAATTTCAAAAGGCGCCACAAAATGTGGTATTTGCATTAAAAGCATTTGATGTGAAAGTGCTGCGCGCTGCAGATCGCGTATCTGCGCGTGCACGCGCCGACGCTCCACTGTGCTTTATGCGTGTGTTTTTATTTAAAGCAAATTCCGCATATGTGCAGGCAAGTATGCATTTTTGCAAGTGTAATTGTTTGCATATGCATGGAGGCATGTGGAAGACTTGTGTGAGTGTAATTTATTCCTCCACGTGGGGGCTGAGGGCAGGTCTCTCTCTGTTTATTTGGATGATTAGGAGGTGACAATATGTTGCTGATGATCAGGTTTATAATCAGCTACCATCACAGATTATTCTAACCTTGATTAAAGACCTGCAGTCTCCCTATCATCTCCCAGCTCAGCCTAACAAGATAGGACGACGCTCTGATTAATGCCAGAGAGCGACTAGTCATGACACAAAGGACAGGCCTGCATCACCGCAGGAGGACGCGGGGAAACTGTCACGCGTCCTACTTTGTTTTCCTTCTGATTTGTCTGCTTGATGCAGGACCTTTGTCTTAATTATTTTTTCTTTTACAAATTAATCTGTGTGAGACTGATTCAGTTTTCATTACCGCTGTAATAAGGACGGCATTGTTGACGTCTGCCGTGATTAGATATCAGGGAAAGACTGAATGTTACTGCTGTGCGACCGGCGTCTCTCCCCAGAACAAGTCGTAAGATCCACTGCGAACTTTCTTTTGTCTTTTGCTGGCAATCATTAGTGTGACACTGCATGTGTGTGTGTGTGTGTTTATGCGGGGTTTGTGTTTTCCTGGCAGAGCGTTTGATTCATTATGCTGCGAGGTGTTGGCGAGGTCCCGGAGGTGTGTAGGAGAGGACCGAGTGAATGAGTCGCTCTCACAGGTTGTCAGATGATGAAGGCGCAGATCCAGGGATGGCTGGCCGGAGGCAGACGCGCCAGCCTCTGGCCCTTTGATTCAGCTTAGCACCCGACAGCACGGCCCGGCCTCTCGTTTCTCTCCTGCCCTCCTCCGCCACAGTGGGATCATCGCAAACTGAACAGACCTCCAGTTTAACAGCGGTGTCATGCTGAGGAGGAGGCTCGCTGATCCGCTGCTGTTACCAAGCAAAAGTTCCTGCTTTCCTCCCAAATGCTTTCTCTCTCACTATTGGACTCCAGAAAGCAGAGCTGCACAGCCCTGCAACTTTTATCACTGATTTTTTAGTCTTTTGGAAATCTGTTGCATAGAGTTATGCATCACTAACGCCCTCTCACCTCTGCTGCAAAACACACCAGCAAATATTTTTAGACGACCTCCACCCAAAACATACGCAACTAATGTCTGTGAGGATGAAATCTCTTTACTTGTCTGCAAGAAGATGCTCTAATATAAATCTATAAATACACTCTGAGCTCCAAGTTGAGTAATAAGGGTAAAAAAAAAGAGACTGAAAGAGATATAAAATGTGCAACATGCACTATGGAAGCATAACACTTGTGAACTTGAGCAACAGAGCTGCAGTGTACTGTCTTGTTTGTCCGCAGTGTTCTTGTGTCCAGGTGCTCTTTGGACAAGGTGCTTCATGCGGCCCCACACTGAGCCGTGGGACAGTCTGAGAGGAGAGGAGGGGGTCTGGTGTGTGTGTGTGTGTGGAGGGGGGGGCACTGATTGTCCCGTTCCTCTTTGATATTAAAGGCATTCTAGTGAGAATAATTTGTGTTTAGTGCCCTGCTGTGGAGAGAGCTGTCCTGTTTGACCAACGAAGCTGACCTAATTCATCCTCTCCAAGTGTGTGTGTGTGTGTGTGTGTTTGTGCTAAATGCAGAATAGCTGTTGTGAGTAGCTTGGTGCACACAGAGCCTTCTTGTTGTTGCTGAGAGAGACTGTGTGCGTTTGAGGGCCACTGGGTACGTGACCTCTCCTCCAGCATCCCCAAAGCAGCGGCTCAGCAGGCGGGTAATTCATGCCGAAGCCCGGCCGCCCCGCTGCTTGGAGCACGTGCCCTCCCCGAGCGCCCCCTGACCCATGTCTCCGTGGCAATGGGGTGTCCCTTCACAGGGAGCACCTAGCACCTGGCCACCCCTCTCTTTTTTTTTTTTTTTTTTATCTCCAAGCAGCTCTCCTTTCTGCCCCCACCGACCTGCCTCGTTGGGGTGTCCACAATGAAGTTTCACATCTTCATTCAGGGAGCAACAGGAAGTGGCTCGAGCCTGGAGCACCGTCGAGCCGGCTGCGGTGACAGTTTGAATGATATGTCACTTCTGGGATGCAAATTGTGAAGTTGTTGCTGCAGGACAGCTTCAAGTATGATGTTTTTGTTTCCAGCAGAGTTCCTCAAACTCTGACCGAAGATCATTTAACCATTAAAACAGAGCTCATGGAGTCTGACAACTAAAAGCCAGAACTTGCCTTAAACCAGTACTAGCACTGTGGGTGGGTTACACAGAGCAGTGTCCTGTTGGGTTGTGTTGTGAAGCATTTGGTGACATTGCTGCAAGATAATAATGTTTGATGGGTGTGGCAAAGACTAGTAATTAAGATATTCAAGGATTAATGCTGAATTCAAGTCAGCTTGGAAAATAGAGCTCTGAGTTGACTTTATCAGGATCGAGATGGTGGCGTCAGCTGCTCGACGTACGTACGACACATCCTCCTCCTCCTCCTCCTCCTCCTCCTCATGCCATCACTTCTTCACAGTTTCTTATTTTTCCCTCCTCTGTTTTGCCGGCACCTTCAGACATGACATCACACGGCCACTGACTCAGCGAATCACTCAGCTCCTGTCTCCTCTCGCTCCTTATTACATGCCGATTAGCCACACAAAGTGGTGTAAAAAGGTGTCTAATGCAATTACCCTAGTTAGGACGTTTTAATAGTGTGCTGTGCCTCAGAGATGTATGTGCCAGCCGGCCGCTGACGTTAAATCAATAATCATCCTGTCACGCCTGCTTGTTAATTCAGTGCTTTGCATTTTATTCCCCAACATGGTAAGATTGATTATTGGTAGCAGGGGTTTTGAAGCGGGGCAGGGGTTTATAATGATATGTGTAATGGAGTATGGGCTGCGTTGCTTTAATTTGCATGGTACTGTAGGTAGTAACTGAGATTTCATCTGTGGGATACTCACAGCCTCTAATTTGCTTGGATAAATTGCTGTATGAAAGAACAGGAGTTTTATTGAGTGTGTGGCTGTGTCTTTGTGCAGAGGTGTGTGTGTGTGTGTGTGTGTGTGTGTGTGTGGGAGAAAGAGGCTGAGTCAGAGCACTGTCTTTGTTTCTGTGAACCTTACTGTTATAAAATACCCACCACATTTTAAACAGGTCTGAACGAGGGTTAAACTTTTTTCTTTTTCTTTTTTTAAAACTTGATTTATGACCAAAATCAAAATAAAGAGATAAAGTAAAGCAATCGGAAAAGGTCAAGCTGGGGTCACACAGGTGATTGTGTTTACCGAACTGACTTCCCACCTTCCAATCCTGGATGCTGATTGGTTGGTTGCCATATAAGCAGCTAATTATCACACCAGGTGTCAATTACCACAAGAGGCATCACCTGTGCTTCTCCTATAAGAGGCCTCTCTGCACAGTTGTCACACTCTTTGGCAGACTGGTGGTTGTTGTTGCCCCCCCTGCCCAAGACAGACTGATGTTAGAAAGTGTTTACATTTGTGTTGTGCTGAAGTTTCACTGCGATATGTGAACTACAGCATAATTTACCACCCTGCTCTAATCAGCTCAGAACTGAGGACAGTGCGACAACCTGTGTGTGCTGAATATATAACAAAGTCCTCCAACACCTTCCCACCTCCCAGAGGAAGAGGGGGCCGCAACAGCCCTGGATCATTGTGTCCTATTAGTTGTAATTAGGCCTGTGTTAAAAAGGGCAACTCTCTGTACCAACACATATTAGCAAACCACTGAGAACACACGATCCCCATGGCCTCTGGGTCGCAGTGACCAGGCCTTGCAGGGAGACGCCGCCACACGTCTTCATCACCGCAGACTTCATTTGGTTCCCATTTATGCACAGGCACGCCCCGGCATTCCCCGACAAACCCCTCGTTCCAACTCCAAAATCCCCTCAGCATTTGTTTCTCCCGGCGTCCCCGCCTCTCGAAGGCTGGAAGTTAAGGAAAGTGTGCACGTGTCCCCTTATCATTTATCACTTTATAACTCAAACGGAAGGCACAAAAATACCTGCTCAACCTTGGAGGAGCGGCATGGAAATCAAGACGCTGCTTTCATGAATGTGACAAAGTCTCAACACTTTCCCCTGATGCATAAAGTATAAGTTTCGCCCGTGCAATCCAAGGTTGTGAATAATGTGTTTTCACTAAACATTTTAATTAAAAAACATCCGTATGTGGTGATTCAAAGAATTATGGTGCAGCTTTCTCATCCACACACACATACTCAGCCCCCCCCCCCCTCCTGTCCCTTCGAAGCCAAAGTAATTCAACTGTGATGCGATGATGCCTCGGTTTCCTTCAAGGAGATCGCTGAAAGCCATATTAATCATTGTCTGGAGCTGGCCCACCTTCCCCGGGTGTTTTGCATCCTCACTTTCAAAAGTGTACCTCCAAAACTGGGGAGAGTGACAAAGTGGTTCTAAAAGACGAGCGGCGCCAAGCATATGGCGGGTGGGGGCGGGGATGGGACGGGAGGAGGGCGGCCATACTTCCAAAGCCAATCCTGCAGAGGAGATGAAGAGGGAGAGGAAAGCTGCAGAAATGAAGATTATCATCTCGTGTGTTTCCCTCAGACTTTACTTTTTGTCCTTCGCCAGCAGCTCCTCACTAAAACCTCCATGTTTACAAAGAAGAACAGGCCGACTTCTGCAAAGCACTTGCACCAAATAATTATTTTTTCCACACATTTGTTTCAAGCAGGAGAATTGTCATAATAAAGCACAGTGCTCTGACCTGCGTACACGCATTAATAAATCAAACATTGATTCAGCGCTAAGTACCTGGCGAGTGTTTGCCTCGCAAACAAATGAACGCCTCGCCGTGTTCCTGTTTCCTCGGCTGCCTTTGATTGGTTCTGACAGATATTCAGGCTTTTGGTGGAGTAATTAGAGAGCCTCGGGGTGCGAGCCGAGGAGAGGCCTTCAGCGCTGGGTTACTTCACAGTCTCTCCTCTCCCTCTCAGGTAATTGCTAGCAGCTGCACAGCCGGGGAACCGAGCCTGAAAGAGCTCTGCATCGATTCCTGTCTTACCTCCCTCCCTCACCACCACCTCCCTGATACCTCAGATCCTGCAGACCAGTCAGATGTACCTGATGCTGCAACAAGCCAGAGCCGCTGCTGACAAGTACCCAGGTGACTGCAACCAAGTAAACATTACAAAAAATTTTGTTTACCTACCGCGTCCTAAAGGGGTGAAGGCGTAGAGGAGGGGAAAAGCAGTTTTATGTTGTTTTTGCATGAAAAGAAAAACGCACTGCCAGCTCCCTCTCTCTGGAGAAAACAAAGAGTGTCTGACCAAGCGTTCACCACCACCACCTACAGCTTCGTCCAGCTCCGAGGAGCCCCGGACCACTTATGTTCCTCGTCCCCTGTTGCTTTCTGGGTTCCCTCTCAACTCGGCGTTGGCTTCATCATACGAGTTCTGTACATGGTGATATTTGAGGGTATATGGGTGTGAGTGGAGCAGGGGTGCTTCTGCTGCAAGAAGCAGGACTGAGTTAACTTTGGAAAAGTTAAAAAAAAAAAAAAAAATGAATAAAAATGAAGTGGCCAAGGTTAGACCAAAACTTTGAATGTTTGGCTCTGCGTGTGTGTTAAATAAGAAATATTTTCACTCAAAATTACAAATGAAAAATTCACTCAAAAAAAAAAAAGTTTGCATGACTCTGGAGTTCCACCAAGGTTGGTGCATTGGCTGATCCCTCCGACCTTTCCACCTCCACACACCGCCTCCCTCAGCACGGTTTCACTCTCCACTCACATCTGTTTTTATTCACATCCTCTGTTGGTGCACATGCAGTTACTTCTTTTCTGTGTCTATTCCCAAGACAAGTCGTTCAGGAAGTGATATTTCGAGGGCTGGAGTAGGCAGTAATTAGACGCCTCAGAAATTCACCTCACGCAGAACAAAAGGCAGTCGCTACTATTAGCAGATGAATGTGCTTTTTTCTTTTCAACCTGTACATTTTCTGCCAGGCTGGAATCAGCCATTACTGTCCATCACCCTCATTTTGATACAGTGTGGGCTTTTAGCTTGATAGCATGTCTGCAAGGGGGGAAACTATGGTCCAATAATGACTTAAAAATACTATATGGTGTTTTGTTAACCATAGAAAATCACAGTTACTGTGTCCATGCAGGCCAGAGGAAAATACAGGCTATTTGCTGCATAAGTTGTCCCAAGGTTGTTTTCAGAGAAGCAGGAGGTCATAATAATATACAGTGTGTGTGTATATATATATATATACATATATACACAATAGATCCCTGTATAGGTGACATATGTAAACCTCTGCATGGAGGAGTAACGTCTAAGCAACGTGAGGCCATTTTACAGGTGCGCCCTGCGGTGCGAGTGCTTTTCATTCATGAAGTTTCCATATTTCAAGATGACAATGCCCCCGTTTTCACCAGAGAGTGGATTGGCGAACAGCAGGAGCAAGTCAAACGCCTCTCACGTACCCCGGAATCACCACATCTAAAAAGATTTGCGCCTTTTTATGGGACAAAGATCCTCATCTTGGGTAAACCAGGGCATTCTCCACAGAGGACTTATCTCAATGACTTGATGAATTTATGGATCTGATTGGTGTTTCTGCACAGCTCGAGGAGAGTAACCACACTCGCACGGAAGCATTGTTTGGAGACGCTGAAGTCTGCCTTAATGCATTCATCCTGCCAATGAAAGCAAGATAGAAACTGACAGAATGCATTGCCTGACATCCACCAAACACCCAAATACTTAAAGGCGAGAGCGCAGATTGGCTTACAGTATTTACATGCTCACTGATACAGCATGTCAAAAATCTACATTTTTCTTGACGTGAAATAAAACAAACCCTTAGGGCCTTTAAAAGACAGAGAGAGAGAGAGAGAGAAAAAAAAAAATCAAACATCACCTCTTTCAGAAAAGATGACAAGCAAAGACAAAGCTGAATTGGATAACAGAGACTTAAATGACAACAAAACATACAAGTGTGATATACAGTACCAATTACAAAATGCTTCAATGACAAGCACAAGGAAATAAAATGAAACACAGTGTCGTGCTTCACCTCACATAAACCCATCACTGCGGACGCCCGACTCTGTGAAGAAGTGGCAGCGAAGTGACACATCGCCTCTTATTGAGGGAGGGGGGGATGTCCGTTGCTTGGCTCAATGCAAAAGCCACACACAGGATTAGTATGAATTACATTTCTCTTAATACAAAAGGTTATTGTCTTGCATCAGTGAAACATTGCTGAATGGACTCTTTCTCTTATTTTAATTAACATCACAGGCGCGTCATAATGTCACCACTTTTCCCTTTTGTCTCCCAAGTGGCACTCCCCCCCCTCTCTGTAAAAACTGTTTTTCTTTGGCGGACCCTTGACAGGGGAGCCTGTGAAAGCCGGAGACAGGGGATTGTCAGGAAGGAAATATTGTGGTAAAATAACAGCAGGGGCAGCTGTTTTGTTTGAGCACTCCTCTTTGGCATTTCTCAGCCGCTGAAGAACACCGCCGCAATTATAAACCACAATGGCTGCACAGACACAGGTATAGATTCATTACCTTTTAACAACCTCTGGCTTCTTTCTCCAGATCCTATCAGTTGATCCTTTCTTTTCATTTACCCCTCTTCTTTTTTTTTTCTTTTTTCATTCATGTCCACTAATGTATACACAAAACACTGAGGAAGACAACAGAGGAACACAATAGTCTGCTAGAAACGGCACAGATGCACACTCACATTAAAGGGAAAAAAAGCTCCTGTGCCACCAGATGTTCACATCTGCCAAGCTATAAATCCATAAAAGACAGGAAGTCGTTTACAATAGCAGCTCATGGTGGCAAAGAAGACATCACCGATACGTTCAAACCAGGTGAGGCTGTGAAGGAAAGATGACAAACATTCATCTTGATGCAAATGCTGGAAAGAGCCAGGGGAGCTGAATGGAGAGCATCGGTTCCTTTTCAACTCTCAGAAGATAACATTTTTATGTTTATGGATATTTTATGATCATCTGTCTTTTTTGGTTTTACAACTGGTTTTACAGCATCTCTGATAAGTGGTAGCAAAAATATGAGGTAGCCTAACTAACATAATATGGAAACATCTCCTCCTCAAACTTGAACTTAATGACAACAACAATCACATTTGGACATTTAGAGTTCAATGGCCCCTGGGATCTCAGTAAACAAGCCTATGCTGGGAATCCTGAGGTTGTGAGAAAATCAAACCGTGTGTATATATGGGAGGTTTTGGACATGTCTGTCATCTCATGAAAGGTCAGAGGGTCACCAGGCTCAGACAGATTCATCCTCTGGGCACCGGTACCATAAATACATGCACAGAAATTTCTTGGCAATCTCTCCGAGTTGTTAAAACACTTCCATCTGGACGCAGAGGTGGCCAGCAGAATTCATTCAGAGGATGTCGTTTGGCTCGGCCTTCTGGGCTTTAAATCCAATCACAGATTAGACTTAATCAGATTAATTTTCCCTGCAGGTAAATGTGTCTGTAGGTAAATGTTCGCACAGATAAAATTCTAATCTGGGGGTCCAGCACGGCTCTGTTAGGGGCAGGATTAGTGATTTGATCCCTACTGGGGCCCCTACAACTTAAATGTGCATGATAATGTTATTGTGAAGTAAAGTGCACTGGATAAATGTGGCTCTTGAAACATCATGTTTGCAAGTGGAGCTTTGGCATAAGAAGGAAAATCATGTGAATGAAGTCATGGATTAAAAAAAAAAACCAAAACACTAACCACTATGACATATGGTTTGCCGCCATGTTGGGTTACCTCCTTCAGTTTTTCATGGTGCAGATCCAGAGTGAATCTCGCATGACCCCTGAACAGTCATTGTGGCGGTGCATTGTGGGATAGAAGAGCAAAGAGCTGCAGACCATAAGCAGCCAGCAGATAACTGTTATCACACCCAGCCTCGCTCCTTGTTACCTCCCAGCCACCCGGGGGGCACATTCAAAGGTGAAATGAGTTAAGACAAAATTAATTTCCTCCTTTCACTTGATTTCTTGAACCTAAACACCGCAGGGGAACTTCCAGGGATCCCGGGATTGCACAGGGAGCAAGAGGAGGGGGGGGGTTGAATCACTCAGATCAGCGGCACAAGATGTCTCGAGAGGGTGAAATGACTCTGAGGGAGGACGGAGCTCTGTCACCGTGTGACGACTCTATAGTAACCTCCATCATCCACCCACTGCCCTGGCCCAAAACAGCTGAGAACAAGTCTCTGTCTTTATCTGTGGCACTTGTTGACCGGCAGACGGGTGGTTTGATTGGCAGACTCACAGTTACCACGGCTATGACTGATTTATAGTAGATCTCAATTCTTTTGAGGTGATTTTCTTTCATCCCTCTGCTCCTTGCCACATATGCCACGGTACAACGAGTGGATGATAGCAAACATCCAAGCTTTACCAGACCAAACTAAAAAACACAATGAAACCCAATGCGGGGTGAATGTAGCACACCAGGCAGACAGACAGATCCTAATGTCGGCAGACCCCGAAACCTTCTGTCTCTGTTTACCCCTGGAAAGTCAACAAGACAATTGAAAAGGTCGGAGGTCAAGGCGGCTGTCTGGGGTCAACTCTGCGTCTGGGCAGGGGCATTAATTTTAACACCGGGCGGTGGTTTAAAGACCCGCTCGGGGGGGTGGCGATATGTGCCGAGGCCGTTAAAGTGCCCCTGGGGCCTGAACATTTGTGTGACGGGTAATTATTTAGCGGTAAACAGAAAAATCTCAGCCAGACAAACTGTGGATATAAAGAGGGCTGTATGAAAACCTGAACAATTAACATACATGTTTAAATAGCTGCCGCACAATCAGCCGTCTGAGAGATTTCAAGTCTTAAATGTACATAGTAATTAGTGGCTAAACCCTGTACAATAGCACAGTAGCAAATTATACTTCCTTAGCTAAACAATACCTTAATGATTGCAACACATTTTCTCCAGCCTACATCCTCTGAAAGTAAAGTATGACAATGTGAATAATCACATATCGTAATTACGGCCTGAAGAGGATTTTTTTTTCTTTTCATTTCAATTTACATCAGCAGTGGTGGAGTGTAAACTTGTTTGCAAAGGGGCAGAGATTTGATTGGAAACAAGGAATCGATGGAAACACTTGATCTTTGGATCTCCGCAGCTTTTCGTTTTAACTTCAAGATATTCCAGATTATTTCAGCAACTTTTAGCCTGAGTCCAAAGGTCAGACGCTCGCTGCTCTGACCACGCTCCCGTGACCCTGAAATGATCACATCTGTAATAAAGGAGATGTACATGTGTGAACCTGACAGGTACAGCGGTAGGTGAACCGTCAGAGCTCCGACCTGCAGATCACGAGGTCAGAACGGGTGGCGAGGAGGAGCAGCTGGTGGTTGTCAAAGGCGGTGGACATCTCCAGGACACTGGTTACTAAAGCACAGGTCACAAGCAAGTTTTTATCCCTTCCCCGAAAACCTTCTCGCTTTTTTGTGCAACGTGGGAATCCTCGAAATAGAGCCGCTGAGTGAACATCTGCATACAGCTGGGCTGTGATGACACATAGCGAAAGAGTTACTCCAAATCTTGATCTTATTCCATTCTGACCCATTTTCTACTCGTGGAATTGCACCAAACACAAAGATTTTTCATCCAGTATAGACTTTTGACACGACCTCTGTGGTGCGATGGAGCAAAATCCTCAGAATAAGTTAAAAATAAAGGCGGGACGTCGTGTTTTAATGTGCTGCAGATGCTGATTTTTGAAGTGTATGGCAGTGTGTGTGTGTGTGTGTGTGTGAGCGTGGGAGAGCACAATGGTGAGAGAAAATGCAATTAGCTCAAATAATATTTCATCAGCGGCCATTAGTGCGATTGACAAAAGGTTTTATGTCAGATACGAAGCTGAGATTTGCCACAGCTCAAAAGGCTGAGGCAGGAGCGACGCCTCAGTTCTTCAGCGTTCACTCTGCAATGCTGCAATTTAAAGAAACGTCCTGGAAATCCCTGTTTTGCTTATCTTGGATGATGCACATGCAGGTGATATGAAAATGGTGCCACACTCTCCCAGGTATGCCACAAGCAAGCAGAGCTGAGATGAGGAGAACATTGTTGTGCGATTAAACAGCTTTTTAATGTAATTCCACAGCTGGATGTTTCAATACACGGCGCCCTGTTATAGGTCTTAGTCTGCAGCTGCACAGCTCCACATCCCTGTGTGGGCACATAATGTCAATTTGTTAATCAGTGATTCAAATGATTTTTGACTCTATGTCGCTGCTAATCACAATAATCTCGTTTTTCAAAAGCACTGTAGTCACTGTGCACGGCGTAAGTTCATCTTTGTGTCCTCACTGCAGCTCGGCATGATGGGAAAAACACTTCCTGTGACCGCACACATATGCACACACAGAAATAAAGCTCTGCTGACATTATTTGTTCTTGCCCGTTATTCCCTCTGAATGTGGCACCGGCAGCACAAACAGCCCTGCTTGTTATCCAATTGTGCCTCTGCCAGGTATGGCAGCAGAGCAGTGTTTGCCGAGCTGACTGGAAGTCCCGAAAAGCAGTCTCTCTGTGACAGCCTGTCAATCATTACCTGTGGCGGCTCGCCTGGCGCGGCAGCACTCTCACACTCTGCCAACATCCACGGTTCAAACTGTAGCTCGCTGCTACTTTTGTCCTTGCAGAGGTATCTGTCATCTCGCACACAACCTGCTCCTGTCGAACTTTTATTTTTGGGGCTTCTCCTTCTGTTTATTAGCCCCCCGTCGCATTGTAAAGCTCTGTGCTTCTCTGAGACTGCTCGACCCGATTAAACCAAACACCTCCTCGGCTGACAACTCCACAACGTGGAGCAGCACACCGTGAACCCTTCCCTTCAATTACTATCAATCTTCGCTGGCCAGTGACGCCATTATCACTTCAAAAAGAGACAAAAAGAGAATGAGAAAGGAAGGGATGGAAGGATGGAGGGAGGTAGAGGGGACAGATCCAGCCTGTAATTAGTGGTCCTAACTGGAAGAGAGAACAGGGGGCCACATGGTTAGGGCATCTGTGGCCAAGCACACACACACACACACACACTTACACACACATGGTCCCGCTAGTGTCTGGGGGTCCGGTGGTGTCAGCCCTACTCTGGGCCAGCGGCCAGCGCCTCTGTCCCTGTCATGTGGGCCCGTTAATGAGGAAGTCACATATGGACTAGGGACCCTCGTTAGGCAGGCGGGCAAGGAAACACACACACGCCATAATGTGGGAGGCAGCACACACATGCACGCACACATATGAAATGAGGGATGCACACACCCACCCACACACACATACACATAAACAGGTGCAGGTGAGGGCCACACGCGCGGAGTGATGGACACGAGGCAACGCAAGCAAGCTGGGGCAGAGAGAGAACATGCTGTCATGGACGACATGAGGGCAGCACCAGACGGGCCTCACACACTTACACACACACACACACACTCCTGTAGGTCTGTCTCATCAGCACTCACTCAAACACACACAATACTACAGGCCTCAGAGCAACACAAGCTCCCCCTTGTTAATGAACTGAACTGACTAGAGAGCTGTGCTGAGAGCGGACCAACTACTGTACTTTAGGGAGGGCAGTTGGATCAAGTAGCTGGGTGCTGTGGAGCCTTGTTGAAATCCACCAAGCAAGTTCAAATTGTTCCAGGTTACTGTAAATGACGGTTAAAGTCACAATCCTTGACATTTTTACACAAATAAATGTGTTTTGGTGCTCCATTATGCCTGGAAGTGTACACCCAGCTGTCAAAAGCTTTTATTTTGGCTCCTAATAGAGTTTATCTTAAATATGAATAATGAATATAACGGGTTCTCGTTCAGCTTCCACCTGAGTGAGGTTCATCTTTTATATTGTTTTCATTTTTCAGTGAAAATGCACTGATTTTTTTTTTTTTTTTCAGTATCACCAAAATATCACCATAGTAACTGTGAAACTGGCAACCCAACCTGTGGTTCAGGGCACCTTCGAGGTTCCTAAGATTGACCTTTCGGGGTCAAGCTGTTTGTTTTCTCATTCAGTCTTGTGTAAATCCATCCAGCGAAAATATCTGAGGTGAAGAAATTCACTTTTTGATATATAGCAACTACCTGTTTTCCTCGTGCCGTCCGGTGAGACTGGAAAGAAGAGAAAGGACACAAGAGGGATGACGGGGCAGAGACGGCTCAGCTGCTGCCCAGCCCTTTGCTTTTCCTGCCTTAGCTCAGTGTGTGTGTGTGCAGTAAGAGGAGGGGTGGTGTAGGCATCATGGGGGCAACGCTCTTTCACACGGGCCTCTCACCAGCTGTCACCCCCAGCACACCGCTGAATGGGGCCTGTCACTCCGCCGGCCCCGTCGGGATTTAACTGGTCAAGAGAGTGAGGGAGAACGTGAGAGAGAGACAGAGAGAGAGGAGAGGAGGAGAGAAAAGAGGATGGAGGGTGAGGAGGGGAGGAGAGGGAGGAAAAATGAAATACAAAAGCAGCTCAGAAAAAGCTGGAGAGCAGGGATTAGGGTGCACATGTGTTGAAGACACTAATGCATCTTACACTAACTTCAACCTCAGCCCCTTCCCCTCACGCCCCCCCCTCCCTCAAAGCCCAGGATTAGAGATCCCAGCAGCCAGAGGAGAAACATATAGGCCCAGGTCTCCACATCTCCTGCTCTGGGTTATTATCCATGTAGCCTCTTTAGCTTATTACAGGCCTCATCCTCCTATTTATCATCCCTTTGTGTCATGTTATTTTCTTCAGCCTTAGGAATACATTATATTTTCCTTAAGTTCAGATGCAGATCAGACGGGTTTAGGAGGTTGGAGGGGTGGCGAGGAGTGCATTTGCCACATCTGCTCGCTGCCCGTTTGCCACAGCTAGGGCTGAGACGAACGACGCAGGGGTCGCCTCAAAACCTGAACCCACCCTGGCTAAATCTCCCTCGCCCCTGCCTCCCTCCCTCTGCCTCCCTCCCACCCTTCACTCTCCCTGCCACTGCGTCTCTCGCTCGGCTGCTTTTTGTTTGTAGAGGATGATAGAGTGAGAGCGGTGGGTCGCGGAGCTCAGGCAAAGTCCTCCTTTTACTGGAGACCTGAGGGAGGTGGAACGGGAGGTGAGGGGAGGGGGGAGGCGGGCGCTGTTCACCGCTGATACTGCTGCTGTCACAATCCTCCCTCCCCTCCCCTCTCTCTCTATCTTTCTGTCTCTCTCTCTCTCTCTCTCTCTCACACACACACACACACACACACTCACACACACACACTCCCATTCAAATTCAAATTCAAAATTGCTTTATTGGCATGATCGTACATAAGGAAGGTGTTGGAAGGTTCAAATGCAACTATAATGTAAGAAGAGCAGGAAACAGAGATAAACAATTACATGCAAGCAAATCGTTAATGATCATGAATAAATGATCAATAATTGAAGCTATTGGTGATCATACAAGCTGAATGTGTTCTTCAGACTGAATTTTGCATCTTGGTTGTGGTATTTTACTGATGAGCTCGCTCCTTCTGGAAGTGTTGCTTTGTCTTGTTATCACTGCCTCTGGGTTGCCAGGTTTGTCCACATCCACCACTTTTAAAGGGCCACACGGTCACTCTTCTTTAGCTCGTGCCTTCCTCAGTGTGTGATGCACAGATCTGCCCTTGCTGCTGTTGCTGCTGTTGTTGCTGTTGTGTGCAGAGCCGTGCAGAGATTTCTGCTTTTTATGTAGGTTTGGAAATATTTGGTCCCCGAAAATCTGCAGAAAATCCAACGTGGAAACTTTAAGATGCATGGAAACGAAATCAGGAGCAGCTTTGTACATTTGGAGAGTAATGTTCATGTTCCAGTTCTCTGCGTTCACCAGAAAGGTTTTACATGACATGTGCATGTTTTCTCCCTTCTCTTTCCACGGGGTGAGTGCAAATTCAGCCATGCACATCATGAATAGCCAAAAAAAAAAAAAAAAAAAATCACAGAATCTTGCCCATAGGGGTCACTAGCACTTCACCAAATGACTGAGGATTTGCAATGGAAAAGAGCTGCTGGTAGACTGTCAGAGTGTAACCACGGGTGCACGTGTGCTTGTGGCCTTTCCACGCACACACACACACATGATACCGCCCCATATGCTGAACTCCTCAGTCTCACCTCTACATGCACGTAGCATTTTCCCAGCATGCCTCCCTTCGCCATAGCGTGAACCATTATCTGCATTTCTTCACATGGTGTGGGGAAGAGCTTTGGCTAGTTGGCCGCGGCTCAAGCCGGCCCTGATTAGCAAGGGCTACATGGATGTGACACGTCCTCTCTGCCAGCGCGCGATTTGCCCCCCTCCATGCTGCCACACACACACACGCACACACCAGTCTACTGCCTGGAAGAGTAGACAGGCCTCGAGCGAAATCCACCCCCCACCCCACCACCCTCCTTCCGTCACCCCACACACACACTGCTAATGCAAATGAGCTCTCTGGTCAGCCAGGCTGAAAAGGCAAGAGAAGGCAGGAGCGTATGGCCAAACAGCGGGGCTACCACCCAACCACCCCCTCCACCCCCACCACCACCCACCAACACCACCTTCTCCTTACCCCTCTCCATCACTCACCCCCATGAGCACACACACTCAGAAACCCACACAAATAACAAAAACCAATACACAGTATCTTCCTTGTCAACACACACCCAATTCCACCCTCTTCTCCCACTGGTTCAGACACACACACACACACACACACACACACACCTCAAATGTTCTCCCTCTTCTTCCTCTGTGCAGCCTCATATTTACATATTTATCATGCGTGGTATTGCACTTAGATTCCCTCTCACAGGATGAAACTGCATCTCAGCAGGAGCGAGTTTTTGTGATGAGGAGAAAAGTTTGTTTCGCATGTGTGAGTGGGTAGAGAAATCAATGGATTGTGGGTATATGGTTCATCGCTGACACTGTACTTGTCGGTTCAATATTAAAGTCAAAAAGGGAAGAAAAAAAAATCGAATTCCAAAGCTGTGTATTTTTTTACAAACAGAAAATGGTCACGTCTTTATTTTGCACGGTGCATTTTAGCGAATCTTAAAGACAGACAAGAGGAAATGATCCCTCTCACTCTGAGTTTCACTTTATTCTGATGATAAAAAAAAGAAATGCACTGTGAATAAATCTATATTTTGAAGACAAAACATAAACCACATAAAGAAATCAAAAAAAAAAAAAGACTTCATCTCCATTGTCAAAATATCTCTGCATTAGAAAAAATTTTAACGTATGCTGATAAGCCACAGGTGGCAATATAGAGAAATGTATGAGGTACATTGTACAAACCCCAATTAATCAGTGCCTATTAATTAAAAAGTGCAAAGTCACAACATAATAAAAGAAGCCTGGAATAAGTGCAGTAATAATAAAGTAAAACAGTGACAACAATGATCATTTTGCATCATAAGCAAAACACACTTTTCACATTTGTCACTTTGCATTTTATTTTTGATCAGTGGGTCAAAGTCTGGCCTCAGGTTTAATGTTACTGCGCCATGATCTGATCCAGATGTTAACATTTTAACATTTAACTCGTTGTCTCCATTTAAATAAATAAAAAACATATAAAAACGACTCTGCTGGTTAAATGTGCTGCAGCTTGAAGCTCCTGCCTCTTCCTATAACTGATCACTTTACCTTATTGTCTGGGCCGTGGTGGATCTGCAGGGAGCGCGTGGCCTACTTCTCACTCTGCTTCCTCCTTTGCCGTCGTCCAGCTAAAAAAAATACAATCAGGACTTCACTCCTAACTTTTACAAGTAGCCCCAGCATTCACATAATTACAGATGTGCAGGCCCGTGTTTATCATGCAGATGTTTCCAATGATATTTAGTGGAGAAAGCTGCTGATTATTGATCTAACGTTGATAGGAACCAGGTTGAGAGCATTAGAAATGGAAACTGGCCGCTGTGGTTGAACTAAGTGGCGCACACGAGGCCCTAACAGGGCGTTTTTAACTACTGCACAAGCGCGCTATTAAAGCAAGTGGCCTAATTTTCACTCTCCTCCGCTCTTTAGATTCACTTGCAGCATCAATTTCTGCCTCTAATTCTGAATCCCAGCAGAGCGACTTTTATTCTTTCATCACTCTGGCATTGTCTTCAGCTCTCATTAGACGGCCTCTCTCCCCCCTCTCCCTCCCTCCTTAGGAAAGACCCACTCTGTTGACTACACAGCCAAGGCTGCACTCATCAATCAACACTCAGCAGAGAGAGAGAGAGAGAGAGATAGCAGAGACACAAAGTTGAAGTCCAGAGATGAAGGTGAGAGATTTTTTTCTTCCCTCTCTCCTCTCTGTGGTTAATCCTCCCCGACCAGACTTCATAAGATTTTCAAAGAATTTGCTCCTACCTGTGGAGGCTTTCTTAACTTTTTTTCTGCTCTTTGTGTGTCTGCTCACACTTGACTTCAGTGAGTGGCCTTATTCCAGATATTTAACCTCCTATAAGTGTGTGTTCATGTTGTGCAAGTCGGATAATCCGCTGGAATCATGGGTTAAGGTCTACAGCTCTTTTTAAATCATCAGTATTTTTGCAATAAAAGAATAAATATTCTAATGAATGAATGAACAGAATGCTTCATAGTGGACATTATGCTCCATTATACTAATGGTAGCAATTATATATGCAAAACTCTGAGCAAATTTTATTTTCATTTTTTGCTTTTTTGCATTTTTAAAGGAATAGATTTAATTACAGGTAAAAAGAAAAGAAAATGTTTAGTATCTTAAAGTTAAAAAAAAAGATTAAAAAGTCTTTTAGTTTATTTAGATAATAGAGAAAATAGCTGGTAGAAGAAGCAGCTACAGTCTCTATGTGCAGTCTGACTCATCAGGTATTTAAATGTGCCTGTGTTTTCTCCTGTATATGCAAAACTGCATGCAAATGAAACACTTTCATTTTTCATTCATTCAAAAACAATATCAAAGTCACAATTACCACCGCAAACATGCAAATGACGATAAACATGAAACATGTCACACCTACCGCAACCGGCATTTCAATATTATGACAAAGCAACGACAAAACAAGAACACATGTTATGTATCGTGAGCCGCTGTTCAGTTCACGCTCTCCATCTCATCAGAGGGAGAAATGTATATCATTTCACCCAGGTCAGGGTCAACAGCCCACATCTTATGGGGTCATAAACTTGACCCCGAAGCGGCGACCCTGCAGGAAAACGTGGAACATTGTTCAGCGAGCACTTACACTCAACCCCCCACCCCCCTCTGTCCCACCATACAGTACACGCTCCGTCCTGCACAGCTCCTAGGTGTGCAGCCGCCCGATGATAAAAATGTTACAGCAACATCAGGGCCTGTCAGGGAAGGAGACGGGGTAGGGAGGTGGAGGTGGAGGTGGAGGTGGTGGGGGCTGCTACAGGAGGTTTTCACTCAGCGGTGGAAAGAAAGGGGGCAGAGAAGAGGAGGAGAAAAAACACAATAACCGATGAAAAGATGAGATGTGAAGAGGGAAAAATGTTACTTCTGGAGGCATTTTTCTCAAACCAATGAGAACAGAGCTTTTCACCTTTTTGGTGCAAAGGTCAGGATTCGCCTCAGGCCAAGTCAGCCCAGACTTAGAGAAGCAACTTTCCCTTTTTTTCCTCCATAGAGGGATAAAAGTGTGTGTGTGTGTGTGTGTGTGTGTGTGTGTGTGGGCGAGAGTCCGTCTGCATATATGTGTATGTGGTGTGTGCTTGTGTGCATGTGTGTGAACCCAGATTGGACTCTCTCTCACACACACAAAGTAGACCCTGGACTGTTAATGGGGCTGTTTAATGGCTACAGGGGGGGTGTTGGCTCAAAGTGCCACCCAGACCCTTGCTCTTTGTCTCCTCTGTAAAGACCTACTGCTCCTCCTGTATCACAGGAAGAAGAGGTGTGAGAAACGTGCAGACGAGTGGATTTATGAATGGTCGGGACATAATCTAGTAACAGAACTAAAACCGAGGTGTTGGGACATTTGAAACTCCACCTGGGAAAAAATGGAAACAATATAGATGAAGATTTTAAGGATTAGTTTTAATCTATAATGTGTAACCTCCCTCCAACCACTGTGGACCTGCATGAGTAAAGCTACTGCATTCAAAGTATTTGCAGGTTGCAGAAGTGTAACCAACACAATGCAGTTCTCATGTATCATGATTGGCTCTGTCAGTGTTATGTAACCATGCTACATGATATAATGTGAGATTATTATCACTGACGCCTCCATATACGAGCTGCTGGTTCAAGCTCAGCAAACATCAACTGCTTTTTCGTGTCAAATCTTAAACTTCAACCAATAAAGAGCTCATTATCTTCCTCTGAAATGCAGTGGAGTAAAAATGTAAAGCAGCAAAATGAACATGCTCGTGTTTCCGTGGAGAAGAAAAGCACATGGATCGCTTTTTTCCATCCCAGTGTGTGAATATTTGATGAAGACTGTCTCTTGCTCTCTCCCGCGATACCTTTCACTTCCCCGTTTAAAGGTGAGAGACTCGAGTTTTGCAGTTTAACAATCGTTTCCCTCAACAGATCTGCGTGTAGCGCGATAAAGACCACTGTACCTATCATCAGGGGGAGGAGAAGAGGGTGGGAGGAAGAAGGGAACAGTTTGACTAACTGATGAATAGACTGAAGGAGAGAGTGAGTGAATAGAGGGAGAGAGAGATAGGGAGGGGGCAGTGAAAGGGGAAGGGGAAAAAAAAAAGAGTGAAGTCTGATTAATAATTGCAAGGCTGCTAGGTGCCGATCTTCTGGCTTCTCACTTCAGTGGGCCGGCGCAGGGATCTCGCCTTCGGCCGTGTCGGTGGGGCTCATTAGGGAACCTCTAGGGACCTGACAGAAATTGTTAGCGGGATGTGATGGCCGAATCAGACACCCCCACCCCTCCCTCCCCACCACCACCACTGTTCCCTCCACCCCTGCTTCCTCCCTAATTCCCTCCACCCACCCACCCACCAACATGCCCTTCATCCGGACAGGAAAGGAGGCAGAGGAGTAAAAAGGGGACCAACATTCCTCCCTTACACCTCCTCCATCCATCCATCCATCCATCCACTACTGTAGAGTGAAGCTGCCTTGTACTACACCTGTAATCAAGCTGCTCACCCACTTCCAAAAAAAAAAGAGAAAGAAAGCACCAGGGGAGTGTGACCAGCTCCAGACCTCCGCTCTGATTGGAGCCGACGGAGGACTAGGCGAGGAGTACCAGAGCCCCGATCCATAATTGATGTGTGTGCACAATTACAGGCCCCCAGACATCAGCAAAGTGTTGCACAAGCGCGCCTCAAGGATAGTTGAATTTTGAACAGGCGTTGCATAAAAATCAAGGATTGCTCTTTTTTTTTCCTCGGACCGCCGACCCCCACCTCCACCTCGCTACATCTCTCTCTTTCCTGAATTTTGATACCTACTATCTGTCCAGTGTGTGTGTGTGTGTGTGTGTGTGTGTGTGTGTGTGTGTCTAAAATGTGCCAAGCTAGTATAATGGATGAGTGAATGTGGGCTCACTTCACTGGATATGCATACCATTTCTCCGTCTGGTGCATATTTTTGACTTTAAGGGTGTTCATTTGCACTTGTCCACTCCCATGAGCTGCACAGCAGTTGATCTACGTGTTTCCTGCAGCAGCATGATCACGACCCGTGTTTACCTCAGACGTGACAAAAGGAAAAAAAAGGATTAAGTTTTGCATATTTCTGTGATTCTGATTTGTTTTCACTCTCTTTAATAAGGTTTTAGTCGTTTTATGACTTTAAGCACAAGGATTCAGCAAATATCCACAGTTTCACAGCAGCATGAGAGACTTATCATAAACAAAGAAGCAAATTATGAAGTTTAACTTTCATTTGGATTTTTAAACATCAAAGTTTTTGCCTTATTTAACATCAGTTTAATGATTTGCAATGGCCAAAGCTGAGACAATCTCAAAGTTAATTAATTGCATTATATTCTGCTTTGTGCTCTTTTATGATGGTTAATTTAGAAAATAATCTAATTGCACATTCATCATTCACTGAAAATGATCACAATTCTACATCAGGAGTTGTGTTTGGACTGATTGGAACACGAAAGACAAAAGACACAATAGTGGCCCAGAGCTCAGGCGTTAAGTGTTTTCTTATGTGTGAGCGCAGCATCAGAGCACATCCAAAGGCCCCGACGAAGAAGAACGTCTGGCAGAAATGAAAAGATTATTGTTGATTAAGTCTCGGTACGCATCGGCGCTCCAACACTCATTTTGCTGCTCAGCAAAAAAAAAAATAAAATAAAATGAAATGTCCATTTGCAAAGTTTTTAAAAAATTTACATAAACCCTCATTTTTCAAGGGTGTGTGAGCATGAGTCGACTGAAGAGTGTGTGTGTGTGTGTGTGGGTGTGTGGGTGGGGGTCATGAAAATCCATAATATCAGCATCATTGTGGATACACTGGTCACTTTCTCTGTTTGCTCTGGACAAACCACACTTCACTAACCAAAATAAAGAAATCAAACCTCGTGACTGATGTTAATTCATCGTATCTGCAGCTGCATCTGTTTTACTTTGGAACAAACTTTAAACCAAAAGACAATCAACTCTGATTGTACGATGGCCAAGATTACATCAGAATGAAGCTGTGAGGAATTTATAATAATAAAAAAAAAAAGTTGTTGCTATGTGAATTAGAAGGTGAACCTGATCAGTAATCAGTCGATGACCTTACGAGTTTTTTTCTTCTCTTCTTCTTCTTCTTCTTCTTCTACAATCAGCCGTGCACTTAAGTAAAATCCTTTTCAGCTGGATTGTGCCTCTGACTGTGTGGGAGTATGGAGGTTAAAAAATATTCTAATGATGCAAACACTCACATGTGCACATTCATGTATGCACAGCAGACTGACCCTGAGTTAAGGTGGAAAAAGCGGTTGCATTTCCTTTGGAAGTAAACCAAGCAGCCCCAGACGCCAGCAGCCAAATCAAGCTGCAAAATGAATTAGAAACAAAAAGAACCAGAACCTCTGTCTCGGTCCGTCCTCAGTGGAGACATTTGTACAAGAATGGAGAGAAGGAGACAAAGGAGGAGAAGAAGAAGAATGTGAAGCCACAGCTCAATCTAGTGTCTTCACCCTTGAGTGTCAACAGGTGAAAGTGGGCGATAACACTGTTTGATGTTGCCAGACAGAATTCCTACCACCCAACTTCACTTCTTCTTCTTCTCCTAGACCTCTCAGCAGACTTCAAAGCCCCCCCCCCATACACACACACACCTTCCTCCTCCCCCTCTGTCTCTCTCTTCTCACTTTAATCCACTGCAGCAGAGTCCTTCAGTTCAAAGCGCTCAGGAACACCCTCTCTGCTCTCAAAAAAAAAAAAAAAACTGCAACCCAAACTTTTTCTTCAACCACCCCATCCCTCCTCACCCCTGCCTCCTCCTCCTCCCTCTGCTGAGTAGCAATTACAGCTCTGCTAGCGCGCTGACCAGCTCCCGCTATTAATTAATCCCACAAAGAGCGTTCATTTCCTGGATTTCTCAGATTGACAAGAGATGAAGGGGAGAAGAGGGGAGCAGAGTTGCCTGTTTCAAAGGCAATTCAGTCTGACCAAGCCAAAGAGAGGAGAGAAGAAGAGAGTAAAAAGGGAGACGAGAAGAAAGACCTGCTCTCCTAAAGTAGGTGGAGGTGGAGGGCACATTTGATACAGGGCCCTACTTGAATGTGATTGAATGCTTTGTTGCGGAGGGCTCTTTGCTAATCTTTACCTGCACAAAAATTCACAGCGTTAGAAAATGCCCAGTGAAGGGCTTGAGAGTTGAGAGGCTTTGGCCTGGGTGGGCGAGACGGTTGGGAGAGAGCTTTCAGGTCCTGCCTCTTCCTTTCGCCTGTTGGACTTTCTTCTCGGAAAGAAAGGGAACTCCTTTCCTTCCAACGGACGGTCTGTTAGGTGGGTGGGTGGAGAGGGATGAAATCACCCTGAATGAAGAGAGGGAGAGAGAGAGGGGAAGGGGTGGAGCTGGAGAGGAACATCGCCAGGAAGAGGGGAGTGAATGACAGTGAAGGGGGGGGGGGGTTTAGACGTTTCATTCATGGCCTACGCTCTGGTATGTTTGAATCCTGTGATTCAATCAGTCTCATTGTGAAGTGAGTGAGTAGGCCTATCAGAAATATTCCCAGCAATCCTAACCCTTGACCCCTGACCCACACTTTCTCATCTAGGATCAGAGCGTCCGAAGCACATGCAACTTAATCCGTCACCTCTAAAGCTACATGGAACAGCTGTGGTCCTGGTCAGGAGCAGTTAACACCAAGAAACATGACGCAAGAACTTTCCCCCGGCGTCAGCTCTGCCCAACCGCAAACGAAACATTGCCAATTACTTGCGAAATAAATAAAGAATAAAAGATCAGAGCTGTTGTTTTCTGTTGCCTCCCTGCTGTTGGACAAAAACACACATCACTGCACAAGTCCTCACTGAAAACCCTCTCCACAAAACTCAGTATTTGAACTGATACATACTCAATAATAATAATAATCAAGTATTTCAAGGTGATGCATTTGACCCAATGATAACATGATCTTGTATCTAACCATCCAACATATCAAGTGCAAAACTGGCTTTGAATGATTAATTCCATGGGCGTCCCTGCAGACGTAGGACGATGCACAAGTGAAGATGAAAACAGGAGCATATGGAAGTTTTATAAGTCAGAGCAAGGCCAAAGGTGCTGATGCTTCATCAGAGTCAAACAGCCTGATGGAAATCTTCTTGTTCTGCATTAGCTTTGCAGCGTTAGGGTTTGATTTCTGCAGCAGCAGCTTGAGATGAAGTTGTTGTGACAGAGTTTTGATGATCAAGTTGACCAAAAATAAACCTGCCTACACACAAAGCACAGGAAGTTTACCTGAACATTAAGCTGGTATTTACACACTAATGGAATTAATTAATGAACTCAAGCTTTTGCGAGTGGCTTCGTGGTACTTTGAAGAAAAAAAACAAAAAGAAGAATAAGCAGCCTTAGTCTGATGCAGCATCAATAAACCCTTCACTCACCTGATGAAGCATCAATATTTCACATAATCAATTTCTTTGAAGGTGGTTGATTGAGGGCCTGAAATTCATTTTGAAATTTTCCAGTCAATAAAGTTTAAAATATTAAAGCGCAGTCAGCTTCTCTTTGTTTGTTGTGTCTGTGGAAGATGCGGACGAGAAGCCGCAGAAGGAATCACTCGTATTTTTCTTTATTTTGAACGGCGCCGGAGAAAATCAGTCAGATGTTACAGTGCTTCAGCATTTGGTGACGTCTTAACCCTGTGATCAAATTTTCAAAGAAGTGGAGTACAAGTGGGACGGGATGGCCAGACGTCACAGATAAAAGCAGTCTGTCATGGTTTGTCTCATTCCCTGTTTTAGTTCCTGTTTTATTTTGAAGTCAGTGTCCCATCTTCCTGTGCGCTCCCTGCTGTGTTGATTGCCCCACCTGTGCCTGGTTTCTCCTGTGACCCCGCCCTGCCTTCGTTCCTCTGTGGTGAGTTTCTGTGTTTCTTAGGCTCTTGTGTTCAGCTCTTTGCAAGTAGCTTGGCATAAAATAAGACAGTAAAGGACAAAAATAATGAGAAATGGTGACAGGTCAGGTGTGTAGATTACTGCAGCCGTGTTTGATGATTGTCTTCAAGTCCTGATTCACCCCCCCCCTCAGAAAAAAGAGAGTTTTAATTCAAAACTTTTCCAGTCAGATTGACATATGAACAGAGTCTCTGATTGTGTCCTCAGGCCTGACAGGAGTGTACCTGACTGATGGCTTCTCCCTTGTCCGTTGAACAAAATCACATGTTAGCACCGGATCGTGTTTCCACATCCAAGGGCAAAGCAGTGGCAGGTGTGAAGGGAGCGAAAGCTCAGCGATGGAGGAAGTGAACATTTCAATATTCAGACAGAGGGTGGTGGGAAGAAGAGGGCGAGAGTGTAAAGGCCATTTTCACTGACCCTGAATGTCTGCAGGTCCAGAGCTGGCCCTCTGCGCCAGATGTTCTCACACACACACACACATTTTGGTGTGCGAACATGCGAACGCACACCAAACAGCAATGTGAACAAGGTGGCCGAGCTTCGGGGGACACCGCTTGTTTTTCTATCATTCATCACCCCGATGTCAAAAGTCATTACCGAGCAGTTGTTTTCACAAATGAAGGGCAGAAAAAAAAAAAAACTTGAAAATTAATCGCCACACCTGATTGGATGTGATCCCCGCTTCCTGTCCAATGTGTGGCCGGGCCTAAGAGTTTGTTTTCCTTTTATTAAGGTTCAGACATTTTTCTAATTTCACCCACACCGAGCTCAAGGATCTGTTCTCCTGCGTGTTCGATTCGCCTGTTTACCAGTAGCCTCGCGCTTCAGACGTCATGTGGGTGTTTGCCCCCCTCAGCAAATTATAAGCTGGCACTCCACACACACACACAGAGCTCCCTTCAGGATAATTTGGTCCTTGGGGATGGACTTATGAGCCATTAACAAACTTCCCTCTGCTGTTCCAACAGGACACGATTGTAAGAAAAACTAACACTTTAAAAACTTAATTTTCCCTCCTTGTTTGGTCGACCTGATTAGCACGCTGCTAATTCTCCTCCCTGGTGCAATTAATCACGTTGACACCTGTACTCCAGGCTTCATCGCAGTCTTCGTTCTCACTCTCTGCCAGGGTTGATATAACCGGTGTGCTCCAGGCACGTCACACACATCAAGTGTTATTTTTGTCGTCTCATTACCAGGGCAAAACAAAAGTCCACAATGTCAAGTCTTTGATTTGCATCTTTTTTTTTTTTTTCTTGAAGCCGTGTGCAGGAAAAAAAAAAAAAAATCAGTTTATTCACATGTGATTTTTTTTTCTACAATCAAATGGCACGTCTTCCTTCTGTTTGAATGATAAAGAAGCAAAAAGGTAGCACTCTATCTAAACTGCATTATGCATTTCTGCTTTCAAATGGAAACCTTTGTGAGAGCATGTAAGTGTGCTTGAGGCTATCTTGCTGTATGAATATACCCATTAAATCTCATTAGAATGAAGATTTGAGGAATTGTATTTGATGAAGTGTTGCCTTTTTTCTTCGTCTTCTTCTTCAGAGCTGGCAGACTACTGCACACTAGAAACCGTACTTTAACTGTTGGAGTGATTTCATCTTTTTTTTTTTTTTTCATGCAACAGGACCTTAGATGAGGTGAAACTGAGCAAAAAAACATACTGAATTACCACTTTAGTTGCTTTTTTATTTTATAAAATTTGATTTCTGAAAGACTACATTTCAAGCCCTCGTGTGGAAGAGCTGCCTCTTCATGAGAACTCCGTGGGGTCTGAAAATCGAGTCGTGTTAAACGTTTACTTGTGTCTTTTTATTTCCTCTCAAAAGAGAGTGAAGCATTTGCATTTTTCCAAACTACAGTATGTAATGTTTACACCCAGCCAGTGATATGTGTGGATTATGGTCTTTCTGTTTGAAACTGTCCATGTCATATTTTGTTTTCTTGCCATGCAGGTCATCAGAGAGTTCACCTCAACCTACTTACTTTGCATTGACAATGTAATGTTGTTGCTGTCTAACAGATGCAGAATCTCACTTTTCTGTAGATTTTATGTGATTTAAACGCTTCATGTTTCACTTTTCCAGCGTCTCAAGTAGAATGGTAATGAAAAAGCAACCATCATCTGATCAGTGCAACGTTTGCTGTGTTTCATGACAGAGGACAAGTTTGTCTAAATTGACAGGGACAAATCAGATGAACTTTCACTCATTTATGATCTTAGAAAGTTATGCTGTTACAAATGTCACCTTTCATATTCATAGCTGTGCTGTTGCGACGCTAATCTAGTCACTGTGATATCGGAGTTGCTGTTTGGTGTCACAGCTTGGATGATTGTGGCGAGAACGTTTGTAGTTGTGCGTCGAAAAATCATTTTATTCTACAGCCTTGTTTCACGGCCTTTGAAATTCACACTGAGGCTTTTTTTTTTTAATTCTTTTTTAATTCCTAGCGAGTTGCGTCACCGTGCTGCACTGGAAAATGACAGGCTGAGTGTTGTTTGAGAGGTCAGGGGCCGATCTGGGCATCAGAATGTCCTGGAAGCCTAATGTGACAGTGCACCTGCCTTGCATTTCAATCCTCGCACCCCAAACCTCGCACCAGACCTCGCCATCAAAGAGCTCACCCCGCACTGACTCACATGCAGCAACAGCCAGGACATCTGTGGAGTTTTGGCAGCTTGCATGTGTGTGTGTGTGTGTGTGTGTGTGTGTGCATGTGTGCATGAATGCATGTGTGTATGTGCATGTCCCTTCATCCAGACAGTGTGTGCGAGACCTCACATTCCAGCCAACACTGACTCTTACTCAGGCTGTGTTTGGCCAGCAAAGCCAGTGGGAGCCGCGCCGCATGTTACAGGCGGCGGCCATGTCGGAAGCAGAGGCCTGTGGCTGCGGCCTGGAGCCTGCTGGGGAATCACTTTTACAGGATCCTGCAAAAAAACAAAAAAAACACACACACACACACACACAACACACCATCGTACTGTATGCACACTCACATGTAGTCACTCTTAATTTTTTCTGTGTTTGTCGCACTAAAATCAGGCACACCCGTAAATACTTTACACGCAGGCACCCGCTGCATGAATATTCATTTGCAACTGTGATGAGCTGTGACATGCTTTCCTGGCAGGGCCCTGCGACCACATGGCCGGGGTGTAAGAGGAAGAGAAAGGCCGTGTCGGAGCGTGTTACTCAGGCCTGCCTCATTCAATTGGATCCAACCATGATGTTCGGATTTCTCAATCTCAGATGGATTCCAGACGTTCCCTTAAAGCCACTCCTCCCCTTCCTTCGCTCTTTGATTTCTAAAGAGGGGCTTAAGGGCCGGTTACGGCTGCAGGGCTGAGGGTGCATCTGCGTATGTGCGCGCACATGTGGACGTTTAGGAGGAGAAAAGTGAGAAAATGGAAACCATGTCGATGAAAAGGTGCACCTTGCTCCACATCTTCTGGGTGAAATCTGACCCGAGGTGGCCCCACTTTAACGGGGTTGCCGCTTTTGTCCGGCATCGGCACGAGGAAGCTGGCATGACCGAGCGCGGCGGGAACAATGCCGCCTTTCCACGGCTGCCCATTGTGCACAGATCTTTGCATTGTTTGGTCCTCCCTCGCCCCCTTCGCCGCTCACACCCGGCCAGCTGGCACGGCGATGGCAGCGCCGTTGACAAGGTTCACAATACCCCCTCTAGTCCACGCTACAATAGAGGGACATGAACACAGGCACCTCTATGGCACACAAGAGGCCGAGGAGGGGATACTGGGGCCTCACAGGCAGGTGGTGCTGCCAACGTCTCTGCAACATGTCGGTAGCTTTCAGTGCTGACAAGGGGCTGGCAGAGAGGTTTCTTCTTTTAAAATCCACATTGTTCATGGGGGACTCTAGAGGATGAGTGTTTGTGTGCTGTGTTTTTTTTTTTCTCTCAGAGAAACGGGGAGCTTAGTCTCCTCTCATTCTCGCCGCAAAAGAGCTGCACACACGCATCCTGAAAATCCAACTTCTTCCCCTGTCTCTCTCTCTCTGCTCTCTGTTTGCCTCAGCTTATTGCATTATTGCACCGACTTCAGACTTTTGTCGTCACGGCTTATCAATAAGGGAGAAGTGGCAGATTCACATGTTCTGGGTAAAACTGCAGGGGGAAGAAGAAGGGGTTTTATTTTCTGAGAGAGGCAGGATGCTGAGGTATTTCAAGTCTGAGTGACAGCTGGGTGCCAGTGTGCCATTCCTCCAGTCATGATACGGTGTTGCATTTTGTCTGGGTGCTGCTGATTTGTCTTTTTTTTTTTTTTTCAGGGAGCTTTAGTGTCTCCGGGAAGATCTACTGGGCTACACAGAGCTGAGGGGCGTGTGACAGCACCGCCAAGGTTTCTGAAGGTCATTTTAAAAATACTTTCATACTGTATTGCAGCCATATGTTTTGATGAGACTACAAGCTGTTCTCCGAGCAGTCTGAATCATATGTGTGACTTTGTAAAAGCAGTCACTAAGCCACACCCACCAGCCTCGCAGGCTTTGGTTTCTCTGTATATCTACCTGAATTCTGTCTGCTTTGGTTAATCGAGAGGAAACTCACACACACTGCAAAGAGCAGCTGTTTGTTTGCTGTTATTTATTTATTTCCTTTAATGGCAGGTTGTAGTTGTGAACCTTTCCACCAGTGGATAACACACACACACACACAATGTCAGATGTTAATGTATGAGCTTGCATAAATTCGGAGGCGTTCTCGTGTCAGACGAGCTTGTGCGTGAATTTCATTACTGTCAGGGAGGTAAACAACGGGCCGGTGGCAGCGCCAAGATGGTTCTGACGCCGTGATGTCCCACTGACCCGGGTTTCCCCGCTCAGCCATGTGACATCAAAGCATACCTGTGCAGAGGTGGGGTCTAACAGGAGAAAGACAGAGACCTGTGCTGATTGGTCGGTTAGTTTGATGAGTCTTAGTTCTATGGATAGAGAGTAGAGAGTTCTTTTTCTGCTTCTGTTGTGCTTAACTGTTTAGTGCTAATTGGCAAACCCTTACAACACAGTACTCACCGCTCTAAATTAAGATGGTGAACATGGTAAACATTAAAAATTCATACTTTCATGAAACGAGGAGTGGCTTGCTGACATGTTTGCCGTACCTGCCAAACACCGTCTCCCTGGTCTGGTCCACTTTCAAGTCCTCCTTCAAGTTTCATTTATTTTCTAATCAGTCCATCCCCTGTGGACCCACACCCGCCCACCCGCCCTCCTCCCTCCTCCCCGTTTCCCCTTCAGCCACTCCTGCCCCACCCTAAAGGCTCTCCCCTCCTTGCTGCTGTCAGTTCAGCACTTTTAAGGGAATTGGTGCTCTTTGAAATGCATATTCCACAAGGCCCGACACTGGCATGTGTACACTGCTGAGTAATTGTGGAGGCCAAATGTTTAATTACACATGGCAGGCCAAGCAGCAGGAGGCCACACCGCAGCAGGGCTCAAAAACAACGGCCTAGCTTCTCGTCTCTCGGTCGGACGCGCCAATAACAACCAGCCCCCCCTCCTCTCCTTCCAAGAAAACATACGGCCGGGCAAGAGGAGGTGAAGGGAGGGGAGGGAGAGAAATTTGTTTTCATGTTCATGTGTAAAAGCAGATTTCACCATTAAATTCCCCTGGAGTTGATATATGATCAGTTGCAAGGTAAGAGTAATCTTCCAGACTGGATTGTCCGAGCTGCAGATGCATTCAGGGACTTGAACTTTAACACAGTTCACTGAGCAATGCATACCTACACTACAAGGTGTGCAAACACTTAGCCTGAATATGTTCTTCTGCTAAATGTGCTTAAGCTTCGCATTAGCCCTATGGTGGTCTTTAGTCTTCTCAGCAGGCCTGGGGTTTGTCCTGGTTCCGCTAATGGATCCAGACTGGTCATGGGGAGCTGGGTGGAGGCGGCGGAGGCGGCGGTGGCGGCGATGGGGGAGGCATGGAAACTGGGGCCCAATGTCTGTGACCCCTGGGCGGCGGGGTCGGAGGGAGGAAGTGCAGAGCAGCAGGGGAAGTGGGAGCACCTGTGCAGGTCAGCGGCAGCCCGTCAAGCTTAACTAATTTTGAAATCGCCCTCCGACCTCCATTCCCACGGTGCACCAGGGCACAGGCTAAGGAAGGTCTGGTCTCCTCTTCTGGCCTGACTCCTGCTTTTAATTACCGGCTAGAACAAAGTTGTTATCTGATTAAGCCTCCTTATAAAACCATATCATTGATTGTATCCTTTGCTCGGTGTCGGTACAAATTAGCCCATTAACACACAACAGGGATGTGGCGAGTGATTTAATAAAATGAAGCTAAAGCCGATAATGGCTGCAGTTCCTTGAGTGGTTGACCTACTGTGAGGGATTAGCAAGGCCTGCTCTCAGCCCTACTCTGATACTAACACTGCACACACACACACACACACACATATATATATACAGACAGAATTAACTGGAAGCATATCCCCTGTTGGCCCTAAATCCCACACTGAAGCTACATGTTTGAAATAATGGCTTAAACTTCTTCTTCTTCTTCTTTTAAACCCATTTTCCATGAATAGAAACAAGTTAGGCTTTATTTTCATATGGTAACACTTGATGGACTTACAGCTTGTTGATTGGCTAATTTTGACATGGTGAATCAGAGCGGGAGCCCTCACATGCAGTGCACACACTGTACATGTGCGTACACCTGTGGGCATGCACGAGTGTGTTTCTGTTTCTGCCGGTGTGGTCTGCGCCGATGTGCCTTCAAGCTGTAACATGCTCAAACCATCACATGGCGATTAAACCACGGCGGCCCCTCAATTTTCAGCCACACTCGGTGTCACGGGGAGAGCTGGAGAGCTGGAGAGCTGTCCGTCGAGAGGAGCGCTGCCAGATGTTTGCAGATGTTTCATATAGAAAAAAGAAAAAAACAATGCCTCGCGCTGTATTGAAAGGTTGCAATAAATAGATGCACAGTTTCTCATACTAAGATAACCCTAAGAGGTTCAATATACAGTGATGTGAAAAAAAAATTGCCCTGCTGTTTACCATTCATTGATGCAGTGTTTATGTAATATTCTCACCTGTCAATCAAAAGATATGGGCAGTTCTTGGATATGAAATGCACTGTTTCATGACTGAAGCTGAAGAGTGTTTACGTGACACTGTCAGAGACTTTACTCTGAAGTGTTTGTTCCTGTGCAGCCAAAGGACGAGGATTAATTTGAAGATGTGTTTTAAGGTGGACTGACCGGTAGGCGTTCTGGTGGAGGGCACCTGAAGGATGGCAACCAACAAGACGACAACATCCGGCGGCGGGCTTATTTTTCATCCTAATTGTCAGAGCCCTTTGTCGGGGTGCAGCGGCGGCCAGAACGCTTGGCATTCTTGACTTCCTGCCAACTCTCTCTCCCTCTGTCTGTGTCTTCTTTGCTCGCTTTACACTGCACTAATGGAATTTTTCCTTGTTTGTCGTTGCCATGGTGAAGGGATCATTGCCTGGCACGCTGCGTGTTGACACATCTTCTGCGACTGGGAGGTGAACGGCATAAAAGAGGGGATGGTTTAGCACTGGCAGATGGGTTATTATTAAGACTGTCGTTAAGGAGGGAGAGCCCTAACCGTGACCTTTGACCTCTAATGCACACATGCCGATGCAGGCATAAAAAGATGCAGCAAAGCCCCCACATGCATACATACATAAATCCGTGATAGCTCCACCTGCAGCTGCTTAGTATCGGTGCATTTTGCATTTTGTAATTGTAAAAACTGAACAGAACCATCAACAAAGCAGCGGTTTTCTGCCAACAAGCCTTCATGTCTGCAGGACTCTTTCACATTCTGCACAAGGTCACTTGAATTTTTTTTTTACTCTTGTCAAACCAGTATTCCTCAGCTGTTTTGTGTGTATCCAAAACATCTTTTCTTCATGCATATCTTTGCCTAACCGGCATCTCCCAGGCTTAAAACATGCATAATCTGAGGATGCATGGCCAATTAAAATGGATTTCCTATTCTCAGTCACTGGATTAATACAGGGCTGTGTTTTCTTTTCTGATTTTAGAATATGTTAAAAAACAAATCTGAGCTGACATTTTGGAGGTATGAAGTCTTTAAACCAACACTGTCGCAAACAGACACTCACACGCACCTCCTCAATTTCCCACAACCATAACCTCTGAATCCCAGCATTCTGCATCCATTGTTCCTCCACTGCTAGTCATTAACATCATAAAAGCTGTGAGGATATGCATGGTTTCATTCACAAAATCATCTCCCAGTGTAGGGGCGATGAAATCTAGGGAGGAGTAGGAAGAGGGGAAAAAAACTGCCCCAGGAGCAACAACTAAATGAAAACAGCAGTCTCAACCCAAAGCGTGTTCACTCAAGCAGGAACTCCCAGAACAAAGGGGCTGTTGTGTGTTTTTCAACAACCCTGGTGTTGTACGGGGGCCTTGACCTTAGCCGAGCTTGACCCTAACCTGTAAGAGAAGCGGTTGTTTGTTTGGAAATGACACATTACACCGAATGTGTTGGGACGACAAAGCTGCTGTCAGTCACAGCACTGGGCATCGCAGATTCTCCTCCAGTCGGCTCCAGTTTGTCACATTCCAGGTGTCAATTTGTGTTGAATTTAAATTAAACCTCAATTCAGCACCAAATCATTTATCACGTCTGGATTGAATATCATCATTTGACAACTTGACGATGATGACGACATGAATATTTCTCAAACAGGGAACTATTCTAAGCTGTGGATTATTAGACATTTGGTGCAGGACACTATAAAAACCCACGCTGAGCTCTGTGTGCAAGCTATATTTTGCATGTTGTGCAAGTTATATCATTATGAAACAAAATGTAGAACACATGCATTTGTGTGTGTCCATGAGAACCTGTATGCAAACCCCCCCCCATGGTGGACGAACTGTATGATCACCATATTGGCATGTGAAAATAATATAGATTGGGAATGTGAGAGGGAGACCAAGTGGAAAATGAGATGATTGCCAAAGTATGTTCTGCCCGATAAACTGAAATTGCATTTGTCTCAGTGCCTGTGTGAAGCCAGTCCATATAAAAGGATGCTGAAACACCTTTACGTGGACACTGACGGGCGTCACACAGAACAACCAGAATCTATTTTTAGAAACTTCTCACAAATATTCATAAATAACTGATTTGATTTAAAGGCATTAAATATATTGTTTTTCTGTTTTATTCCACTCTTAAGGTGAAAGGTCATCTTAGATCCTCTCTCATGGGAGAGCAGGCCTGAAGGCCCAGCATGCACTGAGTGCCGCCTCATGTTCAGAGCCTCTCAGGACGGTGGGGGGGTGGGAGCAGAGTGGACAACAGCTAAAAACACAAGCAAGGTATTTACACTTCATCTGACCAACACACTGTGACATCATCCTCTCAGTTTGTACCTGTTTTTATAGACCAGGCTTTAAATCCCATCACACAACACAACACATGCTGTCTGTGTACCCAAAGCCTTATACACCCTCTGTGCCTCAGAGCTCTGCTGTTGTGCAAAAAGTATTAAAAGCACATCAGCAACCCACAGTGTTAAGTGACATGTTCTTTCACTGTAAGAATAAGAATCTTGTACAATGCTACAGAGTTGCCTTATGTTTTGTGAAAAGATATAAAAACTGAAAATAATCAGATGTGTTAAGTGACGCAAACATCACATCAAGTTACAGCCTGGCCACATATGAATATGCATATGTTCTAATCATGCCATATAGGACCATAGGACCATATAGGTACAGGTATGTCACAGTTCATGCTCCATTCACAGAGCATTAAAACTCTTGTGCAATAATTAATGGAGAAATTGAGGTAATTGCCTTGCACTTCTCTCCCAGCAGCTTCAGCAGGGCTCCTTTTGACAATCAAACCAGCCCGCTGAATCGTTTCAATATGTATGCTTGTTTAAATATTTCACTTGTGATATGTAATATGCAGGCGGAGAACAGCGGCCAAACAGCCCCTCTGATGGTGAGCTTGATAATTGGAGGGTGCAGTTTGCTCTCCTCTCCCTCTGTCTCCTCTCCTCCGCTCTAACCCGCCCATCCGTTTTGCACACCTTGCAGACCTGCGTTTACCGCTGACTTCTGAATGCCTTTGTTAAACAGCCATTTACACCCGAGTCCCGTGAATACATTTCCTCGGGGTGAATTCCATAATTTTTCATGTGCCAACGTGATGGATCGTCCCGATTTTTAGATCCCAACTTTGACAAGCAGCCGAGGAGGGACCACACCACTGTGAGAGTGGCCTTTGTTTTGCATTGGAGCCCATTTGCTGATAGACAATAAATCTTCCCCATGCAAATTTTTATCTCCCTTAAGTGTATGATGCTTCCTGAAGGTTAACATGGATTGTGATGGAATTTAGCATTTTAGCCACAATACAGTGTCCGGGCTTGTCCTCACGAGGAAGTAAGCCATGCAGATAAACGGCAATACAGTTGGGGGATTAGTGACGATGAGTGATTTTATGTTGGTTGTTACAATTTGATGGCTCTTCTGCTGTAAATGCTTGAAATAAAACCCATTAAAGTTTTTAGTGTACACTGTCTCTACACTCTCCCGTACTTTTACAAAACCATCTAAAATTGCCCCTTCAGGATTCCTATGAGCCATTATGCATTGCATGTGTGTGTGTGTGTGTGTGTGTGTGTGTGTAACTAGGTGTGAGTGTGAGTGAAACAAACCCACCAGCTTGAGTACCTGCAACCAGCGAGCCTGCGCACAGAAGGAGGCACAACAAAAGCGGGCGAGCCATTCTCCCTCTGATAAACAGACATAATTCAAATGTCAGCATTTGAATGTCATCCTCAAAGAGCCCTCTCCATCAGCGCTCGAGTCATTACAGACGATAGGGAGAGGAAAAAAGGAGGGGGACATTGTTTCATCTGTTTGAGCTTTCTATCCCTCTAATTATTAAAGCGCCTTTCTCTCCCCCCCCTCCTCCCTTTTGAAAATGCACAGAGGGAGAAAGAGATTAGAAGTATTGTTGCCTTTTGACAATTCTATTTTTCCCCCCTCTCCATACAGGTTGAGTTTTAATTTGTGGCCGCTGAAGAAGCAGAGCCCAGATGGCGAGGCACAACTCGTCATCCCTCTGTCTATCTTTTCCTCTCTACCTTTCTCTCCCTCAGAACCAGCACCAGATAACAAAGATATGCAGATGAGGCCTAGGCGGTGAGCTCTGGATCGCCGCCAGAGAGATCGCCCTCTCACAATAGCAGGGAACAAATTGATGCGTCCTGCAAACTGTGCCACGGCAGCAGCGGGTTACTCAGCGGCCTGCCAAAACCGTCAGCCTACCGTGCCAGGCGGTGTGCCCCCGGTGGCAAAGTGAGGACATCAGCTGCTGAGCGATTGCCAGAGGCCTGTGACACAATATGTAGCATCAGTGTCAACGATGTCATTAGACACAGAGTGATGCTGCCAGCAAACTCATTAGCCCGAGTGGAAGTGACCCAACTCTTGGTATAGCGAGCAACAAATGCACTTCTGGAGGATGTTTTGAATGCTTTGATAGTTTTCAAGTGCTGTGATTCCTCCCAGTCTGCCGGTTATTGGGTCAGCCTGATGAGATGAAACATGCATTATAGGACTATAGCCTAGCATGCAACACATTATGCCAAGTGGCATGGCTTCCATTAGGTTTAGAAAAACATGAATATATAGCTACAGCATGTGCACGATGGAAAGTTGCAGTGAGCAGGTGATTAACTTTTTAAAGAGAAATTAACCAATGCTTGAATTGCAGCATCAGATCTCACTGATATCATGGTGTGAACAATGATGTCACAGGAGATTGGAAAATTCAAGGAGGTTTAAAAAGTTAAAAAAAAGAGAACATACAGTGTTTTCCACATGTTTCTATGTGTATCCTGGTCCATATAATATTCACTTGTAGTGTAATCACCCAAGGAAAATAAAAAATATGTTGAATTTGTGGCCTGGATTTCTGAGATAAGGTTCAAAAATATAAGTGGTCATGTTTAATAACGTTTAAGAGTCATATAATCTTAAAAATGTGCAAACAAGTCCGTATTTAGCTCATATGATCGTGTTATCTGGGATCGACTGCTTCTGCCTCCTGCCAGTGTTGACAACATGACGCTCTCGGGATCGTTCCTGCCGGTTTCAACAAAATATACCGCATGTTACAGCTTTATCGCGGTCGCTATATTTTTCTGAAACAGGCAGAGTGTGGAGAGTGTGTGTGTTTAATGTTAGAGACAGTTAGAGGCAGACATGGGGACTGTGGCTTCAACAAGTCACCTCCATGCCGTGCATGCGCTCTGCTCAGCCGCTGGACCAGCTGATCCCAGCAGCACCGCTCTATGAGCCAATTTGCATGGACCTGGTTCAGTGACTGCATGGATGCGTCAGATCCATGATGACAGCGGACTTCCCATGGATGTACTGGGACTTCCTCTTCCTCTTCCTCTTCCTCTCCCGCTTCCGCTTCCGCTCGATTCAACCTGTATGCAGGTATTATCGGACTTCACGTGGCTTTTCAGGTGTCGTTTACTCACGGGTTTGTATGTTTTGTGATTGCTGCTGCTTTCTGGACACGTGTTGTCAATGTGCATGAAAACCGTGGACGTAGTTGATCATCCACTGGATTAAATTTCATCACCAGCCTCTTGTGTTTGTTTCTCTACGTGTTATTGTTTTGCACCGTTGTTTACCCCTGTGCTGTTAAAGACATTGATACTTGATGTCTGGATTTGTGTTGTCAAGGTGAAAACTAGATTTATTTTCAATAGCTTTGCAAGAAAGTAGCAGATTGTGGAGTCATAATAAACCTAAGCTGCTTTAGTACAGTGTCTCTGAGCTGCAGGGCAGTGCAATTCATATTTATTGTCATATACTGGTGCAGACACATAATACCCTCTGGTGCCATGTGTTTAAGGTTTTAAAAATAAGTTTTGGGCATTTTATGTTTTTGTTGATAGTTCACAGTGGAGAGATGGGAGTACCTGGTAACATGAGGCGTGGGGAGACCGCAGCTCTGATTCAAGTGAGTGTCCAAAATGTTAAAAACAAATCATGCATTTTACTGAAAATCTGCAAAAAGCTCTGTGACATAACTCAGATGCAATACTGGCAGCTTTGTACTAAATCCTTAAAAGTTTTCAAATTAAACTTTTCTATCAAAGTTATGCATGTGCAACCCTGCAGCGCAAACCATTTACAGTGTGTGTGTGTGTGTGTGTCCCAGTGTTATGAGGGCTGATCTTCTGTGTAAATAATCATCCAGAGACGAAGCTCGACTGGATCATCCGAGCTGGAGCCGCCGTCAGGCCCCTGGTGAGATCTCTGCGACTCCCTCTCCCTCTCTGATGCGTAATGAGTCTCCCTGCTTTTCTTACAATCAGCACAAATCAATAAACACGCAACAAACATGCCTTATCCTCCTCTGATGAATGGCCAGGGTGGGGAGAGAGTGAGAGAATGTAAAAAAGGAGGGGGGGGGGGGTGGAAGGATGGAAGAGGGGAGGAGAGATAATCATATCTCCACCCTGAGTCAATAAGCCCACACCTCATTACCAATGCATAAGGGAGGGATGTGGGGGGAGGAAGAGATGGAGACAGTATGCACTCACATACTCATACTGTCATTACCTTAAATTAGCAGCAGAACATGATTATCCCCAACTTAATGTCACCCTATTCATACATGAAAACTGTGTGGTGTCATCCACACTTTGCCTGGGGAGGAGAGAACGTACGGATCTGTACTATCATTAAAATATATGCTGCGGGAAAAGAATTATAGTATATTTCTGTTTTCACAAAAAAAAACCATCCACCACTCCAGCTGAAGTCAAAAAATAGTTCTCGGTTTGTGTTGCAGCAGTGCAAAAGGTCACAACTGCAAGATGTTCCCTCCCACTGTAGTTTTAATTTTCTAACTTCACACCATATTATTATGACTCAGGTCTAAAAGGGGCTCTTTTTGGAGTAGGAGAGAGAAAGAGAGAGAAAGAGACAGAGAGAGAGAGAGAGAGAGCTGGCTTAATTGCAGTGATTCAGAATATCATTCACTGGCCTGAACTGAATCCCAGTCACCCACAGTCTGACAGCGAAGAAAAACGTGAGGCGGAAATGATACGGTCACTGCCCAGACACGCGTGCCGGTGTGAGGTGGGTTCAGGTAATTCGTCTCTAATCAGAGATCATGTGTCAATCAAGCAGTGTAGGCGGGACCGCCACTTTGGCGTCTTTCATTTTCTTTAAGTGAACTCTAATTTCACGTCTCATGTGCTCATATTCATGCCACATAGAAAAACATCCCCTTTTTGTTGTGCAGATTTGAGACTTTTTACATGTGATATATTCATTTATATACAGCGCAGCTTCAAGGCATCGCATCAAACAGCAATATCTCATATAATAATACATTTTCTACATTTACAGATGAAAGAACAGAGAGTGTGAAGATGGACGGGGGGAGGAAACATCGGAGCGACTCATCCACACATGACGAGACTCAGGCGTTTGATGTCCACTGGAATCTGCAGCTTGAAGACGTCACAACTGTGAGTACTCTTATTTGTTCATGTAGTATGCCGGACAAGGGTTTTGCGTTCATTTAGCCCCGCCCTCCATCTCCACAACTTGGATCCTTACGGATGTGATATGAGAATCGCTGGCTGTTTGAATCTGACTATCATTGGTTAAGGTGGAAATATGCAATCATGGCATTGACGGGTTATTTCATTCATGTTAACAAGGTGAAAAACTTGATTTCCAACTGAGGCGAGTCAGTATTGATGACTTTTGTATGTGCGTGTGCGCGTGCAGCTTAAAACTCAAAAGGCAGATCAGTCCAGCTCATGCTCACAAAACTTTATAGGCAAAACTAAAGGCAGTGTTTTGACCCCTGAGCCACAGATCCTCCAAGATCAGGGGTTTTAACGCTGACAACTTTCAGGGGCCAACTCTTCTGTGGCTCCAGGGGAGTGGGGCACTAAGTCCCCCCCAAAAGGCCACTGATCCTGAGGGTCCCCAGAGTTTGCCTCCCTCAGCCAGATTGACAGATACTAATAGCGTGGATGCTCTCATCCCATGGAGACGGCCTATTAGGGCAGAGAGCCGAAGGGAGACCAGGAAAGTAGCCAACTAGCGGCTGACTTATTAGCGAGATTGGCTAGTCTGCATGCTGCTGTAGGGTGCTACGCCGATATGCAAATGTCACATCGTCCTCTTCCCCTCTCTCTCCTCCCAGTCCTCCATCCATCGTCTACTCCTATCTTCCATCCCGCCCTTTGCTCTCTCTTCTTCTCTCCCTTCATCACCTCTGCCTCACTTATACTCTCATCACTTCTTCTTCTCCCCCCTCCCTCCTTCTGAAGGGCAGGTTCCCTTCCTAATTGATCTGTGGAGATTTCGGCTAACCTTCTTCCTCTTGCAAAGGGAGATGAGAGAGCTGAGATTAGAGGTGGAAAAAGGGGAGGAGACAAGAAAGATGGATGGGTACTCTTTATGCCACCGCTGATATAGTAAAGCTACAACGCAACAGATCCATTATGTAAACAATGTGGGGGAAAAAATGTCTTTTTAATAAGTGGCCACTGTTTTCTTGGCTTTATTGTGAATGGATTTCATTACAAGGCTTCGGAGGGAGAATGAATCAGACGCTATAGCAACACCGTCGCCTCATTATTACAAGAGAGGAGGATGATTTAAGCTCAGATGCACTACTGTTCATAAACAAAAGAGGAAGGAGAGAGGGGAAAGAGATGAAAGACACTGAGGATGTCTCTGAACGGCTTTGGCTTTTGCCCCTTTAGAAACCAGTGAGGTGATAAGCAGAACCATTATCCAGGCGATCGATGAACGGGGGACCGTGATTAATGTCACCCCGAGCTTGTGCGTCTCAGGGCGAGGCCACAGGGACTACTACTGTCCCCTCTCAATACGCCGCTAGCAGCGGCTCATAACAGCTTTTATGGACAAGCCAATTACTGCTCTCTTGCTTTACGGCCGGTGATTTACATTGAGTTTCCTCCCGGATCTCCTCATATCAGTTGTTTTATGTTTTGCTCCTATAACTCAATCTTTCGGTGTTTTCCTGCTCTGAACTGGACTGGCTCCGGGTTTAGTTTCACAGTAAACACTTGTGTTGTCAGCGCTACTTTCCCATTGTGTCGTGAATCAAATAAGCCACAGCGCCGTTTACACAGCGCATGTGCCCAAGTGGCGTCATAGGAACCCGTTGCTTGCCCATGGTGCATTGCAAGCACCTGCAGGGTGTTGAAGTCAGTGTGCATAGTGTTTTCACGTTTACTTCCTTTACCCACCGTCTTTCCTCAAGCTCCATCGCTCCATCCATGCATCCATCCATCAGCCACTTCTGCTCTCCTCCGACTCCAGCTATTTCCAGTGTCACTCAGTGATCAGAGAGCAGCTCTCTTCCTCTCTCTTCCATGCAGCTATTATTTACAGGATTAGAGTGGTAGAGATCTTAGCACGAACACTCCTCTGCTGAGAGTGGAGAAAAAAGACAGGCAAATTACCAGCTAATGGACCACCGGGCACTAATATCTAAATCCCCAATCTGTCTGTAATTGCTGCAAAATGCTCTGGCTTGTGCTTTATGGGAGACTTCTAAGCGACTCTCTCTTTCTTCCCGCTCTCTAGTTCCTCTCCTTGCTTTATTAAAGCAACAAGGAACAGGGGAAGAAAAAAGAAAAAAAAAAAAAACGAGTAGTTCTCATTTTCCCTTTGAGTCCCTCCACTTTCCTCGGTGGAATCCCCAAGACATCATTAATGTCTCTCCTCTCTTTCATATCTCAACAGAAAGAGAGTGAAGTGACCGTCCCGCAGCTGGCTGCCTCCCTTTACCATCTTTCGCTCCGCCGAGGAGTGAGTGATTAATTTCCTTGTAAGGAGAGATACAGAGAGGGAGAGCTAGAGGGAGAGCTCTGTTTGAAAGGTGCTTTATTTGCATTAGCATTCATAATTACTTAATGACGAATCAGATATGGTTCATTGCGACTAACTGCAGAAACAAGCTGTCGGAATCATGTATTTCAATTAGAATACCACTAAAACATGGTCCTCCATGACCGACCAATATAAGGACGACTTTATTTATTTAACTGGGGGAATTATTATTGGGGGCTGAGGAGGCCCTGTTTCATCCTTCGTCATCGCACCAGAAGACAATGTTCTAATTAAAAGAGGAGGGGAAAGCACTGAAGTCCTATTAGGAATGTGAAAATAATTAAAGATGAAGGGCTCGAGTTACAAAGCGCATTCGTAAACATGAGGGCAGCAACGTGCCCCATGGTTTATCACTGGCATTTTCATCATCATTTATAGTATTTAATCTGCTCACGTTGTTAAAAACTGGCTGCGTTTGTTAGAAATGGTCGCAGCTATAGAGTAACATTCCTGGTCCGAGGTACATTTGTGCATGTGTTCATCCTCACATGGCATTATAATAGACATCTGCCTGTCTTTGTGGGCTGTGTGTGTTTCATACTGTTACTCCAGTTTGTTTCTGTCAACCGTCCCAGTCTGATATTTGCTGGATTTCCATGATGGAGATAGAAAAGATCTGTATTCTGCAAATAGTAGATAGTAATAGTGAGTGTAGTCAGATCTGCTACAGCACCTTCCTAGAGACTATAACTTAACCTGCTGACATCTCTATAAAGACCTAATCTGGATCAGCACTATTTCCTTGTCCTACTAGAAGATGGACTACAGGTAGTAGGCTTGTTTTTAATACAGGAGCCCATTTCTGATAGTATCTCTAGCTGGATCCATGGCGCTCACAAAACTTGCAGTGCTTCCAAAAAAGAACAAGGAAAAGTCCTTCACAACAAAGTAACTTCTCTTTCTCCCACCACAGTGTGCAAAAAGTGCCTCCTTAGCAATATCCCTTTTAATCAAGCCAAGCCACAATAAGAGACAGCAGGAAGCGTGTGTAAATAATGCATTAATAACCATCCCATCCACACTCCTGGAGGCAGCGCCGGCACGTAGGGAGTTTAAATATCTCTAAGGGATACCTTCATCTGAAAAGCACTCAGCTCTCTGCTCAGAGCCTCTGCTGGAAAGAAAGGGGAAAAAAAAACTCCAACTAATTGTGAGGAGTTCAATGGCAGTTCAGCATGGAGTGCACTTTCCAAGGCCTCGGCAGAGAGCGATAGAGGACGGCCAATCGTGTCCGCATTGCCCTCATTGACGGCTATTTTAGAGGGTCGCAACCTTTGATGATGAGCTATTGACAGCGGTTTTCAAACTTTTCTCCCTCTTGATACTGACATTAACACAAAACATGATGCTTTAAAGCTACTTCTCTCTATATGCAGCTGTATTTATCGCGGCGTGTTTCACATGCAGAGATTTCGGTGGAGACACACTGAAGTCAACATAACCTTGCCGGTTTCCTCGTAATAACCCGAGGATCAATTTTAAAGATTTCAAGACGCATCAAAAATAGAAGAATTCTGTGTGATCGGATAAAAAATCCTCCTTACCACGTATCTCTGGATTCTATTTGAGGTTTATTGGTGTGTTTTTATTTTCATAGAAACTGCATCTGGCCAAGTGTAACCACAACGAAGCCATGTTGAGATATTTCACTCAGATTTACAATCAGTTGTGATGTAGGAGAATGTGCATTATGATTTTTGGACGGTAACTCAAATAAGTTTAATGTGTGAACAATGTCTATATGCATTGCTTGTGTTGTTGTGCAATACATGAAGCCATAATAGAACCAGCATTGTATTCTTTACGAAACATATATAATGCAACCTGTTTGTATGATACTTTGTAAATAAAGTGTAGGGCAAGGACATGGTCATATATACGTATATATTTCTGTATATGGCACGTGTTGATACAGAATAAAGAAACACATGTTAGAAAATAGATAAGAAACCTGTAAGAAACTGGACTTTTATATCTTTATACTTTGTAAACAAGATGCAAATTAGGTGTGTAAAAATCTCTTTGCAGCACCGTTTGGATGAATTAATTAACATTACCCAGAATGCTGTGTGTTAGCCATACCGTGCATACCTAACACGCTTATTTGGTGTTGAACCAAAGCGCGCTGGCCTTGCATTTGCTCCCGGAGCCTTGATGAGAAGCCCGATCAATGTGTTGAAACCTCAACCGGTGCTACTTCTAATCCAATACTGTTTATGTCTGCTGCAGTCGATAGTCTGTAACCTTGGACATGGGTGCAGCTCCTGCCTTCACTTCGCCGCTGTCATCATGCAAAAACCTCATAACTGCGATGTTGGCTGCTCCTCTCAGCTGAAGGAGTTCATGTTTTCTCTGTGGCTGGTGAAAAAATCTCAGACGCCTCAGGGTCGCGGAGCTCTTTCAAAGCCAATCGGCCGATGTGGAAAACACACTGTCATCACGCCACAAGTGAGGCGGATCCTCGGAGTTGCTGAAAAGTTGACATTTTAGATGTGCGAGGTTTTTACCTTACAGCGTGATACAGTATCCTGCCGCTGAGGCTCGAGTGAATGAGAACATCTGGTCGGAGTGTGTTTATGAACAGATGCGTGTTCGTGTACATAATGACACAAAACCCACTCGGCCTCTGCCAAATCTTTAGTATATGAAACCCCCGTACAAGTCCCCCCAGTGGTCCCATTCAGCACGGGGTGCAGCCGACACCCTCTGCCAGTGTTAAGCCCTTTTAATGACTGGATTTCCTCCCGATTGCCAAGTTCCCGTGTAATTGCTTGATGGTCAGCCCGGTGCCGTGCCAGAGCTGGGGGAGTGCTTGGCAGTCGGTTTTGGTGTTGGCTCGGACAAGGGTGAGCAGAAATAGCTGCAGCGGAAGCTTTCGGAGTCGCCGCTCGGACAGTCACAGCCCAGGGTTTTCACACTGAGGGGGGACGGGAATGAAACAGGGCCTTGTAGTCGGAGAATAGAGGGAATAATGGAGAGACTGTTTCTGTTTGTTGAACCCAATAAGGATTGTGTTACCCCAAAAGCATTACTTTACACACATACACACACATGCACACATGCATCCAGATCTCTCACTGTGTTCCTCTCTCCTTCTTCCTCTCTTTCTCTCGTTATTACACGGCTTCTTTCTTCTGCAAAATCATTATTATTGTTCCTTTTAATCACCAGGCTTTTATCTCTTCTGCACTCATTTCTGAAAATAGAAAATGCAGGTTTGCAGAATCAGGATAACTAAATAAAACACAGCAGGAAAAGAGTTCAAGAGCAAAAAAAAAAAAAAAAAAACACACACATACCATAGCTGCAGGTTGTCAGTCGCCTTTGAGCATGTCAACTAGGAACGGGAATCACTTCCTTTTGCGGCACCTATCAGTGACCTTAAACCCAGCACACTTAGCTGCCTTTTGTCTTAGCACACAAAGATATCCAGGAGGCTGTAGTAGTTCTAAAAAAGAAGGAAGGGAGGAAAAAAAAGATGTATGGTAATGTCCTGTCTGGCTGCACTGGCGCTGCCGCTGTGGCAAACAAAACACTCTCTAAAAGACCCATAGAGGGAAAGAGGTAAGGAGATACATCAATCAATTAACAATTACCCCTGCTGCTAATCAGCTGTCCCCGGCCTGCGCCGACCGGCCCCTTTGTAATCCCGTTGGCAGCATCAATTAAATTCTTAAGGTTAGTCTATTGAATTTTCCAGATAGGGGAAGATGGGGGTGGAGGGAGGTGGGTGGTGGTGGTGGGGGGGGGGTTGAGGGGAAGGACAAACTGTAGCCCAAACCCTCACCTCGTTTTCTTTTATCCTGCCCCCTCCTCTCATACACTGTATGAAGCTCTGGTATCTGAACTGAATAGAGAGTAGAATTAGTAGAGTCAGCTGGGAGGAAGCAGGAGAGGAGGGGGCAATGAGGTACAATGAAAGGACAGGAGGAGGCTACCTGTACATGACGGAGCCGGGCAGGTGGGATACAATAAAGCAGAGAGTGGGACAATGGAGCGACAGAGGTGATTTCAAGAGTAAAAGCACCATAGGCTGAAATAAGAGTGGACAGAGTGATGGGCTTGTAAGCTGAAGGGCAAGAGGGTGTGATGTTATGAAGTGAGACCATGATGTAGTGCTGTGTGTACAGTGTGTGTGTGTGTGTGTGTTTATTTCTATCACTGTGCAAACTTTTTTTTTTTTTTTGTGCGGAGAAGTAGCTTTGCTCCAAAAAGTCAGTGGTTTGATGTGATTACTTCTGATCGTTCAGTTCTGATTTCCCGCAGATGTTCCCGAGTAGCTTGACATTCTTTTTGCAATGCATTGTGGTCCAAAAGTGCAGATGAGCTGCAGTTACAGCGGAGCTGATATGCACGGTGACGTCTTTGGGTGCGATTCAGACTTTCTCTTCATTTCTGTGAAGGTCACGGTCAGGTTCACGCTGCAGGTGAAGGGCGCCATCGATGATTCTGATCTGGGGTCAGCGGAGGGAGTACATTATGTGCAGTGTATCAGGACGCTCACAAGAATAGAAGCACATACGTGTGTGCGTCTCCTTTGCATAGTCAGCGCAAATGCACACAAACATGCAAAGATGCACCCGTGAAGCAAACAAAAGGTGGAGGAGGATCTTTGATCTGTCCTTAATGACCTGTAGGGAAACCAAGAATCACATCATTATGTTGAAACAATCCACATTTGCTGACCATACTAATTACCCATCACCTGATCGATACATTATTTAATCTCCTCCTAGCTCTGTGGAAGAAACCAAAGGAGTTTTTTTTCCCCTCTTGGTTCTTTTATTGCCGCTGTTTATTGCTTGCTTCCTCAAAAAGCTGTTTGTAATTTAAACCAGGACGCATGTGAACCTGATAGCAGCGTCGTCGCAACCCGCTGGAAGACCGAGAGCGGAGAATGCTGACAGCGCTCGGATTTCCTCGAGTGAAACTTTAACTGGCTGACCCCCGGCGCTTCTCCGAGCCCGCCGCTGCGTGCAATTGATTCGGACGTTGAACTTATCTTCGAGTGGGATGTGACAAACGAAATGAGGGATGCTGCCGAAGACTCAAATAAAGTCAAAGTAGACGAGCTGTCACTCATTTAGAATCTAGCGGCTTCCTATAAAACAAAGAAAATGCAGGTCAGAGAGCAGAGGGAGCTCAGTGTGGAGGTATTCAAACACCACAACTGTACTGTAGCTTCTGTGATGAAAGACTTCACCAAAACAAAAGCAGAGGGTGCACGTTCCTTCTGCAACATCTCCCCATCAGGCGCCCTCCATCAGCGCGTCTGGCTGCGCGTCGGAGCGTGAACGGGCAGATTTTCCGGTAGCACAAGCCTGAGATGGGCTCCTGCGTCTCGGTGAGCTCGTTTCGCCGGGCCTCCCGCCGAGTCCCCCTACTGCCGCTGCACAGAGACGAGACTCTGCAGCCCCCAGGACACAGTCACCACGGGGGGAAGAGGGGATATAAAGGGGGGAGAGAGAGGGGGTAGAAACAGAGGGAGGGAAGGAAGAGAGAAGGAGGGAGAGTGAAGAAAAGGGATAGAGGGGAAAAAGATGCATGAAGGGTTGTGGGGGAGATAATGAGAGGTAGAGAAGATGAAGGGACATAGATGAGAAAGAAGGGAGGGGAAGCAGAAAGAGGTAAACAGAAAGCAAGGAGAAGTCGACAAACACGGAGAGAGACGGAGGGGGGAAGAAAGAGAGGGAGAGAATGATTGCTCGCGGCTCATTTCTCCACACATGAGCCCATCTGTACAGCGCCCAGGGTGGGACGGCACCACTGCTCTGTCTGAAATGACTGAGCGAGCCAAAGACACCCCAGCGCCACAGGAAGCCAAATGCAATCCCATGAATCCCTGGCTCGCCTATTATTCTGCAGAAAGGCCTTTTAAAGTGCCATTTTTTCTCGCTGATGGTGCCTTGTTGATTTACTTTCTTTTCCATCATGACTTAAGTTGACCATAATGTGTTTGAAAGAGGCTCATGGTTGGATGTCATGTTTGAGAGCTTTGGCCTCATGTCCCCCCATATATATAGATAGATGTATATATAGATAGATTTCTGTATATATATATATATATCTGTGTGTGTGTGTATTTTTATCCACACACACATAGACAGAATGTCTCTGAGACTTGATTCCATCAACGTTGCAGCACCACAGGGGTAAAAAAGGAAAAATTGACTGGCAGAGAGCAAGAAATGGTGTTTGCAGTGAGCATCTTGTGGTATTGTAATATTTACTGTTAGCACCTCAGGCTACATGATACGCTCCACTGTCACCATCAAACAAGCAGCTCTCTGAAGGAGGGAGCACATCTGTTGTCACCCCTCCAACCTCCTCCCTCCCTCCCTCCCCTTTTTCCTATCTCTAGAGTGAGAGGCGGAAAAAAAAACAGAGTAAGAGGAGAGGAAAGCGAGGGAAGAGCACCCTGGAGTTACAAAATACACAACTTTGTGACCCCGTCTCTCCTCACACATGCACATAAATATACCCGCACACGCCACGCCCTTCCTCTCCCTTTGACCATGGCTTAGGATGCAGCCGATTCAAATTGATCATTCCTCTGACCAATAATTCATTGTGATGGAGCAGACGTGGTGTGTGCATGGCGAGCGCCGGCCGCACAATAGCACCTGCATACTAAGCAGCCCCGCCGGCCAATCAGGCGGCGGCGAGCCCGGTCAGCTGACCCGCTGTTTATCCTCTGATAAATGGCAGGTCAAGCCGGGTGGCGTCCACCGCCACATCCCTCAGTGCCATGTCACCCGCACTCCCGACCGCTCATCAAACCCCCTCGCTCCCTTTTCCTCAAACCCCTCTCAGTCCCCTTCCCTCCCTCCGCCCCTTTAAACCCCTTCTGCAATCACAGCCCCCACCACAACACCCCCCCGGCATTTGCCCCGCATGCATCCATTATTCTCCACGCTCGCTGCACCGTCAGCACAGTCATGATTGCTGACTTCTCCTTCTACTGCCAGCCTCCGCTTTGAACACAATTAACTTAGTAATTGCATTTGTTTTAGGAGTATGGGAGTGATTATCAAAGCCACCTATGATCCTCCAAGCATACACACTTGCTGCCTTGCCTGTCTGTTGATGGGCGCTTGTGCAGGCGAGACCACCGGGGGGGACACAGATAGGGCTGGGAGCACTTCAAAGCAAAACCTCGCTTCCTTGCTCAACCTCATACACCTTATTAGAATACCCTGATTGCCAAACCCCTCTGTTGCTTTTGTTTATCTGTTTGTTTCTTGGGTGGCCAAGCCACTGAGGCTTTTGAAATCCAGGGGGTCATTTTCAGCACAGTTGCCACTAACAATGCAAAATACAAGTGGAGATTGAGCAGTGGAAATAAGCGCGCACACCCCAGACTGCAGAGGCAGTTTTGATTTGAATTTGAAGAGGCTGATGTGAAAATGTGCGTTTGGGGTGAAGCATTTTGCTTTTAAGTCACAATCAAAGGAAGGAAAGGTCTGTATGTTGCATTAGATAGAAGTTTAAGTTATAGTGAGTGGAGTTCAGATGCTATAAATTGGCTCCCTGCGAATATCACCTCTTCTCAAGTGTATATTACATTTAAAGAAGACAAAATAAGCTGCACTACAATCAAGAAAGATTAGATTAGTTTGTTTTAAGAGAAAACAAGGTCATGCATTTTAAAGAATCACACGTACTTTTCTATCAATCACCATGCCCTTTAAAAAAAAAAAAAAAAAATCTCCCACTGAATCACAAATCTGGGTCATGGGCTCTTGATTAAAGTCTTCAACAATGCACCAATTTGGTTCACTCATATACTGTGACACTGTGGCTGGAAAAACTTCCCCCATTCAGCCCTGAACATCCCTTTTACACCGGAGCATCGTAACCCTGCATTGTGAGTCCGAGCGCCTGCGTGTGTGATGTTCCCGCATTGTTACACATATACACAAAAATGCTCTATTCTGGCTGCATTTTGTGGATCCTTCTTACGACATTGACTTTGAATAAAAGAGCAGCATTGCAGCCCTTTTTTTAATTGAAATGCAAACTACATCAACGGCCAGGCCGCGGAATTGGCAATACTCTCCTGGCGTTGTGATAAAGGCTTTTTTGCTGTTTCTGTGGCTATCGACTTGGTCATGTGTGTAATTGCCTAAAGCGTTTCTGAAGCCTCCGATGCACCAATGTAAATATTAAAGAGAGCGCTCAGCTTAATAAAATGCTGTTCAAACAATATGGGGGCCCAAGTTATCTCCGCCTGTCCGTTTTTTTTCAGCAGTGCCCGGGAGTCGAGGGGTTCGGCACAAGAGACGAGAGTCAGTATCAAGATGAGACCTGCTCCTTCATAAGTGACGGCGAAAACCAACGGGGAGCGCAGTGACAGCCGATTAAATGAATCCACTAAAGAGTGAACACGGCTGAAGTAGGAAAAAGGAAGTGAAAATAGGAGATATTATAGCCAGCGCTATCTACACCGAAGCAAAAAAAGGAGCAGGAAGGAGGAAGGGGGGAGAGACAGCAGGAGGGAGGGGAGTGATGGATCAAACAGATTCTCTAATGGTATTGATCCTGTCCAAGGCCACGGTGGAGATGAAGGCCTCCCTGCACAGATCCCCCTCTGTCACCTTGACCTTGGGCCAATCTCTGACTCCTGACCCCGTGACCGCTCCAGCCTTGCCCCCGCTGACCCCCGGCCTCACCTCCCGTGCCGGTCCCTGCTGCCGCGCCGCCACCTCTCCAAATGAGAATTGACTTTCCCGCTCTGTGCTGGGGTGGAAATGCAGGTTAAAGTGTGTCAATAATGTTTCACAAGAACAATTTCTCTGGCTTTTTTTTTTTTTTTTTGCTGCATGGTGTAACGTTTTGACATTTGCTCGCTGTGTGGATACCACAGCGTGTCCTGCGAGGCAGTTGAAGGCCACTAACTGCCTTTAGCTATTGATCCGTCGGTTAAATTGCACACAGAGCCGGCGGAGAGGGAGCACTGAGAGTCAGCCACTAGGGTGATGCACACTCGGCTCACGATAGCCACCACCTAATGGTAATTGCTTTCGATCTTTCCCCACAGACATGCGATTTACAGCGGCCCTTCTCATGAATAGGTGACAACAAATATTTAGTGTGTGCGGTGTGCGTGTGTGTGTGTGTGTGCAAGGGAGGAAAAATGTATCATAGTTTGATCTCACGCTCAGGTAGTTGAGCAACTGTACCAGAAAGAAAGAAGAAGAGTTCATCGACATGAGGAGGAGGAGGGAAAAGAACAACGGTTGTAAAAACATGATAGTTGATCATCTCTAAAAAGGACACTTGGCTTTCTCCAAACCCTGCACTTCATCACTGTGTCGCCACTGAATGGTGTTTAGGGAATGGAGGGGAGGGGTGGGCGATGCTTCTCCCGCGGCCCCAGGTGATTTCGCTGAATGGATTACAGCGGGAAACGGCTGTCCTTCTTTCAAACTGCCAGGTGGCGTCCATTTTTCTCCCAGGCCTCATTGTTCGGCTCTGTGTACAGGACAGATTTAGACGGCCCAATAAAGTCCCATCTTTAGACGAGACAGCTTGATGCAGCACCTTCTGATCTCAGTGGGGATACAGTACATCAACTGCCTCGCTGGGTTGTGCTAAGACAAAGGTAGAGCCTGAAATCATGCGCCGCCTTGGTCCACGCTTGGAAATCTTCCACAAGCCGTTAAAAAAACTGACCCGCTGGACATTTTCCAAACTAATCAATCTTGCACCCATTCACTCGTCCCTCAACTTTTTTTTCCCCCTCGCTCATCTCTTTCCCTTGTTCCAAACAGCAGCCGAGTTCATTAGCTGGTATTTGCATCAGTCCTCTCCCTGCAGAGCGGGGAGCTGTTTGTATCCCTTGTAGCCTGATACCTGCCAATGCTAATCCTGTTTACACTAGCACTAAAACACAACTTAGTGGGCCATCCATCCCAAACATCCCTTCCACCTGTCAATAGGCTTAACACATCTACCAAATTTATGTGAGCGTTGTCGCACAGGATTATGTAAGCCATTTGTAGCACTTATCCTCCCGTTTGCTGCCTGCTAACAAACAAATCACTGCTGTTGGGTTAAAACCTCCTGTTTCCAAACACCTTTTCAGAACTAACTCGCATTTATATGTTCTTTTCAGAGCTCATAAAATGTTCTCAACCCTCAAACTCATCCCCAGACCTTTATTTTTAATGTAATGTTCTATCAGGAACAGGAAAATGCTCTGTAACAAGAGGACCGAGTCTCATTAAGCAATTAATCAACCAGAACATGTTCTCTTAACATCCCAACGTGAACATGTTCTTTACTTTTTCTGCACCGAGAGAAGCGGAGCGATCTCATTTGCATATGTATTCTTTAATGTGTAACACAAACCTGCTGCTTTCATGTTCTAACAGGAACACGTTCTTTAACGTTCCTACAAGATCTCACTGTTCTAATGTTGGAACAGGGTGTGATAGCTCATATAAACACACAGCATTGGGTTATTTTACAGGAAGGATTCGCTTTTTTGCTTGGTTGTCGGCTTTTCTCAATGGTTTGAAGTGGGCGTGGGTTACTGAGGGAAGGGGATGTCCCAAACTCCCGTGCACCAATCAGGATTCAGAATCAGTTGGATGAATCTTTGACGGCTTGTGAATCTATTTTTGAAGCCAGTTTTTTAGGAGCTTTAAGTGAAGTTATGAGGAGTTTTGAGATTTTTACCCAACAACAACAACAAAATAATGAGCTTGACAATTAGTCAGTTGCTTGGAGGGAGAGATTGCTCTAGACTTCCAGGATTTGTTGCTCTGTATTGGATCATTTACATCCGTTTGTGCAGTAGACCATTTCAGCACATGACATGATATGTATGAAGCCGCCGCTGTGTGGCTGGTTTCACGAGGACCTGACGTGTCCTGCTCTTAAGTGATTCACCCAAAGCTGATGTTTAAATGGATTCCTGGAAGTTCTCCAGCGCTGTTTTGTTCTTGCCTTTGTTAGCGTTGGAGTATTGTGTATGATAGAGGGACCGCTGGGACTGTTTGTCACACTGATCCTCTTATACCGCCTCTATCCCTTTGTTTAAAGCAACAATTAAAACTGTTAAGCCACAGACTGTTGTATTTTCTCCCTCTAAGAGCAATTTTTTATCACTTCAAAGAGTTCAAGAGCCTTGATAAAAATACCATATTTTGAACAGCACTTGTTTTTATGTGAACAAATAATGTCACTTTATATTATAAGAAGGGGAAGAGGAGTGTTGCAGGCACATAGGTGCAAATGAGATGTGTGTTATTGCCTTTATTTTTTCAGCCTGAACCGGCTGCACACAGTTATGTCTTGCTCCATAAAGACAGCAGCTTTTTGTTTACAAGGTTCAGCTTAATTTATTCATTTATGACATAAATATAAAGTTCCCTACAGTTGTGATTTATAATGGCTCCCTGAGCTTGCGAGACTGTTCCAACTATCCAGTCAGTATCCAGTGATAATTCCCTCATAATGAAGTCATTTTCATTTTTTTTTTTTGGAGTATCCTTGGCCTTGCTCCAGGTTCCCTCAGATGGCGACCAGATGTCGAGATGTATCTCTAAAGACTCCCAACACTTGAACGTTTAATTTTTTTTACGGGATTCTTCTCTCAACATGTGAATCTGTCATTCACACATGAGGGTGGGGGGGGTGGGGGGGCATGGAATGAGTTTTAAGCTAAATCTCATGTGTTTTTTTAGACTGGGAAAAATATTGATCGGCATCCATGAGTCTTTTCAGTGAGAGGGTCTGATTGTTGGCAAAACATTTAAACATGCAATATGGTAGTATCTGCCTCTCTCATTAAGCCACTGCAAGGCTGAATTTAAAGTGATGACAAGTTAGTGGCAAGTGTAAACAGGCAGGATTTGCTTGCCAGCAAAGGCAAGTGTGTTAGTGAGAGGTCTAGGGAGCAACAACTAGTCTTGAAATATTTATAGGGTTTGACTGGGATCCCTCCCTGAGGAGCAAGCATTGAAAACTTGCAATCTGTGGATCGCCAAAGGCAAACTGACGCGGAGGTCAAGCCTATAGGTTTTTCTTTACATGAAAACAACGCGTAAAAAGGGAAAGAGACAGAGCAAGGGAAGAGAATAATATATTCTGCACCCGGGAGCGGGATTTTAGCTTGAGAGGGTTATGGATTTTTTTTTCTCCTTCCCCGTTTTTGTTGTTACAGACATCTCCCCTCATTTTCCCGGGATCAAAAATCCATTTTGGATCATCCATTCAGTATTAAATCTGGCAGCTACTTGTATACACAACAAACTCAATTTGCTGAGGCGATTGTGAGATCTTTGGTGGACGTGTCGATGACAGACAACAAGGATCCTTTCTTTCATTTTTAATACAAAGCCAAGCAGGTCGAGCCCGCATCTACTCGCCTGGACAGTGCTTTTGTTTTTCGCTCGCATGGCTGTTTTTCCTCATTAAAGTGCAGATATTGTTATGAATATTGAAAATGCAGTTCATGTCATATCAGCTGTGAAATAAGGGGGGGGGGCTTTTTGTGCATTTGTCTGAAAGACACTCTGATCCAGTTCAAACCAAAAAAGAGAGAGAGACCACTCCAGTGGAGTCCCACCAAAACAGAGAGAGGTCGGCCACTCATTTCCTCATGGTTACCCAGGCAATGAGGCCAGGAAATTGGACAGTAGGAGGCAGTCTCTGTGTGCTTCCCCCTGACATGCCTCGAATCCCTCAGAAGGAGTCCTTTTATAGAAGACAGAAATATGCCTGATTACTTTTGCCATCTTTATTTCAGCTTCTCCTCCCAAACTGAAATCGCCATTTTTTTTTTTTTGCAGAAAGCAATTATTTTTCATTCGAGTCGCGAGACCTGTGCCTGCAATTGTCCGTCCGCCGCACGGTGTAATCTTCTGAAATGAGCCGAGACTTGTGGTCCGCGGTCTCTCGTGCAATATTCGCACGGTGAAATCGCGGCTACGAGCACCCAAACACAACATGCAGAGTAATTACAAGGCAACAATTATGCAGGCGAGGCCAGACGTAATCGATAGGCCATCAGACAGATGGGTCAGGGGCCAAATGTCAGGGGTCAAGGTTCAGCTTCTCCCCGACTCTGTGTGTGTGAATGTGTGTGTGTGCGTTCGTCTTTTTCTTTTTGTCCTCTGGAGGAAGAGGATGCTGATTCATAACTAGCAGGGGGATGGACAGTGAGGTGCAGTCCAGCTGATCTATTCTTCTCGAGGCGGCGAGTATTGATCAGAATCCACCACATTATTGTAGCCCAGAGGAGAAGCAATCCAAACAGCTGGGATAACACTCAAGGTCCCTACTCCGGTGCACCTGGGGAGTGATACAGTGAAACTGATAATATCACATGTGTAAAATGTGCTGCCTAATAAATACACATCTGCTTCCTATCAGGTTCCCTGAAAAAAGAAATCAAGTTTGATTTGGAAACATTTATCCTTAAAACCAAAGGTTGAACCTGCTGCTTTTGTTTTACTTTAAAACAATCATCAGGTGTTAAGCTGCTAATATACTCCAGGTGTGCCAGCTTATTGCTCAGTAACACAATTAGGCTAATGACGCCGCGAAACAAGTGAAAAAGAGGCTCGTCTGTAGAGAATGTAAAGTTTAACACCAGTTAGAAGTAACAGATGAACAATCAGAAGCATTTGGCCTCAGATACAGTGTAAAGCTAAAGTCTGACATGGAAGAAATAATACTTTTATTCCTGTTAAGCATTGATTTATATGTTGATGCTCTTTCACACAAATCACCAGAGTGTGGGCGTGTCATATCGTTAACCTAATTGCTGTTACTGAGCAATCAGCCTGCACACCTGGTGTTTAACATGTTTACCAGCTGATGGTGGTAGACCTGAGAGCAGGAAACACACAGGCTGCTGTTGGGAACGACTTTACACTCTCTGCTCAGGAGGTGCTTGTTTCGTTCTTATAGTTGCACTGCGTGGTCACTGGTCATTTTATAGTTGACTCTTTTCCGTCCAGCCAGCGTCCAGGGGGAAAAAAAGCCTCTTGTGCCTGTCGAGCTCAGGTGGAGCCTCGCTCAGGTGACATCAGCGCATCCGGCGGCTGGACCAAATGATCCAGAACCCTCTGTAAAGTGGATGGCCTGTAATGCACAGGAGGAAGAGGCACAGTCCATCATCAGCCACCTCCTGTGCGAGACCACCACCCCCCTCCCCTCCACTCGTACCCCTCCTCTCTCCATAGCAGAGATGTGTCCATGAAATATGTGCAACTTCCCATTGAAATTAGAGGGCCCTGAACCATGAAAGGCACCACAGGTATTGGCTGTACGGTGTGGCGGCGGCGGCGGTGGCGGCAGCCCGGCTACATGCCTGGCCTCTGTGTTGTAAAGCTCCAAAGGCAGAAAGACACACGGGCACTCGTCTGTAACATATTAAAACCAAGGGAAATAAATTACCCCGGTGCTCTGATGAATTATGAGTTGTGTCTCAGGAGCTGGAAACGCTTCATAACTTCGAAATCTTCTTTGGAATATGGCGAGCATCACCTGATTTCCTCTCCCCGTGGACTCTTCAAATCCCGGTTAATTACTACTTTGAGTTTAACAGCATGTTCCCTCTTCTCTGTTTTGGTCCAATGTTCAAAAAAGCACCTTTAAAATCACAGTTAGTCAATCACTCAGTGTCTTGACAGCAAATAGCTCCGAAATAATCGTTTGTTGTTTTTTTTTTTTCCCACTTATTCATGGATTTATCTGTCTTTGCTTCACAGACAAGTGCTGCTACTTCATTTTTGAACCGGTGCATCTGATGGAGCCGAATATACAGAGGTGCTCCTGAATTAATACGCGATCGCTCTTCTCTCACATTGATTGATAGTTTGCTCAGGCAAAGCCGCAAAGTGCACGTGGTGAACTGTGCTCCGTTATTTACATCTCATCATCTTTATCTATGCTGCTATTTATAGTGCTATAAAATACTTTATATTGACAGTAGAGAGGATTCAGACGTACAGTGCAAAGCTTAGTCACGTCCATGTTTGCACATCTCTGCTCAGACTGTAGTTTTCTCTTGGTGAATCAATACAAGTGGCGCCTCCCATAAATCAGGGCTTTTTCTCCTCTTTGCTTTTGGATGCTCGGTTGGAAATGAGTGTGAGCGATGCAAAGCAGAGGTGTTATTAGCTTACAACGGTAACTGTGCAAGAGGAGAAATCCATAGGCGAGTAATGAGTTTAGGCCACTGGCGACAAAGTAAATATTTGGAGTTAATAAATCCGATCCATTGTCCGATTCAATTAAGGAGGGGGGAATCTTATTGCAGTGCGGCCCCTCCCATTGGTTCATCTGTCTGTTTATTGACTGGTACAGTGCAGCTGGAGGTGGTAGCTTTTAACGTCTCCATCAAGAAAAGAGCAGATTGTGCACTTGAACGCAGCCTTCAGGAACAATCAGTCTTTCCTGAGAGGCGGCCGCGTCCGCAACATTTAAAGGTGAACAACTTTATCTTCGCGCCACTTTAAAGAACATCACCCCCCGCGCCATCTCCGAGGATTGACGTTGTCAGAAGTGAAGCTCCGTCGAGCCACATGACTGATGGGCCGCTCGCTGGAAAAGTGGAGCGCTTGATGAGATATTAATCAGGCAGCGTCGGGAGGGGTGGGGCAGCGGCGTTGCGCGCGGATCCTAAACACGATGGTGTGATGGAGATGTTGAGATCTGAGGTGTCTTGGGCGAGGCGGAGCTTGTTGGAGGGGAATAATGAATCGGCCTATTAGCATATTGTCACCGGTTGTCTTGTTTACTCCGAGGTGTTTGCCAAGCAGCTCTCCCCAAGGAGAAACGGGCGCTTCACAGTAACTTCTGGAGTAAACAGTGATATGCTAATGCACACGCAAACACACACACACGCTCGCAGGCAGCGTACACACAATAAACTTTGCTTTTAACAACCTGTGATGGGGCGATGGCTCACCTTCTTTGTCAATATTTATTGCAAAGAGGGAGGATGGGAGGGCTCAACATGGAAATGCAAGGCCTCATACTTCTCATCTAATACTGCTTGTTGTATGGAATCAAAGGCTACAAAACAGCCAAGTTTACCCACAGCAAACATCAGAGCTGCGTGCATTTTCCACACAGGCGAAACAATCCGGCGCAGTGCTGTTTCTGAAGCTATTTTCATTGGCGTTTGCATCACGCCTCGTGACCCGTACATGCCCGTCCCATCATTGATGGTTGATTACAGTTGTATTCGCAGAGGAGGCTGGGATGTTTAGGATCAGGCACATCTCTATCCGGCCTATTCTGTCAGTTTTTTTTTCCTCCCTCCTCTTCTCTCTATCTCTTTTCCCACCTTTCTCTTTCTCCGCCATCTCTTTGTCTGTCTATATCCCTCTCCCTCCTAAACTCTCCGCTGGCGCTCGCTCAGGCTCTCGTAATTGCTGGTAGTCTGCTTAACAGTCACAATGCCTTACTGTAATCAAAGAACTGACAAAAGACCCCTTTCATTTCACTGTCTGCCTCTGTGTACAGTATAATAAGCTTCCATCCTGCTCACATGTCGAGAAGCCAAGGACCCCAGTGCAGTAATTTTTGCATTGAATGAGATGCAGGTGATCAAAGTCCGCATAGTCTTTTTGATTCTCTAGAATAGCCAGGCCCTCCCTCTGCTATGCCTTTTGAACATCTTAAGATTCCACCGAAAAAAAGGGAGGAGGACAAAAAAAAAAGAAAAGAAGTGCTATTCCTGCATTCTTCTTGTAGATATTCCCACTACATGCCTGCCTGGGTAGCCGGCTCCCCAGCGTTTTGGGGGAAACTTTGAAGGAAAGTAAAGGACAAGCTGCTTTTGGAGGAAGAAAAACCCAGACTTTGCCTCGACAGCTGTTCAAATGCAGCATGTACAGCAGGGGCGAGAGGGTCAGGAGTTTGATTTGGGTGATTAATAAGTGCTTATGTATAACATATAAAGTGTTATGATACTGATATTTTCCCATATAAGCTTTATATTTACTCACTAAAACATATGGGTGAGGTGGTGGTCTTTATTCTCTCCATTCCTCTCTTGTTTGATCCTTGTATCAATGCTTTCAAAATGTCAGGCTCTCATCTGGCATGTGGCGGCAGTAGGTGGCGCGTGAGGGGGACCGGACCCAAGTTTGGGGAAAAACCCGCAGAGCTGCTCTCCGCGCTCCTACATTCAATTAGAGGATTTCTCAGGTGATAAGGCCGGCCGGCGGGGCAATATCCCGGGGATCCCGGCTGGCCCCCCCTGTCTCCTCCTGCCCCTCCATCCGTCAGGGGCTCCAAATCCATTGTCAGAATTATGGCGAGCAGTTCAATAATTCAGATTAGAGCTCATGTTTATTAATGTCCTACATCTGTGCAAACAACGTGTCAAGCCGAGAGTTTATTGTAATTGCCTGAGCAAACAAAACCTGAAAGAAGCAATTTCCAGTTACAATGTGCTATGACAAGTAATGAGGCCATTGGCATTCTGCTCCCATCGTCGCCGCTGCTTCTTTTCATCGCCCCAGTATTGCATGTGATAGATATTTTTATAAGGAATGAAGGTGCTGGATAATGCGGTGGCGCCACTAGAGGCAGGTTAGTGATTAAAGATAATCATCATTTTTTCCCCCCCTCCTGCAAAATCTTATTAGGTTTCCCTTAGCATTACTTACTTTGACTTCCACGTGGGACCGAATGCCGGCGCGGCCGTCCCCACAACAACCACAAGTAGACGACAACTATTAATCTGCATTCTTGGAAGGAGGGGGAAATAATAATATTGCCTTGTGCCACCTGAGGGACGCACGCCGCCTTGACAGTCGCAGTGTTTTGAAAATAGCTGTTGCATAATCTGCCAAAGCAGCTTTAAAGGAGAGGCTCTAAATAATTGGAATTGACACAGGATATCAACCCTGACTTTCCTATCTGTGTCTAACATATTAGCCATCTCTGGAAATTAGCTATTATTGCCTAATTGAATTTTGTCTGCCAAATGTTTAATTAAATGGCAGTTGTAGGTTTATTGAATTCGCCCCTGTATTTGTTTAATGGCACAGACCTGTGAGCAGATTATGGAAAGTGCTGCGGTTTGATACATTTCCTCTTCCCTCTATGGCGTTTTAATGTGATCACAGTCTTTGTTTTCAGTCACAGATGGTTGAGAGCAACCAGGGGCTTGTTCTGCGATAGAGAGCCGTGCTGTTACACTGGAGCTGATGGACCCACGAGGACTCAGGATGCCGATTGATGTCTCTACTTAGTGCCGCGCGCTCCACCCAAACTCATCTCTTTTGGGTTAGATCGAGTTATATACTGCTGAAATGTGCAGCGCAAGGCATTCATCTTGTCGGAGCCTGGAGAATTAATGAAATATGTTTGGTTTTTGCTCGTGCACACTCATTATTCTCATATAATGTCAGTTTTTTAAAAAAACCCAACCAGGACAGATGTTGTTGGGGTGTATTTATCACAGGGAAATGTCACATAATATGGCTATTTTTTAAAAAGTGTAGTGCTAACAGGTTTGTCACGGTCATAAGGGGTTGTCCACGCTCTACTTTTGGAGACGCATTAACACACCAAAGGCCATGCTGTCATCACCGTGCTGCTTTTTTGCAAATGAAATACTTTAAATTGAGTTTCAGGAATCAGAGGAGAGCAGATTCTTCATTGTTTCTTCTTTTTAAAAAATCTATTTAAAGGTGCTAAGAAGCTCCTTCTGTTAACTACAGCACGCCAATCTGAAAACCATGGCACTTCTCTTTGTAGCAGGCTGCTCCGTCGCTCAAAGTGCTGTGTTAACTATACGCTAAGTGTGTGTTTACAGCGAACAGGGCCCGCTCGCTCGGTGACAAAGTGTTTAGGTTGCAACTCTGTCTGATGGCTCGGGGATTAGAAAATCCCTCTTATGATTGATAGATTTATTTGTCACCGCTGTCTGGACGCAAGCAGCTTACACCCTGCCGAAGCCGGGGACCATTAATCAGTGTAAATAAAGCTCTTCTTATACACATATCAGGAGTCCGTACGTGGAGACATTTGACACGAGGAGGATGAGGGGGGGGCGGCATATTTGCAGCAAATAGGCATGTGACCGGATGATCAGAAATGTTATGTGCGGACGTTGGCGAGGAGCTGACTCGCTGCTTGAAGAGTGCTGCCTTTGCTGCTGACGCCGACCAACAGGAAATTGGTATTTTTCGCTGTGGGGCCGAGGTTGCGGAGTTTGGGACAGTGGGGTGCGGGCTTGATTAATGACTCTATCCGGACGTCCCCGCGTCGAGGAGGACGGCACCTCACTTTCTGAAATATCGACGGATTTATCATTTAAGTTATGATGCATGGAATCGCAGCCAAAACAGCTCCGAGGAAGAAACTTTTAGACAGTGATTTCATCTGCAGCACCAGGTCTCACTCAGCTCTTTGCAGCACACCTCCCTCTTTGTGCTTTTCATGATTATTACTCTATTAATTATCATTCCAAATCCATTCAGGGCAAATGCACATTGTGGTGATTATCATACATGTTTAACGCCCTGCATAACAATGGTCAGACATGTCCGCTGGATGCATTTAATCTCTGTCCATTGTTGTCCAAAGAAATGATCTGATTGGGCAACTTCTCCAGGGCATCACTCCACCCAAGGTTTGCTACTATCTCTGCATAAATGCACACCTTGTCATTATTTACTGCTTAATTAGCACGCGGCTTAATTAAATCGACATTAATCAAGCAGACAGAGGTGGTGCTTGGGGAACACTTTACACATGTTAGCGATACTGTACTTTATTATCCAAGAAAACATAAATCAAGCGTCCCTCACTGGAATTAACTGATAACATTTAGTTGTTTGGGGGGGAAAAAACAAGCAGCTCCTGCGCTCAGGTATCGCTACGGTGTAATAGAGGTTTGTCGTGGAGGTGGACAACATGGCAGATGTTATCATCTTAGTTCTTCCTGGCAGGACAAAAGACAATTAAGAAGTGTTGAGCTGGGCACAAGCACAGAGAGGAAGGTAGAGTGATAACATTACAATCTCCCCACTCTTATTGGTCTTAAGCGAGTTGGGCGCCCAGGTGGCGTTGATATTCTGACACCTGATCTCGGACAACAGGACAACAAACTCCAGGCCTCAGCCGAAAAAACAAAACACACCAGGCCGGATTTGACTAAAATCGCCCACATACACGCAAGCGTGCTCAAACACATGAATCATTTTTAATTTGCGTCACAGATCCGAAAAATTTATCAACTGTGCATGAAAAAAAAAGAAGCAGCAGAAATAAATGAAACCTGTGAAATCTGCGAAAAGACATTTGAAGCTGAAAATGGTGTTTGCTCCCTGCTGCATGTGTGGAAGTGGTCGACTCTGCAGGCTCCTTTTCCCTCACTCTCTCAATCTTAATGGAGAGGAGACAAGGAGTGCTCCCCCGTGGAGAGGGAGAGATAGGCGCGGGGAGGGTTGAGGGGGAAGTGGGTGTCGGAGGAGTATGGGATGGGAGAGGGTGGTGGTGGGGGTACTGGGGGAGCCATCTCTGTGTAATTAAAGCTATTTTAATGGGAGGTGCAAGGCAGTAGAAGGGAGGTCAGTCCCGATGGAGAGGAGCCCTGTGTCCCACCCACCCCCCTCTGCCTCCTGTCCCGTGAGGCAAGGTGGGCGCAAGCTCCTCTTTTAGCCCCCATCGCCACTAAGCGGATTTCACCAGTGGCCCTCCTGGGGAAGGGTGCTTCGGTTGGAAGGGAAAAAGGGAGGGGGCACGTATGGGGGCCCCTGCTACGGCACCATGGAAAGCCCTGATTAACTCCCTCCACCAGTCCAAACCCTGCCATGCAAATGAAGGCAGCCCAGTGCTTTTATGAAGGTGGGGGGAAGCGCTTGTCAGTCAGGCTTGGCCGTCCCTTGATGTGCTTCCATTGTAATTCTAGGTGTGCTGCTTGTACCGTCTTAGATAGGAGCGCAAGGTTGATTCATCCCCATAGGATTGTTAAAAGGTGGATCCGCTAAGTTTTCAAAGTGACTCAAATGGGGGAAGGCGAGGGGAGGCTAGCACTCTCTTGTCAGCTCTTTCTTAGCCCATCACAGACATTGGTTTTTGAAGATTCTGCCGTCTGACTTTGCGATAATACATAATGGGGATTCTTAGACAGTACAGTCGTCCCCTGAGGACAGGAGATATGTTTGCACCCCGAGGTATGGTCTGCTTTGTCTGTGCGTTGTTTAAGTGCTCCGTCGAGCGAGGCTTTTCCCTTTTCATTAAGTGTCTCCATTTGTAGGCAGATTCTTTACACTGTTCGCCGCCATTGTGTGAAAGAGATCACTGCAAATTGTGCACCTCTCAGTGGCTGATGGTTTATAAATAATATACCAGGGGCTTGTAAGGAAAATAAGCACACAGCATGTGATACCAAAGATATCCTTGGGGTCATGGGTTTATATATCACCCAGATGTTGGTTCTTTTCTATCTGCTCTCATGTTCTCTGGTCTTTTTTTTCTTGAACCCTTTGGATGCTGCGTGAGAGCTAATTTGGAGTTTTAGTTAATCCTCCAAGTACCAGTGTGGGAGAGAAAGGCAAGAGCACAGCGCTTTTTTTTTTTTTTTTTTTAAGAAAGCAGCCCACTGTAAATTAGGACCTGGAGGTATGTTGCAGTGTTCTGGGGTTACACTCATCATTTCTCTCTGCCTGTCACAGACTGTAGCTTAGCAACCTTTATCGCAAGCCCTCTGTGACCTTGTCAGAGCTCCTTCCTCCTGCCTCATCCTCGACTTAATCAGTGCCAATTCCCTCCAAATTTGACCATCATTAGGAGGAATCTGGAAGCCAAATATGGACTCCGAAACACGTCGATACTTCCTCTGACCTGCTGGCCTTGTTGGCTGCACGTGTTCTGACAGAAAAACATCATTCAGTCTCTTTTATGGTGATAAAACCCATAAGAATCTCTTCTTTCTTTCTTCTACAGTCTCACTTTGCCTTGTCCCTAACAGTTATTTGTAAGAATGAATTGGCTCTGGAAAAAAAAAAAAAAAAAAACAAAACGCTTGGCAGAGCAATAGTTTTAATTTTAGGAAAGGAAAAGGACCGACTTGAAATGAATGGATGGCAACTCTCCCATCTCCCGCATTTGTTAATGCACTTGACCTCATAATCAGACTGCCGGCGCAACAAGGCAGCAAACAAGTTATGTCATGTTATCAATTTATCCAACATGACAAAGTAATAACAGCAATAAATGAACATGTACTTTGGAGGGGCGGCGTTGCAAATTGAAATGCCGGAGTGTGAGATGTGCTTCTCGCCAAAAGAAGGAGCAATGAAGATGATGGAAAATCTAATATGAAGGAAGACAAGTGTTTACATTGCAGCTTTGTGCGTTTTACATCCTAAGTACTCTCCATCTCTCTGTCGGCATCCCCAGGGCTGCCTTCACTGTTAGCAAAGCATATGCAACAGAGCTGAAATACAGCTGCGGTTCTAGCTCCGCAGTGCTGTGGACGGAGCGAAGAAACACAATGCACCCCGGCTGATCTGATGCAGCAATACTGTGAATCGAGAAAAGCTCGGGTGTTATCATTTTTGGTGCATTTGGTTGAGTCTGCACAGGGAAGATCTGCCGGGCGTGGTGTTCCCTCGTGGGACGTTTCAATTGGTTCCAGTTTGAGAGTCTAAATCAATCCGTCAATCACAGAAGAAAAGGATTTCAAAGACAGTTTGGCTCAAGCTGGAATACGTCTCGATACATATTTCATGGACCTGACCAACCTCAGAAGTCACTCTCATTTGACATCAATTCTCTGAGCAGCCCGCAAAAGCCTTGGGCAGTTCACCTGCACACAGGACAGGCCGGCCGGTTCATATACCGTCAGTTCTTCTTTATTCTCAATGCCCCGGGCACTTCACAGTTCTGCTGCTCTGCACACCAAACACTACATCAGCTCGACAAATACAGTAGAGTGATAAAACACCGTGTTCTCTGCTGTGTTTCTTCACTCGCTGCAAGGGAGCAACAGGCCTGCGAGAGCGCATCGAGGGGTCACGTGGAATCATGAAAGGAGGCATTGTGGGAGCTCACAGCCTGTTGAAATCCCCTGCACACTTGCAGGTGTGGGATCAAATCAGGCCAGAGACCTCTCTCCTCCGCTTTCCTGTGGTTCTTTGTAAAGAAAAAAAAAACATTGAAGCGGACGGATGGAAACAATCAAAGAGATCCCCCTCCTCTTATATAACTATACATGTGGTCACTGGAGCTCCATGTCTTTATGAGATGCTCAGACTGTGGCACAGGTGAACTAATGCACCTTTATCTGCAGATCTCGCTGCCAGTGCTGGGCTTGGTTTAAAGAAATGATGAGACAAGGAGAGCACAGACTGATATGGAGCCTGGAGCGTGTGTGTTTCCAAACTCAGTGTCGAAACATCAGGGACTGAGCTTTTTGTTTGCATTTCCATGACAAGCAACTTGTGTCCACGCACATTGGCTGCCAATGAAAGCTAAAAACTTAAATGTGACAGTATCTATAGCGCGTGAGGAGGGTTTTAATTCGTTAAACACAACTTCTCAATGACGACAACGCCGATGACCAGCAGTGATGGCGATGAGTATTTTGCATTTCATTTGTTAAACACCTGCTCTCTCCCACTCATGCCACTTCCAGACCTCCGCTGACGCTGCCTCCTCCCAACTTTCATCCCCGGCTTCAAACGGGATCTGAAGCCAAAAGTACACCCTGTCATCTTTAGCTTGTAATTGCTCGACTCGCCGTTGCCCCTTCGTTCTCCCAGGCTCCGGCAATTACAGAAATACAATGAGGCCTGGCTTTTCTCGCGGGGAGTAGAATGTATATACTAATTCGCAATAAAGTGCTACAGCTGTCAGTGCATTTTCTGCTCGGTTACTTCGATAAATTGGAACTGTGAGTAGGGAAAAACGGGAATATCGTATTATGTGCTCCCCTCACTAGATGCGGGGGCCGACTCTTGCAAACACAATTTGAACAATTCCATTTTCCTGCGATGAGAAAATGTGACTTGTCGTTTCAGAGATAGACGAGCACTGATGCCTTGGCGCCCTCATAATGGATTTCACTTTTCAGGAAACAATTATTAGGGACTAGAAATAAACCAGCACAGTTCAGTTAGGTTTTATTTTCAAATTATGTAAATTGACAGGAACAAAAGTGCTTGATTACAGTTGGCGACCTTCTTCTTTGTCTCTCAGAAGTGACCGGCTTCGCGCTGCTGCATGTATTGTTAAAGGCTGAGGCTGCGTGTGCTCTGTTGCTGTGCGGTGCATCCTCTGCCTTGACCCTTACCCATGGTGCTTAGAACAGCTTCCTCATTGTTTAGTATCAGCGATGGCCAGGGCCAGCTGGAGGGTCGCTTCCAGATGATTAGCCATTTCTTCCCCTCCTCCCCAGTGGCGGCGATCTCTCTCTCAGTCTCTCAGAGCTGCTGTCACTCACATCTGTTCCCAATGGCTGGCTCAGCTCGGCTCGGCTCAGCTCGGCTCGGCTCGTCTTGGAAGTCGCACGCCGGCCAGCACTCCCGGAAGCGCCGCGGCCGCAATCCAGGAACCACGCCGGAAGCGTTTGAAATCAAGGCTCTAATGATGCCACTGCATAATGCAGGATCTGCAGGGGTGATGGTGATGCAGGGAGGAGGAGGAGGTGGTGGTGGGGGGGGGAGAAAAGAAAGGGAGGGAGGGTTTTACCCAGCAGCCAAATGAAAGCAGAAGGACCGAGAAGGAAGTGGAGCCAGAGTCGGTGTTAGCAGTGTTGTTCTGTAACTGCATGGCGTTAACAGCTGCCCCTGCCATTAACACAATGGGAGAGAGAAAGAGAGGGCTCCTTGTTAGGGATCATTTATTAACTGAGATCATCTTTTCGTTAGCCTTAGGGTAATGACTAATGTCAATGGCAAATTTCACAGTTGTCTAGAGAAATGAATTAGATTTGCAATAAAAGGCCCCTCGGCTTGTTGTACATGCTCATTTGCTGGAGTTGGTGAACTTGGAGAACTGTAAAGAAACCAAGGATCCTGGCTTAATACCCTCTCCCTTTTTCCCTCCGCCCCTCTGCCAGACTCTGACCTTTTTCTCTCATTAAGGGGGCAGAATATAAAAAAAAAAAGAAAACACGCAGGCATCTATAAAAAGAAGCCTTTACAGTATGTGTCGTAGCGCAAGTAACATCATTACGGTGCATTCAGCGATGCAAATGAGACCTATACGTCCTAGTGTAACCGCCAGTGTGAGCGTTTAGCGACACGCACACACACAAGCTGCGTGGGACCCGACCCCCGACGCACTCGATTCAGCTGCGCGCGTGCGTGCGTGTGTGTTTGTGCATCTGTGTCTGTGCGGTTCAAAGATTAAGACTCAGGCGTATTCTTTAATCCGCCCATTGAGCAGTAGCAGAGTGTGGAGACAGAATGGAGTGGGTACAATGACCCCCCGTCGGTGGCGACTCACGCCATCTCAGACGCTCCTGATGGCACCACAAAACCGGCCTTCACCTACGCGCACTGCACCCCCCCTCCTCCTCCACTCTGACCCAAACCACCCCCCCCCTCACAAAAGAACCTGTCAGGATACCCCCACCCTCCATCCCCTCGCCCTCATGTGCACCCCCCCCACACACACACACACATACGGACACAGAAACAAACCCTCCACCCTACACTGCTGTCATCGCCCCCGGGGGTACCCTGCTAAGAATAGTGGACCCCCAAAAAACAGCACTCTCTCTCCCTCTCCGTGTCTCATTCTCCTTTCTCCCCACTCCTTTCTTTACAGGACAGATGACACAATGCAGTGATTCACACCGCGCCGGGCACTCACATACTGTAGGCTGCCTCTATTGGCCCATGTGTGGCTGGCTCACAGCGTGGGGTTAATTGCGAGCGAGGTTAACAAAATAGGAGACAAAAATCAGTTTCAGAAGAGGCCGGGGACCCAGGAGGCTGCACCGAGATGAAGTGGAGCCTGAAACACAATGTGGATGTGTGTGCATGTGTGTGTGTGCGCGCGTGCTCAGGCCTGGGTCAGATATTTGCAAATGGCTCTTGCAGCCTGTCGTCCGTCTTACGTGCATCAAACTTTTTCAGATCTGAAAGAAGATTTTACTTTCTACTTCTGCCCTGAGTGTTTTTCTCAGCTTCCCTCTGAGTCAGACACCAAAGTTTATTGATAACAAGTTGTTTGTTTCTGAGAAAATGAATTCAAGAAAACATAGATTAAAGGATTTAAGGGTTTTGCGGCCACATGAGGGCAGCAGAAGTGACCATTAATGCACAGCACCAACTTTATCAGGTGACAGTAAATTCAGACATCCGCCTTTTGAATTATTTAACAGTGAGGCTTGTTCCTATCTGACCCTACTGTGTATTAATCTTACATCCACTGTCCTGTTGGCTCTGTTTTGGTCTTCACTGTCTCCTGAGGGAAACATCTGGCTCATTAGCTTCTCCGCTATGTTCATCAGCTGGTCTTTAACTCTAACTGTCCGTAGTTTGTTGTTGGGCAGGTATCACACGGTTGAGTGAGAGCCGAAAGGTGCCGGGGGTGAAGGGACCTGTGGAGGTGGATGATGATGATCCTCTGCGACTCGTGCGCATTTGATCCGTTGTTTATGCGAAAATAAAACAAGTGCAGCTTTCAGTCAGTCAGCAGAGCTACCAAACATCTGCTTTTCAGCTCCTTTCGTTTGGTTTTTAAATGAAGATCATTGGGTTCTGGACAAAATAAGCAACAGAAAGACGCCACCTTGAACTTGAGCATCGCAATTTTCTCATCACTTGCAGCCCTACGTATACAATAAATCATCTTTTCTTTCTTGTTTTTTTTTTACAGGGACATTGCACATGATTGATCAGCTTCACAGCAGATGAGCCGAGCGTTCGCCAAAAGGCTCATTTTCACATGTTGTCCTCTCGCCAGATGTTAAATGAGCCATTTTCACCTTTATTTAACCAGGTTCGTCCTTCGAGGTCCTGAAGAGTTTGGACTCAAATGACCAGGCCACGAGATAAGGATTAAAACGTCATGAGGATTTACATCCACTGTGACACAAATTATTCTAAAGGATTATCAAACACTCACTAGGAAACAAAAAAACAGTGATATGTTTTGCATGAATGGATGCACTATGCTAAGTATTTGTTACATGGACACACTGTGCTGTGTTAGTACAGTACAGCCCCATAAAGCCTCAGCTGTGGGTTATTAGGGAGCACTATAGCAGTCAGTCACTTACTGTACAGTTTCCTCCACAATCGCATTCTTGAAAATGGATGTAACATTTAGCTGTTAATACCAGCTGCTGGAGTGTTCGTCTTCAGATGATTTAATTGCCCGGCAATTTTCTCCTGTCAAAAAAGCAATGTGCACCTCGGATGAAAACGAGCGAGCGCAAGTGGGAGAGTTAATTAGCGACCTCGTTAGGGACCTGGAAGTGTCTGGTGGGGCCTCTGTGTGTGTGTTTGCGCGTGTCTGTTTCTATCTGTGTCGTCTTTGTCTGTACGCCCGCGCGTGTGCGTGCGCGTGCGCTAGCCGATGACTAGGAAATCCGAGAAGGCGTGTAGTAAGGACCTAATCTGTCGTTGTATGTATACATGACCGGCTTTCCCTGTGTGACTGACAGGATGTTCACACTGTGAGGCGAATGGTTGATATGTGTGTACGTTCTGATGCATTGTGGGTGGTGACAGAGGTTGCTATGGTATCCGGATGTAGGTGCGCAGCTAAATTGAGCCATGTATTTATGAATTCCCTACATTTTTTGGACTTGCTGTAGGAGATGTTTCCTTCACATATGTCAAACTAAGTTATAAGTATATACTAATTAAGCCGTATTTATCGCAGTGTGATGGATATGAGCGCTGTTTATTTTGTGCAGATGTGTGTCCTCAGCTACAGGATGCGAGATAGACCGAGGACCTGTGAACATTGCAAAGCAGCAGAAATAAGGTCAGCGGGAAGCGTGCGAACAATGCCGCTTTCTGTTGCAGCTCCATGCATATGCATCGATTTAAAACAAGCATATCAGATATCGGAGGCTAAACTTCTCAAATCAGTAACAAAAGTGGTTGAGATGTTCTGCGAGACTGATTTGCTGAGACATGTCTGGGTTCCAAAAAAAAAGATTGAATTACGCCGGAGATTTAGCGCCTTGCAAAAAAAAAAAAAAAAAAAATGTCACCGTCATATTCCAAGGGCGCGCTGGAGATTGGATGAACGGGCTGCATGCGGCGCTCTGGCTGAGTGAACTCTGTTGGTTTGGGGAGTGGTGCAGTAATTTGTTAAGACTGGGCCCCTGAATTATTAAAGGCATATGAGTGTAAATAATTCACTGATCACCAAACAGCATGACAGGCCATTCATCAGCATGTGTCGCCCTGTGCGTGCGCGCATACGTGTCTACGGCGTGCGTGCATGCGTGTTTGTGGGAGGAGAGGTGGGTGGCGGAGAGAGTGGGAGGTTGCAGGTTAGAGCTGAGGTTGCGAGGAGGATGCTGGCCTCCAAATGTGTGGATAACATGTTTTTTTTTTTTGCATGCACACAAAGTTTTGCATTGTCCCCGTTTTGCTACCAAGATGAATTTCTGCACCAGTGTACCTTAATTACACTTCCATGAGCAAACATATCACCAACAGGAGGAGGGCGAGTGTGGGGAGAGCTCACAGTGTGTGAGTTTTTGCACTTTGTAGAATTATCTGAATGAAAGTGCTTCATCATAACCTGCTTTGAATTTTTATTCCTGTGAATCTAGCCTTGCCCTGCCTCCTTTTTTCTTTTTTTCCCAGTGTCTTCTCAATGGCAAAGCGAGTATGGTGACAAATTGCCATAAACAGGCGGAAAGCATGCAAATGCAGCGAGGAGACAAATGTCCAACCTTGTGTTTAGTCTGAAGCTAAGGTCATCCACCCTCCCATCTATCACTGTTCTAATCAGCTCCACGCAGCCCCAATGCATAGCTCAGTACCTGCTGCATAGATAACACCAGGAGAGGGAGAGGAGGAGGAGAGATAAAAACAAAACTGATAAAAGATTCAACAAGTAAACATTCATATTGCTCCGGAGCTGCTCGTGTTTTGTTCGGGGTTTTGCTCTGTTCCCATTTCCGTGTGCGTGTTTCTCTCTCCACCGCCATCAACCTCCCCTTCATACACTCACATTGCGGTGTTTGCATGCTCCTAAACTGCGGCGTGTTTGTTTTGCTTGTCAGGTGTAGACAGAGGGGTTTGACCCGGGATCGCAGCGCTATATTTGAAGGTGATTGGAGATGAGCTCTATTGAAATGTTACGTTTTTTTTTTCTTCTTCTTTTCCTGTCAGACGCTCAGAGGGAGAGACGAGGCAAATCCAGATGTCTGGCTCGGCTGTAATTGCAGTTGCACTTTTCTTTTCAGATTGTAACACCCAGGTGCATAATGGAAAAGATCGACTGTCTACTATTTTGATTTTACTTTCGATCACTCCTTTTGTTCCTCCTTTTAGTTCATTTCCACATACACTGAAAGCTACACTGCTTTGCAATTTGATATCTCTCCCTTTCTTTCTCGTCCTCCCTCCTTCCTTTCTGTCTTTGTGCTCCCGATGAGTGTTTCGTTTGGCCCCGTCAAGCGATCCAGAGATAGTTGAATTAGAGCCCTGCCCCACGCAATTAAAATCTTATTATTGCTCAAGTGTGACCCAGCCTAATTTAATTGCTGTACATGCTCAAAAATGATTAATAGATACAGTTTGTAAATAGCCTGGGCAATGATGATAACGCCAAAGATATGGTTAGTTGAGTGCATTATTTCTTGCTAAAATAAACATTTGGAAAGCACATTCGGCTCGGCACATTGGATTCCTGAAGTGTTAGCGGCAGCGGTGTCTGATTGTAATAACTCTAAATGAAAGATCAAAGGACATGGCAGCCTCCCGAGGGAGAAAGTTTACTCCAAACTAGGCTAAAGGAAGAGTTGTGTCTCATGCATATAGCCTATTAATCATCACTTGTCTCGCTCCGTCACTGTGTTGTTGTGGCTGGGCGACACTGCACTGCATGTTTCTGATGAGACATTTTCGTCCCCCAAGCAAGTGGCGCTGAAACCTCATGAGACGATTTCAGAAGGAGTGTGTGACTGTGTTGACTGAGAGTGGACTAAATTTTGATTTTGTCAGGACTTGGGTTTGCACTCGAGGTAGAAAAGTACCGTCATATAAATCTCAAGTGTGTTTCTGTCCTCGTGCATGTCCGTCCGCGCCGCTGTGTATCCTGCTGTCCAGCGGCGCAAGGTAAATGGGCGTGTGCTCATTAATCTCGGGTGCGTGTGATGGAGCAGAGTGGCCGGCCAAAGCTGCTGCATGTCTAAGCAGGGCGCCGTGCATGTGATTTATCGGGAGGAGCGTGCATTAGGGCCCATTCGTAGCCATTAGCCTGGACAGCTAAGGACGTCGCCACCTCCTCCTGCAGCCACGGGGACGGTGGGTGGGGCCTCGGCTTCACATTCTGAGGCTTTGGTACATTATGTCCAGGATGTTGTAAGAGCTGCATACGGTGTGTCAATTAGTGATGATGAAGCATCGAGATTGTTGATAGCATTGTTGCAAGACTCGTCATTGCGGAGGTCTTTTTAGACGACACTTCCCAGAGATCATCCGCGCAGAGTGAAGTCTGCATGTCTATAGGTGGCTCTCTTTTCTTCATGTCCAAGACATGCAAGTTCAAGTCCATGCACCGGCTCAAGGGCGACTGCACATACTGGGAGGTTGGATCTAGACAAAAGAGAAACCTGAATGTACAGTGTGTCCTTCCACACATTGTTTACACACCCTCCCAGCCTCGCCTCCTGTAGGTGTGAGGATTTGCCACCATCTCTAGCAACATCAGAAGTTCCTCTCCAGAATGAGGGCAGCCATGCTGTCACGGTGCAGCAAGGTGGGCACCGACCAAATGGCACGTTATCAAAAACAAGAGAAGGAAAGGAAGAGCCACTGAGATCGTCTGACTCTGGTTTGTCTCTGAGCGCAAGTTAACAGCAGCGAAAATGGATTTCAGCCAAAACTACGACATTTATCAAAGCACAAAGCCTCACGCTGTAAATCACTGTAAGATCCCAGTGTAACAGTGGCAGCAGTCGTCTGATTTCCAACCGGAGCGCGTTGGGAAAAAAAAAATCACTAAAATTAAAAGTGCAATTAAATGAAATCACTTTCTTTGTGCCTCGGTGGATTTCAGTCTCTTTCTGATGTTTTGATACTGTTTGTCACTTTTGCAAAAAAAAAAAGAGAGGCAGCTGTTTAGGGGGGTTAAACAAAGTCCAGCACTGGTTTCATACCAGAACTGGGACAGAAAAGAAAATGTTTAATTCACTTTATTAAATCAAAACATGTTTTGTATCGACGTCCTTGCGGAGGTTAGATCTGTGGTTGGGACCAGACAATAACACATTCTGGATATTTAAGAGAGGCATTGCCTTTCATGTGCTTATATCTGTGTCCAAGTGTGTGTGTGTGTGTGTGTGTATATATTTATATATATATATATATATATACGTGTGTGAGACTATCATCCAGTGTCAGTCCGTGTCAGTGGCTGTGTGAATGAGCGAGGTGGGCGGGTGGGGTTACGAGCAGTGGCGAGAGGGGTGGGGAGGGGAGTGTGTGTGTGTGTGTGTGTGTGTGTGTGGGGGGGGGGGGTCACTCTATTTTGGCTGAGGTAATCCATCCATTGTGTAGAACTTCTTCATCTGTATCAATTCATTGAAAACACACTGGCACTGTGGAGTGAAACTGAGCCTGCCCGCTCCTTTCTTGACAGGACAACGAGGGAGAGGGAGCGAGAGTGAGCGAGTATCACGGCTTGTTTGCGGGGGTTCGGGCGGGGGTCCATGAGGGAGACTTCAGAGGGGGGTGTGGGGGAAGGGGGTACTGGACCATGGGAAAAACACAATCTCTGGCCCCTCTATAGCACTTGTTCCACCCCACTTCACCCGCACACCCACCCTGTGTGTGCCACTTGTCACTGACCCCTGCAACCCCCTTCTCATTCTCCCCAAGCCTTTGAGCCCGTCTCTCTCTCTCTCTCTCTGGGCTGCAGATGTGTGCAAGCCTCCACCCCACAGCCCCCCACACCCCACCCCTCTTCGCTCCACCTCCCGAGACCTGTGGACCTCCACACTCTAAGGCCCCTGCCTCTACCTCTCACACCCAGGGATGGTGAAGCGTGGTGGGGCAGAGGCTGCGCCCGGACCCCCCGTTTCCAGTCCCAGCGAAGAATGGACCAAAGGAATAAAGAATAACACAGAGGATCCCTTGTCTTTGTGGTGGCACAGAGGGGAAGCAGGCGGGGGGCAAACAAGGGAGAAAAGGGAGGAAAAAAATGTGTGTGTGTGTGTGTTTGTGGTTATCGTGCACATACACATGTTCTGGCTGTGTATATTAACTATATAGTGTGTATATGTCTCGTCTCGGGGCTGTGGGAGGAGGGTGGGTGGAAGGGTGTGAAGGGGTGGGATGGGGGGGGGGGATTATTGCTGCAACATGCGCCCTCAGTGACAGAACAGTAATTGGTCTAAAGCATCCGTTCCCTTTGCCACCACTGACAATGTGAGCTTTCACTACAACATACAGCAAAAAAAAAAAAAAAACTCATGAAATGAATCATTACCACGGACCATTAGCCTGTCTTCCTTCAATAATTGAATTTGTCAGCAGCATCCTTTTCAACCACCATCATATTGTGATGATGAAGGCGATCACGAGCAAGTGCTACAGGAATATCTGTATTCCTTAATTATTCCCTTCCTTCTTCTTCAGCTTGTCAGTCACTGCTGTTGATGAACCCGAGTCAGATGATTAAACTTCAGCGGCGACATTACAAGATGGATTTAATTCGCAATGAGGTGTTATCGATATCATTGATTAATTGCTAATGCACGTGCCGTTTGGTGGATGCTGTAATCTGCAGTAATTGCAGTAGGGTGAGTGGCTGTGACTGTGTTTATATCCTGGGTGGCCCTGTGGCAATGTTAGTGCCACACTTTAAACATTCAGATATGCAAACTGCTAAGTAGCATTTGATGCTCTTTTGCCATGTAAAATGTAAAAATAATGGTAATTGCGACGGCACTGGGGGATTTCTGCATCTCCCAAACTCATGACACAGCACTTGGCGAAATGCAAATCTGCATTACAGCATCGCCCTGCTTTTTTTTTTTTTTTTTTTTTTCCTTATGTTAAGCTCTCCCCGAGCTGTAATGTTAAAGCCAGACCATGGGAGTCTTGTGAGGGAGGAGGAGGAGGAAAAAGAGAGGCAGCCAGCAGGGGGAGGTAAGACAAAAGGAAAAGTAAAGGAGAGCAAGAGAGGGAGAGGGGAAGGGGGCAAACAGAGGAGGGATGGGAGAGGAAGAGAAGACGGAGGGGGAGGCGAGGCTCTCTGCTGGTGCTCCGATCAATCCCATTGGTTTTTGGTCGCGCATCGGGCGTGCCCCGGCCTGAGTGGCAGCCCGGCCGGACCTCCCCCCTCTGGCGACCCGGGGGGAGGAGGGCAGCGCGGCGCCCAGCTGTGTACTCTGTGGGGAGTACAATACTGAATTCTGGAGCTGAGCTGCACGGTGCGTCCTACTGTACCTTTACACCACTGACCTTTGTGAAGGAGGAAGGAGGGGGGGGGGGGGGGGGAGGAGCATGTACAGTCAATTCACAGGACACAGGAATCACATTGGTTTACTTTACAGCCAGGCCATTAGAGAAAATTAGCGCCAACTTGCATTACTCATGTCAGAGAGGTGATTTATATTCAATTTGAACTCGGGAAATAAATTCAATGTTTCAAAGCACAGACTGTTTTATCTGCTAAACTGATGTGAAGCCTATAGAGCCAGAAATAAACACAAAGTGTTTGCTCAATGTGATTTAGTGATGCATACACCTTGGAAAAAAAAAAACGGAAGAACTGGCTGTTGGAAGACGTATACACAGCGTTTAGGGACAAAACTCTCCAAAGCCTGAGCAGCAGCGCTCACCTCTAAGCGGCGTGTTATAAATAATATATCACTTGGTTCATTTTCAGTATCTAAGAGTTTAAGTTCACAGCCTATTTTCAGGGTGTGACACCAGGAAGGGCTGTGAAGTTTTCCCCCTTGCAAGAGTCTCACTCGGCTGCTGTGGAGGCGATGTGCTGCTCAGACGCAGTGCTCACGAAAAGAACAGGAGGAAGAGTGGTGTGCAATCCCACGTTTATGTTACCTGTCCTGCAGCTACTGTATGTATTGTACTGTAGCAGCTGCTATAGGACTGCAAAACAAACACCATCAGGACTTCTTCTTGCCACTTGGTATTATTCAGTGTATCATGGCATCATTCATTACTGCACCCAGTTTGTCTTTGTAAAAGTTTCTGTTTTATCGCACTTCCACTGAACCGACTTGGATGTTTTCACATCAGCGCAGGTATTACTTTACATTCTGCTTGCTGTCAATCACCTGACACCCACAGGAAGAAACTGAAGTCTCTTCCAGGAAATAATCCTTCAGAATCACGCTGCTTTACAAACTGCACTGTCACATTCAGGTCTTTTTATTTAGAAAGTCTTTGTTAGCCAGGACAGCAGTTACTTTTAGGCTCGATATCAAAATGATGCTCTGTGTGTGTGTGTGTGGGGGGGAGTAAATTATCCTTGAAGGATCTCAGCAAATAATGTGTGTGTAGGTGAGTCAGGCTTGGTTGCTTGAGTGAAAGGTGTTAGTGGTGATGGTGGAGGACAGATCAGGGAAAGTGTCCAAGGGCCCTCCAGTTTGCTCCGGCGCCCTGTGCTGCCTCTGTGCGTGCATGAGCCTCATTTCTCTGAGACAAGAAGGAGGGGGGGAGGGGGGAAAAAAAGCAAAAAAAATAAAGGACGTGGGGTTTGAGGGGGATGAAGGAAGGAGAGGAGAGGTTGGAGAGGGTGAGAGAGAGAGGTGCAGGGAGGGTGGGCATCGCTAGAGCTGTCCAGTGAGATCCGCTCACAGCTGCCTCCCCTCCTCAACGGCTCCTCCACTGAAAAGGGCCCTGAGTGGCGACCGGATCCATTTCAGCGTGGAAACCCCACACACACAAAGCTCTGAAAGCTGCTCTTATGCCACGTCTCGGTATCTCTTACCTGTTAGCCCGATTAATTATTCCCCCAAGTACAGGAGCCAGGGAAAGGAGACACCGCGGATGGGCCGGCAAGATAGGGCTGCACTCTCTCAACTGAACGAGAGAGGCCAGATAAAGAAAGAGTGGGTGGTGGGGTGAAGGAGAGGAAGAAGAGGGGGAGAGCTCTCTGTTGTCTGTCCCTTTTTCCCCCTCAGCCTACAGTAGGAGCCTTCAATCTCCAGTGGCTAATGTACTAGAAAGTTGCTTTTACAATGTACCCCACACTTTCTTAGTCACAGTAGAGTGGGTTGAAAGAGCTGGTGGCGTAGTTAATCACAAGTATTTTTTTTTTTTTTTATCTATCAGCTCAAACGGCAGCGTGCAGGACACGTGAAAGACCCCTCATCCCTCCTCAAGGAAGAAAAAAAGTGAATCTGTTGTTTCCAATGTCGGGGTCGTGCACCCTGGAGCATGTCGTGAGGATGGCGTTTTTGGCAGGAAACCCCCACTGACGCAGTGACCAGGAACTCCATTAAATGCGGCACCGGCTGCACGCCCCGATTGCTCCGGCCACAAGGAAGTGATGTGTCTTTGTGCAAAGCGTGTGCAGCCCTGCTTAGGGACGCAGAGTATTTGTTAGTGTGATGTCTGGTCATCTGATTTCACTTTGTATTTAAGGAAGAGAACACACACACACACACTAAAAAAAAACCCTGCTCTCTGCAACTTCTTGACAACATCCTTTCGCCTCAGGTCTGCGCAGCCAATCGCTTTCATGAACAGGCACTTCCTGGTTATGCAGAACAGGGGTTTCCATGGCTATCAATCAGCCAATAGCGACGCAGCTCCTTAGAGCAGCATGTTGAGAGCGGGGGTCTCTGGGGCAGCCTGTCTTTTTAAACAAGGCCAGACACTTCACAGACAGGGAGAGGGCCAATTAATTCTGCCGGGGGCAACGCTCCTAGGTTAGCATTTGCTTATAGTGATAAATTGGTGCTTTGTATCCACAGTAAACTACCTAGGCTCCCCCTGTTTTGGCTGGCTTGGCAGGTCCAGGAGTGATGTCATGGAGTTCAGGCTGATTAGTCGGGTGTGCCTCGTCCTTTTTCACAGGGTCACTGCACCACTGTCTGTGTAAAATTAATTAAAAGCCGGCTGGGGTTAGTGTCCGTGCTAATTTCAGCGAGTCACTAACATCTGCTGAGGAGGAAAATGAGGGAGCACGAATGTGGAAATGAGGTGAAGAAGAAACCTGTGTGTTTACAGCATCAGTTTGCTGAATGGGAGGATGCAAAGTGTGCCGATGTCTTTCAAAGTGCAGATTTGAGACCAAAAAGAATCAAGGAGCATGGCGCTCTCTAAGTAAAGATAATCTAACTAGAGATTATAGTATCTCGACGTAAACAGAGTGCATCTTCATCTTTAGTCCTTCCTGCTCTCTTGCCAGTTTCATAAAGCTACCGTGACTAGAAGTAGCCCCTGGTGACTCCCCTCGTACAGCCATGTGGCCATGTGGTCTGAATTTAGCCATCCTTTATCTTCTTTTCTCATCCGGCTTCCTTTCCTTACTCTCAGTCTTTGCTAAGTGGTTGCATGCATACATGTGTCTTCAGAGTCCGGTGAGCACCAAAGCAGCAGTGCTGCAGACCAAACAGGAGAGGAAGGAGGGCAGGGGGGGCGCTCTTGGATATTTTATTTACTTATTATTTAAATACTTCTCCCAGCGCCCCCGTTCTCATTCCAGCTACAGTTCGGCATCCTTGCAGCGTTCCCCTTTAAAATCTCCCCCCAAGGTGAGAGAGGTTGATCATTTTTCTTTCTTTCATGCCGAGCGGCGTGAACGAAAGTCACGGCCAATTTCCCTTTTAACGTGGACACGGGAAAAAACAACAAGTACTAGAGCAACAAAACAGCCTTCAGTTGCTGAAGCGGGATCTTTGATTTGGCATATCAAAGGGGAGCGCGATCCCTGGGTTGCCGTGGCTCCCAAGGTCGGAACACATAGACCTACTTCGCCCGGCTCTGATTGGCTGTGCTGCTTGGCGCTGCTGCACATTTGCCAGAGTGAATAAGGGCTCCATTAGAGTATAGGTAGAAAATGTATTTCCCGCTAAACAAACAGTCAAAGTGCATAAATGAATGAGCTTTCTGAGGTGTTTGTTACTGTAAATTATGATGAAATGCCATGCAACCCATTAACTAGCTTTTATTTGTTTATCACAATGAAGTAAATTGAAATTTCCATCAAGGCCTCGCACAAAGCCGTGAAAATGAAGTGAGTTGCACCAGTATTGACGACATGGCTGCACATTTTGCTGCAACACATGCACCGTGCACCTTCATATGGCTTTATTTGTTCTTGCCAAAAGGTTCCTGTACAATATCGTAGAAAGTTGCAGAAACTAAACTGAGCTTTTCTATGTCGAATTATGCAAATGCATCCGAGTTTACTCCAGTAAATGACAAATACTACATACGAACAGCTGTTTTCTAAGAGTGTCTCAGGCTGGAATAAACCTCCTGCCTCCCTCTCCACCAGCACACATGGCTTTCAGCTGACTGGTTTATCAGAGCTGCTCAGTCTCGTCGGGATGCGAGCCGCGCAGGCGGAGGGAGCCGCTGATCCTCCGCCGGATTGAAAAGGGAAAGTTGATATCATTCCCACTGTCGGCTGAGCAGGGCCCAGAGGTTTCCCCTCATGGGGGGTCCTGAGAATGTCACTCTCTCTTTCCCCATACCGGAGACCCCTCCTCCTCCTCCTCCTCCATCTCCTCCTGCCATTATATTCACCTACATTATCTCCAAATGTCACAGAGAGTAAAACCAATAGCACAGGGAGAATTTATCAAGGAGGTATTATGCTCTGTTGGGTACAAGGTGCTTAATGGAAGCATGTAAACCAGCGGAGGTGATTTTAGCTCCATGTATGACACGTTAATCTTACAACTCCAGTTATCAAGTCTCAATGTTTCATAAATGCTTTACTCTTCACATGAACTGTGAGTTTTACTTGATTTTAGATAAAGGGCCTCTATTGAACATAAGGCACCATTTTACATTATAGAAACAGAATATCTGTCATGAAACATTGATCCTGTCCAGCATTCACTTTATGTTTATTATTGTCAAAAAGTGCCACAGTTACACTAAAACCAGTAATCATTTGATCCTACTAATCACCTATTGTTAAGCTTCTTCCTCTGTGCCCCCCAAAAACAATTAAAATACACTAATAAGCCACATTGTTGCAGTGAATGACAGCTTTAACTTCCATAAACACAGAATATAGGCCCCAACAAATCAAGTCAAGACTTTATTTCTTTATTTGGATTCATATTAACCTCCACTCAGTGGTTGCTAGTTTTCCTGGGGTCCTGTCAACCCTCATTTGCATAACCCAATATCACAATTCCCTCAAGGGACTTCGCAATCTGTAGGAAAAGGGAACCCCCCCACCCCCCCACCCCCCCACCCCCCGAAAAAAACTTTGAACATAAAATTACATAGCAAAGCCGCAGTGCTCAGGTGATTCAGTGTTTCACTTAGTCTCAAAGTTTGAAGGAAATACATCTTGGAACCAGTGTACTTGAGACTGGAGGATATTTGCTGATAATCAGAAAATGGGAAAAATATCACAAACCTTATCTTGTACTGTTGTTGATGTAACACTGGGGTAACAGCTCAGCGCGTCCACCTGCTGCACCACAGAGGGATGCCAAACGTGCACCACTAACAGTGCATATCTTTATTTACTTTATGCAGAGATTATATGCACATTCTTGTTATTTTCACACTGTGTATCCTTCTGGGGAGAGCTAGTCATTTTCTCATTTTCCCAGGACTGTTTAGTGTGTTAAATACAGGACACATGCACATTTGAAGGGGGCTCTGTCCCAGCTTTAAGTACAGCCACTGTCAGCATATTTCCTCTGTTGGCTTGGTTCATTATAACTGCGGCTTTATGAAATGTGACACTGTGAATAGTGGCAAAAAAAGAAGGGTTTTCTCTTTCCTTTTTTGCTTGAGCCGTGAGTTCAATTGGAACAGTGGGATATGACGGATCTTTCCTGAAAGGCTACAAACACCTGGTGGTTATGGGTTTGGACAGCAGACATGTCATATTGACGGCTCCCCACCCCCCCCACTCCACTTCAGCAGCACCCCAAGCTCCGGCTTTTGTGGATTTTTTTAACACTCTGAAATTGTCAATCGAGTCAGTGGCCTGGACAAGCTCTTTCTTTGTGACACTGGGGCTTTAAAATGGTGCCAACCAAGCAGCATGGACGAAGGATTTGAAAAAGGCACAATGAGCTGGAAAAAAAAAAAAAAATCCTAGCTACCTGGGAAACAAAACCAGGGGCAGGCGAGAAAATGTCGAAGAAAGAGAAAAGGGGGGAGAGGAGAAAAAAAAAAAGTGTCACAGACTGACCCTCCCTCCCCTCTATTCCCCAGCCAATTCTGAGTCCTAGGAGTGAGCGGCAGGCATTTCTAGTCTTGAGAGGAGTGACAGAGAGAAAGGCAGGGACAAAAAAAAGAGAGAAAGAAAGTGAGAGCCCATCCGAAAGGGGGGGGGGGGACAAGAGAGAAGAGAGTAGCAAGGGGGAGGGATGGAGGGAGAGCAACTTGAATCGTTGTCATCAGCTCCGTCACGTTGAATAGGCCTAATGAATGCAAGTGAGTGTTGAGGAGCCATGGCCAGCTCTATCAAGGCAGGTAATACCGCCCAGATTTAATTGGGAGCAGGTATTGGAAGGGCTGTATTACTTTAATTGGGAAGGGGTTCTCTAAATGGAAAAGACAAAGTATAATGGCCAAATTGTGGTGCACAATAGCACTTAGCCTGGGATTGTATGCATTCGCTAATCTGCCCTGGAATGAGGCAATTCTGAACAATTTTCTCAGTGAAACCAGCTGCAGAAAGCTTGTCCCCCTTTTTTTTTTTGTTCTCCCTTGGGAAAATGTAAGATTGAAACAGAAAATACCTTTACCCGGGCAATCATTTGCCACGTGTGGAAAGCGGATACAGCAGTGAGTGGTGGAAAAAAAAAAAAAAAAGCGAGAGGGAGAGGGAGAGAAAGGGGAATCTTTGTAGCGCGGCAGAATGGAAGGCAGAGGAGATAAAGCGGGGCTCAAAGTGGGGCCTGTCACGGTCGCCAACAAGAGAATAAAGTGATGACATTTACAGTGACAGATGAGACTGCAAGGGAGAACTGCCCACTATTTAGAGGGAGGAATCTGATATTTAACAGACATGGCCTCTGATAATTAACAGTGGACATGTATTTAGTGCTGGGCCTTGTCATTATTAATGACAGGCTGAGATACCCGATCTTAATGAGCTACAACCGGCCATGCCAGGATCTGGAGATGCAGGACGCCTGTGAGCAAATTGAGATGCGTTTTAGGGTTGCAAGCACTTTTTTAATCCTGATTTTGCTTTTTTTTTTCTTTTTTTCTGAAGTTTATCTGAAAGGAGTCGAGAACTAGAACCCCTGCGCTCGCTGTGGACAGGAAGTGCTTCGCAGCGTGCTTCCACATTATCCCAGCGTGCACCGGGCTGGCGCGCTCACTCTTGTGTGTCTTATCACCAAGGGAAATGGAGGGAAGAGGAAAAACAGCAGAGGAGTGCGAAGCCATGTTCGCATCAGAAGAAAGAAGTCGCTCTTCTTCTTTTTTTTATCGCTTTTCAACTCTCACTTTCCACTGGGAGTAGGAGGGAGGGAGGGGGGGCAGGCAGAGGAGCTAAGTTGTACGGTAATTGTGGGGGTGAAGTGAGAATGATTGCTTTTTATTGTCCATTGTCCCCACAGGTTAGTGCGAGGACGGTATTGTGTATCCTCATAGTGGAGAGGGGGAGAGGGAGAGAGGGAGGGGACAAAGCATGCAGTGGTGAGGGCCTCTCCTTTAGTCCAGGTGGGTTTTGCATTTAGCCTGAAAGCCGGCTGAGATGAGAGATAGCGGCCGGACACTGTGCTCGCTAAATGGATGCCCTGCTAGGTTGCCGCTGCCCCGCGACCCCGAGCGTTCACTCCACTCAACACAAAACACCCGCGCACCTTCTCAAAGACACGGCGCAAAAAAAAGTTTCTCAGGATCCGAGCCCGCCACTCTTTTCATTTCACCGTCATCAAGTCCAAACTGTAATGACTATATCTCCTACTCTGCATTGTAACAAGGCAAAAAAAAAAAAAAAAAACCCAACAGGAGTATTGTCCCAAGGAAGCAAACCTTGGCATATTGTTTGAAGGCTAAATTGCTCCCTGCGAAATGCACCCTCTGCTTTATTGCAGACGTCTCTCCCATTAAATGTGTGGGTATTGTGCATGGATTACAATAGCTAAGAGGAACCCAGGGACAGCTTAACCGTTCAGAGAGAGTGAGAGGGAAGAGTCTATAAAAAGCGCAGGAGAGTGGCTGGGGTTTTGTCAGGAGATGCATGCTTGCTTTCCCACCTGGTGAGGAGAGGAGAGGGTTTTAGGGAAGAACTGAGTGTCATGAATATTGCATGTGGAGGAGAGGAGGCAGGAGGAAGTAGCCAACTCCAGAATAGAACATTCCCGTATATTAGATTACAGTACAGCGATTCCTTAGAGGGAAACTCTTGATTAACTTGTACCAAGTGTGTCTAGCAATTAGTTACACTCTGCAGTGGGTAATCCATTGGTATCAGAATGACTTAGTAATGATATGTAATTAAAATATGAATGAATATGTTACTCACGTGTAATACAAATTGGATCGAGAGCACACTTTGAAAATGCTCTGGACTCGTATTCAAATTTATTAGATTAATACCGCAATGTATCAAATCCTTAATTTTACCTGCCAGCCCATACAGTCTGGCTTATGTCTAACAACCCGAAACAACCTCGAGCCATTTTCAGTGATTAAGTCTCTTTTTTTTTCTCCCCTCCTCCATTTCACTGATCATGATATTAAGAAACCATCATCTCATCAGTTGCATCACCGCAGAGACACTCACACTCTCATTATCTGAAGTCGGGCTTGTATAGTTTGCAGAAGCCTTTTTCTTCTTCTTCTTCTTCTTCTTCTTCTTTCACATGTTTTCAGGGTAGAAAGAAAAAAGGACCGGCCCACTGACACTGACTTCATCAGTTGTCCATCGGCGTCGGGACCCCGTCTGTAAAACAAGTATGGTTAAGGGAGCGGCAGCGTGCCGGAGCAGATCGCACTTAAAAGATCTTACGTGAAAATATCACAGGTATTACTGTACCTTGTGCACGTGCAAAATACACGTCTGTGTCTTCAAACCAAGACCAAATACGACTAAAAGATGCTGACAAAACAGCTGTTAACCTCTGCTTCCTGCTGTCGCTGTGCGTCTTGTACATTTTTTTTTTGTGCTTCCTGGTATAAACACGTTCACCGTATTAAAAACACACGTGCGTTATATTAGGACACAATGAGTGGATTAAAGCTAGATTTTCGGGAAGAAGAGGGAGTGAGGGTTTAGTTTTGTATCTTGCATGCGTGCATATAGACACAGACTCTGTGATATCACATTTTCACAAGTCTCTCCTTCACCATCCACATCCCACATGTCATTCCAACACATGTTGCTTTCGGTGACTTAGAGGCATTTGTCACTTTTAATGAACATTGTTTCACACCTGGCACGAGGACAATCTGCCGTATACAGATGTAGGTTACTCCAGCGCTGCCGCAGCTTGTGTTTGGACCCAGGATTCAGAAAAAAAAGGTGTTATTTTGTTTGGAGGAAGATATATTTTTAACAGCATCAGACCATCAAAAAGCTGAAGATGTGAGAGGAGCGGATGGCAGAAAAGAGTTACTGCATCAGATTCATTGGGTGGAAATGTAATTAACTGCAAATGAACTGGCGCCTGATACTTCAAAATGCAACCAAAGCAGCACTTTGAAATTCTTACTTTGTTATCTTGCTTTAAGAAAAAAAAAAAGTAGCCATCTCTTCTGTTGATTATCCATTTAAAAAACTATTTATTCAATTCATCTTTAAAAAGACAAAACATTTTCCTTTCAATACACATATTTTTAACTGATACCAACATCTGATTGAAGCAACAGAAAAACATGTCAACAACAAAACAGACCGCGATTGTCCTACTTTATGGCTCAGTTTTCCAATTAAGAATAAATAATGCTGTTTTTTTTCTTTTTCTCTTTTAAATTACAGGTGCGGCTTCACTTTGAGCCGCACTAAGGCCTTGTTCTGACTGACAGTCCACATTACATATTGTAAGTGATCAGATCCGATCTGCATGTGTCCATATTGATGATCTGTACAAATCTGACCAGAGCTGCATTTGAAAAATCAGATCTCGTGTGGTTTTTGGCTGTTCAGACTGTCAAAAAGTCAAACTAGATACAGTCTGGATAGGCTAAACATCCAATTTAGATTGGCCTTGGTGTGAACAAGGCCTAAAAGTCCTGGGATGGCAGTCTTTATCGTGCCAGTCGGTCAATGTGGAATATCCAACAACCGATGGAAAGATTACCGTTTATTTTTTCCATGTGGATGTGACTTCTTATTTATTCAAATGTAATAAACTGCTAGACTATCTGTCAACCTGTTCAACTTCTGGTGAACTGTTTCGTCTCCCAGTGAACTGTAAAAACCTTGTCCAGGGCCACGACGTTCTGTGCTGCCGCTCAAAGCCCACTCTGTTATGACCATGGGAGTTTCCTCCACTGTAACCAGAGGCGGAATACAAGCGGCGGGCGTCCATCCATCAGCGTACCTCAGATGAATTGGTCTGATTCTCCTAAAGGGTTTCACGGGCAGGAGGTGGCGAGTCGGGACTCAGATTGTATGATAAAGTACGGCAGGCAGATGAAAACAAATAGGACCAAATGAGTAATCAGGCCCCGGCTTCCTCCTATACGTCTCTCACAACACAAGTACCATTGCGAGCGCGTGCAGACGCTACAGTATGCCTGATAGGTAATGTGAGCTTGTTTTTTGTGGGGCGGGAGGTGGTGGTGGTGGCGGGTGGGGATTGCTGGCGGTGTAATTTGTCCTGTCTGGCAGAAGCATGTTGTGTTGATGAGGACGGGGGGCCTCCGTACACTTGTTCCAGTCTGGGTTTGCAGGGCCACGGTTGCCCTACCCACATTCCCCGTGCCATGTGAGCCCACTGAGGCCTCCGCCAGTAGCCCTAGAGTGAGAGATGCATAGATAACACTCACACACACACATGCACACCCCTGGCAAACAATGTTTCCTTCAATCACAGTTAAACATTTTTCTCTGACAAGTCAGGGAGGTATTTTTCCCCTGCAACCTTTTCTCGAGCGGCGTCGCCGCAGCTGGCCTTGGCCCGGCCCGGTGTCAGTTATTTCATGGTGACAGGGAGAGTTAGGCCGACATGTGTTAGCGGTGAACCCTCCCTGCAAGTTGAGTGTGCCGGGGCTGCTGCTGATGAGAACAGACAGCCAGGTAGATCCACAGGCACGATAGAAGTCAACGGGAGGATTTCTAGGCTTCTCAGAGGGTTTCGTCAGTGAACGATTTCTGGGTCCCTCAAAGTGTTACATCACCCTGACTGCAGTGATATACAGTAGCAAACTGAGTGACTGTGGAGAGGTGTGAGCCCTGAAAACATCACTGTCACAGCTTCTAAATGTGGAGTTTTGTGTTGTTTTAACCCACAGCTTGTTCACTAGGAATCAGGTTAATCAGGGAGTGTTAACTTTCTTGCGCTTGTTTTAGCTGTGTTTTTGCCTCCACCGAGTTTCTCCTCCACGTTATCTGGTGACACAGCTGTGCAAAAATGAACTTCTCCGATTGCACAAGTTTATTTTGCTCTCCCTGTGCCCCTCTTTTCTCTCAGCGAGGAATGAAATCACCGGAGTTATGTCCGCAGAGGATAATCAGACTCGTGTTTGTATACGTTGCAACAAGCGTGCCTGGCTGTGCACGTTTCATAGCTCGTTGCTCATGTTGTTGCATGAGTCACTGGCTGCTCCGGCGCAGAAAATATCTTGTGTTGCATGTGGGGGTATGAAAGGCGGGGAGGGGGGGTGAGGCCTCTGAACGAGGCCGGAGCAGCTGCAAGCACAGAGGAGTGTGGTTCGACTCTTTGCAGGGAAAAGTTCAGTTTGACTTTCTCTGGGTAAATAAAGGTTAAAAAGAAGAAGCGGTGTAACGCGCGTGTTTGTGTGGCTGAGTGTGTGTCTGTTTGAAGCGCTGCACCTTTGAAGGCAGACTGCCTGTGAGCTGTCAGTGGGTCCCGGGGTGGGTGGGAGGGAGGGAGGAGGCGGCAGGGACGAGGTTAAGTGCAGCTTTTACATACACACAGCCTGGGAGAGGAAGAGGGCAGCAGTGGCGGCCCGGTGCATGGGATGAACCAGAGCCTCAGTGAATGTGTGTGTGTGTTGAGTGGGAGGGGGGGGGGTCTGGGGTCGTAGCCAGTAGCAAGGTTAATGCAGAGATCCTTTCACACACAGGCACCCTGTTTTCCCTTTGTCTATCTCAAAGAGCTAGATGTAAAGACACACACACACTCACACACATAGGTTCAAAGCTGAGGCTTTTATTTGAACTGAAGGCCACATACAAGCTGGACATTCAGTCTCAGCAGTGTGGAGCCTCTGATCACATATACTGTACAATTTATCACATGATTGGAAAGAAAAGAGTGAGACAGCAGCACTTTAAAGCTGAGGAAAGTTTCTCTAATGCGCGCCGACATCATATACTTGACGTAGCATGTCATCAACATGCAGCGGTTTGTCATGACGTCGCAGACAGGATCGATGGCTGGATTGTTTATAGGAGACGGTTACCGCCTGTTCACTGTGAAGGCGCTCCACCGGTTTGGAGATGACACGCTCTTGATTGTCCCTGTGATTTGTGCACTTCTCTCACTGTCTCATCACGCCCTCTCTCTTCATCGCCTCTCTCTTGCTCGTGCTTGTTTGCAGGTTTCTGTGTGTGTGTGTGTGTGTGTCACAGAGATGGCGGGCTTTGAAATGACTCCAAACACAGCTGTTGGTGATATGCCAATACACATTTCGGGTTTCAGTCAGCTGATGGTGTTTCTTTGCAGGTATATCAGGACAGGTGATGAATTTATAATTGACTGTCCTGGCCCGTCCTGTCCTCTGGATGTTGGTCAAACCCTTTGAAAGAAAGTGGGCAAACATGTTGTTGAATAATATAACGGTAACACTTCTTTCCCTCAAAAGCGTCTGTGAGATAGGATAATTATGAACACATGATTTTTCCCAGATCTTGTGATACTTGTTGACAAGCAGTGAGGACGACTCCCTCCACGTGTCTCCGATGGTCTTGGCCTAATGAATCAGACAAGGTGCTAACAAGAATCACCAGGAGCTGCTGACAGTTAGCAGTAACGACACCGGTCAGTAACAGTATGCAAGTTTTTACACTTAATGGCGATGCTTGGAGCAGAGTCGGGATGCACATCACTGTTGATGTGGCTTCTGATCAAACATCTGAATGTCTGTTGTTGTGCTGCGCTGTAATTATTTTTAACCTGGATGCAACACGTGTCACACTGATGTTTCCAACGCGCCATATGTCACCTGCTCCACGCTGACAATGGAAACAAAGAGGAAAACACCTCAGCTCAGAGCAAAGACTTGTAGACAGCAGGTGATCTCACACCTACGAGGGCTGCACAGACAGAGCGTCTATGAAAAAAGGGACTAACTAGGTTGCTGTTGGAGTGAAGGATGGTTATAATGTTCCCTGCAGTGATCAGCTGTAAATGCTTATTCTTTGTGCAACCTTGGCCTTCCTGCATCTTTTGTTAGACGGTGCTTTTAGTGTGATTTGTGTCCTTTATGGATGTTCTTTTCACGGAGATCAATCTCCCCACAAAAGCCCTTTTATTTAGCCATTGGCCCGGATTATGAAAAATGTATTAATTAAAATAAGAGCCCTCTGGACGGTATCACGTCACTGAAACGGATCAAACTGGAATATTTATCGGTGACCGCGCGCAGAATGGAGATAAAGCTGATCGGCCATAACCTTGATTACCGACAAAAACCCAAACAAATGGATAAAGTTTGTGAGTTATGAAGGAAGTCTTGACGGCACCCGCGCTATCAGTCAGTAAACAGACAGCTTTGGCTGGATTGCTGGAAAAACAGTCAGCTGATGACATGATGACACATGGGCAGAGAGGTCATCTCCTGGCACTTATCGGACATCCAGTCCAGCAGCGAGTGCAGCAGAGGGTCCGTGATTTTGTAAAAGCAAAAGCATCGAGGCGATCTGCCTTATAGCTCAGACTGAAATCTTCAAGACGTGCAGAAATCATCTCTCCTGCCTGTTTGATTAGCAACTTGAGAGCTTCAACTTAAGCATGCAATTTGATGTTTTAAAGAAAAAAACAGACTCCTTTTCATTCCAGCCCCAACACATACTTTATGGTACACCATAGAAGCAGCAGCCTTCCAAATCTAACAGGTTTACTTGGAGTGTTGACAAGCCCTCGTCTCATTTACAATGATTGATTAACGTTACAATTAAAATTCCTAGCTGAGATTGTTTTGATTAATATTCCCTTCTTGTCTTGAGGTTCCAAACCACCCATGATGACATGGAAATAAATAAACACGCACCGGAGCACTGGCAGAATTCTCAGAGAGACGAACAACATCTACCCAGGATCTTTGGCGGGAGAGAGAGAGAGAGAAAGAGGGGAAGAGAAAGCAAGAGAGAGAGAGAGGGAGCACTTCCCATATTTCTGCCGCTGATTGACAAGGCTGACATATGGAATAGTTCACCTATTCCCCAGTGACAGGAAGATGGGGGAGAGCGCAGGGAGAGGCGGGTAAACTTGCCTGCGAGGCTGAGCAAATTTTTTTTTTTTTTTTTTTTTTCTTAGATTCAGCGCTTCTGATCAAAAGGACTCATATCTCCCCTACTAAATTTAGCACCAGTGGCAATTAGTGGCGGAGTCACACAGCCACTCCAGGAGCAGCTGACAAATGGTACCTTAACAAGTCGGAGATGCACGCCACAGTTTGATGGATTTGTGTGTGTACAGCTGAGGGGAACTTACTGGAGTGTTTTTCTTTCTGTGTGCGTGGCATGTGTATGTGATGCACATACCGTGTGTGTGTGTGTGTGTGTGTGTTCGTGTGTGCGGTTGGCTCTCTGGTGGAAGCATGTTGATCAGACCTAGCCTGTGAGGTTGTGCATCCACAGTTATTTTTTTGAGACGGATGAAGGGTACTGCACACCCATGACTCACTCATGAATCCACGCATCTCCATTGCAACAAGTATGTTAATATAAACAGAGAAATAAAACAGCCGAGCCGGCGTGTGCACACCTGCAAGGTGACAACGACGGCGTCGTAATTACCGCAAATTACATTACTGTCAAAACACACAGCTCCGATCCGGTCATTGAGAATGTGGACGCTCTGTGTGTCCGTCTGCTTCTTTTGTCTCGCATCTGATTTGCCAGGCCGAGAGACAAACACACTGAGACACAGACGGTTGAATCAGAGGCTGCGTTGCTGACAGAGATGACATCATGGCTCATTTGAGTCACTTCCCAGTTAGTTCAGTGATATCAGCATTTCCTGTAAATGACCGAAACACACCGCTACGGATTTTATGTTTTACTTTCCTGGTGCGATCTTTGCAATTGTGATTTATATAAAACCAATATTGATTTTTTTTCCTATCACAGTTTGCTCCTGTGTCGTTTACCTGTGAGTCTGTAAGAGCTGTTTAGCCTTTTTAAGAATTGTTCTGTGCTGCCATTGCACAAAGGGAAGTCGATGAACTGCCCTTACATCATCCTCTCTTACCCAGGAGAGTCTGTTGTCTGTTAGATGCGAGCACACACACACGCAAGCACGCACGCGCCACACACAAACACGCTCACACACTCTTCACATGGCTAGCCAACCTCCTGAGAGAGAAGGCAGCTAACCGTCTCAGTAGAGGAAATGAGCTATCTGCTCCACTTCTTTCTGAGACACACAGAGATTTTTATTTTCTGCACACACACACACACACACACACACATCCAGTTCCCCCTGACATTTTTAGACTCTCTGTACTCCTTGCAGATCTTCTGTTTGTTTGTATCTGTTCCGTGAATACATGCATGCACATCTGGTTGTGCGTGCAGGCTTGTGCAAGTGCATGTGTGTATGTTTGCGTGTGTGTGTGTGTATGCGAGCTTCCCAAACAGTGAGTGAGTTTGACCTTAAGCTTCTCCTCCCTCTTTACAGTGCCAGCTCTTGTGTACGTTTCCTGGGCCTCCAAGATATGAGAGGGGAAAATATCTGCCGACAGCCCATCACAGTTCACGGCTCTTTGTTTATCCATTAATAATTGAGCAGAGCTGAAGACAATACAAGGTGTGTGCTTGTGAGTGCGTGCGTGTGTTTTTTCCGGGTACGCTCAGCTGAGGGGTTGGAGGTGGGATGGAGAACGATGTCACCGGGGGAATTCACGCCTCACATCGCAGTTTGGGCTAAATTGCAGGTTTTCTCTCAGTTTTTATGTGCCCTTAAAACAGAGAAGCGCATGTGCCTGTGTGTTATTGCAAATATTTGCCATAATATTAAGAAGAGAAATAGATCATCTTTTTTTTTCTCTTCCTGTGAAAGTATTGTGGGGCATCCAGCTTCCCTCTCCTCCTGACTTGGCCTCAGTGCTTGTTACCTTAGCAGCAGATATGTGATTGGTTAATTTCAGATAAATAGGAAAAATATGTTTATCCTAACCTCTGATAATGAAACAATTAAGGTGTTTATTTTCCCGTCTTCAAGAATATTTTCCACCTGTGTTCCCGGCTCGCTCCAAACAAACTTGCATCCATTAGCACAGCAGCGTGTTTCCGAGGCACCGCCATCAGTGTGTGGCGTCGGGAAAGTGATTCTACAGTCCGAGCTGGAGTTGATTCACTATTTTTAGTTCACATCTAAATCAGGGTTTATCTTTGTCTCTCACTCCCTCCTCTAATTATGTGGGCCTTTTAGACGTTTCTCCCCACAGAGCGCTCACTTGCCAGAACAAAGTAGAAGTAGTTTCCCCATCGGAGGCGGCCCTTGAGTGAGAGTCTCCCGACATCTCCGCGCACAGAGAGACGAGGACTTGGGTCCTCCAGGCTTTCGGAAAAAAAATAAGTTGTACGAGCAGGTGGTTCTGACAGAAACAGAATTGAGAAAGAGTACAAGGGAATAAAAATAGAGGGATGCATGACCGTTAGAGGTTCCATTTCAGGACGGACTGATTCAGTCCAGAAACAGAGATGTTAAAGTCTTTTTATTCAAGTTTGAATAGTTTGCAGGAAACAGGCAGGAACGCCGAACCGACTGACGTAACAAGAGGTGAAACATCCTGTGTGCTTATTAGACGGGGCGTCAGGTGTGATGCTGAATTTGGATCAGCTGATAATCAACCAGCGGCAGGTAGCGCGGACGCTGTGTGCGGCGAGAGGGTGAGGTAAACAAGGAGCAGCGGGGCAACATGCTAAACATGTTAAAGCGCTGTCTGTTATGCAACATGCTTTGCATTGTGCACATGCGCGTCGCTGAAGTTTCTGAGTTCAGCATGCAACCGGAGTTTCAAAATTATGATTCTGGTGGACGTTTTGAGCTCCCCGATGAATCCTGATGAGTTGGTTCAGGCCAATTAACCCACCTGTGGTGCACGGGGAAGCAAGACAGAGCAAACGCAGCCAGAAATATCTCATGATAAATAAAGTGAGAGTGTGATAAATCAAATAGCCTTCTTGAGCTTTGATATTGATATTTCCACTTTACACAGACGATCTTAATGTAAGCATATTGTGCTCCGGTGATAGATGATTTAAAGAAGAGAAATCCAGATCTAAGTGATGTCTCTTTTTACAGCTTCTCCTGAGCACGTTCTGCGATATACAGAATCTAAGTGTCTCATTCTGTCAGTAAGACACAGTCTAGTTGAGGAAACACCACAAGGATGTACAGTTAATATAAAAAAGGAAAAGCTGCATTATTTTCATCTGAAATTTGTTTTTATAATGACCACAAGTCTTTTCCGAGCCTTTCCTCAACAAACATCACGTTCATTACAGCACTCGTTCTGTCATTTTGTCTGTTGATCTAGCCCGCGCGTTAAATTTCCGCTCTGTTTGTGCGTCTGTCTGTGTTGCATTCGCCATCCCATTCACAGTTTGCGTCTCTTTCTCCCTGGCAGCCTCAGCGACTGTCTCTCGACATCCATCATGTGTCTATAGAAGTCCACCCTCCTGCTCACCCATCAACATGCCAACAGACAGCCTCACAATCTGTGGATGCCACTTCCTTTGATATGGTAAAGCAATATTGTACTTCATCGCTCTCTTTTTTTATTTGCCCATTTGTGAAGGAGATGCCATTAGCAGTGTATTATGTTCCTCCGGCAGGGGAAAAATATCTCCAAAAGGATAGTCGGCGGCTGCCCACATCCTGCAACGCCTCATTAGTGCATTGCCTTCGAACAAACGTATCAACAATGTTCTGAGCTAATAAGCTTTTATATTCCCAGGCTATATGATGTAGAAAGAGGCAGAGCTGAAGGTCACGGGTGCGTTTGAACGCAGCAAGTGGCTCCGTGAGGGAATGATTTATCTGGAATTATTGCTGTGCTTTGCTCCAGAGAGTTGTCTATTGATGTGTGTGGTTGAAATGGCTTCTTCAAGAGGGGGAGATAGGAGAGAGAGCTGCGCTATCATCGGCTGGACACAGACTCCTCTCTCTGCACTTCATTTCACTCAGCCTGTCATCTGTTTTCATGCGTGTGGCACATGTACAGGGGCGGCGTGGCAGGGAAATGTATAGCTGAGAGAAAACTGGAAGTAGGGTTGACCTCCTCGACAATCAGTATGTACTTTTACCAAAAACAGCAGGAGTATATTTGACTGAAAACACAGCATTAGATGGTATCTCTGTTGTTTAGTGATGTGTTCTCCTTAACTATCCAAACATGGCCAATGTGACATTGTCTTATCCAGACAATGTCACATTGAGATGCATCCTGAACATCTACAGCGGCGTAGTTTTCAAGTATCAAAAGCATCAAGAGTAAAAATCACTTTTAGATCTTGTTTCCCTTCGAATTAAAGAGCAAGGACGTCTTTCAACACCCCCTTTATCGCTGATGTTTAATAACGGCGGGGGCATTAATCCATCAGAGATGACACACAGTTGCCAGTCTCTTCATCAGCTGTCCATAATTCAGATCAACAGCAACCGCATGTTGCATTTAAGGCCCGGCCGGATTCAACAGGTTTGTGTTTCTTCTCCGGAAGTTGTTGAAAGACTCGCTCACACAATGATTAACTGACAGTCGTAGATATTTCTCAAGAAAATGCAAATTGCTTCAGACAGCAACTCTTGGAATTCATTCAGCTCATCATGATATTTAATACCGCAGGCATTTTCAATCAAAGGCCTTTTATTATGTTCCTGCAACACTTACCTGTGCATGTCAGTGTCAACCCTCTGCACAGAGGCATGGAAACATACATACAGCAGCCCAGTCGTCCCCTCCCGATCATTTGGAATCCACATTAAAATGCAATAACGAGCGAGGTAACAAACTAATTATCCCAATTAGCTCACTGCTCATGCAAGCGAGCTCTGTATTTCTTATCATCCTACTATTCCAAAGGCGTCCTCTGGGGATTGCCGACTGCTCGTGCACGCCCCACGCAGTCATGACCACTTTAGTGCAAAAACATCTGGCCATGCACAATGGGATTCTGGGATTTTATTGTTTTGTTTTTTTTTCTCTCTTCCTCTTCTTCTTCTATCCGTCTTCATAGTTTTGAGATTCTTTACCTCAGCGTTTGCTTTTCTGCTATCAGGAGCTCTGTTTTCTTGAAGTTGCACCGGTTTTCAGGCATTTCCCCCCCTTGTGTTTATTTGAGTGTTTGAACGTGTAGTCCTGGTGGGATTGTGGGAGTCGGAGTACTGTCAGGTCTAATTGCTGTGTGGTGTTTGGAATGGAAGACGGTCCTGATTAGGGAGGAGGTGAGGGAAAACATCATGTCCCAACTCTCTTCTTTCTCTCACACCGTCTCACCCATTTTCTCTCTCCAGCCCCCCCCCTCTCTCTCCTCTCTCTGACTCTCTACATGACTACACAGAATGATGGCAGTCCTGCATGGCTCATTAGCTGGCAGAGAGAGACGGACAGACACAAAAGGATAGGAAAAGAGAGAGTGATGTATAGTGGGCAGCCCGGCAGACTCCTCAAACACAGGTTACCACGGTGCTCGCCCCGGTGTCTGCCGACTGCATCAAAGACTTTAGATGCCAGTCGAGGGGCAACACGAGCTGCCAAATGAGTTAGGAATATGGAGGGATCAGGGATATCAGGTAGTGGGAGGCAGCACTCGCAGAGCAAATGAGTTTCATACATTTCATTTCTCAGGTTTTCTTTAAAACTTTGTCAGTTTTACCGCCTCTGCTTTTTTTTTTTTTGCCATGTAACTCAAGGACTAATTTGAGAAGTCAACGTCAGTGCTTGCACTGTAATTAGCTTGTCCAGCAGTCGTGATTAGAGCTGATGTAATATTTTAGGAATCATGAAGTGAATGCAATATCACAGAAAGCCTGGTTTTATTACAGAATGTACTGCGGAAAAGAAAAATGTATAACTCCATGCATGGTGTAAGTAGTTTAGTACAGATAAGGAGACACAATTGTTCTCATGTAGATGGCCTGGTAATACATGAAGACATGAGTGCGGAGGTTCCTGCTGCAACCACATCTCAGTTTGTTCAGTTGTCTTGGAGATGGCTCAGTTAGAACATGGCCTGAGTTTGTCTTTCTGATGTGAGATCAATATCTCTGTGTTTTTCGAAACCACACCACAAGTAAAATGCAGCCGCTGTGACAACTCAGGAGTGGTAGCCCTCATTTTCAACTCTATGCAGATAGCACGGCTCGGTTTTGTTCAGTAAGTACAGAATATGATCTGTATTGAAAGGCTACTAATCGTGCTTCGGCGGGCTTCAAGATAAGGATGCATTGGAGAGACGAGGCAGCTCTCTGTTCTGTGCTTTGTAAAACCTCTTCCTAGATGAGCAAGAGGTGAGAAAACCCACAAAGATGATATCAGCACGCTTGTGAAATAATCATCACAAGATCTTTTCCTGTTCTGAGTCATGGGGTGAAGGATAACGAGAGACAAACAGAGATGGAGAGGGGAGCGAAGATGGATACAAGCAGGAGAGGAATGAAAAAAAGAAGACAGAGAGAGCAAGGCTTCAGAGACCAGGGGTGAGAGTCTAAATCTTTCATCCTCTCTCCGGGTTCAGAACGAGAGGAGAATTGTGGGTCGGATTATCGGCGCTAAGCCACAGAGAGAGCTCAAATGTAGCTCCTCTCCTCTGTCCTGAAGACGAGCAGACTGTCTACCTGACTCATTGCCAGGCCTCTGAATGGAGTTATTGTGAACCTGAGCATCATTTAATTTACCATTTCATTTCCGCCCTGCATAGAAAAGTACTGTATCAACCTCTCATCATCAGCACCACCATGGTTGTTGCTTTCATTGCTCTCTAAAGGCGCTTGTACAATAACAAATCGCTAATTGTGCTGCATTTGCCATATTTCCATGCCGCTATCTGGAGATGGCGGCATGTGGATTCAAAACCGGCTGCCATCTTTGCTCCCCCCAGCAGCTTTATGTTGACGCCAGCCAGTTATTCAGCCGGGAGATTCGACACGAGTCCAGGAGAAAACACTTGAAACGCTATTAAGCCTGTAGTGGGGCTTGTGCATGCCAGTTGTAAGCCTCCTCTTGTCAATACGACTGTAGGATGCACACAAGTGCGCCGACCGGGTGGAGAGGAGGGGAGTGGGAGCCCCTCTGCAAAAAATGCCCGTCCTGATAAGCCGTTTATGCACACACTCGCCGTTGAAATCAGAGTTTTCGTTAATCAAGTGAGAAATTGAGCCAACAGCTTCACCTGTTACCACTGCAGATTCAATTTTAGCTGAATTGTTTTGCAAATAGGAAGAAGTCGGAAAAAAGTGCCGGCGATGATATCTTGAAAATTGGATTGAAGCATCAGGATCAAAAATATTTATTCCCCGTTGAAAATATTAAGACATTTAAAAGGCATATCTCTATGTTTTCAAGGAAATAATAAAACATGACTCTGATGCTCAATACCAGATGGAATATCCTGCGACGACGGATACTTCTTGCAGTGGAGGGGAGAGATCGAGTTAGAGAAGAGATTGCTTGTCAGGGCCCTGATTTCGCCGTTCTCCGCTGATGACGATAATAATAACCATTCGCAGGAGTGGCGGCGAATGGGGAGGAGAGAGCACAGACGTCTTTTTAAAGAGGTGTACACGCAGTTACTCTCTGCAATCAAAACACAGTTTTCCAAAGACGAGTACGAGCAGAAAGCACACACACACACACACACACACACACACACATTCACAGATTGCAGTGCACACATCCTGTTGTTTGCCATCGACAGAGAATATTAGCCTGGTATTTGTGTACAGTAATCAGCAGGTCCTTGACAGACTAGTCTCTAGACAGAGGCATCTGAGGAAAGATTGTCTAGTAATCAGGCTATGTGGTTTAAGGTGGGGGGACTCGGGGAGTAAAACTTCGTAACTCCAATTATGGCGATTGTTGTGTTTTATTAGAGTGAGGTGAGTCATCCTCTGATTCAGACGTTCCCAGAGCTTTTGGGAAACAGACTCAATCTACACATGATATGTATATATCTGGTTCCACATGACAACAGTGATATGAAGTTACAAGCCTGGGAGTTTTTTTTTTTTCCCACCTCCCCTCTCTGTTCAGTCCATATGTCACCAATCATCATGTTGTCTGGTGAAGGGAAATAGCATCCTGTTATTATCTGTCAAGCAGCAAAGAGTGTTGGTTTATACCTGTGTGTGTTTTCACATCATGCATGTGCACCTGCACATGTGTCCACACATGCTAATAACTGTACATACAGACTGTACTGGTGCGTTTTCCAGCTATGCTGCTACAAACAGATACTTCTCTTGTCTCCAGCAGCAAGCCCTCCCCTCTCTTCATCCCCTCTTGATTATTTTTTTTTTTTGTCTTCCCCCATCTTGTCATATGCGTGATCACTCCCTCCCCCACTCTCCTCCTCACTCTGCATCCCTCTCCTCCCACTATTCCCCCTCGACGCTTTTAATCTTGGGTTGATGATACTTGGTGGAAGCACTTAAGTTTCTGTGCCAGGTGTCTCCCCGTGCTTAACATCCCAGGCTTAGCTCCTCGCTTCCGCGGCTCCTTCGCCTCCCTCCCCTGGCTCCTGATCACACAAACACACACACACAGACAGACAGACATGCACATTTAGCTACTGAATGTATGCACTCTACATTGTCATAGATGCACAGGCATGAGCATGGCAGTTTGCAAGCATCTCCCTCTGCAGAACAAACTTTTGCACACCAAGCTCACACACATATATGTTCCACATCATGCTTGGTTCTTTTATAATGTTGATCCAGTCTGTAATTGACTTGCAAACATATTATTATTATTATTATTAAAACTTTATTTTCCATGAAGTGTGAGGAAGAAAATCTGCTGCAGGATTATTTCACACAAACAAAATAAGTAAACTCTCACACAAGCGTCAAAAAGAAAAAAAAAACTTGAAATATTGAAATATTCATACTTCACTGGCAGATTTTTTCACTTGTTTCAAGAATAAAAGCTCAAAGGGCTCAACTACACCAGAAAAAAACACTTGATAAGGATATTTTTACAGTGTAGGTGTCTTGAGGGGTCTTTAAACCACAGTCTTCAAAAGGTTTAGCTACTCTTTATAACACTTGTAATTACAGTGCATTGAAATGGAGAAATCCAACCCCCCCCCAGCCACTGTAACACTTGCTGAGTCATATGGATCTTGATTTGCATTGACTGTACAAAATGGTATTTACAGCGAACATATCACTATTGAGATTTCGGCAATGTGTGGAGAATCTGTGTGCTGAGCGAGTTTGCTCAGCGCGGCTTTGTTCTTTAAAGACAGAAGGGACAAGAGAGGAGAAAGACAGAGGAATGGAAATGAGAGAGGAACGGAGAAGGCAAGGAGAGGCAGAAAGATAAAGAGAGAGATAGCTCTCATGTGTTTATGATATGTTTGTTTGTGTTGCCTGAGGGACCTCTTTTCTTCACCCCCCCCCCTTCCTCGTTTCCTCTCCCTCTTCCTCCTTTTTAAAGTCACCGTCTGAATATTATTTTTTTTCCCTTTCCGTCATGTATCTGCCGCCTGTCCAGGCAGCGCTCTCTGTTTCACTCCCGTCTGATGTCTCAATTAAAATTAATGTGTTCAGTCTGCTCAGATAAAGAAGAAAGAGGAGGAAAAAGCCTATCCATGAACAATGGCAGCTTCTCGCATATTGGTAACCAATCCTTCCTTGTCTGGGCCCACGCTAATGCTTCACAATATTGACAGCTCTAATGGCACAGCTCCACTAAAGGGAGTTGTTTAAAAAAAAAAAAAAAAAAACAGGGGCCAAAATGAACCACAACATGCACGCTGGATTGGATGCCAATTTGAAGTGGCTTTTATTGTGGCGGGATTACCTGCTGCCCATTTCTGAGGTAGCATCATCATCAGCGTGGGGTAACTGTAAAGACAGCAGGCCGGTTGCGTGTGGTCATCCCGGGGAGTCGATGCACCTCGACCTCCTCCCTCGCCACGCTCCTGTCCACCCTCCCATGTTTCCGTGTCCTTGAGACGTCTTCATCGCTGGGCTCGGCGGTGGCGCTCCTCTGCCCCTTCATCAGGGCAGAATGCTGGTGTCAGCACTGCCTTCCTCCCCCCCCTCCCCCTTCCTTCGCTGCCCTGCTCCACCTTTGCCTTTATCTGTCGCTTCTTCTTAAGATGCTCTCTCCATCTCCGATACCCCAGGGGTCAAGCTGGTGGAAGAACGAGGAGGAGGGAAAGAGGGGTGGAGGGGGGGACACATGGATAGGTGGGAAGTAAAGGGGGGGAGGGAGAGAAAAGAAAGGAGGGAGGGGGAGCACCTGACTTGAAGGCAGAAAGATAATTTTGGCAGAGCGGTTCTGTTTAAGGTTAAAGCCTGATTTGCATTTCAAAAGCGGCGGCCGGCCGCGTCGCCACCTCAGGGACGCCATCGGACCAACCGGTGTGTCATTTAATGTCAGCAGGCACCCGGGCCTTGATGAAATTAATAGGGCCGCCTGTGATTGATAGCGGTACCATTCGTCAGCGCCGCCGTCATGACCGTCCAGCCTGTCCCTCCCCTCCTCCTCTCCCCACAAGCCCAGGTGTCCACTGCGGCACCTTTCGGAGATCCCATCAGCCCCTGCACTTGAGCTCATATCTCCCACATCTGTGGCGTCTCAGCGTGGAGATCATCTGAGTGCTGTGTTGCTGCTCTACTGTGGATGAAGACACCAGATGACCATGTGGAGAAATGTGTGATGTTTCAGTTTACAGACAGAGTCGTGCCACTCTAGTGAAGAAGGTCTGATCGCATCTGCTCAGGATATCAATATGATGTCAGTAATAGGAGCTTGAGACCTGTATCGGATGATACAGTGAAATGACAACAATCACTTCAGCCTATAACTGCACCCCAGCCCCTTGATTCTGGATGTCAGCCTCAAGTCAGTAACTCCTGCAGCCGCCTGTTTCCCTGCCTGACACTGTGAGTGTTTTGCAGCAGGAAAAACATGAACCTCAAGCTCAGAGAATAGCAAGACAGGAAAGGGGGGAGTCGGAGACAGAGAGAGAGAGAGAAAGGCCCAGCGGGAGGTGTCAGTGCTGGGCATGGATGAAGCCGTTAGCCCTCACTAATGGATGTCCTGATCCTGGAGGTTGGTGGTCACCGGGGTCAGTCTCGGCACACATTACACCTGCAAGACAAACCTCCCAGGCCTGTCAGTGTGGACAGAAGACAGACAAATGAAGAAGAGAGGAGAAGGCGAGAAGGAACGGGAAGAGGAATAGATTTGCAAGAGCAGGAGACAGAGAGAGACACAAAGGAGGAGAGGATAGTGTTTTCAGCTGAAAGGCACAGGGAAGAGACATGAGAGTGAGATCTGCTTGTCCTGAAATGACTTGATATGTTCTTGTCAGTCTTAATCTCTGGGTGTTGTGGAGGAGCAAGTGAGAGGGAGGGGTGGAGGGAGGGAGGGAGGGGTGGAGGAGCATAGTAATCTCCTTCACAAGCAACGGACAGAGCCGCCGTTCCCAGCCTGCATTCAATTCCACAGTCATCTCCAATCCACTTCATAAGAGCACGTTATTTTGCACACATCTCTCCTCTAAAGCGGCAGCATGCACATGAAAAGACAAAACAAGAGGTAGACGAAGGGGTGATTCACATCCTTCTTTCGGCTTTCTCTCCTTTTCCCCCCCCCTTTCTCTCATTCACTCATTTACATCAGCCATTATCTGTGTATATTGAAAGCGGCGAGATAAAGAGAGAGGGAGAGAAAAACAAGTGCCAGGGAGGAAGAAAAAAAGAACAATAAAAGGAGGCAGAGGAGGCGCAGCGACGTTTGAATCAATTACATCCTAAAGAATCTTTCATTTGCATCCGTATCTGTTCAGAACCTGAACAAATGCCAGATGCCTTTGTGTGTCCAGTTATTTATAGTGGGTGTTTTTTTCCTCTCGTAATTGTGCAGGAAATATCAAATTTGCATAGAGTGATTATTGTTGATTGTTTATCTAGCCGTCAGGACGTTTCAATATTCGAAGGCTGACAGGTTGTCAAGTACTTAAAACTCATTTATTTGGGGGAAATTTGCATGTAATTTGGTGGTAATGAGGGGGATGTCTGTGGTCATGGATTAGATGCTGGAGATGCTGCAGGGAAGAGAGGGATTCTGGCTGACTGGCATTCCTCCACTCGAAGCACACGCTTCATCCTCGGCTCGGCTGCCGGGGTGATGCTAACACTACCTTGCGCGCACACCCAAACACAACAGAAGCTTGTGTACAAACGCTTGGCATGGCTGCGGACTTAATAACAGAAGCAGAAGCAGAGCCAGCAGTGGAGCACTACACAGGAGGGATTGTGTTGAGCACTGTTCTGTCACCCTGTGAACAGAATATGCGTGTAAACAAAGTAGCTACAGTGTTTCTCAGCACAGCAGATGCTAACTTGTCTTGCTGATGCTTACATATACTGTAAATTCTCCAATAAAGGGCGATATTTAGGATTGCAGCCTCAAACAAGCTGCACAGCCACAGGTAGTCAGATGCATATGAAATGCAATATGAAATTGCCTCTGGCATTCCCAGGTGTGTTTAAATGTCTGTCAGAGTTCAAATAATGGTCATTACAAGTTTAAAAAGAATCACATACCTTCACATGAGCAGTGTAATAACACTAGAAGTAATCACAAAATACAAGAGATGGCCCCAAACCCACCACAAACACACAACAAGAAAATCCTCCATCAAACTACAGAGAATACATTAACATCCAGACGAGTCATTCAACATTCAAAATGCATGTGACGGTATGTGATTCAGACGTTATGTTCTTTTTAAACTTGTATTCGATTCTACTTTGCTATGTTTTCGATCGGTGTTGGTCGACTGCTAATAAAACTCTTGTGATTTTTGCACACTGAAAGCCGACCAGGGTTTATTATCTTTGAGCCTCAGAACGAAAAAACAACTCATAGATAAAATACTGATCAACAACTCATAAAATACAGTTCGTCGATCACACTGGAGGTTGATAAAACAAACACACAAGCTCTTTTTTAATAGAAAGCATATTTCAGATAAAGGATTTCCTTTTTCTGCAGTGGAGCTAAATATAGTATTTCAATATTCTTCATTTGTCTATATTAGAAATGGTTGGATAAATTGATACACAACCTATGGAGATCGGTTTTCAACCCACCTCCCAAATTTTATTTGAAAGTCTGATTAATTGTGTTTTAATAACAAGCAGAGAGCAGATACCACCCATCGCTGCAGCGTGGACCAGAGAAGCGGGCTCCCACTGGGGTTTTTGCGCGTACTGTTTGTTTCTGTTAACTGCATTGTCTTTCATTATCAGTCCTTGGCTTCATCTTTCATCTAGCAAGGTACTGGACGCAGCGAGCTAATGAGTAAACATAGCTGGGGGCAACCGGGAAACGCACAGACAGAAACCCGACTTTGATGAGCGGCTTGTTTGTTTATCTTGGCTCGAATTTCAAATTCCACCGGCCTGTTTCACCTGTCACAGGCAAGTTCAGACCTTGAGACGACTGGCTTTAGCAGCGGGTAGTCTCTGGCCGGGATGAGATATGAAACTTTGAGCATGTGTTAAAACATTCACCATGTTTTGCTTTGAGCCCAAGGTCATCTTCAAAAAGAAGACTCGGCAAAGCACGAGCCCTTAGTTCTCAGCTCACAGACTGACTGACTGGCTGAGTGATTGGTTGACTCACTCACTGAGAACATGAGAAAATATAGCAGAAAGAGCCCGTCGACACCCACAAAAGCAACTCCCACACCTCTGTGACTCACTCAAAGTCACCTCAACTCCAAGGTTAAACGCTCGCTGTATTTCCCTCTTAAATATAGATCCGTCCCTGAGTCGGGGCTGCAGCCCATGTGAGTACGAGCCACTTGGTGGATGTATCTACTGTATGCCTCTGCTCTCGTTCTCTGATGTGCTTATATCTCTACGTGAGTGAGAGCGTTGTGTGTTCGGATGACTTTTTTAAAAGGGTGAGTGAGGATAATCGGCCCCCAGCGCACCGGACTAAAAGGCCGGGTCAGAGTTTTAAAGAGAAGCTATGTATTTCCCATCCCTGGATAACGGCGATGAAGTGGGCCCTTGTGACTCAACCTGAGAGCATGAAAAGGGCCTCAGAGGGGACCCGCCATCGCCGGCCCTCTCTTTATTGTCCTAACGGCTGCCTGAGCTCTCTTCCCCAACCGCAGCAAGCGGGGAGAGAGAAAGGAGTGGAGTGGTGGAGAGCTCTCAGTGCTCTACCTACCCGGCAGCCACTCTCCACCATGAAAGCTCAGGTAATGTCCCCTGTTCAGTGTGATAAAATTTCAAAGAACCCCAGCCCTTGGTATGTGTGTGTCCACATCCACACATACATACAGGCATGTGTGTGAGACCAGTCACAGGTTGTTGTGGCGAGGTGGCCACGGCTTAATCAGCTCTGCCGGCCATTATTACCCAAGATTTGGTCACTGTTACGTGCCCAAATGCTTGTTTTCTTCTAATGAGGCATTAGCGTCTAAATATAAAAACCCTGCGAGGCAATAAAGGTGCTGGTTTTTCACTTTGATGGAGATGCTGTCACCTTATTACCACAGCAGCCACTTTATCACGTTGAGGATGAGAAACTCCAGCATGAGGGTGATCACTTAGGATCAGCTCGATGCCGAGTTTCATTTTGAACTTCAGCGCAGGTTTACCAGTCCCTCCAGGATGCAGCGCATAATCAGCCAAAATCCATATATTATGTAGGGGGGCGAGTTCAGTTTACCACTCCCTGTAATGCAAACAGTTGCTTTTTTAATGATATCATGCAATGAAGACATCTTGTCTTTTCTATAAATGTCTAGAAAAAGACAAGACAGATTACCTTCTGCATGTGTTTATTGATATTGACCAGTACAGTGCCAGTTCTGTGTGTTTCTCGCTGCACAACTGTTGCTGTTTCCAACAACGCCGTCATGCAGCCAGCTGTGTTTGTGAGATGGGAATTGTTTCTGGTTCAATAACACTGAGGGATTAAATGTGTGTTTGGAGTAGCTTTATTTTTAATCTGTTTATCATGGTCAGTCCATTAATTCTTATTTCAGCACCAGGAGCTGTCCACAGGAAGAACACCGCAGGCATTCAAATGGGTTTTTACATTGTTTCATTGTGTCTATCATTCCCAGTGAAGGAAAGGGCCAGAGTATGTTTATAGGTTGACGTCGTGGTGTGTGGCTGAGCGCCTGGAGGATGTTCAAGATAGTTTGATCTGGAGTTTGGCTAAAAATAACTGGCATGAGGTATCATCGCCGATTTTAAGCGCAGCGCAACAGTTCCCAGAGATTTAAGAGAAGTGTGATTACAGCAGCCACTCTGTTCTGGTTGATCTCACGATTCGACTCTTCGCAGACAAAAGGAATTGATCATTATCGCCTTTGGACCGGTGCTGCGGAGCCGTAAATCCGCGAAGATAGCAGCTATCAAACTGCAGCCCCAACACTTAGGGCCGAAAATAATGTTGTCACTCATGCAAATGCTCCGCGGCGGCGTGTTTTTGTGTCTCTTTTTGTAAAGTTTGATCATTGTCAGTCAGTTTTCAGCTTTATGTCTTTCTAGTCCTGTAAAAACACAGGCTGGCCGGGCTCTCGTGGGACAGTCAGCCGAGTCAGTGCATGTTGCTACCAGTCCATCTCGGTGCTTGTCAGCATTACGGCATTATTAATTCTCATCGCTGTACAGTGTGTTGACAGCGGAGACAGCAAAATATGTAAAAGTTGACATGGCTGACATGGTGACAGGCTGACAGAAAACATGAAGTAGAGGTTTATATGATGATCTATAAATAAGTGGTTTGGATGGGATCTATAAAGAGTGTGCACCCCATTAGTTTTTCCCTCCTTTTCTTCTTTTCTGGGCTCTGCCTTGCTATTTTTTCTATCACTTCTTCTACTTCCCTTTTTCTGACTACACCTCCCTCCCTCCCTCCCGCCCTCCCTCCTTCTCAGAGCATCTATCTCTCTCTCTGGATGGCTGCCTACCTCTGTGCCTGTGTCTGGGAGTTGGCTGGGGCAGAAATAAACCACAGTAATGGCTTTGCTTTGCTGCTAATCTTGTCATAAGAAGGTGCGGCCCTGGGAGGATAGCTCCTCGCGTGTGATATCCTAATTTAAACATCAAAAGATTCCATCATTAGGAAGCGCGTGTCTAGCCCCAGTTTTCAAGGGAAATTATTACATCTTCCCACCGCAAAAGTGTAATGCAGGAAGACGTTTCTGTCAAGCGCACACGCAGACACACACATAAATCTCACCGGACTCGATGTTTGTGCACTTGAAGAAAAACATCATCATTAGCAGCTTTCTCTTGTGATAGACGGAGTGATGACTTTTAGTGTCGCAGCCCACCGCGGGCTCTGATGATAGCCTTCATTTGGAGCTGCTGCTCGGCGTGTGAGATTTGAGACGGGGATGGGGATCTGCTTAGTGGGATCTGGCCCTGCCTCCTGACAGCTCCTCTGCTGGGGTCTCCCTGTGCTTCAGAGCCATCACACAAAATCTGATGTATGTCGTGCAGCATGGGAGCACGAGGCGCTGCAGAACCACACCTGGTTAATATTATCGTATACCGGATGACAGGTGCAGATGCAAACAGAGAAGGTGTGCGTGTTGACAGCAGGAGTGCATGCATTTATAGCTCTTGTAGCTTAGACATTTAGGCTCTGACCTCACTGATTCTTGCAGTTCACTGCTTAGACCTGACTCTGCACCTTATCATTTTAGCTCATTGTTTTGATTTTGCATGAGACTCAAAGAGGCTAAAATAAGAGCTAGTGTCGATTTACATTTAACAGCTAACATGGATTCAATGTAATTCTCCACCACAGCTTCGTTCCTGGCAGAGCAGAGATGGTTTAGGTTTGAAATTCCTGATTTATTTTGGTGGGTGGAGGTAGCTGGAGCTCATTATTTCTCAAATCCATCTACATCTATGGCTCTGTTTTGTAAGTGTTCTGGTTAGATATAACATTTATAGCCACATGTTGTAGATAAAGTGACGTGAAAATAAGAGGTCAGTAATGGTTCCTCTGTACAGACTGCTTATGCTCTACAGGTTTATGTAGTTCTGGTGCTACTGTAACAGGGTTCTTCATTTATCCTGGACCAAAGGGAAAAAAAACCCACCGTGTTGCCTTTAGAAAGCTTTTCCTTCAGTTAAAGTCTACATCAGCCCTACAATATCAAAAATGATCCATAATTTTCAACACTACAGCAATAAAAATGGCACTTTGAATCAAAGTCTGGTGTTGATGAATGGGCTCTTCAGCTGTTTGGCTCCTGTAATTTAGAGTGTTCACAGGGGACGGTGCCTGGCGCATGTGATCTGTTGCTTCACAGCGGCGCTTGCGTCAAATTATTAGCTCGACTGATGACGGATTTAAGAGTGAATCAAGAACTACCATGTTCCAGAAGAGAGTGCCATCAAAAGACCAAAGAGGTGTTTGCTCTTTTTCCGTTTCACTTTCAACTCTCTTTTAGTTTCCTGCTCTCTCTGCGTCTTTGTCTCTCTCCCTCTCTCTCTCTCTCTTCAGGAATAGTACTACAGTAGGTTTCAATTGCTGTATGATTTATTCATTGTTGTGTTTTTTCCCTTCTCCTTGAATGTTTGGTAGAGAGGACAGGAAACTTTGAACCAGAGTACAAAGCAATGTATATTTGGGTCACACATTTTTCGCATTTCTTCTGAGAGCTTTCTGTGTGTGTGCGTGTCTGCGCCTGTGATTGTGTGTGTGCGTGCGCACGCACGCTCGTCCACGTTTGCTTTTTCCTCCCTCCGTACTTTGTCTCCCTCCCTCTCTTCTGAGAGCTCGTCTGGTGACTGGGTCGACTCCTCTCCTCTCTGCCACGTTCGTCCTTGAAGTGAGAATCAGCAGGGTGCTGCGATCCAAGGGGAGGCTGGTGGGGGTGGGTGAGTGGAAGAGGAGGAGGAGGAGGAGGTGGTGTGGGGGGGGCGTAGGGCAGAGAGGTTGGGAGCTAAATAATGGATGATTTCTTATTGAAATAAAGGCCTGGTGAAAACAGAGGGAGCGAGCATGTCATTACCTGGGAAACAGAGCAGAATGCTTAATCCTGAACACCACACGGCGAAACCCGGCCACCGCGTGGTTCCTGGCGTCAGCTTTCGCCTCTGCAGCTCAGTGGAACCAACCCGGCGATGTGAAATTCACTGTGATTGTGAGCCTGTTTGTTAGGTGTCATCACAAGCAATGCAACACCTAATAGCGTTATGTCATTATGTCAGTGTGAACGACTGAGCCAAGCTGGAGCAGCATGGCAGCTCCCCCTTTATGTTCTCCCCACACTGTGACTTTGACCTAACACCATCTTGGCTTGCGCTGCTTGACTCAGCAGTCATTATCATTCCACCCCCACCCCCACCCCCCCCTCCTGCCACACCCAGACAAAACTTGTCTGGCCCGAAGCCAAGCTGGTAAAATATGAGCCGATGCTGAACCTATGACACCACTTCTTCCCAGATACATTAGCAGCACTTCCCCGAGCCTCACCTTCATCGCAGAACGTCCTCGCGGCGCAGCGTGCAGCGTGCTTCTCCGAACCTGTGCACGTAATCAACATATTCACACCTGAGGAAAGTTGTGTAATTTTTCCTCCAGTGTGAAAGTTGATAAATAACTAATTTGGGTGTCGGGAAAGTCAAATTAAACATCGCATCATCAGAAGAGGACTTAGAATTGGACCTTTCACGTGAGGTTATTTGAATTTATTCTGTCGCAGTGTCAGAAGTGTGAACAATCCTCCCTGTGTGGTAAACTGTCACAAGTTACTTCTCAGGAGTTAATTATTCCAGCCCCACATCTTCTGGTGGTATTTTGAATTATGAATTCCGAAATAAGCTGGAAACTGCAAAACAAAATCAGGCTAACGATGTTAGCTGTAATTAAAATGGAGAAGTAGCAGGCTGCCACACGATTGGCTTGGAGAGAGATGTATTAGCCAGGCATATGGTTATGATAATTAATCCCAGGACTACAGAGAAACAAATAAACACACGCTAAACAAACAGGGGGGGACCAGCTGAGGGCTGCAGGCTCGGGTACTTCTGGGTAGAAACCCAGAAAGGAAAAAAAAAAAAAAAAAAGGCAGATTCTTATCGTCACTGCTCACACACACACACACTCACAAAATAATGCAAGGTTAGAGCAGGGAACAGTAAGGAGGCTCCTTAAGGAACGACCATGCATGAGAATTCATCTCACAGTTGCTGTGTTCCCCCTTAAATGAGAAGCACGTGGTCTCCTGGTTTGTAGAATCTCCTCTACACAGCGTTTATCTCTTAAGCTTTAGCAGTAAACTTAACCTCTGCATTCACATGGTGCTTTACATCAGTGCTATAACACACTGAGTCACTAATATGAAGCTATCAGTGTTGACGGCATTATCCCTTTTTTTGTTTTCCACCATACAAACGAGCACAAAAGACGCTCATCTTCTTACAGGCTCTGAAATTAACAGCCAGCCCTTTTGTATGGGCTTATAAATAACTGGGAAGGCTTTCTTGTTTTTTTTTTTCTTCCTGGACTAAGACTGTGAGAGAGGGGAAGGGAGAGCAGACAGGGAAGCGGGGCCATGCAGGCCCAGTGGTGTGTGAATGCACATAGTGAGTGTTTGCGGTGAATCGGAAGAAGAGACGCCGGGATAATGCCGTCTCTCTCTCTCTCTCTCTCTCTCTCTCTCCCCTCTATCTGCTCCCAGTTGGAGGATGAGGGAGACAGAAGGGAATAGCTGCTAATAAGGCGTTGGGTGAAAGGCTTTGGGAAAGCTCCCCGCGGTGCTGGTCTGTAATGGAGATAAGCGTTGCCGTGTTGTTGTCTCACAAAAATCAACAAAGGGAACATGCGATGGGAGATTTGCGGCCGCGTCCCCAGTGAAAAGCGAGGCTTTCACTGTGCCGTAATGTTTAGCAGCATTAGAAATCATTAGGCCTGGCACCGAGGGGGGAGCGTGCCAGACACCCGTGCCCCAGTTAACGCTGTTTTCAAAAGCCGCCATTCCTTAAAGTTGCTTTCTTCCATTCACCTTCAGATGTGGGTAAATCTGATGGAGGGGGGGAATAGAGGACAGGAAATAAGGAGTAGCTCTCTGTATTTGTTTGTTTGTTTGTTTTAGCTGAAGATTTAGCCAATCTACATCCCTGCGCCTTGTGATCTGCAGAAGAGATAAGGCCACGGCCAGGCTGTGGTTAGACTAGCAGCAGGTGCCGTGCCAGGCAGTGGGGTGGATACAGAGGATGCTGATAAATGGGGCCAGTTTCCCGCATAAAGCGCAGCGCCCTACGGAGGAAGGAGAGATAATGTATGCAGAGTTCACAGGCGCTGTGGGTTGCTGCTGCAGGGCGGGCGGACATCTTTGGAGCAAAAAAAAAAAAAAAAAAAAAAGATAGCTGCATAGAGATGAGGGGACTTCCAGGAGGTTATTTCAGCCGACTCGTGCACTTGCCGGAAATGTGGAATGGACTCCTGTGATCTGCAGTGCCATGACTGCACATTTGCTTTTCTCAGATGAGAGGAAGCATAACGAGAAAGGAGTGGTCAGAAAGAGGAGCCTTTTTCTATCAAGCTCAAGAGACACGCAGTACGGGAAGGCCAAGTTTAGACTCTGGTCCTAAAATGCATCACTGAGACCTGTGACGGCTTTCTAGCAACCAAAAATACTCATCCCACCTCATCAAAATGACTTTTCTGAACAGGTCAAAGGTCAAGAACAAGCAACCTGAGCCAAGAATGTAGTTTCATATATAACACTACTTTATATTTCCTTATGTGTCCTCCGTTTTCCCCCACTTTATATGATGCTGCAGTGTTTGCAACTGGTGCAAATCACTCAAACAAACACTCAAGTGCAGGGGTCTTTAAATGGCCCTCTTATGAAAGCTTTAACCTCTAACTGCAGTTAACTAGCCGATGCTACCCGTGCTAGCACTAGCTGCTAACCAGCTGGTAATGAATGCACTGGGCCTGTGAGGTCAAGCCTGGTTGTCTGGGGACCCATTAGTGAGGCGAGCGAGCGCTCTCTCTTTCCCTCCCTGCATGGGTCCTGTGTCCTGCAGGCTCCAGCTAGCAACGCAGCCCCAGCACTGCGCCAGAGGCCAGGCCAAGCTCTGCTCAGGGACCCCACCTCAGTGAACTGTCATTTGTCTCGGCCATCCTGCCAGCGCCGCGGGCTACATTAAGCCTTGATCTATGGGGCGGGCCAGCCTACTTGGCCCTGGGATTCAGACGCTGTATCCACTGCAGAGCTGCACAGAGTCGGACTCAGGTTTGGGATCGGAGTCTTCACGGTGTGTCAATGTGGGCTTGTTTAAAAAACACACCACATTTTTTTCCCTAATCACAGTCATTTTTCATGAAAGCGTTCTGCTGCGTTTCACCCTGGGCACAACAGTATCTTTTGAATCAGGCCGAGCTGTCGAGTGAAGGCCTTTCTCCGCCTGCTGGTTTACAGTATCTCCAATCTACTGTGTCCTGGCTCTGGTGTTAAGTGTCTTTCCAAAGGGTCTGTGTTGCTGTCAGCACTCACACATTCACTTTTCAGCGCCGGGCTCCCTCAGATGGCCTCCTCGCTCCCTCACACCCCCATGCTTTTTTGCTTTATCTCAGGGTTTCTTAACATGGCTGTTAAGCTGTGTGTGATGAAACAAGATCTAGGGTTGAGCCCAGTTCGACCGCACCCCTGCTTGAGTTTCTCAGCAGTGACTGCTTCATTTTCCTGTTCCTGGACCCTTTGGTGGTGTGTACGTCTCCTCTCGTACAACGTCCCTGGAGCCCGGCCAATCGCGAGGCCTCAACTAGAGCTGTCAAAGCCAATTCTGCCAATGGCGGGTGTTGAAAGCTGGCATGGTAGACGTTGAAGAAAAGCCGGCGCGCTGCTGTCACACTGCTCCTCGGTTGTGCACAAGTGGGGGGAGGTTGCAAGTAAGATCATTTTGCAGAAACACGATAAAGCCACATCAAGATGAGGGACCACAGTTGCTGGCTCCTCAGCCTGCTTTCTGGAAATAGGCAGTGGGCATTTGCATGTGTCTTTCTAAGCCGGTCTATTCATTAGATTAGTGTTGTGCTAATGTGAGGACTATCCAGACTAAAATACTGGATGTCATAAATCATAATGTTCATTTTAAGCTCATTCACACACAGATAGTAGCGCGTGCACACACAACAGCCGTCTACACACACAATTACACACTTAAACAAGCCCAGTGTTTGTGTTGAGCACATGTTGTAGGTGGACATCTTCCCGTCTCTCTAGCTTTTTTGTGGGGCTCCCATGAATCATTGCCTCTTATTCCTTTCTCAGCGCGGAGGAAATCACATTAAGTGGAGCGCCGTGTTTGGCTCACACCAGTCTTGTCTTAATAGCTGTAATTTGGAGAGCAGAGAAAGAAAGGGAAAGAATGGAGAAGAAAGCTCACTCACAACACTAATTCCAGTCAACAAAACCGCCCCTCTGCAATCCCACCACATTAATTTGCATTAAAATATCCAACAGCTAAATATGTAAAGACAAAATAGTGGCGTACTATTTATACCCATGCACATCTTCTGCCATGCGCGCTATGGCAACAGCTGTGTGTGTGCACGCGCGTGTGTGCCTGTGTACAACCCCCTGCTACTGTAACATGCTGAACAGACCTCCCGCACCAACATGGTTGCCACTCCACCTTCGCACAAGTTTGCAGGAGTGAGAATGTGGATAGGGACAGACACAGTTAGCACAGTTTAATGACCATCTGTTCTTCATATGAAATCGATTGGTTAAAGGCTGGTTCTCATCAATCTAATCTCATACAGTCTCATCATTCCAGTTGCAAAATATATAAAAGAGTGGTTTGAATGCTCTTCTTTGTTGCTTTAAAAATGACGTCCCAACAAGTCCTTCAACTGTGGTCGTTCATTATGACATTCATTATGGTTCGGGTTAAAATAAGTTCCCTGTTAAGGTTGGATGACCTTCGTCGCCATGGTGACAATAAGCTTATGATATAAGACACATGAAAAACCACTGTTGCTGCTGCTGGAAATGTAAAATCCATCACAATGATTTGTCCTTTGAGACTGAGTGTCGCAGTGAAATTAATGTCAAACATTATTTCATGTCCAACTCCAACTCCAATATAAACCATTGCGTTGGCAGTGAGTGTTCACATCAGTCTAAGAACTGAAGACTGTAATGGATGTTGCTGGGTAAGGGAATCACTCGCTTTGGTGATGTTTACCGTACAAGGTGATGTGTTGCCAAATCCAAACACCTATAGGAAAAAAAAACCAACAGCATCTTAAGATGTCGTTTGTATTCCATCTGTTCCTGGAGGATTGAAACAACAAAGATAATATGGAGGTTTAATGGGAAAAGCAGCGTCGATGTGAAGGCTGTTGTCTTCTGCTGCTTTTTTTTTTTTCCCCCTGCATGGCGAGAAAAGACGTGTTTGATCATCCTTTGTTAAATACCTGTTTACCCGACAAGACACAAAAACGTGATGACTTATAATTCAAAGATTTACCGTCAGTTTTGATTCTCCGCAGCCCCAGTGCTTTTCTATATCTGGATCTCATCTCTTTGGCTGTAATGCAACGATTTTATGGCGATTCTCTGCCGCTGAATCCGTGGAATTATCCATGCTAATGCTTCTTTCTAATGCTACTATCACACTGATAATAGCATTATCTAATCCTACCGGTGAGCATTTGCACCTCTAGCTGTTGCAGTCGTGATCCACATAATTCCACTAACTAATGCGCCAGTCACTCCCCACACTTCCCAACTGTTCCACTGCACAGATGAGCACCTCTCGTGACCCGGAGCCTCCCAGAGCACCAAAATCAATACGAGGGCCCTGTTCATGGTCTGGTTACAGGGCGCTCTTTTAGTTTATTTTGCAAAAATAGTAAATATATTTCAAGAAAAAAGCAGACACATGCTCTCCCTCAGCTCCTTAAGGAAAAGATCGTTTAAAAATGCCTGTTGCTCCAAGTCGAAATTTGCCAAATGGTGTAATGTGTCGACACATGAAGTTAATAATAAGTCCATAAATGTGAATTTTGTACATTTTCCTTCGTCACATTTTAGAATTGAACAAGAAAAACACCTTGAACCCAGAGAAAAGCTAATCTTAATGTATAAATAGTGCATTTACTTTTTTCACCTCAGGAAATGATAAATCACTACGATCCTGCCCTAAGTTCAACCCTTAATCTAAATTACTCATAGTGTAATTAATATTAATTTCACAAAGTACGTTTGCAGTTTTCTATCAGGTTAAGAGACATAAGAAATAAACTGAGATCAGCAGCACTTATTAAACCCATTGGGAGACATTGGCACAGTGGTCCGTTTATGGCACATGCACGCATACAGCAACCATTCTCCGTCCTCCCTAACCTCTGCTCCCCAGCGATTGCCACCCACTTCTAGCATTTCCACGGTGGCTGCAGTAATCTTTGGCTTCCCTCCTCTGCGGTCGACTGAGCAAACAGCGCAGCCTTGGACAGAGGCTCCCTCTCTCCCTCATTTACTGAGGTGAGGGAAGGTGAGGGAGACGGGTGGGATGAAGGTGGTCTGGACACGTTTTGGCAAGGGGGCTCCGCAGAAATGCCGCAGAGCTATCCAGAGAAATGCTGTGTGTATTTCCTGTTGTTTTGTAGCGTTTGGTGAACCACCGACATCAGCAGCCTGTGATTCGTTTGACGTTTGACTTCTTCCTGTATTTGGACACTGGTCTGTTGTTCCTGAATGACTCTAATAACTGCAGGGCTAAAGATAAGCAAAGTCTGAGGTGTTGATCTTAATGTATCATCCCTCATTATTTCTAATTATTTCAGTTAGTGCAGTTGTGCATCGGGAAATTCTCCATTACCTTATGATTACCTCACCTTTATTTCCAACTTGTGTCTTTGCCCAGCGGCAGCAGCATTAGTGTCATGTTCTGTCCACTTGGCTGCATAAAACTGTTAAATAAGAATCACATCGAACAGCGTCAGTGTAAATATTAGCCATGGCTCTGTTTGCACTAAAAACTAGAATAGGTTGACTGACGGAGTAAAACCTGAGTGACGATCCCTTATTCTGATTGCTGTTAAAGCCATTTGGGAGATGTCCTCTTAATACAAAAAGGCCTCTATAGTCATGCTGGACGGCTGGGGACTGCATGGAGAAATCCTTACTCTCTGCCAACCTTAGATTCATGGCCCTGTGTGTTTGGCTAGCCATTTCCTGGTGCAGCACTCTATATTTTATTTGGCCCGCTTCAGCTCCAAGGATAGGGGGACAGTTGTCTTCTCCCACTGCTGAGCCCGGAGAATTTCCTTGCTTACTTTTCCTCTGCTCTGTGGGAGGAGAGGGAGAAATAAAAAAAAAAAAAAAAAAAGTAAAAAAGAAGAAACCTCGATGGCCGCCCTGTTTGAGTTGTTAGTTAAGCGTGGGAGGCAGGCCGAGATGAGCAGAGGACTAGAAAAAAAAGATAAAGAGGGGTAGAGATTGAAAGAGAGGGTACCGCCGTGTCCTGTGTTTGGAGTTTGTTTCTATTTTTTTCTCCAGTGCACTCCGAGTTCTCGGCTCAAAGAGAAACGGCTGTATTTGGCTGACACCAGCTCTTCATCCCAAAAGGCAGCATTGATTGAACTGCCTCAATCTGAACAGATTCCTATACGCAGTATTTATTTACAATGCTTTCGACGGAGCAACATTTGATGGGGAGGCTGTCTGAAGGAAATTGCAGGGTGAAGGACAAAACTATCTTGGGGGCCACACTGAAGGAGGCTGTGTTTTCAGGTGGAATTACAAGGCTGGAACGCGCCGAGCCCAAAACACATTTTCACATTATGCTCAGGTGTTTATTTGCTTTTGGCCCTCGAAGGGTAAAGTGTGTGTAATTTCTGTGCTCTTCAGCCTGCGAGACGTTCACGACGGTAGTTTGGCAGAATTCCCCCCCCAGGTGCGCGCTAGACGTCGAGAGACGGCGAGGCAGAGTGGGGACAGACAGAAAGGAGAAGACAAAGAGGCAGCGACGCATCTGGCTCTCCACCAGCGCTGGGAGGAGAGCTGGATGGTGAGGGCTAATGATGTGGTTTTAAAGCTTGCTAAACATTGGGAGCACCACACACTGTCTCTGCATGGCCTGTGGTTGGTTCGTCAGTCCTCACCACAGAACATTGTTGATTTCCTCCATTTTTATAAAACTTGAGCTATTACACATTCCTACACATTTCTGAACCAGCAGGGACGTCTGCTGGCTTGAACCAGAGCCCTGTTGTAAATGGATCACAGTAGCTGTGTTCTGATTGGTTGGTTTTGCAGCTGTGGTTCGCTGCTCCGACTGGCCGTCCATCCCAATCTCGTGACCACGGTGCCCTCGTGGGGATTTCCTCAGATGCGGCACAAACGTTCATTTGGGCTCAAACGCAAAGTGATCAGATTGTGGTGGCCAAAAGGTCAAAGGTCACCAGGGGCCATAGGAGGCAGACGTTCAGCCCTGATGCTCAAGACGTCATTGGACAAAAGTGGTTGAGGCAGGAAATTGTGAGGGAGTAATGAATCGTAGTTGTTGTGGTCACATGGTATATAATTTGCATTTTTACAAACCCAGAAGTTCCTGTTTCACCTCAGCTCAGTTTGAAATGCAAAAAAATGACAGAAATCCAAGGATCACATATAATTGCTGCTGCCACTGTTTACAGCTGATCCATGGAGCAAAGAAGAGGAATCCTCCAAATAACCACTCACACACACATATAGAAGTCAACTGTACAGTAGCTTCTTTACAACCGCTCCTCACCATCATCCAGATTTAGTAGAGCATTCCTTATTCCTGCCTAATGTAGCTGATCCCTCCACACATTCCTCTGCCTCTCTCTCGCTCCATCCTTCTTCCCTGGCTTTTGTGAGAAGGAGAGGTGAAGCCGATATGTGTCTTTAACTGAGCTGAAGCTCTGCTGCAGCTTACCTCTTACCGTTAAGATAGGATATGTGCTTTGTTACTGCTAACCTGCTTGTTTGGGGCGAGATCAGTGTGTATAGTGTGTGTGCAAGTGTGTGTGAGCAGAGTAGGAGTACTGAGAAATCCCATTATGGAGCCAAGTTGCCGCCACGCTTTCCCCATACACACTGTGAACCCGGTGTAATCCACTCACACACCAGTGACACACACCATGCATCCTTGTTTGTGCGCGCAGGCTCACACAAACACACACACACATACCCTCCAGACTCGGCAGTGAGCTGTGTATCCCTGTGCACTGTTGTGTTACCCACCGTGAAACATGACAGCTAATGATATCGAAGGCTTTTTAAAGGTGTGTTTCTGTTTGTGTGTATATGTGCGTGTGTGTGTGAGAGAGAGAGAGAGATATGGAGCTGGATTTCTTCCAGACAGACATCGATTAGCAGAGAGAGCATCGGCTCAAAGTGAGAGCTACGAAATCAAAGACCACGCTTACGTGTATCAGATTAATTTGATTGCCTCTTTTTTTATTTACCTATACATTAGGTCACTTTGCAAGAAACATGCAACCAGTGGAACCTCAGATTGATGCACTTTTAGATCGCATCACCCCAGTGAGCGTCAAATTGGTCATTTGCTGATGTTTACGTATCGAGGAGTCATTACTTCGATAGTGGTGTACCTGTGAGATGCGCGTTTTACCCACAACCTCGTGATTGTAGCCGAACACACAAACACAGTGAGCGCACCTTCTGAGGGGTTTCCTCTCGTCTTCAGTCACTGCCTCCAGGCGGAGCGTAGGGGGCGCTGCGCCCACTGGCTTGCACCTGTGAGACGGGCACAGAGGGGAGCCTATTTGTCACCAGCCCGTCTCTCTGCCTTGCCACCGAGTGCTCACTCACTGTGTGTGTGTGACAAGGGGACTGGTTTCATACACGTACACACACACACACTCTCCATCCTGTCCTCCTCGACTCTCTCCCTCTCTCTCTCTCCCCCCTGACCCCAGCGCCATCTTCTCTGTCTCATCCTTTATGCATACTGACAGTGAGCCCCTCCGTTTATGGCACTGCATAACGTTCCCTCATTACCGCCCAGGACTCAGAAACCCAAACGCAGCAAGGAGAGAGGGAGGGAGGGAGCAGAGGTAGAGGAGGAGGGGGGAGGCAGAGGGGGAGGGTGATACAGAGAGGTGGAGGAAGAGTGGAGAAGTGCCAATGATGACATTCGCTTTGGCTAATATTAATCTGATTCATTTGGCACGCCAGGAAGCATCGCTTTAACCATTTCTTTGCTGCTGCGCTGCTCCTGCATGTACACCGACGTCTGCATGCGTGTGTGACAGGAAGGAGGGCACACGTGCAACATGCAATTAAACAATACACACTTGGATGGAAAGCAGATGCAGAGGAGATGCAGTTGTCAAAAAATCTGTTGCACATGCACTCAAATGATACAAATACACAAAACTAACACACACTGTATTTGATGCACACACACACACACACGCATGATTACACAGTTAACACACATTAGGTGCATCTATGTTGTTAATGCTAATGAATAATTACAGGGTGAACACACGTGAACTATATACACTAATGCATCACACACACTGAACGCATCAACATGTGTCACATTGCCTGCTATTGTCACACAGACACACTGATGTTTAAATTGCTCCAGTACACACACACAGAGGACATATATACATACAGCTGGTGCAGAGTGTGCAGGCAGGGCGCAGCAGCTTGTGTTGGCTGTAAACAGCAGCGCAGGCAGTATGGAGAGCAGCGGCTGTGTGAGCGCCGGGCCGGCCAGCCAATCAACCCCTCGATCTCCTGTCCCTGCCCTTCCATTGATCCCCATTAAAATGCTTAGCAGATGCTTGGCTTGAGAGAGACAAGCGCTTTTCTCTGCTGCTATTTTCATTTGTATGCTCCTTACCGCCGGCCCACAGTCTGGAATAGTCATTCTGCCAACTGGGATACAGGCCCACTCTAGACAGTACAGTAGCATCCATTCAGACATAGCAGAGTGTGCTAAACTAGCAGCCGTTTAAATGTTTGAATGGATGTCATCGGGATGGCCCGCACCAGCTTTCAAAAACCTGTTGTGGATTTTTGAGCCAGAATTTTACCATCTGTGGCGGTGCAGACGGAGACACACCTGTGTAGTTTGGTTCAATTGTTCCTGAGTGGTTTCTTTTGAATTCTTGCAATAGAACCACATTGTGAAAATGCAGAGGGGAGTATTATGCCATTTGGATAAGACATCAGCAATAATCAGTTCCGTTCTCAGACATCTTTTTTTGTCTGAGGCAGAAAGGTGAACATCTTCTGACTAGTTCTGTCCTCTTTCATCAAGGTGATGCACTTTTTTATCTTTTTCTCCTTCCCCTGCCCAGAGCAGTCTGAAGAACATCTATTCTTTTGCACCAGATATACTCGGTCCTGTCTATGTCCTGCTGTGCAACAGTGGACTATACTTGAGATTGTTCTTTTGCATAAGTGATTGAGATAATCAGTCTCAACTGCTGGCTTCCCTGCTCGTGTGTGTACTCAGATCAGCAACTAGAAACAGTGCAAAATATCCACCTTCTAAAAATCAATATCTCGGTGACGTTGGTTTGTGTGTCTGGGCAGATCCAGTGTTTAAGAAATGGCCGACTGACACAGTCTCGCTGTGCGCCACTCCCTGTCTCACACAGGACTATAAACATCTCATCTGTGACATAATCCTGTGAGCAGCGCGTGTCTGGAGCATGTGGGGCAAAGTATACCAGGATCAGGACTGGCTTGTGTTGTTATGCCAGCCAGTCAAAGAAAGCAGCTATTGTGTGTGTGCATGTGTGTGTGTGTGTGTGTGTGTGTGTGTGTACTCCACTTACACATACTGTACAGTGTGTGTCTGTTTAGTGTACGTTTGCATGTTCCGTGTGAGCGTGTGGGACGTCTTCTCACACGCATGCATACATGAGCATCTTTGTTTTTGCGTACGTGCTCGGACGCCGCGCGTGTTTTCTTCGGACGCCTGCACGGTAACTGAACCCGCTGTCTTCCTGTTACTGTGTCTGTGTGTGGCACTCGCCTCTGAGTACAGGCGGCACACACTAGCCGGCTTTGTCTGCCCAGGGGGCTGACGTACGTCCATGGAAGAAGCCCTCCACTTCGGGGGCCGCGGCTATGAAAGAGAGCCTCTGTTCCCGCGGCCTGCCAATCACTCCCCGGCTTGTTGAAGGGGTGGAGAGGATGTCCAGGGCTCCTTAAACTCCGTCAGGCGTGGAGAAAATGCAGATTTGCGTTCTCCATCTTGACCTGTATCATCTGATGACGGAGGAGGACAGAGAGTAAATGGAGAAACCTCATGGCGGGGAAATCAGAAGGATGTGAAAGATCTCAGGAATGTGAGGATGAGGGTCAGAACAGACCTAGGATCAGTGCGGTGCTCTTGAAAGGTGATTATGAAACTGAAAGAGGCCGAAATATAACTGACATGCACAGTTAGAGTTAGATTTCCTGTGACGTTTCGACTTGAGATCTAAACAAAAAAATACCGAAGCAGTCCATCTGCAGTGAAAATCTCCAGTTACAAAACACACACATACAAATACACTAAGATAAACACCTGCGCAGACATGCATGCGAGCACCTATACACACACTTCCCACTCCTCTCTTCCCATAACCGTCACAGTGAAGTAACACATTGACAGCGCTCCATTTAGTCGACAGGACGACTCTGACAACAGCTCGCAGGAGTTGCCGAGACGCACAGGCGGCACGATAAGGGGTGAGGGATGCTCGGTGAGGAGAAGGGAGGTGTTAGGGAGGGGGGGAGGCGAGGTGGGGGGGGGGGATAGGAGCTGAATTTGCGATGTCATGCGGCCGATTAGGCAGCTAGTCTATCTCTCCGGCGTCAGGGGGCCCCTGACGGCTGCTACGCCATCCCGCCAGCACATCGTATCCATCACCCTCCCTGCTTGCACACACACACACACACGCTCTGTTCGCGTCAGGAAACATCATTCCCTTCTATGTCACCTGCTCAGACCAGGAGCATGAAAAATGGCTGTCACGCCGACGCCCCAAAAATGATTGCTGAAAACGAGAGGAGAGGGGAAAATAAAAGTGGAGGGAGAGCGGGCGGGGGAGGAGGCGGCGGCGGCAGGGAAGGTGAAATTGGAGGAAACTCTCGCCAGATTAGGTGCGGGTTAAGAGAATATTGATCTGTGTGCCGAGGACTGTTGATCTCTCTTAGCAGCACAAGACAAATGGCAGCAAACAGAAAATCGAGCGCTCGCCTTCTCTCCAAGGACGGGCTCAGCCTCTCTCACTCTCTCTTTCTCTGCCTTTCTCTTTTTCAGCATTTTTTTTTTCCCCCTGTAATTCCCCCGATGTGGAAGCCTCCTTATAACAACATCCAACTTGGCACAGCATGAGTATGAAACGTTCAAATCGACAGGTATTACAGTTCACAGATAAGCCACCGAACTAATGACAACATCTTAGCTTGTACATTAAGTTCTTCTCCTGAGCGTCGGTGGGAGTCTCCCTCCGTCTGTAATCTCCATCTCCTCAGTACCGGCACACAACCTTGCAACAGAACCAGGCTCATGCACCAGGAAACCTAAGAAGCAGGAGTTTGTGTCAGTCTTAGCTGCTGCTAAGGGATTCTGAAGGTTGCCTTGATAATTAGTCTTTTTCTCCCAATTGGAGTGTACGAGGGGGTCCGTGGAGGAGCCGTGTTTGATTAGGGCCACAGCCTTGGCCCGGCACCCAGTCGGGGTGTTTGATGATGGGGAGCGAACTCTGGGCGGGGGCTGAGGTTCATCCGCGCCGGCTCAACATCAAACAGCCGGGAGCAAAGGAGTACAGCCCTGAGGGACCCTTCCAACACTGCTGCCTGGATAGGTAGATACACTCCCAGTCGGATGAGAAGGCAGGGAGGGGAGGGTTGAGGAGGGGGGGGGGGGGTCGGTAGGGAAAATCTAGAGAGGGGATGCAGGGAGGAAGAAACAGAGAGAGAGGAAAGTAGAGAGAAGTTTTGTGGATGGTAACAAGTTTTGATCACGTGATGCCTTCAAGGAACTCAAGTGAAAAAGTGTGTTTATTGCACCGGAGCTTATTTTCTGCAGGTCAGATCCTAAGTTTGACTCTTAGGACCTAAAAAAAAAAAACATCCCATTACAGTTTGACTGGTGAATAGAAAACCACCACACACACAGGATTACTCCATCTCTTCTTTATCAACTCATTATTAAAAACACAACACTCATTGTTATAAATTTTTGCAGCAATTTAAAACTGAGTGGAAAGTCTTTGTTCTCCTCCTGGCACCTAATCTCTCAACCCCCCCCCCACACACACACACGCATTTATCCGTCTCTCTCACTCTCTTTCTCACTCAGTCGCCATCACTCCCTGCCTCACCCTTCCTGCCTCTTCCCCTCGGCATCCATCACCGTCGTCTCTCTCTCACTCTTTCCCTTCACCTTCCTCCCAGGGGAGAGGTAGCTGGTGCACATCTACGCTTTATTTTTTTTTAGCGTATTGAAATTTTAAACGTACACAGCTCCTTTTCCTTTGGCCTTTCCCCTCCTCTCTCTCCCCCCTCCCCTTTCATCTTTGTCTTGCTAGGGCTGAATCTCGATGCTGCGGCTTTGCCTGACTGTTCACCCCTCGCTAGTCATGTTTCATTGCAAGGCCTCGCTCCATCTGTCTCCACCTGTCTGTGTTACAAGGTTAAAGTGGACAGAGCTGCGTGCAGTTGAAGGGTTAAACTGATTAGATGTTCAGAGGGAAGCTTTACAGTCACATACTTTCTATACATGAGCCAAAATCCAAATCCTGAGAGCCTATATATACCTGCTGACCGTGATGATTGGACGATACATCCTGGCTCGCAGTCGGATTATGGTTCACTCCAAGGTGTTGCAGCGGGTTGAGGTCATGTGCATTGAGGTGTTGTCATGGCGAAACAGGAGAGAGCTCTCTCAAAAACTCACCACACAGAGCATCACTTTCATGTTCCTAAGTGCAACATGCATATTTCTGGATATTTGGGCGATCTGAGCCGAACACGCTTCATCAAAGCAGAAGCAAACAAAAAGATCAATACTGGCGAGGAGGCGCCGCAGCTAATACAGTAGCCCACGTAATAAGATGCACCAGGCAGAGTGCTCCTCAATTAGCAGAGCAAAACTCTGGAGAGTATTTACAGTAATCAATGTACAATTCTCAAGTCAACATTTTTTGTTTAATGAATTCTCTTCAGCAATTACTCCCTCAATGGAAAACAACACCCACACTAAAGACCTTTCTTTGTGACATTAAACTTAATGCTGAGGCAGGTCCGTCTCATTACTTCATCACTCCTCGTGGCTGAAACAAACGAGTGTGTGTTTTGGGAGTGTCAGGGAAACACACACACACACACATAGTTATGGCTAAAAAACAACCAGTCTCTAGGTGTATATCCACTTACCGTAGATGGATATCTGAGATAAAATGGGTCAAGCTCACTATTTAGTTTTCCACTGCAGGGACCGAGTCGCCTACCACTCCTCCCACCATCCATATGGGCTCATGCATATGCATGCTCTCTGGACAGGTACGCCAAAAAAGGGATTTTTTTTTTTTTTTGTGTTATCCTAGATTCACGGTTTTGTGGCGAAGACCGGTGGCTGCGACAAGCTGTCTTTTGACTCCCTTAAAGGGGTCACGTGGAAATGAATTCCGTGGCTGCGTCGTGCGGGAAATACACACTCTTCTGGAGATGGCAGAACAAATGGAGTAGTTCATATCAGTCAGAGGGAAAACAATAATCCAGGGCTAGATATGTCGTCGGCCCGTAAATGATCGTGGCAATTACGCTCACATTGTGAGGCAAGCAAACAGAATTACAGTGAGATTTTCTCTGTGATTGGGGTGTCACCCCCCCATTATTGTTGTGCCTCCTGATTGATCCTCTCCCTCTCTCTCTAAATCACTCTTCTCTCCCTTTCGCTGCCTGTCTTGTTTCATCTTTTCCTTTGTCTCATCTTGCTCTCGCTCTTCTCTTCCTCTCCCTGGCTCCTTCTCCAGGCTAATGAATCTAAAACTTGGGGGAATAGTCCGGCCCCCGGTGAGACCGCCTTATTTTCTGCCCCTCAATGTCTTCACGCCCTGGTCAACAGGGGGAATACAGCTGTCCATCACTCCTCCCCAGGTCCCTGCTAACACTTTTACTACCTTTAAATTAGCCTACTGTCACTGCCAAACATGCCTCGGCGTCGCACGTCTCCAGATGTTGCAAGGCTGCTTTTCTCCAAGGCTGCCTGTAAATCTTTCCCCTCCCGACTGGGGAGGCGGGCGAGAACGGCCTGCTGGACGACCGCAGCTCACCACCTCCCATCTGTCGGCTCATGCGGCATTCGCACAAAGACTTGTTCTCTTCAGTTTTGGGTCTCGTGATGCTCAGGAGGAGCACGTCACTCACACGCCGACGTGGGGTTTCAGCCGTGCAGACCTGGACTGAATAAAAGAAGCAACATAAGCGCTGACGTGTCACTCTAGGGGGGGTCAGGTAGTTCAGGTGATGGAACATGACACCAGATGTTTCTGGTCTTGAGGAAGATGGTAATGCAGATTTCCCTCAGACTTCCTGCTGCATTACAGATATCCTTATGGATGCTTTGGGTTTAATCAAATCAATCTGCAGTGGCCGTGCTCGGTTTACTTGTAACATGAAGGTTTGAATATACAGAGAAGGAAAGAGCCATGTCAACATGATGGACCACCACCGCCATGATGGTCCAAATATGTTGATATGAAGGTGGTGGATTTATCTTGTCTCTGCTCAAGCTGCCTCATATTTCAGTTTCTGGCAAAAAACAAGTGAAATGAACAACATGTACAGATTTTGTTAAGACAGCTTCATCTCATGTATGGTGTACATTTTGACCTGAGTGTTCTTTGGACGAAAATCCACCTACTTGTGTTCTTGGTTTGAGGCCAGTTCATAGGTTATCCTCCGCCTCAGCACTATATTAGGAGCCGCAGTCTTGCACAGTTGCGTTTGGAGGTTTTTTGGCACTGTTAAGATACTGCACCTCCTCCACAATGGATAGCTGTGAGGGTCAAAATACCACAGCGTGTTTGAGCTGTGCCGCTGGGGCTGGTTTTCCATCAACTGGGCCGTGGCCACTTGTTGCTGCAGACTTTAAAACAACATGTCATTACAGCTGTAAGCACCTAGAATCAGAAGAGTTTACAGTACTTTACAAATAATCATACTAAGAAAACATGAGTAAGATTAACTTCCTACTCATGCATGATGGTGACAGTGTGACAGAAACACGTGGGTGACATCATCATGTCTACATCCATCTTTATTTACAGTCTGTGTTATGTATTGGGTTCATTGGGTTCTGAATTCCCCAGAGTGTAACACCCCAACCTCATTTAATATCTTATTTCCATCAATAGAAAATGACTGCTCTAAACCTAGTGTCACTTAAACAAGACAGAACTAAGAGAAGAGGGTTCAAATAAACCACTGAGACAAAAGGACTGGTAAGAGAAACTCTTGTGTATCTCTTGTATCTCATCCTCTTTCCTTCTCCCTTCATCCTCGTGTGCATTTCCGTTCTCTCTCCTCTGAAGCTGCCCTCCTCCCTCCCTCCTCTGCCTCCATTCATCCAATTAACAATAGCCCTTCAGTTTTGTGTAATTTAGAACAGAACACAGCGGTCATGGATGTTATTAGAAGCAGTATCAATCAGTGCGGGGACAGTAAAGAGACATCCCTAATGCCCCGTCACGTAGCTCAGCTCCTGTATTTACGACCAGGCGCTCCTACTGCGCGGCTGGCATCACCCAGCCATCAAATAATAAAATAAATCAAAACATAAGAGTTTTGTCTATTTGCAATTTCCTTTTCGGCGTAACCGAATGTGAAACCAGATGTTTCCGGCATCCTAAAGATGCTTTTCATCTGCCTTTTCTTTTCCGCCCCTGTCTGTGTCTTTCTCTGTTTCTTGCTCTCGTTCCCTGTACCCCCTCTGCCTCCCCTCTGCTTTCAAAATTAATGTAAGCCCAGAAAAAAGAAGGGAGGCTTATAAAAAGTGAAATGTCCTCTTTGCCCAAGGAAGTAGTCTGTTTTACATTGATAGAGAGGCACAGGCCGCCCCTGGCCATCTGAGCCTGAGCCTGTTTTTCCTCTGCGATATCCTGCCGCCACATCTCTGCCTCTTGAGTGCGCCTCCGAGTAAAGCGGGCAGGTCAAAGCAATAGCGTTCAGCCCTCCCTCCGCCCTCCCCCCCCCCCCCCCCAATCCTCTAATTGGAGGTGCTCAGGTTAAAGAATGTCCTGGTTATCGCAAAGCCAGCAGAGAAGCACAATTCAGCACTATAATTCAGCTGATGAGTGACTTGCATTTTCAAATATTTAGCATCCGTGTTTACACAAGCTGTGTGTCATTATCTCATTCATGCACATTCAAACGTTGACATGAGTTTATACAGGAGAATTAATTCCAAGTCAACCCGAATGGGATTTTTAATAGATTCTGGATATATGCACGGGAATTCATAACCGGCTCTAAAGCACAGACATTGATAGTGTTTGTGTAATTCTCTCGGTGCAGTAAGTGTGGTCCCAGTCATCTCCCTTGTATGAAGAGGTTGTCTGTTTTATGCCTCTGGCCTCTGTTCATTTTGACAAACCGTGCGTGCTTTCTGCCAGTCACTTCCAGGCAACCACAGCTACAATAAACACCAGCCATTTTTTTTCCCCCTCAGCTCGAGGCCCAGGTTTGATCCCGAGCAGAACCTTGGCCAGCTCACTTCCTCCAGGGGCTTGAAAGAGGGGCCAAGCCCAAACAAACAGGAACTCCTACATATACGGCAGCTCCCCTTGAGCCCTGCACCTGCATAGTGTTACACTGGACTTAACAGCTCCAGGTTTAGCCAGCCAGGGTTTATGTTTGCGAGATTGGTGCTGCTGAAATTTGCTGACAAGCAGCAAAGGGTTTCTGCTGCTGAGGAATGTCCCGGCCCGAGATGATTTGTAGACTATCAATGTTGGTATTAGAATTTTTATTTAATCTAACAGGAGCCCAAACAAGTTCCCTCAGCAGAAACAGTCGCATCGTTCATATAATGAACTCAGCATTATCTCTTTGAATTCCACAGTTTGAGTATCTTTGAATTATCAGACTTTGGTTAATGTGGTGCTCAGTGCCTCATTTACTTTGTGAAGCGGTCTTGACTTTTACACTCCGTTACTACAGGCAACAAAAACGTCCCTAATGTTTATAGGAATGAAATAAATTCCTCCTTTTCGGGGCCACGCACAAATATAAGCGCTGACAACGAACAGCATTTTACGCCTACTGTTAAATACACGAGTCCAATTATGGCCGTCCTCGTTAACGTGACAGGATGTCAAACAAGCACTTCCTGTTAACTGCCTCTTATCTTAATTGGCCTAGTCTCAGAGGAGGGTCCGGCTCTGTGCTGACTGTGGTCACAGAGTCTGCTTCTCGTCTGGCTCAGCCCAGCACGGTCTCATTTTGTTGTCACCGCGGTCTGTTTTCGAAGATGAAACCACGTCATAGAGGCGTGGAAACAGCCGAGCACGCGCCAGGAGGTCGCTGGGCAGAGTCCTCACCCTCATCAAACCTCAGCTCTCTGATAACGTTCATTAAAAGTAGTGAAATGCAGTGGTTTTATTGACAGGATCGGCCTTTGGACTTTTGGACTTCCTGTCACTCAGACGTCAGAGCATCGCCTCCTCTTTGGGGTTCTTGACTACGCCGGAGAGCGGCACTCTTAATAGAGCCCAAATGCAATCTCCCTGTAACCTCAATGAGATGGCAGGGCTCCCCCGCGCTTCCATAATGCACTATTCATGCTTTTTATTAATCTCTTTTTCCTCCAGCCATTTTTCAAATCACTCCTTTTATTTACTCATGAATATTTTTCTGCCTTGTTGAGAGAGGGAGAGAAGGGGAGACAGACAGTGAGGGAAATGAGGGTAAAAAAGAGAAAGGCCATCAGTAGGGTGCAGGGATGACCTGGTGATGTTACATCTGTGGGTAATTTGTGGCATGGACGCCTTGTATTCCATCATGAGATAATCTAACCTTAGAGGTGTTTTACACGCCGCCTCCAAGCCCAAAATAGGTCACTTAAGCGGGCTTAGCAGACGAAGCCAGCCTGATGTGAGGGCCCTGCACCCCAGGGGACACCTAGCCACGGTAATTGGTGGTTATGGCCCAGGGTTTTTATAGGCGATGAAAGTTGGCCATCTAATGTTGCATTTAGGACAACAACGAGGCCTACGCTGATGGTGGTGCGTTCACGGGCTCATTAACGAGTTCCTAGACAGGAGGACAACTAGGTGGAAAACCTCTAATTTCTCAGTCCATGTCGTCCATTTTCATCCTTTTTCTTTTTCAGCAGATTCCCAGCACCCTGCTCTATATGTTTGATACAAAGGGGTGCTGATCATAATAGGCCGTCCATAAAAAGTACCCAGCATTAGGCTAATCTGTCGCCCATTTCCATTTTTTTTTTTTTTTTTTTTTCCCAGATCCAACGTGAGAGGGAAAGAGTGAGGTTGTGTGTGCAGCAGGAGGATGGGGAAAGGGGGGGGGCATAATGAAAAGGGCCTAAATGACAGTGGGTTGACAGTGGGATTGGCTGGTAAATGACTGCGGAGTGGCTCGCCTGCGGATAGGGGATGGAGGAGGCTCCCAGTAGGCCTGATTAATTCCACTCTCGGCGGCTGCCAGGGGAGAGCCGGGGTTAGCGGCTGCTCGAAGAGGAGCCTATTACCAGTCCACCGCTGAAACTGATATAATCAGCTACACAGCGACCCGGCCTTCTCCGAGACAAACTTTTCCAGGGCTCGCTCCCCATTCGTTCCACACGGGGACTTAAATACTACAGTGGAGAAGGGGAAGGGGGAGGTGGAGGAGGGGTTGAGGTGAAGGAGGGCGCCGGGTTTGGAAGAGGGGTACAAAGGATTTTCCTTTTGAGAGATGGTTAGGGGAGCTTTGTAAGAAATCCTCTCTGCTGTTCTGACTGCACTCTCCCTCTCTCTCCCTGTACCTCTGTATCTCTTCATCCCAATCTCTCTCTCCCCTCTCCTTCCCTCTCTGGCTGATTTCCTGCAGCTTTGATAGTGACAGACCCTCCCGTGTGGGAGCGGCTTTAAGTCTGGTCAGATATGAATATGTCACAGCTCTTAATCCCAGACGCTTCTCTCGCAGCTTCACAAACCGCAGCAAGTATGGCGGCGCGTTTTATCTGATGTGGGCTCCACAATACAGACCCACCCTCCTCCGCCTCCTCCCTCCCGCCCCCATATCGCTCCCCTGAATCCTGCTCCCTCTGTTTTTGTGGGACTGACCCAGAATATAAATTGAGGATAAGATAGCATAGCATTATCCAAGTGACACATGTTTGTCTGTGTTACAGGTACGTCTCATCCTGTAGTGGGAGCTGCATCTTCCCCAATTACAAACCTAGGGAGGATAACAGGATTACCATGAAGGTTACTGCATGATTCAGTGTCAGTTTACACATGTTTACAAGCAGTTTATCGCTCAGGATTGGGGCAGAACCTAAGCAGAATCCATGGAAACACTTCTTAGATCACGCTGTACATTGTGCTCTTTGCATTATTGGCCTAAGAATATATAAAAAGTGAGAAATGTTAATTAATGTGGCACCAAGCTGGTGAGAAGTTGGGTTTCATTCCTCTTCACATCCCCTGAATGTGAACTTCTGTTGCCCTCAGAGGAGCTCAGGTATCTTTTCTCCACCATCCTCCCTGTAAATTAAACACCTGAAGTGTAACAGGAGCTTTTTTTTTTTTACCTGAAAAAGCGGTGTGACCGTTGAACTTTCCCCCATGTGACTTTTCGACGCTTTTAAGCACCACACATAAAACCCCACTCAGCGCCGTTGTATTGGCAGACATCACAGGGACGATATCTAAAACACGGACAAAGCAATGTGCCGGTTAGATGCCGCTACGGCTAATATCCGTGAACCGACCGTGTGTCTCGTGGCCCGTGGATGAGCTCCCGCAGTCAAGGATGCAGCCACTCACACACACACGCACCGCCCATTTTCATTTGTGTCCATTACACAGTCCTATTCATGTCCCAGATAGAGCAGGCCTCAGTCTGAAAAATGTCAGCCCTCCCCTCCATATATCCCACCCACCCCTGCCTCCCTCCATGCTGATAAAGGTCGTGAATAATACATATTAAGCACTGTACTGAAGGCCGTAACCGAACTGTTAAAATATTGATCTTGGCCAATCATAATAAAGAGAAATTACTGAAAGCGATCCATCACCATAAGCCAAGTGTCTGCTCCTACTCCAGGCTTAACTTGCTCAATTTCCCCCCTCTGTGTAGCGCCACATTATGGCTCAATAATAATAAAGATGATATCAGCGCCGCAATTGCCGCTGTGCGCGCGGTGAAAGGTAGTGTGTTGTCATGCAAATTAAGCGACAACAAATCCATAACACGGCTAAATATATTTGGAGGATTACGTCCCGTTCATCTGTGGAAAGAAATAAATACTTTCAATATTTGCCAGTGCTCGCTCATCTCTGCTCTCCAGATTCCAAATGGTGCATGACATTTGGGTTGTGACGTGTATGTGTGCGTGTGTGTGAGTGTGTGTGCACGTGTTAGATGCACCCGTGGAGGAGAAGTGTTTGTTTGGAGAGTGTGCAAGAGTGTGTAATTCCACATATTGCATGAGGATTTTATACTGTTAAATGGAGACACACATCTCTGTGAGTGTGAGTGTGTGTGTGTTTGCTTGCACAGGAGTGTGTGAGGAGAGAGTTTTTTTTTCTTTTGCTTGTGTACATGTGTGTGATTCCAGGTAGAGCATGATATTTGAGTGGATATGTAAGCTCAAAACACACACACACACACATCTTTGAGGTGTGATGCCAAACACTGCAGGAGGTTTTACATCCTGCACAGGCTCATATGTGTGTGTGTGTGTGTGTGTGGATGTGGGATTCCTGTGTGCGTGCGAGCGAATATTTTTCTAAGGTGAAAAGCAGCAAACTGGAGGCTGGAGTCACCTTAAAGCGGCTCTGATCCGATCAGCCGCTCCACCTCCAACCTGAAACTCCCGCTGACATTTCACATGGCCATTAACAGCACCTAAAGGTGATCATACAAGGCCGCCTTGCCCAACTAAGCGAGACGTTCCCACACTTAATGAGTTTTTAAATATTAAAAAGCAGCACACATCGTCGTCACTATTGTGAGCTCTTAATTTACCAAGCAATTAGGCGCGGGCCCTCATTTATCAGCGTGTGTTCATTTGCTGAAAACCTAGTCACTTTTTATTAATCGATGCCATAGAAACGGCGAGGTGAAATTAATGTGCGCCCAGCGGAGGTCACGCCAGCCGCGCTAGCTATCCGCGGCTCAGTGGAGAAGGGAGATAAATAAGGAAGCGTGCTATGCTGGTTACACCGGAGATATGTCGAGGCGGTCGGCGCGGCACGCCTCAGGGAGCGGCCTCGGTGGCCGGAGAGATGGGGAACAATGCAGGAACGCTGCTTGGCCCTCTGTGGCCATCTTTTTTTTTTCCTCCTCTTTTCTTCTCAGGCTACAGGAATATACAACAAAATGTCTTTAAAAGGAAAAACAATGATCATTTTAACCTACTTCATTCTTTCTCTCCATCACACCACAAGCCTGCTGCTTTCCCGTTGGATGATGATGGACTCATATCACTCCATCACTATGATTTCTCTCTCTTTCATCTGTACAATATTAGCACACCTCTCCATAGACAAATAGAGGATGTTAGCAAACATCTTAATTCTCTCCATTACCATGATCTGCAGAGCGATGTGTAGTGTCTTATGCGGTGACACCTGCTCGGTTCATGTTCACAGCAGCGTCTCAGTGTTAGCTGTACCCTGGGACGGCTGTCCACTGTGATGTGCACAGGTGTTGTTTGCCGTTCCCGCCCCCGCCGCGGTTCGCCTCTCGGGGCGGCGAACGCAGGATTCCTTAATCTCACCGCCGCTGCAGGAGCGAGCAAACACACTGTAGGTGCTGTAATGCCACCGCTGGAGTTTGTGTCGACGCCAGGCAGCTCTGATCGGCCGGAGCGGAAGAAAGAAATCTAAAGTGATGCAAGGCGCTCATAGTTGATGCATGTGGCCATGCATTATGCATTATGACTAATCAATGAAAGTCTGATCACTGATCACCTCATGACTGGAAGCTCAGATGTCTTGCATCCAGCATCCTTTTACAATGTGCATATCTGTGTAGTCTTATCTGTCCTAAACAAAATATGATGGATTACAGGGCCTGTTTGTGTCGTAGTGCCATCCATGTTTCCCACCAGATCAGATCTGGGACATCAGGTCGGAGGCCAAGGTTGGTTTTTGGCCAAGAGATGAGAGCCTCCATTCTCCCCATAACAAGTCATTTAACCATTACAATTCCTCCCAAGCTGTTTAATTAAGGTCGAAGTCTTGCATAGTCCCTCTTTAAGAGCAAGAGAAGAATGATGGTGCGATGCTGCGTACTTAGTGGATGTATCTGAAGTCATTCCACCACATTCCCACCATCTCTACCATCACTGCAAACCTCCCTCCCTCCATCCCCCTGTGCCCCTGATCCACGACCCCCAGGGGTGTTTGCGGCAGACTGTGATGGGGCTGTGCCAGGTTGTTGCTGCTCCAGCCTCGGCCCCAGCCCGTCCCGGGCCCGGGCCCGGCACTGTGCTAATATGCTCCCATTCCTCATCTAGACAGTCCGTAAAGCACTGGGGCAAAATATTCTGTCTCCCTGAGCAGCTCCTAATAAATTGTCCTTTCATCGACGCGCAAGACAAATTTTGCCTTCTCTCCCTCCCTCTACCTCTCTTACCCCCTCACCCCCCCTTATCTCGCTTGCACTCTTTCTCACTTTCGCCATGTTCCCCGTACTCTGGAGCTCACTCTCTCCCAGTTCTCTCTGCTCCCTGTGGTTCAGTGAAACTGGCACACTCACTCTGCCTCTCAATAAACTACAGGGATGCCAGGGGCGCAGCTCAGTTGGCCAGAGCCATCTGCAAAGGGCTGATGGAAAGGGGGAGAGACGGAGGGGGAGGCAGCTCAGGAGGATTAACAAGGTAGAGCGAAAAGATAAAAAGAAATAAAGAGAGAGGGATGATATTGTGCACAATCCTCTACTCCTCTCCTCTCGTCCCCATCTCTCCTCCCCACGCTGCCACAACACGCCGCCGCTTCCGCTTTGTAATTGCGCAATTAGTGCCACAGCCTGGTTTTCATATATCACAAATGGCTAGCTGCTGCTATTAAAGCAGCCCCAGCGCCGGGCTAGCGGGCATGGCTAGCTGAGGTGCATTAAGGGCAGCGTTTTGTAAAATGTGAGCCAATTTATCATGATCTGTTTTTCGCTCCCACCCACTGCTAAAACGCCCCTACTCCCTTGTCTTTGAGCCTGACCTTGTGCCGAGCTTGCGTGCATGTGTGTGTGTTTGTGTGTCAGCGTGCGGAGGTTCAATTTGCTCATTGTTACTTGCTTGCATAATTTCAGGCGGCTGGCTCGGCACAGAGCCTCACACTGAGCCGCGCACACACACACACACACACGCCCGCAGTCACACACACACAGACATAACCTTCATGCGCACACACGCATGCACACACCTCCGCAAAACATGCCGGCCACTGATTGCTTGCGCCGCCACTTTGCCTTCCTCTGTCTATCATTCCAATTCTCTCCTTTCGTTCTCTTTTCCTCTCCAAGCAAAATCCACTCATTTATATGCCGAGGCTAAACGGTATTCATTTGTAAGATGGCAAGCTGTATAACACTGGTAATTCCTCCTCACCAATTTCCAGCGCACTTTCTCCTTTAGCTGTCATAAGCAGTGCATTAAGTGAGTGAGGCAAATCCGCTCCCCATTCTACACCATCTCTCCCTTTTTTCTCCCTGCCTGCCGTTCACCATCACCCACTCGTCACCCTCCCTTCTCCACGGTTGCATGTTGCCGCTGTGAAGATTTACAAGCGCACGCCTATTCACTCAGCCATCCCCTCTCTCTCCTTCCATTTCCTCTCTCTCTCTCTTCCCCTCGTTCCTTTCATTTCGCCGGCTGGTGGAAGCAGAAGATGACACCCTGAGCTCAACAGAACCCCGCCGGCTTTTCACCTCGGAGCGCCGCCCTGAGCTCCAGGCACAGCACGCTGCACTGCAGATACCTGCCCTGCTCCAGCACCCCCTGCTGAGTAGCCTGTAGCCCAGAGAGAGGCTCAGCCGGAGGGGGGGATGAGGCTTGGGGTGGGGTTGGAGAAGGCTGGATGAAGGGATTTGAAGGTGGGGTTACAGCTGGAGAAGGGAGCAGAACAATGGAAGAGATGAAGGGGAAGGAGCTGAGGAAGGGTTTGGGAAAGGAGGAAGGAGCTGGAAATGGGGTTAGTGCTTGGGGGGGGGGGGGGTTGAGCTGGGAGCTGTGCTGGGGGTGCAGAAACAGAAGTGCATGAGTTTGCAAGCATGGTCAAATTAAACATTTCATTTTTGCCTGAGAAAAAAAACAGGTCAGATTTCGTTCAGGAAAAGCAACGAGAGCACAAAACACACGTCCTGTGGAGTCACTCAACACCATCACTGTAGACATCCTGTGAGAGTGATGTAGTGATATGATACACACCCAGCTGCTGCATTTTTAAACACGAGATGCGTCAACACAACACTGTCTCTAGTTGGCAACTTTGTGCAATTGCAACTTGGACTTTGATCTGTGCCTTCGCTGGAAACAGCCACGGCTCGCAGCCAAACTAGAAACACATTGGTGAGTTTGTGCTGCAGAAGTTGATTAGAGCCGGAGAGGCAGGTGCCCGTGCCACCAGTCTGAGGGCATGAGGCCTGGACTTGGAGGAGGAGCTGGAGGAGGGTGCTGAGGTCTGAGGAGGGTCTTGACGAAACAAGAGCTGCTGCTGGAGGACTCAGGCTCTTGCTTCCTTTCTTTTTTCCCAGGTATCCTAAAGCTTTTTTTCTCTCCCTCTTCTCTGTCACCCATGCACTCTCTATTTTCCTCTCACCACCACTTCTTGGTTTTCTTCCTCCTCTTTCATCCTTGACCTTGTTCCCGGAGCCTGTCCTGGAGGACCTTGTTCCCTGGATGAGGATGGAGAGCAGAACCCAGTTGCCCCTTCAGGCCAGAGCGCATGAGAAATCCTAGAACCATGTGCACCACACTGGAGCTCTGGTTCCTGCTATACGCTGGTCCAAGTCACCATACCGTGACGACAGCCAATCACTGAGGCCTATACACCTCGGTCAGATGAATAAATAAATGCTGTGTTTTCCCGCTGTTGACAGCCACTCCATCATGTCAACTAAACTCACCAAAGCGTTTTAATGTCTCTGTTATTGTGGCTGATGGACCACAGTTGTGGAGTTGCTGGCAGCATAATTATCAGGTAGTTAGTCTTATTTGCAGATTGGGTTGCAAAGGTGGCAAAGTAGTGAAATGAACAAATCTCACCAGGCTTTATGTGCAGCATGAAAAACACAGCTGGGATTATAAACTCGTTCCAGACTTATCAAATGCAAAATGGTAGAAAAACAGGCTTAAACATGCTGCTGACCAACACTCAGCCACTGAGCTACCATTTCTCCCACCTTGGCGTTAATGTGTTTGTCGCTACTTGTCAAACACCCACTTGTTTTGAATTTTCCACAAGAGTCTTGGCACCGTCGCCTCGTAGCACCGGCAATACGGACTAGAGAGCAATCATTGTTTTGTTGTTTAGAGTGCTACACGAGTTGCTAACTTTTTGGAGGACTTGGCAAGGGTCCCTCTTTTTTTTTTTTTTTTTTTTTTCCGCCTCACCCCCCATTTTGATAAGTGGCCAACTAGCAGCTCGGAACGGGGGTCAACGCAGGCCAACGGACTCAACCATTTCACCCTCTCACGGGGGTGCAAATTGAGCAAATAGAACACAGGAGTGAGTTCAACCGTTGCATCCATACATCTGCTCATGGATTCAAATTGATCTGATGTGCAGCATGCAGGAAAAGTAAACACAAACTGTCTTTTTCTTTTTTTTAATGCTCTGACTGTCCAACAGCAGAAAATACTCTCTCTGTGGTCTCACCATGTGTGCCAGTCGACAGGATGAGATAGCGGCAGATGATTATTTCAGTGTCCCCACCAAATATGTGTGTAGCCTGGATGTCTTTCTAGAGCCAGTGTGGTCCAGCATGGTCTAGCTGGTTTTCCCCATTCCACCCAAGTTGCCTAAGATATTGATTTACTTTCAATTGAAGCAAACCGTGAAGAAATGTTCCACAAATGTGTCTCCATGGTTCAGGAGACACTGGCTGATAAATAAAAGATGTTCAGTTGATGTACCGATGCACATGCCTCTCCACCACTCTGTATAAACGCTGCTCTGTAGACACCGTCAGGTCGCACGTCTGTTGTGTTGCTCTCGCCGTGACCCGGCGGATGACACAGCATCATTATTCTGCTCCCGCTCGCCTCCGCCGGGAGAGCAGAGGTCGGCCTTCGGACCGGTCCTCTGCTAAACACGAGCCCCCTCCATGCTGGGACCGACTTCATCTCTCTGCGCATGGACTCGTAGCTCCGTCGATCTGTTACAGGGGAACCCATGTGTAGCATGTTTTGGTGGTGTAAGCATTCAAGGATGTTGCAGACTGTTCTCCCCTCAAATAGTTAAGGAACTCTGCGCTCGGCCTTAATTACACTGCCCTGATAAATTGCACCGCAGCACTTAATATCAGTGTCACGGGAAGAGTCAATGGATGAAGTGTTCCTGTGTTAAAAGCTCTGCAATGATAAAGCTACTGTACTTGTTGGATCGGCCCCAAAATATCTGCTGAGATGTTTTAGTTAGTTGTTTAACCAAACAATCAGCTCGTTGGTTTGTACAGTTACATAAACACACACATGCTCATACCTCATCTACCTTCCAAAGGAATGCAGGAACACACCTCACAGGAAGTGGCACGGCGGATAATTGAAATGTATTCCCAATTACGGCTCACAACAAACAACCCACTCCTCCTGTTTTCTTTTTTTTCTTCCTCTCTTTCCTCCCACAGTTCTTCCACAGTCGACGAGCGGCGATCGCAGCTCCGCTTCCCTATGGGAAGAGTTAGGCTTTGGCACTGGGGTGTAATAGCTGAGAGAGTTAATGTAGCTTAAACAGCCAAACTAATTGTCCCTGTCTCTGTCATATTTGTCTAGTTGAACACTCCTAAATACCACAGCGATTAATTACCTCACAGCCAGGTATGTGAGGACGGTGTCTGCTCTCATAGTCGGCTCGTTGTGGCTGCATGTGTGTGTTGGACGGCTATTAAGTGTGTGTACGACAGTATACATCTGTTTGCATGTCAAGTCAAGGGTAGTCAGGGGAGCATTTTCCTGTTTACCACTCGTAATAATGTGATGACTTGTTTTTACAGCTTGAGCTCCCCTTTCTCTTTATTAAAGCAGAGACAGAGGAGGAGGAAAGGTAGAGCCTTTAGGGATTTCTGTGACATATAAGACAAAGGTCACATGACCAGTGGTGCTAGAGTCACGATGAAATTTCACAGGGCGGTCAGTTAATGCCACCGGAAAGGCTGCGATCTGCTCGGAGGAGGCGAAATGAAGCCGCTGAAATGTTCTGCGCCGAGTTTGACTTTCGCACGAACGCTTGCGCCGTCGACCGAGCTTCCCCGACGAGCGCCGACCTTTGAGAGGCCAGAAGAGAGCTTATTGGCTATAGCTTGTCGCATTAACCGAGCCAAGCTTAAAAAAGTTTGATGGATGGGATGATTTTCTTTTTTTTTCATTTGCGCTGTCGTCATTGCTGCGTCTTCACTTCGCGTCAGGGTAAATGGAAATAAATGATTCCGCATCTGCACACAGCTGAGTGTGTCAGATTTCTCAACCGGGTGTTTGTGCGCAGCTTGTGGTCTGTTCGTGTGTGTGTGTGTGTGTGTGTGTTTGTGCACATGCCTGCATATTGGGGCTTGTTTGCCAAGATCAGAGGCAGGCGACCCGGCTGTGTGAAGTGTTCCCATCATGCATCGCTCCATGCCCGGGCAGCCCACACCCACTCATCATCCCCACATTAGTGTTCATCTCTCTCCCGCTATCTCTCTCATGCACACACAGTCTCTTTTCTTCTTTCTCATTCTGTCTGTGTTTCCCTCCCTCTCTCTCCCTCTCTCTCTCTCTCTCTGCGATCTCTCTGTTTATGTTTGACCTTTTTGCCGCTCTGCACCAGCTAATGATGGTACAGGGATAGCAGGTGTGCTGCATTAGCCGACTTCTGCCGTGGCGGAACAAATTAGAGGTCCACCGACACCGAAGGCCAACCTTTCACCGCCAGTGCTCCCGTTAGTGGCCGTGAAAACAAACACACCCACAGATGCCCACACAACACGGGCAGATATGCAAACACGCAGTGCCGCAGCAGCTATACACGCACACTCACTGGGATGTCAGGTGTGTGCAGTTTGAGTAAAATGACACAACACAGCTACATAATCTTCTCACCTGGAAAGATGGGGAAAGGAGGACAGGGGAGAACGTGGAGGCGAGGTATATAATCACGCTTTGTTTGAACAGCTAGCCCAGGTTTGCAAATACTATACTCTGCTGATTTTGCATAACTAGACAACGGTGTTGCTTTGATATTTTTTTTTTCTTCCCTTTCCCACCCGCAGGGTTGCGCTGTGTTTAGAATTTGAACAGGGAAGGAGATTGAGAGACGGAGGAGATGCACAGAGGGAGAGACAGAGATTACCGCCTCTCACATACACAAACACATGCATCTTTCCCTACATTATGAAACGCCGCCTTGTCTCCCACTACCTTCCAACTAGCCTCTCCAGTCTGACTTTGTAGAGTCAAATACGCGCAGGCCTCCTCCTGGAAAAAAATCAAAGGGGATATCAGCTTGATTTGGACCCCTGCTGCTGGCGAGGATTTGTAGGTGTGCATAAATGCAGATATATGCACATGTGCCATTCTGTGTTAATTTGGGTATAATCAGTGAACACAGAAAGATTGGAAGGGGGGGGTGTGTGTAGAAAAAACACCTTCAGCCTGTTGTGTCTGATCCTAACTGCAGTAATATCAGGTCTGCATCAGACAGTTGTCAAATCCGAACAAATGAGACGTATTTGAGGACATTAATCTGATAATACGAGGTCAGCACCCCAATGCCTCAAATCCAGGTACACAGAGGGAAAAAATGAAGGAACGTCGTCCTGTTTTTTGTACCTGTTGGCTACAAATGAAGACATTTTGATGAATATTATACGGTGATTCATCTGGAGTGCCGTAGTGTGGCTGCACAACCATGAATAAGCCGTTTTGCTCCACATACACACTGCTATTTAAAAGATACTCCCGTCTTCACAGTGTGTTTACTTAACTAAGATGGAGATAAAAATAAGGTTTATCTGGTTTGGGCATTCGGCCAATTTCTCTGATTGTTTCCTCACAGATTAAATCTGAAATATTCCAGTCAAACACTGTCATGAAGTTGTAATTACATAAGAAACATCAGTGTGTTTCATCATTGTTGATTAATTCAATGATTGATTACTTGATGATTAGAACGAGAGGAACTTTATGCTGGTTTAACTTGTCATATGGCTGAGTGTCAGAGACCTGTGGACGTGGAATGCGTGGAAAGTCCTCAAGCCGAAACCGGACAAAAGAGGCAGCGGCACATCACTGTGAGCGTGAACCAGACAGACGGAATCAAACGCGTCTAAATTTAAGGATTACTCATAACGGCCGAGGGACGGCCTCCGGCCCAGAAATTGCACAATCAATTGAGACGTTAACATCAATTGTAGCCTTCACACACACACAAGCCGCCCTGAGAGGCAGGTACAAAAAAAAAAAAAAGGGACAAGGAAAATTAAACACACACTTGATGGGAGGGAAATTGCCCCCCGCTCGCGGTGTCGCAACCGTTTCACCTCGGCAAATGAGCACCTTTAGCTGAAGGAAAAAAGAGAGACCTTAAAAAAAGAAAGTGGAAATCTTTTTCCTTATTTCGCTCTGTCAACCTTTGGCAAAGTGCTATTCTGTTGTCTGTCATTGGGCTTGCTCTATTACTGTCATTACGGCAATCTGCTGCCGTGGTTAATGTGTTTGTCTATGTACACAAGGCAGTGGCAGCCCCTGGTTGAATGACACCCAATCTACATGGAGCAGGATTGCCTCTGGTTCGGAGGGAAATGGGAGCCTGCCTTCTTCCTCTTAATCAGACATCTTTGATTGATCCGCCTCTCTGCTGCTGCCACACACACACACACACACACTTTTACTGACTGACACGCGACCAAACACCTCTCTGACCTCACCCTCCTCCCATAATCGCTGTAAAGATGTGTTCAGTCTTCACAGCGAGTGCCGAGGACAACTTAAAGCTTGACAGGCCGGCTCTTGGCCTTAATGGGCAAACACACAACGTTTTGCCCCGACACCTCCGCCTCTATTTTGAGCACCGTTCTGAACCACAGGAACTTGGGGGGCTTGGAGATGAAAGGCGAATGGCAAAGACACGGCTTGGCGAGTCTTTCACTGCTCCACTTCTAGTTCTTGTTGCTTCAAGTGGGACATCGGAGGACAGAGGACCGGGGGCGCCTATGGAGAGTATGTTTGTCCAAGGCTTCCTCCTCTTCCTCAGCACGTTGATCCCCGAGCAGACGTAACACACTGCCCACACTGTGAGAGGAGTAGTGTGTGTTTTCTGAGGGAATCCAGTCCCTCAGGACTCCAAGGTTTTCCAGGCAGACAAGTGGGCTATCCACTGATTTGTGTGTGAGTTTATGTGTGTGTGTGTTCACGCATTGGGGGTATTTTTCATCCACGCAGGCCTCAGGAAGCATGTGGTCTGGCCGGGGATCAGCAGTGCGCCTTCGGAGACGCCTCTATGGGAGCAGTGTTTGGCCACTGGAAACAAGTCTCACACACACACACACGAACATACACACACTTCGTTTCAGTTACCACTTCACATTCAAACGCACACGTAAATACACTAATGGACATAAGCACACACGCAAATTTACCTCCCGACCGCCGTCCAAACACACGTACACACATACAGCCCGACCACAGACCATGTATCGCATTGCAGCGCCACAAATCTGGTCTGAGTCCCTCCAGAGGACAGAGAGAACCTGATCCGGGTGGGTGGGGGCCTCTATGGTGGAAGGTGTTAATGTCGCCAGCCGGAAGAGGAGATCCCCCCGAAACATAACTAAACAAACACCAAATTGCTGCTAAAATAAACATTTGTCACGTCTGTTTTGCAGAGGTGACAGGATCTACGATGCCATTAATGTCGATGATTCAAAACGATTCAGTGGTTCCTTTTAAAGCCTCTTCAAACATTATAATAATTGATAATGGTTTTGGACGACGTCCAATCGATTGCTTCACTCCAGAGTAAAGAACATGTTGCTTCTCCGAGCACACGGCTGCGCTTGAGTCCAACAGGGGCCAACAGATGCTCCAAATAAATTAGTTCCACCCTTACCTTGGCAAAGGATCATATGATGGTGTGATTTGCCAAATACAACACAAGGACTCCAAGAAAATTCAGACGAAATATATATGCGCTCAGAAAGAAAAAAAAAAACGGCCTCGATCTCGTGGCAACCCCGGGCATTTCAGACAGAAGAGGCAGACAGAAAAACCGCCACAGTGTCTCGAGTGTTTAAACTTTTTACCAGAGATTTCTGAAAACCTTTATCATGTGTAAAAGGGCCTTTAACAGCTTGTTAACCGTCACGTGGCTCCAAAGCGCTTCACTGCAGCGGCCTAATGTCACTCTCTTTGTGGGGTCTGCAGCGTGACCTGCTGCAGCTCGTAAATGTCACAGATGAAATTCAAGGAACCATTATGTTGTGAAATTAAAGCTCCACCAAGAATACAGGCTAATTAGCACTAAAACTCTAATTTTAGACTATTTGTGTATGTACAATATAGAACAATGCTTTCTTACCCTTTAAGATCCTTTAATAATGATGCAATACCAACTTCCTTGCACCTTGTGCTCATCTGAAAAACTCTCAACAACTTCAGCTAGGGAGGACAAGCAGTTGAAGAGTATAGTTTTGTGCAGCAGAGGCAGCTCTGTCTTCTTTGTGACCTACATGCTGTGACCTTTCGACCCCATGCGCTCTCACTTTTGATATGCATTTCAATTCATGCAACACTGCATGCAGCAAGACAAAAGTAATTACTGTGCAAATATCACAATACCACAGTTCAACTAGCAGCTACTTATTTGAGGTAGGAGCCGGTGTTCAGTTTGAAATTAAATTGCAGTTTGATTACTTCCCTCCCACCTCCAGCACCTCGACAGGACGACACTATTTCACACGCGGCCCTAATATTGATATCACAGAATAGATTTTAATGAAAACGTATGGAAGGCGGCTGCGGAGGCACATTCATCCGCCGCAAATGTTCACAAGGCGGCCGCTCTCTCTCTGCGAAATGAGCCAAAGCCGGGCCGAAGCACTTTGAAATTAAGCGCTGTGATTTGTTTGTGGGCGCAGTGCATCACACCTGATTGTGCGTTTGCTCATGTGTGTTGAGGACGCGGCTAATGAGGCATTACTGGCGAGGGGAAGCCCAATCGATGGCGTGCTGTCGCCGGACAATGCTGATCAATTGTACTGTATTGACTGTGTTTCCCCCTCATTAGCTCCTATGAGAAGAGTGTGTGTGTGTGTAGCGGGGGAGGTGACATGTGTTTTGGGTAAACACACTCAGGTGGCAGTGCAGGCCTGTGCCATGTCTCTGCTGTGCTATGTAGGCTGGTAGCAGGCATGGGGGCACTGATTACTCTTATTAACACGGAGGGTGTCAGGCACCGGTCCAAATGGCACCGCAGCGACGGTTAGCTCACACACACACACACGTACACACACACACTCACACACGGCCGTTCAAGTCAAGAGCCTGAGCCAAGAGTCCCAGCTGAACCCTGCCGTTAGGCCCTATGTGTTGCCATGAGCTCAGGAGGAGATCTTTGTAGTGAAGCTGTCAGAGTTTTAACGACTAATATGTTGCCTCCTCGCTCTCTGAAGCTGTTGTCTCCGATGCCGCTCCAAAAAAAAAAAAAAACACACCTGCTTCTTGCCAAATCCTCTGAGGAATATTTCCTTTGGAGGAGCCAGAAAGACATTTCTTCTCGTTTTTTAATATTTTCGCACTATCTTTCAGTCCTCCTCATCTTTTTCCCCAGTCTCCCTCCATCCCCACCCGCAGCTGACCATTCAAAAACCAACCCATGAAGCCATTTAGAGGCTTTTTGGTCCGCGGCCAAGTTTTTGCAAAATGCTTTCAGCCCTACGAATTCACAATGTTCCACTCAGTCTGGCAGATACCGAGCCAGGGTTCATGCATTCATCCTGCTCATTGTGTTGATTTCTTTATTATTATTATTATTATTATCATTATTTTTCATCTGAAGGGTTGGTGAGTGCATCGCTTCGCCCCTCCTGATCTCTGCTCAACTTTTCCAGTCGGATTTAAACAGCTTTGCCCCACGATGTCCTATCACCAGCTGCAACAATGTGGCTGGTATTGTTTTCACCTCCTGAGAGCGTGTGTGTGGTGTGTGTGTGTGTTTCATCATGGTGTCCTGCAGAGTCTTACACTCTCAGGTGGTTTTGAGCCCTTTGGCAGGTGTTAATCTGTCTTTTCCCACCAGATCCAATGGTTATTAGTTAAAATACAATGTCTTGATGTTTGTGACTTATATTTTATTACACCTAACTTTTAAAGGTGTACCATTTGAATTTTGGGTCGGAGAATAAAAAAAAATCTCCCGTGCTTTGGTGATAATAACTTTCTGTCCGTTCAATTTGTGTTTAATTATCCCGAACAAAGCCTGATGTGTTCGTGTTTGTTCGCCTCTTTATGTGCGGTGTATTACGAAGCCGTGAATGAGACGCGTCTGAACTTCCAAAAGAAGTTTTTTTAGTTGTAATTACAAGTTAGAAGGTCGATGTGAACTGCATTTACAAGTCGGAGGGAGGTAAAATGTTGCACTCCCATTGCGCAGAGCTTCTTCCTGGAGCTGCAGATTTAAAGCTGGGGTTGGTAATCCTGTTCAGAAACACGTTTTGTTATACTGGGTGAAATGGTCCTTCTACCCTCTGAGTAATCAATACATTATGTATCAGAAAAAGGAACGAAAATAATCAGTCCTCTGTGGCAGCTGCAGGACTGACACAACTCCGACCAATCCAAGCTCCTCGGTGCGAGGAGCAAAAACCAATCAGATGCCTTCATGTCTAGTTCTGTCTCCGCCCCCCTCGATCCCTGTCTCTGAGGCATGTGCACAATCTTCACGTGTCGCTGTTGCCGGAAGAAATCAGCGTACAGAGTTACAGCAGAACGGATTTCATGCTCATTTATGATCAATGGCTGAGAAAATGCAGCCCCAGTTACTACTTCCAGCGTTACTTGTAACGACTCGCCCCAAGAAAAAGATTCCAGATTGTGGGGGCATGGCTTGGACGTACACACTGACAGGAGGGGGGGGTGGATCTCAGAGGAGGTGCACTTTTCAAATCTTGCTAGCTCTCATGATAGCTCTCCAGGATTACCAACCCCAGCTTTAAGGGAGATTTTCCACCCGATCAGGAGGTTAGAGGCTGATTTCTACCTAAGAGGACACAGAAAATAAACTAGAATAAAAAGCAGCTTCAAGACTTTTTTTTTTTTTATCTCTTAAACTGCTTTTTTTTATATAAGTAATTGATCAGTACAACACTTCACTTGTACGTTCGAGCGCTTGAATCACTTTGGCCGGGGATTTTAATCTAAGTTTCATATTAGTGTCTGCAGTGTGACTGCAGGGCAAAATGGGTTTAATGAACCTTTCCTGAACTCATTCACAGCCACAGGACGGTCCGAGAGAATCCAGTCAGTGGAAACAATGAACCTTCACCATCAGTAACCGCTTCTTCCTACAGCGTCACCCCCCCTTAACAAATAACCCGCAGCTGAGGCCACAAGTTGTGCGGCGTTGATTGCTTTTGCGAAATGCATTTTGGGAAGTGTAGGAGTCGCTTGAGAGAAAGAAGTAGCTGCAGCTAAATTACACTTCATCACAAAATAACTCATGCTCAGAGGGGAACAGCAGGAAATTATGGCTTACTCGACTCCGAGAGAGAAATGGTGAAGACTCGCTGCACTGGGAAGATCCCAGCAGGAAGTGTGTTTAACTGAGTGTGAAGTAGGGCGTTGCAAAAAAAAAAAAAAAAAAAAATCAAGCATGCATTGCTCAGCAAACCATCCTCAGATAAATAAAAGTAGCATCTCGTACATTTGTGAAGAAAGAGAAACGTGTGAGATGTGATCTTCCTCGCTGCCTCCTCCATGTTGGTTCCACAGTGCCTGTATCAGGAGAGCCCAGCTCCCCGACAGTAAGATGATTGGCTTCCACAGAACTTATTAAACATAATTGCAAACTAATTAGTACAGCGATGGCTTGGCACCTCCGTCTAGTGCCAGACACTCGATGTGGGTTTACAACATGCATTTAAATTTTACACTAATTACCAATCCCTGATTAATTCATGACTGGGGTGTGCTTTATAATAGTTATTAATAGGGCTGTATAGATTAGATTAGGAATTAATTTCCAAATAAAAACCTGGCATTACATGCATGGGGAAAGCCATGTGTTGCAGAGCGACCTGTGCACGCTGATGTATGTGTTGTGTCACAAAGCATTGGCAAAGCACTTTGATTTGACAATCGGGTTTGCTTTTGTGGAGCAGCAATTTGTATGAAATCACTTGATCTAATGAGGATTTGCTTCAAACTGCTCGTCTAATGAGGGCTCGCGTCGGATCCGCTGTTGAAACAACCGACTGCGTTCACAAGACATCGCTAATAACGCAGCCGGAGATGTAGAAACCAGTCTTCGCAGCTGTACCTGCGATTGCGGATCCCCCCCCCCCCCCTAATTAAAACAAAGGCCGGCTCAAAACAGCCTCCGTGTGACACGTTGGTCTGTCAGCACCGTCCTCCACCCGGGCACGGTGTCATTAGCGTCAAAAGCAGGAAGCCCTGCTGGATGGTGACCTGCATGGTTCTCCATCTTGCTCTTGAGGGATTAATCCTGGCCCACACTCCTTGTCCTTCTCTCCAACAGCTAATGGTCACAGCATGGACCTCACAATGCTTCCCTAATTTCCACTAATTGAATGGTCATTAGCAGCCATGGGTTTTGGCACTAGAGCATGCATGGGTGGGTGTGTGTGTGTGTGTGTGTGTGTGTGTGAGAGAGTATACGGACATGCATGTATGAACCTTCATCTAACCACACGTTTGCCTCCACATGCACGTGTATCAGAGCGTATTTGTTCTGCATCAAATGGCCTGGCACTGTTTGGAGGGCGTGCAGGGCACCGGTGGCACAGGGAGATCATTAATTCACCCTGCCTCTCTGCACGGCTTATTTTGATGTTTTTGTAATGAGCGCCTGCTAAGGAGGGTAAACAGCGAGACTCGTCGCGGCCCCTTTGATGTCAAATGATGTGAGAGGCGATGAGGGTGGAGGAGACGTGGAGGAGCAGGTCTGAGGAAGGAGTGGATGCTGAGAGGCCCCGCGAGGAGCGGCGAAGATGAGGAGAAATCGCTCCTAGGTCGAGTGGCTGCTGGTGGTTTCCTGTCACACACACACAGGAAGGTGTGAAGAAACTTAGCTGGGTGTATGTGTGCTTGTCATGGCTTCGGAGTGTGTGTGTGTGTGTTTGTGTGTGTGTGTGTGAGCAAGCTTTGGCCTCATTCCCACTCAAACTAAGAGAGCCCCAAGATGTCTGAAATCTCTTGGATGTGAAACAACATGGATTAAGTGTTGCTTTTTGATGGTAAAGTTGAGTTGTGGTGATTCGATGGGGGAGTGAGTCAGACTCCAAATGTCACACACACACAGACGGATCTGAGTCACACTTCATTCACAAAAATGAAGACCTGAGATGTGACCTGGACTTCACTTGACCTGCAGCTCATAGTGTCATAAATAAGAGTCAGAAAGTTGTACTTGTACTTGATCTGTCTATTTCCCACCATATCTTCCCAGATATGAAGCTCACATCAACAAATCCCATCTCCATGAGAAGTGAGGAGGCTCGGCCGGCTGATGAAGACAGCTGAAAGCCCCCTGAAAAGCAAGTAAGTGTGCGTTAGTCTGGGATTCCAACCCGAGGCGAGTTTTGTTTTCATTTTAAACGGTTAAACAATCTTCAAAAGTAAATCCGTGGGACTATAATAAGAGCATTGAGTGGGGTTTCTCTAAAGGTGTCAAACTATAACTGTCTCCCTCATCAAATTAGTTTGTTTGTAATTCCTCACACACGCTCTCACAATGAATTTAAAGTTGCAGGTGAAATTGCAACACGCGCTCCCAAACTCTTCAAGTAAACAGCTTGGGGGGGTTCAGGAAGAATGATTACTCAGAGTGGAAGATTGACAATTTTCTAATGTTAAATTTGTTTCATCCCTTCCTGGCCTAGACTTGCATCAGCGTCGCAGTCGAATTTAATTTTAGGTTTTGGAAATATCAGCGGGTAAAGTGGGCTCTTGATGCCGAGGTGGCGCCGGCGCGCGCGACTTTTGTGGTCACCGGCGCGTCCTTTTCGCTCCTGATTCTTCTCTCTGTCAGTCGCTCTAGTGTTTCCACTTGGTCCACTTTCCTGCGCCGTCGTCCCCTCCGTGCCACCACCGACCACAATTAGACCCCTCCTTTGCTGTTTACCTGCGCGGCGTGCTGAGGCCCCAGCCAAGGGTGACATCTTGACAGCTTCCTGTTATACGCCAAACAAAAGGGGCCTTTTTTGAATGATGATCTGTTATTATGTAAATGGCTCCTGACTGAGTCTCGTCGTCCAGTTGACGGCGGCGGCGGCGGAAGCGGCTGCAGTGATAGTGATCATTTTCATGATTGCGGGGACCTCGGAGAGGGGCGAAGAGGGGAGAAGTGACCAGGGGTTACGGTGGATGAGTGGATCTGTTTACTTCATGGTGAATGACCCCCATATGAAAAACACAGCTCTGTGTCTGTCTCTCGTCGTCCTGGATTGACTTTGGCGAGTGTGTTTCAGACGCACTTGTGTTCAAGGTTAAGAAGTTGCACATGCAAAAACAGACATTACAGACCCTTTAGTGGGGGATTTATCCCACATTGTCCAGGCATTAAACCACTTTAAAGGGACATTCGGCCATTTTTTTTTACAAACTTTTAGACATGGAGCTGCACCATTTTTGGTTTTTTAGAGATAAAAGTCAAAAGAAAAAACAAAGTTTATGTTGAAAAAAGCACCCTTTGCTGTTTCATTGTCTTGCCACCAGTCAGATTTAACCATTAAAGTCCCAGACTGGCAACTGCGGCTTTTTCAATCGGAGCTAATTTGCAGTTAAGCAGGCATTCGCCAAAAAGTGAACTTCTCTAAGTAGCACAATGCCTGTCTGTTTCATGAGTCTAGAGTGAGATACCTCAGTGAGACATGATAACATTATTGCTGCATTCCTGTGGGCTACAAGCTGTTTTTAATTGATTTTCTGTAAATAAAACCAAGGAGGCCCTACAGCAAAGGCCTAGTGCGTGAGGACGTGCATGCATCAAAGTGCAATCTAACCATCTCTGTGTCTTTATCAGTGCGAGTGTGTGCATGAGGGTGTTTGAGTGAGCTGCGTTCAGCGTGTGTGTGTGTGTGTGTGTAGGCCCGTGTGGTTGCAGTGACTCACTCTCCCTGCCACGCTGACCTCGCCACTGCCCACACACACAAACAGAGAGAGAGAGCCGGGGCGCTAGCTTTGTGCTTTCTCATCAGCCGACCTCCGACCTCTGCCAGCAGCCTCTCCGACGTGGAGCTGAGCCGTATTAACCCGGACCTCCACTGTTTCCAAGCACAATCATCCCGTCCGCATAACAACCGTGGCCGCCCAATCCGTCGCAGCGCTGCTCCCCGCCATCACGCGGGTGTATGCCCAATAATACATGCGCGCTCACACCACAAATAGGCACCTCGCCGCTGTGCCGTACACCTTCGCAGGGAGATCAGAGAGGAAGAGAGGGGGTGGTGATGAATAGAGGAGGAGGGGGGGTGGTAGTGAGTGGAACAGGGAGGGAGGAGAGGTGTTCTTGTAGACGAGGTGTGTTCATATTCTTCACTTCATTGGGACTCATTATTCCCTTGCATGGGTGTTGAGAGCATGTCCATGTATGATTCATCCAGGAGCATCTCAGTACGTCTCAGGGAAATTACCCAGCATGCCAAATACACACACACACACACACATACACAGTGTCCAAAACGTTAATAATCTAAACTCCCTCGAAGAAACACACAGACCAGGTGATGATTTTATTTTGAATTTGTTGTAGCTGTGACCAAAGCTGTGCACTCACTCAGGATTCCTTCATGACACTATAATGGCTTGTTTCCCTCAGTATTGACTTTCCAAACGACTCTTCTCCTTGTAAACACACTCATATATCTCATCTCCTTATAATGAGGTGAGTTATTTAGTTATGTGCCCAAACATTCCTCTCAGATTTAATGAAAAATAACCCAGTGTGCTATTTTAGTACTATTAAGTGACAAATATGAAGCAGTGACCTTCAATGCAAATATATAACAACCTTTAACGTCACCTTAACTGAGCTAGATGAGGAGGATGCACAGATATCAGAGGATGATGTGATAAAGAGAGTGTTGGCTCTGTTTCCTCCACCATGTGTTGTAAGGTTAGATTAGATTGTGTGCTTGGTCTTGTCCTTATGCAAAGTACAGACCATAATAACAGACATGAGTCCAGAGTGACTGATGCTTGTGAGTTTCAGAACATCATTGCATTTGGTGTGTTGGACTTTTTGGTTGAGCACCGTGTTTGTTTGTTTGTTTGCGGTCATGAGTTGCGTTGTGGTCACTTGTTGCAGTTGTGTTCCTGACAATTATCACTGTGACTGATAAAAAACACAAACTGAGAGATGACAATCAAAACAAACATCACGCCTCCACTCACAATTACACACACTCACCTGCTCATCCTGCAGCTACACACACACACACATCTTAAATGCTCACACACAGGGACCTGGACACATACAGTAACAACTGACACACACACACACACATACTCTCACTCTCTGAGCCAGACCAGTATTTATGAAGCTGCCCGCCTGCCTATCTCTTCCCCAGCCTGGGCGAATGATTTTCTTTGAGTGCTGTAACTATCATGTCACACCATGTTGTCATTATAGTGATTGCCGACGGCCCTGATAACCTCCCCGCGGTGATTTGTACCAGTGAGGAGTAGTTTCATTTTTCTCTCTTTCTCTCCGCGCTCTCGTTCTCTCCTCTCATCTTGATTGCGGCAGCTCCCATCAGCACCCTCGCCTTGTTTGTAGTTTTCGGTGAAAGAGATCTCTCCTCCGCGCGAGACATTTCATCTGTCAGCCGAGGGGAGACGCGGCTCCATCGTCCTTCCGCCCCACCTCCACTGCTCTGCTCTCACGTCACTCCTGTTTTTGTTTTTTTTTTCCTCTCTCCCTCACTTGCTCCAGCTCAGTCATCCCTAAACTCCCTCACATTCCCTGTCTTTCTCTGTATCCCCCCTTTATTTTTTTCCTCCACAGATTCAGCATCAGCCATCTCCTGGCATGATACGGCTCGCCATCAGCACTGTTTACCGCCCGCCTTTGATAGAGGAATCAGCTCTCCCCTCCCTTTTCTCTCCCTCTTTTTCTTTGTTTTCTCCTCCTTTATTTCTGCCCCCCCCCCCCAACTCCCTCCTCACGTAAGTTGTCATTTGTTGCCCATTGTCTCGGTGGTATTTAGTGGCGGGGAGATTAGGCAGCTGTGAATGGACTGCAGCTGTCTGTGCTGGATTAGGGGAGTTTAATCAAAGTATTTTCTAATGCGCCTCGTAATGATGATCCATAGGGACGGAGGCTCTTTAACAGATAATGATAGCTAGGCTGGCTGCCGGAGATGACTCGCTTGGAAGCACCACAGTCGCCGTCTTATTGTTGCTTTATATAGGCCCGGCTTTGCTGTAAGAACGTGCTGCAACAACAGTCAGTTCGCAAACATAGTCGCCTTTCAGGAAACAACAGGAGTTAGTTTGGATGTGGCGAGCTTTGTTTTGGTTCGGGAAATATATATCCTTATGTTTAAACGACGCTTGACGCTTTGACACAAAATCTTTGTGTCTGTCGGCGTGACAACAGTGGGGACGTTGATTGGCCCCTTCCAGTTATAACTGCGATGCTGGTGACAGAGCAAGACAACGTTGTAAGCCTCTCAGTCTGTCTGCGTGTGCGCTCCAATTTAGTTTTGACTAAACTGACAAAAAGCAAACAATTTGTAGTGTTTCCTTCATCCTGCTGTACCGCGCATGGACATTTTCACAGCTGTGTCAACACGCAAACTCAAACGCTGCACTGAAGTAGGACTTTGAGCCACTTAGATCCAGTATTTTCATATTACACCACTTTATACTTCCAGTCGATTACATCACAGTGTGAAAAATGTACTTTTTCCTCGACGAAGACATTTTAATAAGCATCTCAGACAGGTGCTGCAACTATCTAATGTTTCTAATCTGTAAGTTTATTTTCCTTTCTGGCCCATTTACCACCTCATGACCCCTCAGATTAGGTTGGGAGCCAGAAAGGAGCTGAATAGAAGCGAAAAAACTACATGTAAAATAGTTAAAACCATATCTGTGAAATGCTGCTTCCAGTCTCATAATGCCATGATGATGCAACTGTGGTTTTGTTACATTTACTTGAGTGTAATTTGTGAGTTCTCCCTCTAACACCGACATATCCAGCACTGCAGAGAGTGGTGTTGTCCCAATAACTGACATTTTAATACCACTTAATACCAGGCCGAGTCAAAAAAACTCAGTATAAAGCAATAATTTTACATTAATATAATCGACTCTCCATTCCAGCCTCACCTCGGAGGGCACGAGTGTGGAGGGCACATTGATTGGAATAATTTAAAGAAAGAAAAGTAAATATTTGAATACAGTTTCCTGGCTCCTGACACCGGAAGAAAAATTCACTTTGGATCAGATATGCAAAATATGGCAACAGTGTCAAAGCAGATCTTGAACTGAATCCCAATCCAGCTCGACTGGCAAACAAAATCAGTTCTGGGTGAAAGAACTTAGAGTTTCGCTCGCGGTGCCAGTGGAGATGGAGGAACACTTATCATGTCCAGATGAAGAGTTTTTCTTGTTTGTGTTAGAATACTTCATGTTTAGATATTTATTTCATCCTCGGTAAAGCAGAATTGCAACAATACTTTTGCCAGGATAAGAGTGGAAGTGTTCTTTTCTTGGGGATGCGACACTTGTCCATGTTGATCTTGATGCAGATCATTCAAAATATAGATCACTCATTACAGACAGTTCAACTGGTCAGTGGGGAAAAAGCATTGCATTTTCCAACAAACAAAGAAGAAATAATCTGACAAATAATGTTAAAAATTCATATTTATAGGGGTTTGAAGGGACCCACTTTTCTCCTCATTAAGATTTTTAGCTTTTCTTTCCAGGAAAATTGTCTCTAAATCAACAATCAACAAACACAAACTGTCAAAGAATGTCACTTGGTTAAAAACCGTTCCACTTCTTCCCCCAAAACAACTTTTTATCAGGAAATCATGAAGACGTTTCTGCAACACAGATGGAAAATGAATCATTTTGTGATTAATGAAAGTACATGCATCCCCGTTCAAGTCTCCGAAACCTCCACCTCTGTATCCAGATGGGTTTAATTCCGCTCGATCTCATCCCTTCTCTTTGTATCTGAAAAAAATAAATAAAAACATCAGTCATCAACGGTGTGAGAACCTCAAATCCAACAGCGCCTGTGTCGGTGCTTATTGATATGTGATAGGAGAGAGAACAGAAGGCGAGGTATCCCACGTGAAGGCCATCAGACCAGCGCTGCTCATAGACTGGCATTAAACAAGAACGTGTTGTTTTGAAGATTATAGCTCCTGTCTTTGGATGAATGGCTCTGAAATGCCACTTTACTCATCCAGCTCCAGCATCACACGGTTACAGTCCTCGGCTTTTAATAGACTCGCCTTCCCTCCGTCAAGGACGCTCGCAGTTGTTCAACCTTCACTAGTAAACACTCAGGAGGCTCTTTGGCGTCAGATTGTATTCTTTTACATTCACGTTCCACTTTTAGGTCATCGTCTCTCCACTGCAGCTTGAACTACAGACAAATTGACGGTGGACAACGTAGATAATAGTCATGGTTGGGAATAAATGTGACAAGTTTTCTGAGATATCAGGAGGAGGTGCAGATATTAACAGATCCATGTCATTAGGAACATTCAGCACAGTATCATTTAACCAGCTCTCGCTCTCTGATTGGTTCACCAGGACTCTTCCCTGGACAGAGCTGTTCCACCTGTGATTTTGACAGGAGGAGGACAGACATGTTTGAAGACATACAAAAATACCCTGCTTTGAATAATCATGTGCGTCTGACACGGCGTTTTCCTCAAATAACTCCTCTTTTTCCCTCCAGAGGATGCAAATATTTAAAATAAACTGGACATGAGAGGCATCAAAGATTCAGACTCAGGTCCTTCATCTGACCTGGAGCGTTGATGTGTCTTATATCATAGGTAGCTGTTTGTGATTTCACATCCAGGTTCCATGACATGCATATCTCACATTATATGATATAGGACCTTTAAAAAGCCTGCAGTTTTCCACATTGATGATGCAGACATCATTAGGACATAGGTAAACACAGTCCATGCATTGTATATTTTTATTTGCATGGTTGTTGTCAGGATAGATCGGTTTTAAAGGAGACATATTATGTATCATTTTACTGCTTTTGCTTCTCATTGTATCAGGTTTTACAAACATGGCCAGCTATGAGGTGCGTCCGTACGTGTTGGACCCCGAGAATGACCTACGGGTTTCGTGATTTTCAGCATGGATGCTGGTTGCGGGCGGGTGTCGTGGGCATGTTTTGGCCAGATCCCTTGCAGTTTGGACATTCATCCGAATTGGACAAAAAAACCTGGTTTTACACAAATCTCGCAGACATCTCGTTACCGAGCGTTCAGAGAGACTGGAAACCATGTGAAATCTGGTTGGTGGATCACAGCAGGACCCCTATAGCTCATGTTTTGCAGCTTTGCAGAGGTTCAGCATGGACATATGACATTATAACATAGTAAGGACGTTCTAAAATCATCATATGTCTCCTTCAAAAGAAAAAGAAAGCGAGAAAAGAGACATCACCAACTTCAAACCCGAAGCCCTGCTTCTTATCTGACTTGTCAGCTTCCTGTGGATGAGGTGCAGTGGATAAAATAGCACCCGGGCTGAGCTGACATATGGAGCTGATGGTCTCACAGCCAGCTGACTTCATTTTGCACCTTTATTACCAATCATTAGAGCCACAGAGAAAAACGATATTCGTGGCAAAGGGGATGAGATTAGTTTTAGTAAGAGTTTGCCTTAGCATTTCCACTTCAACCTCTACATTATAACTTGCTTAAAATGTTAATTTGACCTACATTGAGCCTCGTAGAAAGCAGTGCCCTGGATATCAACTTAAACACAATCGAAATTGTGAGACCGGGAATCAACCCCTGGAGGGTATTTCCTCTGCTGCTATTTGTTCCGATGTCTTTCCACCTTTCACAGGAAACAGAGGGAGGCAGTAAGTAGTAGTGAGAATTTCCCCAACATTCAGGACAGCTCCTCCGTTCTACTATCTGCCTTATCTACCTCCAGTATTTTGACAGTGCGGCGCAGTGTGCCTCAAAGAAATTGTGTCTTTGCAAAGGGAAGTGGCGGGGAGCTGGCGTGTCTGGTGCTAAACTCACAGCAGAGCACGTCGTGTTGTGATATGACCCGGCGCTGACTCACAGATGATGGAAGACAAAAAACTCACACTGAGACGAGAGAGAGGGAGAGAGAGAGAGAGAGAGAGCGGTCTTTTTCAACTCTAGCGTTGCCTCCCAAATAATGAGAAGAGAGAGTGAGAGAGAGAGAGAGGAAGCAGAGATGAAGGGAAGCCGCCTCTCCGTGGCTTCCTCCTCCCTCCCTGTACGCACGGAGGCCCCATGCTGCTCGAGACAGATGCTGGAGGAAACAGTGAGGCATGTTGCTACTGTGGCTTGTTTCTCAATCAGAGGCTTAACTCAGCACCTAACACGCACACACACACACACATACTACAGAGTATCTTGGCACAAAGATGAAATTCGTGTGCATATACACACTCGCACACACACACATTCCGATAATATCCGTTGAGATGTGAGATTACAAACGCTAAAGCTCCACCTGTTCTTTGCCATAACAGGTGCCTGTGATAATTATTTCACCTCCCTCTGATGAGCCTGGGCTCACACCAGACAGCATGCAACTATAGCAACCAGAAAATATCATTAAACTATTGATTTGTAATTACTGCATTAGATTTCTGTTTGATCCCTTTATCTGTGCAAATACTATTTCCCTGCCAAAAACGCACACGGTGACATTTTATTCTCACTGTTCTCACGCGTGTGGGTTTTTTTTGTCCCAGCAGATGGTCAAGGGTCAGAGGTCAGCGTTTGGCTTTGAGGTAGCAGCCGTCTTCAGGAGGGTCAATGCTTGTGCTCAATAAGCCACGGACCTGGCGGCTGCACAAAATTGATCAGGTCCTCGGCCAATAGCCGCTCTGCTGCCGGCCTCGTTGTGGTTATCTGGAACAGTTATCGGTACTAATCGCGTGTCAGTCTCGTGGCCTCGTAGACAACAGGACGGCTGGGATCAAAGGCAGCATGCAGGACAGGATGCACAGAAGGTCAAAGTGTGAGGAGGAGGAGACGTGTGCATGTTTGACTTATCATATGACAAAACCTTATGGACACGTCCACAGTGGTTTAGCTCCTGTACCTGTTTCTGTTGCGCTGTTGTTCCCACTGCCACCTGTTGTCAAACTGCTCTCTGCCTCCTGACCAGATCGAGCTGATGGTCTCCCGGTCTTGGATGGTGCAGGAGCTTTAAAGGTGGTATACTTACTGCTGAACATCGTGATCCACAGGTTTGTGTTGATGTAGATGAGTCCCTCCTTCCTCAGGACGCAGGTGTCTTCTCTGGTTTCCGTTTTCAGTCCTTTTTTATTCAAACGACAAGCAGTCACAGCATCACGAACACCAGGACTGTGTCGTGTCTTGCTTTTTGCTTCTTTATCCATCAATTTGCCTGAACTTCATGGTTCTACAGAATCAGCAGGAACGCAAACACAAATGAGCTCCAGAGGCTTCAAGTTAGCTCCTCGTTTTTCTTGGTGGGGGGAGAAAAGCCCATTAGTTCACTCTCTGTTGTACGTACTGTACAAGCAGCTGTAATGTGACTTTCTGCCATATATTCCTCTCTTGCATCTCATAAATGAAATGGCTCTTGTTTCCTGTAGGATGAACAGAAATAACAAGGCCACGGCTGTCTTCCTCTGCGCTGACCCGCCGTCCTATCTGCGACTCTGTGAATAGAACAAGACAAAGAAAGCCTTTGCGTTGGTGGAAGTTTGCAAAAATAATCTCTCCCAGGGATCCGGCATCAAAAATAATGGCACGGCCGCTTCGTTTTCTCTCTGTGGGCTGGTGTCTGCACTTACTTTTGACTTTTGGCTTTTGATAGCTCTGTCTGCGTTAGATAGATGATATCACTGTCGCTGCCTGAGAGTGCACTCACAGAGGGGAATAGATTTTTTTTTTTTTAAAGCTTTAGCGTTGATGATATACATTATTGGACTAAGTGTGTGTGGAGTATGATTCTGGTGCTGCCTCATTACAGCAGGATTACATGTGCATCCATTGGCAAAAGGAGGGGGGGGGACTCAATCACTTTCCCCCTCTGCTCCTCTAATTCACAGAATGATGTAATTATCCCTTTTCCCTCTCCCTGACACCTCACACACATTCTCTCAAGCACAAAAACATTCACGCCCGCAGTCACAGGTATTTTCACTGGCTCTCTGCCCCCTCTCCCTCACACACACACACACACACACACATGCTCGCAAAGAGAGACTGAAGGCCACTCTCTGACAAAAGAGGAGCATTTTGTGCCTTTGACATGATCTCCCCTCCCCACAGTGGACGAGAGTCTACAAAGCCTGGCGGTGAATGAGGGTCAGCTGCAGCCTGGCCCCTGGGAGCCTCCCGTCGAGCCTTTTAATGAATGTCATTTTCTTGCATTAACCACCCCGATTGTTGGATAATGGCCTCCCAACAATAACATTTAACCAATTCCCCTGTCTTTTGGGCCGGCTCATTTGGGCCACAGCAGGGGGTGGTAATTGATTGTGTAATTCCAATCAGAGCTGTAAACAGATTGGAGGTTCCTTCAGAGCCACACAACATACAAACACACATATGTCCGTGCATGCACTGGTTCTTATGCACCAGATTACAGAATATCAAAATACCCTCCTCTAACAGATACACACACACACACACAGAAAGAAAGAGAGAATGAAAGTTTCTTTATTCCTTATCTTCAGTTCAAAAAAACTAAAACCCATGCGGCTTCTTCATGACCCCAGCTCTGGTGTGTGTGCTAACACGTTCCACTGCCTTTTCTGTTACCCCCGCTGCCCCCACCCCCTCTCTCTTCCTCTCTCTTTCTTCACTCGTCTTTTTTCTCACATTGATTGTAATCCTCTCTCATCGTCTGCTGCAGAGATCCACAGACTTAGGAGCCGGCTGAGGAGGAGGTGAGGGGGTTAACTGCGCTCGCCAATTTAGATTTACCGTGAGACAAACACTTGTCGGGGTGGAGGAGGAGGAGGTGGAGGCAGGAGTAGTGGTGGTGTGTGTATGTGTGTGTGGTGGGGGGGTACATGTTGTCTCCATGGAGATTAGGGGCAGCAGCACATTGTGCGTGTGCAAGTGTGAGTGCACAAGCTCAGGCGCTCATTTCAAGACAATTCGACTAATTGTCACCAGCAAGCTATTTATTTACTAATTGGTGTTCACAGAGAATACCATGGTGTTATGTGCGTGTGAAACACACACACACACACACACACATTTACAACATACACACTCCTCCTGTACCTATGTGATGCATCAGTTTCACCAAGACCTGCAGGTGTCATGTGAGGCTCTAAACATGGAGAGCTGGTCTGAGATCAGGGCCTGCCACTGTCACAAATCAAATGTGTGTATGAGAGGGGGGAAAAAGTGAAAGCACTTAGTTTGTCTACACATTATCCAGTGTAGAGAACAAGTGTGAACTTGTGAGTCACATCAGTCCATTGAGGCCGCTCACGACTTCTTCCACAATGGATTTCTCCTCCTGAATGAAAAGCCCTTGTTCTCTTTCTTCTTCTCCTCTTTTTCCACTTTCCTTACTTAGCAAGAAAAGTCGCCTCATGTTCTTATGTGTGTGTGTGTGTGTGGTGTCATGGTAACCAAATTGCCTGGTGTAATTTGGTTCTGTGAATTGCTTTCATAGATTTCATAGATTTGCTTTCTTGCCTTTTGTGTGCGTGTCACACGTCTGCAATTTCAAAATCCCGCGGAGGACTTTTCATCCTCAGCGTCTAGATCTCATGCATCCGCGTTTTCATTGATTCGATGATATTACGACACGTGCACGTTGAAATCGGTCATTAAAATCCCGTTAAAACAAAAAAAAAAAAACTTCCTGTTCAGTCTATCGCTGTGCCTCTCCTGCATAAAGCAACATCAAACAGACATTTATACCGTGCAGCTTCCTCTAATCAAAGTTAACCATCAGGATTCCTCACAGATGGATTGTGGGTAATGGTTCCCCTCATCAAAACAATAGAGTTAGGATATCAGCAGAAACAAAAGGCAGCCCTCAACTTCTCCTCGATGATTGTATTATTTTACCAGACTTGATGTGAGCGCACAGATTTAAACCGGCACCCAATCTCCAGACGCTCGGGCCTTAGTTGGATCGGGGTTCATTTCAGCCTCTGCCTCCCTCTGTCTTTCTGCTGACTCAGTGCAAAACGGAGCTGGGTGAGTAAATCTAATATAAAGGCGTTATTGATTTGCAGGTCCTTAATCACTTTGATTTGGCCCAGTTTTCACTGACCCCCACTGCAGCTATGAGTTCCCCAGGGGTGGGCCTTCAGTATCGCGGATGGGCAGACACTCCGAGGCAAATGCAATTTTTCTCCAATGCCAAAGAGATTTGAAAATCCCATCATCAATCATCTCATCACTAATGTTTATACATGTGGTGAGGCGATCAATAGGCTTTTTTCTATCTTTTTTATTCAGCTCGTCAGTGTGCTGGAGAGCTCGATGCATGTGTGTGGTGACTGCACGGAAACCTCATAACTCCTGAAGCAGATTCTGATCCATTTTGTTGCTTCTGCGTTTGAAAGTTTTCACTTTTCAAACTGCTCAGAAGAAGAAAGTTCATAATGGACATAATCGGAATTATGATGGCGAAAGCGGCGCATATGGAGCAACTGGTGAACTGGGTCGCTGGTGCTCAAGGTTGGCTGATGCACAGAGGTGAGCTCATGTGGTCCAATCTTACAGAAGTGCCACTGTAGCACCTAGAAGCCTCACTGTTGTCAGAGCAGCTTGTTGCATATGGAGCTGTATGTCAGAGCACTGATGAAGGACCGCGGAGCTGTGACGACACATGCACTACTCTCTTTTAGCTTTGGACTCTTCCATGGGGAAGGAGTTTATTTTAAACAAACATTTATTGCACTGAACCAAGTTTGATCAAAAAGAAACTCCTATACGTTCATATTCCTGAAAGAGAGCACACACACGTATTGTGTATGTTTGCTGTGTCTCAGCTCAGTGCCCACACGTGACTACCGGAGCAATTAATCTAATAGATGTGTGCTGCTATGTAGCAGATATCATGAACCAACTGTGTCACTTGGTAAACAATGCTAATTAAGAGAGACAGTGGGATTGCCTCGCTGACCCCTCTCTCCCATCCGCGTTTGTTTGTTTTTATTGTTCATGCTAATTAGGCTTAATCCCCTGTTCTCTCGCTGTGGACTCTGACCGGCGTCGGGCGTCCACGCCGCAGCCAATCAGGTGCACCGATACTGCAGGGTTGACATGTAGAGGAGGCAGCGGGGTGGGTACATGAAGAAGGGAGGGAGGGCGCTAAAGCTTATAGCTGGACTTCTGTGTGTGTATGGGTGTGGAGAAGGTGGGGGCTATCATGTCGGGTGGGGCCCCTGGCAGCCATTGTCTTGCAGTACAATGATACGGCTCACAAGTGAGCAGTGGGCCAATAATGAGGAGGAGGCCCCGCTGAACAGCGTGTCCCTGCCAATTGTTCTGCCGCCACAGTGGGAGAATGGAGCTGTCCACACACACACACACACACACACTACACTACACTTCAATACTCCTCACACCTTCCTTGCCTACTCCTACTCTCCTCTCTCTGTGCCACACACACACATACACTCCCTCCATCTCATATCTCTGACATGGGGAGTGTGTTCACTAATGGCTAATTAAAACAAGACTATTAATGAACGGCCGAGCAGCAGACATGATAAGGAAACTTAGAGGAGTGAATTAACACATCCTTAACGTGTCATCCCATCCAGCCCAGTGTGTGTGTGGGGGGGGGGTCCGTCCTGTTTTATCCATGCATATTTTAGACAAGAGAACACATAATAAAACCACATCTACTGTAAAACACAGGATATACTGTGCAGAATACCAAACTAAGTGCATAGATATAAAGCTAAACTTGCCTAACTGAGTAAATGCTCCCTTTACATGCATGAATGCCCTTATTATGTCAGTGATCAGTTCAGTGAAGCTTGGTGTCTGTGAGAAGCCGTTTAAAAGCATTATTTAGATAACATTTTACCCATTACTCTTAACATAATAATTATTCATTTCATAGTTTTACCTACTTTTTATGACATGAACTGTTGATTTGTGTAGTCAATATAACAATAAATCAATCAGAAAGTGAACTTTGTTGGGACATTTATGGACCAACAGCCAGCTAAAATCTGTATAATCCACAGGTTCAATTCTGAGGAAACCCCTTTTGGAAGTAAGGGAGTCAGTTCCTTGATGCTGTTTCTCCTCTGACCTGACAGTGGTCAGAATGTATTACGTTTGAGGAAGTAAAAAAAGTGACAAGTCATGAATTACTGTATGTTTTCCAACAATCTCTCCTCGCTCACTCGGCCTCGGGGGCCGCCACGCTGGGAGGACTGGGGCGAGCTTGATGGGGCATGATGGGTCGCGGTGTGCAGCCAGAGGTCACCAGAAGCCATTACTGGGGGCAGGAAGAGGAATTATGCACGACTACCTGTGGGTTTGTAGCCGGGGCTCGGCAGCGGTCAGTGGGGGTCACTCATGCCTCGGTTGCTGCCCAGTGACTCGTGTCTGCTGGTGGTGATGGCGGGGCTTGTCATGAATCTGGATTGTGCATGTGTGTGTGCACATTGTAAAGGAATAACCGTTTTTTTTTCCTCGCTGTGTGTCAGTGTTTATTAAGAGGAAATGCACATTAACGAGTCTGTCACCTCCAGGATTTAAAAGCTTTCCTCTTTTTTTTTGGTGGAATTGAGAGTGTTACAGTTGAAAGAGCGGCACATTTCCGCCGCCTGTGACTGACACTCGTGGAGAAACCGGCGACTGCTCCTCATATTAGGGCTGGCAGCAGGCGGTGCTTCCCCGCTTCTCAGAGCTGCTGCGTCGCGCCGTCGAAGTGCAGCTCCTCCTGCGTGAGACTCTGATGGGGAAGAAACGGCGGAGAGAGGGAAAGCAGAGTTTCCTTTTTTGTGAGAGCTCAGCAGATTTAGAGGGCATGCAAGGTAGTTCTCAGAGCACAAACCCTGCTGCAGAGTACACACACACACACAAACACACACACACACACACAGGCTCTTTTCTGTTCTCACTGCCACACTCATTTCCACACACACACAAACTGTCACTTTCACACAAAAAAGGGAGAAGCGATGCACAAGGGGAGGTGAGAGACTGGGGTCAAAGATGGGGAAGATGTGGGGGAGGATAGAGCAAAGTCTTGGGGGGGGGAGAAAAGTGCTGAACAGATGAGAGGAAGATGTGTAATGATTAGCTACCAAGCCAGGCAACCACAAAGCTCCACAGTACCAGGAGGTGGTTGGAGGCTTTATGGTTGCCTTCATGCTCTGTCAGCTTAACCCCCTCTGAACGACAACTTCCCAGCCTCTGGCTCTGTGACCGGTGGAGGGCAAACTCGCAGAGTAAGAAAATAACTGCGCGCACACTTAAACAAAGTGTGTGTAACATTTCCAAACATCAATACATCATTGTCAAATGAATAATGAGCCCCTGGCTGACACGATTCAAACCCCTCTTTTCCCCTCAAAATGCTACATTGCCATTATTTCCCCTATCTACAGGCTAATTTACAGAGCGTTCAAATCTGCATTCATATTTTTTATGCTGTTGGCCATGATTTCTGTAGTTAATTACTGAAATCTGGAAATGCAGAGGCAACGCTACAAGAATCCAGACTGGGCAAAGAAACACGCGCAGGCGGCCAAAATGACAAAAGTACGATCCAGGATGGGAGAAACTGGAGCCATCCGTCCATTTGTGGTGTTATTATTCTTCAGTTTGATGCTTTCCTTGTTGCAACTGATCACTTGAAGGTTAATCCGATGACTAATCAGCACTTGTTGAAGGCATTTTGATATAACGGCAGTGGTAGAAAGGTGAGATTAAAAAGAAAGGAGCCATTCGCCGAGAACACTTTTGTATCACTGGCTAACAACCGTTAGTCATCAGTCTCATTTTGCATCAGTTACAGGTAGCAGTTTTGACCATGCATCTCTCATACTGTACATGCATGTGCAGTTTGTCATGCTTTAAGTGTTGACACCTTATATCCCAACAATACACACACAGACACAGGCGCTAACAGATTGGCCAGAGACTGACGTGCACTTCCTCTTGATCAGTTGAGCTGATGGATTTAGGTGTCTCTGCTCTCTAGGGTTCAGCCTCAGCAGTACCAGAGACTGGCAGCTATTCAGAGGTCAAAGGTCAGCCTGTCCGTCTGCGCCGTGTTCCATAATCTCCCTCTCCCCGTCGCACACTCCTCCCTCATATGAAATCACTCTTGACACACCTGGAGCACCGAAGCAGCCTGATGCATATCTTTTCCCGGCACCGGTTTTTTAATACTGCAGCATTTTTTTTTTTTTTAGGGTGGCAAACTGATATATTTATTAACTGACCCACGCCATAGCCGCGCACGCCATCGGGTAGGTGGGGTGGGGTCGAGGAATAATCGGGTTTGTTCGGGAGATAAAATGAAAAAGAGCTGTGACAAGTTTATGAAGTAAGCACAATAGCCCTTCATTACTCTCCCAGCCCCCTCCGGCGGTTTCCGATGCCAGGTTGCGCAGCTCCATGACTGCCGGCTTGGCGGGGTAAAGAGAGAGAATTGTCAGGGAGAATCTTCCTCGTGCTGTGACTTAGCCCTTAAAGGCCTATTATTCCTGAAGAGGCCTGTGCTGAAACCAGTTTACTGTCACAACTCAGAGAGGGAGAGCCCTCTCCTTCAGGTGGCAGGGGGGAAGTGTTTACGGACCAGGTAAATAATTCAAACGGCTGCTTTATCATGCAGGTGCCTCGCTGTCACTCACCTGTTCTGAGGCTTTTTTAGTTCCTTCTGCACATAAATACTCCAACAGTCAGAGATGTCACACAGTTTGCCCCCTTTTTAACCACAGTTTAGCAGAATGAAGCCTGTTAAACATATACAGAGAGGGGGGGTTAAGTAGGGAAACAACAGGAAGAATACCCACTTGTGTGGTGTGTGAGGATACACACATTTGGGATGTTTTGAGGGTAATCTGACCACATATTTCTCCCTCTCCAAAAGTCAGTAAATGTTAAGAAATAGGGTTTAATTCAGGAAGTAACAATGGCCACTTGATCCCCATTTTATTTCTACAGTACATTGCGAGTAGTTTTTCCAAAGTTGAAGCCTGACTGACCTCTGTGACTGAACTTGGAAATGTATCTGCATTTTATGATCCGGAAAAAGGCCTCATGGATCAGTTAATCTGCCACTAAACGGTGATTTTTAACCAAGCCTTCCTTCAGCCGCGTCCTGAGCTCTCATTTCCTCCCTCGTTTCCTGTGTTTCCTCTCTGCTCTCCATTCTCCCCACGACTGCCCTTTACCATCCCTCAGTGTGTGTCCCACCTCTTTTCTCTGTCTGTCTGTGGGGAAATGCATACAAATTAAAAATCCATAATCGTTCATTTAAAACCGTTTCACACACTCTGAAGGATGCTATTTAACAGACCGACCCTTCAAAGAGAGACCTCAGGCAACCTTGGAGTCGTTTGAATCTTTTTATGCCTGTTTGTGTCTAAACTATAACATACGTGGTCTCATATTAACCAGGTGTTGGTTTCATCCTACTCACTTGTGAACAATGCATCTGTTCTCTCTCTCACTGAGGGCACGTTTTTTGTTTTTAGTCCTATTCCTGTTTATTTATTTTAATTAGATAATCATACAGTGGGATGAGTCTCCGCCTCCAAATGTCTGTTACCGTGGTGAACCATCCTGACCTGGATAGGTAGCATGGATGGTGTGATCTGTAGATCTGTTATCTGAAATCCACAACGCAGCAAAGTGAGGTCAAAGCAGTAGCTCTGAACAGTAGGGTCCATGATGCCTGTGTGTGTTATTTACTTTCTAACTCTTTGTCAGGCTGCACTCTCCTTCCTCCAGTCAGACGGAGACGTGAGCTACAGTGTGCGCGCTGTCTGCTTGACTTACGGCCCACACCTGGTGCACCTTCCTCTAAATAAGCTGTGTGTGTAAGTGCAGAACGGGTGTGTGAGCCGTTGCGCGGCGGCCAAATGTGCGCACAGAATTTATGAAGGTGCATGTCAAGCGTCCAAGTGGAGGGAGATTGAGGGAGAAAATGACAACCAGCGGCTCCCGCCTCTCTCCAACAGCTTCTCATAAATTGCCGTATAAATTCTGTCCGTCCTCTTCTCTGTCTTCTCTATCAGGGCTCGGGCCTATATTTGCACTTTGGCCACTCGTAGTCCAGGCTCAACGAGGACGATATCTTATTTCTTTTAGTCCAGCTCTGCCCCCCAGCTGTTACTCTTCCTCTGACCCACTGACTACCCAGACAACCCCTGACTCCACCCTCTCGCACTACGAGTTCTAGTTTTCACTCGGGCGAATCACGCTGGCACGCTGTGGGCATAAAGAAGCCTTTGAGAGCGATATTTCCTATAAGAAAAGTGAGCAGACATGGAGAGAGGGGAGAGCTACTGGTCCGTGAGGGAGACAGAGAGACGGTGCCAAGATGAAGTCTTGATCTGAGGGGAAACCATTCATCAAAATGTGAAACGTGTCATCTAAAAAAAAAAAAAGAAAGTTTTAGGTAACTAAGGCAAAGGGTCAAACGATGAAATTCATGCATTGAGGGGAGCATTGTGTCCCCAGATCTGTCCTCTGCACTGTGAACCAGGCTGAAAGCAAACAATGCTTTAAAGTTTGAATGTGTGCCAGCAAAGAAAAGGAGGCAAACAAGAGAGAAATGGCTGGAAAACGTCTCTGTTGGCAGCCAAAACTGCAGCAAAGACAAGTTTGGGCTTAAAGTAAAAGCCAATCGCGCTCATGAAGAACTTTTGTCCGAGTGCCCAGGATTTTCTCTCCCGATTTTTCAAAGATGCCATGAAAGCAACAGTGATTCTGCTTCACTGTTTCATGTATCAAACTTTTGCTTTTTTGTCTTCAACCATTAATTAAAGGCACAGTAGGTCAGGAGGAATCCTTTTGTCCTCAAATCTTCCTGCGACAGACCATATCAATCATCACTCGTTCAGCCCTTCCCTGATAGGACCAATCATAATGGCTGTGACGTTTCCGTGGCTGTTTTCTTTGAGGTCATTAAACCGCTTGTCATCGAGCCGGCACGAAGTGACAGTTTGTCGTGAGATCTGGAGGAGACGTGGACTCACTCAACAGATTGTCATGCTTTTGATTTTCCCAGGGGATTTCAGGATTTATGGAGGAAATCAGAAGTGTGTGTTAAGCTGTGCATACGGATTAAACCAGATTTGAACCACAAATTGCTGGAATTGGCTTGAATCTCTGCATCATTTTTGTTTGTGCAAACTTTTTTCCCCCTTGATTTATTACAGAATGAAACACAAAAGTTTTGCCGGCTGACATCATAATCCTTCTTTCCATCACTCCTCCCATTGAGTTGAATTTATTTCATCATGGCAGAGGAGACTCATCGCTCTGCCAAATGTCTTCCTTCACTTCACAAAAATCCTCCCGGTTCCCAGCCACACCTGAAGGTGACACACCTGCTTGAAATTCTCCGCAAACCTCAGCCGACGGGGGAGTGTCGGCTTGGTCGGCAGGGGACCGCCGCGACCAGAGGGGGCTGCGATGAATCTATTGCCGCTTTTTTTGCTTCCATCCTAATCAGCAGGCATTGATTAATTGGATTAACCCGAAATGATCTTAATCACTGATCAATTTCCATTAGACATCCCTAAATACGTCTTAATGGGATTGGAGGAGTGTCAGGTGCATGCGTCTCAGCAGTGGTGTTTATATGTGTGTGCAGTGCATGTGCATAGTGTGTTTATTTATATGATACGTGAGTATGTGCTTGTGAATGTGAGTTTATGTCTTATGCGCAGATGTAGGCTATGTGGACGCCACCCAAAAATAATGAGCATTAATATGCAGCTACAACAGCCCCCACTCTTCTGGAAGCACTTCGCAGAAAAGCCTCAAGAGCTTTGCTGAGGTCAGCCAGTGATGTCGGGCCTGGCTCGGTCCAGCTAACCGGCGGCGTTCCAGTTCATCCCAAAGGTGCTGGATGGGGAGAAGGTCAGGGCTCAGTGCGGGCCAGTCAAGTTCTCCCACACTGAACAGGGCTGAGCATAGTGGTTATATATCTGAATCCGTAGTGATGTGAATTCTTGTTTCTTCTCTTACCTGTTTTCTGTGGCCCGCACTCGTATGTGAATCTGTCAGAGTGGAAAAGGAGCGATGCTGATTCATTTCCTTTGACTCAGGTCAGGAAAATTCCCACTGAATGACTCACACCTGTGCTGCAGCGCACACTCACCCCTCTTTATACAGACTGACCACTGACATGATGATTGGTGTCATGCTCACTTTCATTCATAAATCCCTGTCTCCATATGTAAGCATCTCTTCGTGGCGACGTAGGAAGGAAAGTCCTTTGCTCTTTCTTCGCAATCGTGAGTTGCTCTGGTGTTTTCATTCAGATGAAGCGTCATTTTATTTCCCTCGGAACCGTGAAACGCACGAAAACAAGGGAATATCCAGTGTCTCTCCTCCACCTCGTCCCTCCCCTCCTCTTTTCTCTCTCCCACTGTCTCTCCTCCCACCCTCCCTCCCTGCCAGCGACTCTGTGATCCCACTGTCTCCCTCTGTTGTTGTTCTAAACAAGCAGCAGGGGGTTGTGGGTAGAGGCCTGCACTCACGCTGGGTGTGTGAGTCACCGTAGGGGGTGATGGGAGAGGAGGGCGGCGAGACTTCCCTGCATTGCCCCCCCCCCCTCGGCTCTCTTCCTTCCTCTCACTCTGTCTCTCTCTCTCTTTCTATCAGACAGGGGTCACTCGCTCAGCGGAGGAGAGCGAGCCGGTTGGCTGACTCATTTGCAGATGTCAGATACACACCCGACGAGAACCACTGATATTAGACTTTTTATGCAAGAGATGTACATAAGAGGTAGATCCACATCTGGCCACACAGTCTACCACTGCTCCACACACACATGGAATAAAACACCCTTCAATTTGCAAGTTTAATTGCACATATATACACATTACGCCAAATGTAATCGGCCTGGACCACACATTCATCAGCAAAGACACTCAAGCATAAAATAAAACGACGGATGTCAACACACACACACACAGGAAACACCATAAAGCTCCATAAAAAGCACACTCACACATAAATCTTCAACCTAGAAGCACTCAAGCGTCAAAGAAACCCTTCTCCACAATGTATCAGGAGAACAAAATCATATGCCATAACCCATAAACATGTAAACAAACTCCCACACACGTAAACAAAGGCATACATACTGTATATATACATGTGTGTGTATCAGTGTCAGGCGCTCACATGCAACAAAAGTGTGTTTTCATGTGCTGAATATAGGCGCCGTGGAGAACGCCTACAAATCTGGAAGTTTATTGGCAAGGGAGGATGTGATCCAGTGATGAACATGAACATGGCAGCCATAAAAACAGGAGCCTGAGTGTGTGTGTATGTGTGGGGGGGGGGGATCTTAGCTCGCACCACATGGATGGAGACGTGTAGTTGTATCTGAGCTTCCTGTGTACAAGCAGCGGCGTGGATAACCGCTGCACACAGCTGTACGGTCCGCATCTCTGGTGGAATACTTATCCAGGGGATTATGGGGCGGCCTCCATTTGCATAACTCCATTAAGGCATCTTGCACTCCCTCTCTCTCCTTTCTCTATCTCTATCTCGCTCGCTCACTCAGAGACACCTGTGTAGGGGAAGCTATAGAGACTTTTTTTTCCCCCTGCAGAAAGCAGAATTGCATTTCTCTCACATTTTAAGGACGACGTAATCCGTGGTACAGCTGTGAAAATTGTGTAGCAATTCAGAAAGAGGAGCGTAGACTTTGTGAAGACATGAAGAAGAAAGAAAGAAAGAAGAAAAGAATCAGACATTATGCCCCTCAGATTTCGCTGCCATGGCTCTGACCCAGCATGACGGGGTTGATGCCAGATCGTGAGTCAAAGGATTAAAATGCTGCGAGTGTTTGATCCGAGCAGGGAAAAAGAACGATGTCGGCGAATTTCATGAAACATCGTCTCTTGGCCTTCCACCAGAAAGATCCAGCTACCTTGCTGGAGTGCCTTTGAGCAATAACCTGAACCCCTGCCATTCATTTCCTACCACATTTTTCTCTCTGTGCTTATTGCACCACATCAATCTTGAACTGATGCTTAATTAGATCCACCCTGTGTGTGGGATATTGCCTTTTAGGCCTTAACACGACACCCCAGGCCTACAGTGCAGGTCTTATTTCATAGAGTTGCATTGCTTACAGTTTATTTTCACTTTGAGCAACAGGTGGGTCTTAGAAATTCTCCATATTTGTAGCTAGGGTCAGAAACCATGTCATATCGGTGACCTGTGTGACTGTGGCCCAAACAGTTTGGACACAAGACTATTCAGATGGCATGTGTGTTTCAATATCTGTGCTGCAGAATGGGCCCTGGCTGAGTTCGAGTTAGTGTTTGCTGTGATGCTTGATGATATTAACGCCTTCAAGGATCAACCTCTTTCTTCCTTCAAGACGATGAGATCAATCCGGCTGGGCTCGGCAGCTATAGATAGCCCAGCTGTGTGTGGTGCTAAGGAGAGCGATGACCCTCAGGGTCGCCTCCTTCCTCTGGTGTCTTTATATCGCCGGCCCCCGCAGTGTCCCCCTCCCTCCCAGCCACTCTCTCCCCCCCCCCCCTCGTCTTTCTTACCTCTCTGTGTCTGTCTTTCTCTTCTTCAGTGGCGTGAATCATGAAAGCGAGCCCTGTGTAGTCGATGGGCCTTTTTCCTCAGTGGTGCCTTGTTGCAGAGAGAGTCAGAGAGAAAGAGGGTGAGATGAAGTATTGATTTGAGATCCTCTGGGAGGAGAACAATAGGTCCCTTACTGAGGCCACTCTGAAACACAAACACCTTCCCTGCAGCCTCTCGGTGCCAGAGAGAGGCCAAAGAGGAAGGAGAGGAGTTGAGAAACAGCTTTGCTTTCTATTGCTCCGTTTTACTCCACTTGCAGCTGATTGTTGATACCCCGGAGGGAGGATTGATGAAGGGGGGAGAGGCAGAGGAGCAGGAGGAGGAGGAGGAGGGGAAGGGCCAGACCTTGGCACTCCCCAATTCCCTGCAGGCCCACTAGCTTCACAGACTGGGACCCCGAACCCCCTGAACCCGCCCTGCACAGAGCAGCTCTGGGCCAATCGCACAAATGCACAGGGCCTAGAACTGTGACACCCCAGAGGTCGCTGGTTCAAGTCCAATACTTAGCCGCCTGGAGGCATGTTGAACTTTCTTGGCATGTAAACCCAACCCAACCCGTCTCACCCCGCCCCTCCACCCACCCCCGTCTCACCACCACCCACCCACCCACAGAAAGACATCTTGTTCATGAATTCGGTCCAGGGTCGACAGTGCGCTGGATGAAAGCGCTCGACTGATTTATGAAGGAGAGAGCGGAGCAAATGGGCTCAGCCCATGATGTCATCGCTAGAAGTGCATGTGAGGCTATGCACGGTGAGGTCGATGACATCATCAGTCGGAGACAGCAAAAGCACCTCTTTGGTTTATGAGCCTGTTGTCGCAGCCGAGAGAAACACACAACATAATAACTCTGTCATTGTCTGTGAGGAAGCCGGAGTGAAATACAATGTTAGAGACGGAGAGGGCGTTCTCCTCTGTGATTATTGCTATGACATCAATAAATCCATTTTCTATAATCTATATGCAACTCTGGTACTAATAATCAGAGGACATAGACAGTTTTCTAAATCTGGACCACTGTTAAGGGGAGTGTTTCCTGCTTCGTGGAATAAACAAACCGAGACAAGTCTCGAGAGACCGCAGCTCGTCTATCAACTCTCTCCCAGGTTGAAAATGGAGGCGGGTCAAAAACGCCTGACTTTACCTCTTCTCCTACACAAACACAGGCTGGCTGAGGCAACTGGCAGGTCGTCGGGGCTTGTATATGCTGTTTATCTCATTATGCAAAGCAGCTGAGGGACGCAAGAGGCCGTGGAACAGCATAATCTGTGGAGTTCATTTAGAGTTTCTTATATGTCTGAACGTTGTTTGTATTGATTTGTGTTTAGAGGGATCCCTGATGCTTTGTGGGATCAGGATGAAACAGAGGTCAGTCGAGGCATCGTCCATCTCTGGCTTTATATTATGATTATATTTCTGTGGAAAGGTTTGGCTTGAAGAGCAGATATGCAAATGACAAAAATGTTTAACACTCAACACAGTCGAGGACAGAAAGACACAATAAACCAAAATGTTGCTCAAGAAAGTTGCTACTTTTCGTTTTCGGACTTTCTCGTGCAACTTGATGGATGACCAGCGGCGATTCACATCACAGAACCTCCTATGTATTTTCCCCCACAATGCATTGCACTCCGCAACAGGAAATGAGAAAGGCTCCCCTCTGATGGCGCGCCGCGACGGAAAAACAATTTCCAACTTTTCAATTTTGTCACAGTGTCACTGGCTTTACTTTACTGGTCACTCCTGCGGGCAGCTCATGTGGAGACTCGTAATGAATGTGTTTTATAAACAGACATCAAGAGCGGCCACCGCAGCCATCAGCTCAACTTAACGCCGTGTACTGCTGCTGTTTCAGAAGCAGCTTTATCTTTGTGAGCTCTCGCCGGCGACGACCGGGACCAGCTTCTGTCTAATTTCCTCTGCGGCCCGTTCGCCAATGAGGGCTATTAATTTACTGTGACGCTGTTCTTCTTTATTGGGTGTCAGCGCTCGCGCCGTATCTCAGCCGGATCTCTCCTCCGCCACTCCACCAGCTCTCCGGGTCTCCCTGCTGGCACGACTTGAGGGAGAGGCCATATTGAAAAACCCCTTATCCTTTTCTCTCTCCCTCCTCTGTCTCACCCCCTCATCACCCCCCCCGTCTCCCTGCCTGCAGGTCACCTGAGCACGTACAGTATTTAATAATGTTCAGTCCCTTTACTCACTAACAACCACACCAGCAGGCGCCTGTTGGTCTTAAGGAGGCCCAGGGGGTCATTTCCCACTCTTCCTCTTTCAGTTCACTTAGAAAAACCAAGCCAGAGGAGCTGTTATAAACTCCTCGACCCCCCCTCCTCTCATTTCCGTCGCTCCCTCCCTCTTTCTCTGACACCTGGAGTTCTCGCAGGCCTTTCTGTCTCCCCATTTCTATCTCTTTCTCCTTGCTTGCGGCTGCATCAAGGCTTCACAAGAATTTTAAATGCTGGATGAACCATTTGTCTCAGAGAGGAGGTGTGTGTGTGGGGGGGGCAGTGGCAGCAGGATACAAGGGGGTGAGAAAACTGAGAGCTTTGTGGCATGGAAGCCCGTCCTCTTGTGTCTTCCATCATATGCAAGGCCCTGAGCGGGCGGGGCCTTGATGGAGAGGTGCGCGTGGGGGAGGGAGGGGTGGTGGGGCGATGGGGGCGGATTATAAGGCAAGAGATGGGTGGGTTATTAATTTCCACTATGCAGTATCATGCAGCTGGTGGCTCCAAAGCGAGGTTTGGCGGTAATGAAAATGGCCTGAGTCGAAGATTAATGGCTCATAAAGACAGAGCGTTTAGATGGGACGGCCGCCTCAATCTGGCCGCCGGTGACTAATCGCAACGGACGCATGCACGTGCTCACTCGTGCACACGTAAACATGCATATGCACACAGCTCCCCCGCCGTCTCTCCCCACTTTTTTTTTTTTTTTACCCATCTACCCCCACTGTTTCATTTCCCCGGCACCCCCCCCTCCCTCCTGGTCTGATGTTGGTGTGAATTGTGGTCGGGTCAGAGTTCAAGGCGTGCAGAGAATTATCTTGATTTATGCCCCCCTGTGCTCGGCGCTGGCCGCGGTGCAGCGTGGCAGGCGGTCGGTGGACCGGTGAGATGTAGGGGTGAAGCCCCCCTCCCCCTCCTCCCCCAAGCCCCCTATTTTTTTTTTCCTCCCCCTTAATGGCAGCAATGGTGACAGGACCACCGCATCATCAAGCTGGACAAATGGGCTCGCCGGGCGCCAGCAATTTTTCCTTCTTTGCAGCTGAAGGTGCATCATATATCTCTAAACCCACCCAATAAGGTTGTGAGAGATGTGTTTTTAAAGCAAATTGATCTGGATGCTTTACAATGTGAGTGCACGATCGTGGCGGAAGAGCGGCTCGGGAGGACGGTGCAGCTGCGGCTCGGGCTGCGACGGTTCCAGCACCAGGAGCAGCGCAGGGCCGTAAAACCCAGTGATTTTCATCAAGACAGAGAGTCAATCCGCTTTTATGTTGTTAGTGTGACATGTGTGTACACACCACATAAACCAGCCATTGGTTACATCAAATCCTGTTTGGTTTCACCCCGCTGAACCTGATGTGGCGGCTTTATCGCATCAGCTCAATTGTCTAGAACAGCTGTTTGAGGGCAGCTGAGCAAAGCATCAGAATAAACTTGCAGCTATAGGGTGAGTTTTCAAAGCGGACAGCGGTGACGTCATTTGACTAGTGACGGCACACCAGTGTTTTTTCATCACTCTCCATCAGAAGTAGGTCTTGGATCTGAAGGAGTTTACTTCCAGGAAATATACGAGTCCACAAGATTAAACAAAACCTGTCTGCCAGTCTGGAAACGCAGCTGTTTCTAATTTAACCATCATCAATAAATTAACACAAATTTGTCACTGTTAAGAAAAAACATGCCTGGAAATAGAAAGCGTCCATCAACAGCTCTGCTGGTTTCACTGTTTCATAGTCTCTGTGGCGAGACATTTACGAGTAACCCTTGAGAAGCAAATCTAAATGTAGGTCTTGGCCTAAGACTAGACTGTGGTCAGGGTCTGAAAGACTAGAGCAAGTTTAATCCTCCAATCTAAACACACAGGCTGCTGGCGCAGTGCTGCCGGGGAGCGCCGTCCAACACGACACACACACGTTTCCACAGCGTGACCTGACGGGCAGAGCATGGAAAAGAAAGAATTCGCTGCCAGGATTAGAGGAACACAAACCCAAAACTCCGCTCAATGAAGCGTGGAACTAAAAATATTACAATTACAAGACTCAGAGGTTCGGTTCCCGCTGGGGCCGCCGGTGCTGCGCACGTACTCAGTATTGATGCTGTGTGTTTTGGAGGGCAGCGTCCACCAGTTGGCACGCTCACTTCAACACACACCAGAGCCTTCAGTCCTAGCCACAAATAAACTGCTATCTAATCTGCACAGAGACTCCCGAACACAAAACCTCCGTCTTTATTAGAGGAGATATTTCAGTGCATTGGACTCGGGGCCTACGGTCAGTCAGCCCATGTCCCTGTCTCTCTTGCTTGCTATATCTGTTTTGTCTTTATTTCAGCTTCAGACTTCGGTGTAGTCTCCCCCTTTGTCTCTCCTTGATCTAAGCTGCAACAAAGTAGAAACAGAAAAGTATGATGCTATGGGGTTATTTCAGATTGGTGCAGGAGGACGTTGTCTTGTCTCAACAGGGAAACTTAGCATAAGAAGACAGAGGAAGTCCCATTTACCCAAACTAAACTTTCACCCAAGTCGATGAACGTAACAGTGATCAAATCTTTCCACCTGTCAAAGTCGTGAAAACGCTGTGTCCAATCCATGCTGTTGTCACATAATCCTCTCATGGTGGAGGAATGTAATCTTCACATTATCCGCATCCACCACACATAATCTGCGTTTCCGAGTCCGTGCTCATTTTGCGTCAGTGCCGCCGCCACCGCTACGGAGGGTTCAGCACCCATCATCTGCTCCGAATGTGTTTGCAGTGTGACATGCGTGCGTCTGGATCAGCCTCTCCTCCCGAGCCGCCTGTGTGATTACCTCCATACCTGTGTGTGTGTGTGTGTGTTTGTGTTTGCATGTCGGGTGGCCCAGATTGTTTGGCGAGTCACACTCCGTCGTCTCCATCCATCTGATCAGGCATTGACACCTGGGCGACTGTTTCCTGTCAGCATGGAAAATGAGAGCGCCCCGTGTCAGATTTATCATGCTTCTGCCATGGCGCCTATTTCTCCCATGAACCCCCGGCTCAGTGTTGTCGTGACTACCCATGCACAGATATGTTTGAGGTTATGGTGGAGGTGTTGGGGAGGCGTGTATCTTCCTGTCAACTCCCTGACAGCGTGACATGAAAATCTATTTGTTTTTTATGTGGTAAGAGGAGACCATTTGGGGTAAGGAGGCAGAACCTGAACTCCATCCAAACCTCATCTTCTACACTCCTAACCCCAACAAATTGGAAGCCCACCCCCGCCACCTCCTCCTACTACATGCCCTTGCACCTGGCCCCTCAGCTGGGGCCTGTCATCCATTTTTATCTCTCTCTTCTTCAGTGGTCCCAGCACGTGGGGAGTGGGGTCAAAGGCCTCGGAGTGCGCGGCGGCGCCTTCACTCTTTACCTCCAGTTCCGACAGGAGCCTCTTTGCTCCCGTGCTGCTTTACTCGGAGCTGGTTTGGTGGGGAGACGGTGTTAAGAAAGAGACAGGAGGGAGGAGAGGAAACAGGAGCTGACAACACTTCCTCCGTGATGGCGATGGTGAGGGACTCGCCATGTTGATGAGGAGGAAGAGAAGCAGGGGGGAGGAGGAGGAGGGGTTAGAAGAACAAGGGAAGAGGAGAAGGCGGCGCTGCTGATTCAGCACTGCAGTATGGATTTCCACCCACCCCCCCTCCACGATACCTTCGCAGGTTTCTCCTCCTCCCCGCGCTCTCCGAGACTGAGCCAGTCCTGCCAAATGAAGTTCCCAGTTCGCAAATCTAATTTCCCCCCCTTTTCCTGGGGAAAACCTATTGAGGGGCATTAGATTTTCCCTGCCACATAATATCTAGGAAGCACTGCCTCTAAAGAAATCACCCTCTTGAAAATAAATGACAAATTGGGTTTAGGTGCTGTGGTCTTCATGCATGTGTGTGTGCGGTTTTGTGTGTGTGTGCTGTATGGTGTGCGAACCCCGATCCAGCCGAATGAAAGCAAGGGGGGGTAACAGTTCCCACACATTTCCTCCCAGAGCGTCGGCTGAGGGGGAAACTTTTCGTTCTCATCTGAGGAGGTTTGGGGGGGGGTTAAGGAGGACTGCAGGGGGAGATTTACAGAGTTAGACAGAAGCTGCTGCTCGGGCAGATCTGCAGATTTACACGTGAATTCCCACACACCCAAACGCCTCATTCACACAGAAACACACCTACAGCCTTGTAAACATGTGCATATATACAGTAGATACATACCATGAAAACACAGGCAGCAGATGCAAACAGACATCCACACACACACACACACACCCCTCCCTGCAGACATGCGGGTTCTAGCTGATGGATAAGGCCTCCACACTGATAACTGAGCGTTGAGTTTGTGTGCAGCCAGAGACTATGCTGGTTAATTACCCCAGCAGTGGGTAGGGCTATTCATTTCCACGGTGAAATAGCCTCGATAACGCGCCTCCTTTTTTTGTTGTACAGTATCGCAGGGGCCAGTGATTGAATTACAGAGCATCCCCCGGTGACTAAGAGGCTGTAATTACGGCGTAATTTAAGATTACATTATTAACTGACTGACTTTATTAGAATGTAACTTCACCTCCGCAGTTAGTTACATCCTTATCATAAAAAAGAGGAGATGATTAAGGGAAAGAGGAAATTGCCGCAATTGTCCTTTTGTAACTGCGAGTGCGTCGGGCTTATTAGCGGTGTGATTCAGGGAGCCGGGGGATTTCACGGCGGTGTTTTGACAAGGTTCTGCACAGAGGTAAAAAAGGTGCTCAGGTGATACGTTGCTGACCTGAAATAGAAAAGCTGCATGCAGTCCAGTCAGGCCTATTATCTGCTGCTGCTGCTGATGCTGCTGCTGCTGCTGCTGTGTAAGTGCAGAAGTTGTCCAGTGTTCTTTGACTTTCTGTGGTTGTGTAACGGCGGTTTGTTCCACGGACACGTACGATTCATCTCTCTCATCTTTGCGTTTTGTGATCTTTCTCATCACCGCTGTTGTCCTTTTTTTCCCTGCGTCACTTGACATGCCTACACATGCTTTGCTAATACTATGCACTCGCTTTCCAGACTCACCGTGCGCCCCATCTCCATCTCATCCCCCTCCTGTCCTGCTGTATTGATTTGCTGCAGTGAAATGATTTAAGCTTGCGTTTTAAAAAAGCCTGCGTGGATACAGGTGGCTGGAAGTTGGCCAAACAGTTCTTCTTCCCTCATCTGAAAACATAACTCCCAGCAGCTGCTCGCCTGTGGACGCCACCAACCACTGCGATCAGGTCCGGTCCCCAAATTGCCAGGATTTGAACGTGCATCTCTTCTTTCTCAGCTTTTGGCCTTTCAACTCACACCTAGTCATTATTTCCTGTGTCCAATTATTGAGCTTTTTGAAACCACTCTCCACAGTAGATGGAAAAAAAAAAGGGGGCTGCTTTGTTTTTTTTTATTGTGATGCTTTTGATGAGAAAAGTCTGATACATTCGAGGACTTTGTGGCAATATGAAATTATGCATCAGCCCTCATCCCAGGGTTTGCAACTGGAGTATTTGATTAATTATAGACAGAGCAATTACCTCTTTTCTCAAAAATGATGCTCACTCGTGCTTCAAAACAACTGCAGGCCCAGGAAAGACTGATTCGTGTTTAGATATCGTTCCAAAACACAGACACATTTCAGACAATAATCACTTATTTATGTAGTGTAAATGCTTTTCTTGCCATAGGCTCTGCCATCAACTCCTGTCTATTCATGTGCCAGTGCAGGAAGGACATCATCACAGACACCAGATTGAAGTGAGAAGTACAGAGAGATCTACCTGGAGCTGATGGACTTCATCAGTATTGTATGAACTCATTTGGCCAAAGGCTCGAATGTAACACGTGTTCATTTATATGTAAAAGTCCTGCACTCCAACTTTAAGTGAAAAATATGTAAATATGAGCAACAAGGAGAGGGTATATTAAAATTAGTTAGAGTAGAGTAGCAGGTCCTGACCCATCAGAGCCAGTCCACATCACCCACATTAATAAAAACTGAAGATACATTAAACCACAGGCAAACGTACAAATAACATCCACATTTGCTCTTAGAGCTTCACACACACACACCAAGACGCAGCACCGTGTCAAAAGTTGACCTGAAACTGAAACAAGATTAACCCCGGCCGCTGGATCCACACGCAAATCCTCTCAAAGTGCAGAAACATGGGATAATGATTACACATCCCTTCATTAGCATCATATCAGTGTTATGGATTAGACTCAACAATAGGAGCCATTGTAGGAGCTGCTATCGAGCATCTGCCACACGAGCGGCTCAAGACAATCACTCGTAGGACAGTAGCTCTCAGTCAAACGGCTCAATGTCTCTCTTTCATACAGCGGTGACCCTGGTGACACGTAGCTGTTGGATTGGATTGCGTTTTATTATCAAAACCCGATTTATAATCAAAAATGACATCAAGATCTGGCTTTATAATTTCACGGGGCCTTTAAAGCCCAGAGGTGAAGGAGGGAAGAGGGTGAAGTATGTTCTTCTGTACAAAGAAAAGAAGGATGACGCAAGAAGATGAAGGAGAAGAACTCATAAAAAGTCAGTCAAACCTGAACCAAGTCGTGGCAGAGTGATGTAAACGGACTTTTCTCTGGTCCGGGATGAACTCGCCTCGTCCCGTAACACCGACGCAGCAATTATGGACAACGCTCGGGCTATTTCTGCAGCACTTATACTAAACACATTGTGGACTTTGTGTGTGTGTGTGTGCGGAAAAAAGAAACTTCCTCCTTTAGAAAACATAAAAGAAACAGTTTTTCCAGTAGCGGTTAATAGACAGCTAAAGCTACTATTCCATTAATGTGTGTGTACCATCGTTGCGTGTGTGTGTAGGCGGTGGTATGTTTTGCCTCTGCTCTGTTAACCAGCTTTGTCGCTGTCATATAGATGTGTGTGTGTATTCCTGTGCATGTGCGTGTGTATGTGTGTGTGCATCTTCCTCTCTCTCATCCCTCTTGTCTTCACACACACACTCCTACAGTAGCTATCTCTGCAACTCTAAATGAACTCTAGCTTGTCAGAGCTGCGGGCATCAACATCTCAACTGCTTCTAAATATTTGGGGAGGTAGAAGGGGGGAGGGTGCTGGAGAGAACGAGGGGTATATACGTGTGTGTGTGTGTGTGCGTGTGTGGGATTGTAGGACACAGCAGCTTGTTCTTTTTCGAAGAACACAAACATGAGACGAGGCAGAGGAGCAAACCTAGAAGACCAAGCAGGGCGGCGACGAGTGGAAGAACTCGACGTTGCGTTTGGGTTCAGGTTTAGTTTCAAGGAAAGAATTCACTCTGTTCTCCTTTTATATACGTTTGAATACGCGTCACGTTCGGTGACTTCATATTTTGTTGGTCAACGGGTGCGAACAGGCTGAAGTGACGGTGAAAGTGCGGTGAGAGGGTTTTCCACTGTGGAGTGTTAATCAGTACATTTATATGCACTCTGGAAAGTAGGTTAGTCTCTCCCTCTTTTCCACCAGGACAGTTCAGCCGAAGAACCGGCTCCAGGCCAGGAAAACTGGTCTGAGATCAGCGGCGACACTTTGAAATGGCGATCAGCGTCCAAATGTTTGGCTCCATCGTAATTCACCATTGTTGTTGTTGGGCTTGTTGCTGTTAAGGTGTTGTAGTTTATTTTTAATCTCAGGTTTAGTTCAGTCAAATCTGAGTGTGTGTGTGTGTGTGTGTGTGTGTGTGTGTGTGTGTGTGTGTGATGTGTCAGACCCTCCTTCACACCTGTGTGGCTCCGTGTTTGCCTTGGTGTGAATGCAGCTCCGATAAATGAGTGATCGATGAATGTGTGAGGGCCCGCAGCTCTGTAAACATTACCTCATCACCATGCTGCGGGGGCCCAGGCCCTCCATCGGCCCCCGGGTCTGTGGGAACTGAAGCCCACTCTGCTGACGGGAACAAAGGGCAGCCCTCCCCTGCCCCTCGCCCCCTGCCCCAGTCACCGCTGCCCCAGCCTACTCCACAACAAAAGGGGCCACGGGGCCTTAATTCCCAGGCAACGATATAAATGGTGGCCCCCAGCTCCTGAGGACGAGGCAGGAACGAATGGGTCTGAAAACCGAACAGGAGGGAGGGGGAGAGAAAAATGGCAAAGAAGTCATAAAAGAGGAACCCCCCCGCCCCCCTCCATCCCATACACATACACACTACCACCTCTCTGTCCTCAGCTAAGAGGACCTTTTGTCAGTGAGGGTGAGGGGACAGGGGTGGGGTGGGGTGGGGGGTGCGAGGGGACCAGGGCGAGGAGAGACAAAGGACAGGTCGGAGAGAGAGGCAGGGGTCACCACCACTGCAGCCGCCCCCTCCACACATCCACCACAGCTCCGTATCAAACGTAGACATCCCATCACTCACACACACACAGGAGAAAGTTTCTCACACACACTTTCTCTCCTTCTTCTTCTTCTTCTTCTCCCGTATCGTTCATCATTGTGCATCTTCTTCAGACTCTTTCACGTTCAGCCTGATTGGCCCACAAGCTTTAAGTCTGTTTAAGCCTGTAACTATAGCGACGTGTCTTCTTGTTGATCCCTCCAGTGACAAACAAGTCAACAAGACAAACAAGAGGTGTTTTCATTCCTTGTGCACCTCCATGTTTTGGATGTTGTCCATGTCCATGTTTCATCGCACATCAAACAAGCCGCCCGGTTGATCCAGCCTCTGCCATCGAAGCCGAATAAGACAAATAAACGCAGATTGTCCAAGCGGCTGTGAAAGAAGCAGCCGTCGCGAACTTGTCCAACCTGTGCACGTTTGTCCGTCTGCGTTTCAACCTTTGGAGACTTTTGCCAGCGAAGCTTTGATGAAGCAGCTACAGGCCGAATCACCACGGTGTAACATTAGCACAAAAAAGAGCTGGAATTATTTTTTTCGGCGTGAAAGTGTTGCAGAATCACACTTTGTTGTAGGTTTGTACTTTGAAGAAAAGATAGTTGTTTTTTTTTTAACTTTGATGAGACCAGAACAAGCACACAAACACTTTCAGCAGTGGAGAGGACTGTGCTTTGTTTTTTTTTTTATTTTATTTTTTATATTTTTCTGCAGCGTGGTTGAGGCGGGGTGTCCACTGGGCTGGTGAAGTGGCTGGGGAGAGTGCAGGATAATTGGGGCGATGTTGTAGCTAGTGTCTGTGGCACTTCAGCGCTGAGGGTCAGGGACCTGAAAACATTGGCTTAACAGTTACCAATCATTTCAAACCCCCGGCCGAAGAAAAGCATCGTGGGCCGGCTTTCTGTCTCCCTGTGGAGGTTGAAAGGGACGGTGAGGTTCACAGGCCTCTGTGTGTGTGTGTTTGTGCATACGTGTGTGTGTGTTTGAGCCCTCTTTTGAAGGGAAAGAAGCGCTCTGGGGCTAGAAGCTTGAACAATTAGACCAATTTTACTCCACTCTAACTCCCTCTCTCTGTCTCTATTTCTCACACACACACACACACACACACACACACACACACACACGATCTTTACCAAACAAAGATTCATGCTTCCCCCGTCTCTCTCTCTCACCTCCTTTCATTCGGCAGACAATATATTTAACTCGTGAGCCGTGTGTGAACATTTCCAGTCCCTCGGTCTCCGTCCTGAAATTAAAGACAACAGGATAATGTGCTCTTGAGAAATGTGCAAAATTGAAATTTAATGTTTTGGTTCATCTTTAAGCGAAACATTTCATCACCGCAAATGGCAATAAAGAGGATTTCAAAGCCCATTTTGCACCACGTTCAGTTTGTGAGGCGTTTTATTTTCGCTCCTAGGCAGGTGTTTACCAAGGACCTATCCCCCACCCGCCTCCACCCTAACTTGCTCTTCCTCTTCCTCTGCATAACATTGTGGCCACAGATTGTGTGGAATGCAATTAGAGTGCCTAAATTAAGTAGTAATGGAGAACCAGGTCTCCCTAACAGTGTTGCCCTGGCAACGAGCGCTCACAACACCGCCTCTAGTAGTTTTGCTACTTTATCTGCAAAATGCACAATTGAGCTTTAAACCAGCTCTCTGTCTGCAGGAGCCAGGCAGGCAGGGCGGAGGGCTGCAAGGAGGGAGGATAAAGGATGGGAGGGGAGGCAGGGGGGATGATTGGGAGTCGGAGGGGGAGGTGGGGGCTGAACAGCTGCGTGCTAGGAAGTTTCTCTGCATCTTGTGATATTGCCGGCCGTCAAATATTTATTCCATAAACTGTCTAATGCGGCGTGATGCGCTCCTGTGTGCGGATGAGGGCCAGATTTCAAAGACCCCCTCAAAGGATGACGTGTGTTCGGCAGGCTTTGATTGCACGGCTCCCCTCCAGTTGTAGCGCGACGTGACAGAGAGGAGAGAGGCTTCGCTTTGTAAACAGCCTGTAGTCGCGGGGCCTTGTTGACTGATTTGACAAAAGCTCTGTGAATTGGAAACGCGTGCTGGATTTTCATCATGAGCCGCAGATTTTAGGCAATGGGATTAAATGCGAGTCGAGTTAGAAGCGCCGTGCCGCCACACCTGCAGACTGCGGTCTGAGCGGCGCGTTGCCTTTGTTCTGGGTCACGCTCCTCAGTACCAGGACTTGTAGAGAAGTCACAAGGAATCTAAAGCCTGCTTCATCAAGGTGAGAGATTTTGGCAGTGGGGAAACTTGAATCACCTCTCGTCCTCTCGGTTGTCAAGTTCCAGTCAATAACAAAGACGCTTCCATCTGTCCAATGAAACCTGCATTATTTATTTCCTGCAGCTGGAACTGTTCTGACCTGCGCATCCATACATACTTGTCCCAGTTCCTTTGACACCAACCTCCCCAGACACACCTGTGGCTCTCCCCTGCCTCTGGCCAATCAGCGGCCAGCAGTCAGTTGACATCACGTTTCAGTAGGTGCTACTTGGAAAAGCAAAAAACTGAGTAGAGTCAAGGCAAGCCGAGTGGCGCAAGTGGAAAAGGGCCATAAGGCAGCTGCATCATCTTTATTATAATTTAACACAGCTGAGCTTGTGATGTTGTTGTTCTTATTAACATGTTTTTTTTGTTTCTGTCTGACAACAGAACAATCATACGATGGTGATATGATCGCAGCTCTTAAATGCTAACCAGATGAACAGAAATTCCTGCAGCGTTGCCCGAGATCTGATCGTATCAGTGCTTTATTATGATGCATTCGAGGCCAGATCGTTCAGATCTCAGCACTGAGGTTTACTTTGGACATGAACATGTGGTGAAATGTGTTTTCAAAAGAGGTGGTGTGACAATGCCCAATGGTTTAATAGCTCTGAGGAAGGTCCATCAAATGGGAAAGAGTGAATGGCGCCGGTTTACACGCAGACTTAATGGAGAGAATATGACCTTGCATCTGCCGTGCGTGCAAACAGGTAACAGGTGCTGCGTTCTGTTGCACTCTGCTGGCGCTCGTCTTTGAACCGGGGCGAAAATGAAGATAGCTGTGTGGCCCTTGCTCTCCTCGGGGGCCTCCGTCCTGCACGTGTCGGCGTGATGTAATTTCATATATGCACGCACATGCACAAACCGCATGCAGCCCGGAACGTATGCGCGCAAACTGTTTGCATTTTTTTTTTTTGTACACTTTCACACAACAGCTGCGTGCGTTTTATAGATGAGCAGGCGCCACAGGTTTTTATTTCGGATGGACACACACACACCTCTTCGAACACACACACACACAGGAGTGGAGTGGAGTGGTGCAGGACACACAGGTGCTGTGCAAACCTCCGACTGTAGCCGTGCCAAGAGGATGTCCCGAACAGAGGCAGAGCGAGCGTATGGCCCACACATGTTGCAATAGATTAGGAGTCCTTGTACAAAACGCTCTCTCCACACAAGACAAAATACATCTGAATCGACTCCATGTGTTTCCACTTGCCTGGAAACTATTTTTCTTCAGTGGTAATTTGTACTGTTAAAAAAAAGGGGGGGGGGGTTTGGCTAAACTACTGTCTCTGTTGAAAAATGACTGACCTCGCTTAGCCGGAGCAGCCAGGTGTGTTTTTGTGGAGCGCGAACGTTTCAGCTTTCGAATGATCGGCTTCGTCGGCAGTAAAACGATCCGCTTCTGACTTGAACATCAGCAAGATGTGTCTAAAGTTTGATTTACAGCTGCACCGCACACTCTTCCTGTGTCCCTAAGGAATCCTGTAACAGTTTAACAGAGCACATATGGGTGAGTTTGTGCTCATCACTTAACAGGTAAGGTTGACCAATGGGAAAGGCTCAGTGGTGTTTTGCTCTGAGAAATTATCACACCTATAGGAGCGCTGCAGAGGTGTGAACAATCAGACTGCTGTCCACAGTATGGGTGGTAAGGCTCGAGGTGGTATAAAAGGCAAAGTGAGATGTCTAACAGTTAGCATCCCCGATGTTGTGACATCTCTGTGATGTTTTAGACGTATAAATACACGCCGCTCGCTATTTTGGTGCCTGCTCATCTGGCTAGGTGAGAAAGAAAGGTAGACACCGGGAGGGGAGGAGAGGAAACAGGATGAGGGAGGCGAGGGAGACGTGGTGGTGGTGAGGATTTGAGAGGAGGGGAGAAGAGGAGCATGTTGTTTTGGTGCGCCGAGGCTCAGGACGGCAGCCAGGAAAGCGGGCCAAGGTGTGTTGTTGTGGTCCACCAGCACAGCGATCGCGGGGGTCTGCTGGAGAGAACATCACACCGCTTCAGCGCCGCGGCAGCAGCCAACCGCGGAGCCCCCCTGTGCCAAGACGCTTGGCCGGCGATCCCGCAATCCTTTGGTGCATGTCACTGATGAAGGAAGAGGCCTCCGGTCCATGGTGAGAGCTGCTGGAGCTCCATCAATTCAGGGCGGAGAGCTCCACCTTTAGACTTGCTACATGGTTTCATTTGAACAGATTTGTGTTGAGCTCATGTGATGCAGCTTCTTCACCGATCTTTGTGGTCCCCCCCTGCTTTTTATGCATTATTTATCTTTAATTTCCCTAATTGTCATCAAATCCCATCTGCTCACTTCTGAAGGTGTATATGATTAATACACACTTTTATTCCATAGCCAGCATGAGCCACTACTCGATGGGGTGAACTCCCTCTTATCTCACTAATACACACCATCAACAGGCTCATGCTATGACTGAGGCAAAGGAACATAAGCAAGAAAAACAAAAAAGGTCAGAACCTCGCAGGAGGAGCTAAAGGAAAGAACCATCCATTTACTGGCTGGTGGAGGCGACTCGGGCAGAGGAGTCAGACGACAGGCAGGAGGAGAGTGTGTTTATAGCATAATGTAATCCATTATGAGTGCTTTAACTAGGCCACCCTCGCAGACTTTTCCATAGCCGCGAGGCCGCAGTAGCTTTTGCTCCTGCTGGCCTCTCTACTCGCACTGAACAGATCAAAGTGAGAGGGATTTCTGACCTTTCTCCGCACCCTGTCTGAAGTCCACAGAGTAGTTCATTCACTTTGTCTCCGGGTTCGTTAACTTCAGAAAATCAGCATCTGGTAATTGTTGAGGAAAGAAAAAAAACCCCAACGAATGCTCTTTGGAGACAAAAGGAAGAGGCTAAAATCGCAGCAGGAGGGATGAATCAGTGGTACCCTACAATTAATTTACAAATGAGAGTCAACATGTCGTTCTGAGCTCTCACCTCATGTGGAGGAGGTGTGAGGAGGCATCAGGAGGTGTAGCGAGGCAAGAAGGTGGTGCGTGTGGAGGACGGACAGAATGTGTCGGCTTCGGCGTTCACGGGGAGTGTGAATCGCGCACGTCGCGAGACAAACATGGCCTCACGCGCGCGTTTAAAGGCAACGGTCAGACTGCGAAGCATGACTCACACGTGAAGGCGCCAGGACATACATGCAGACCACACACACACATTGCATATCACACGTAGATTATGTGTGTTTGCTGTTTTCAGCAATTTACCTTCCTGGAGAAAGAATCTGAGGAGAGTGTGACACACACACACACACACACACACACACACACACCAGGTGGAAAAACACCAAAAATCAAAAGTGGAAAAGTTGAAATTGACATTTGAAAACTTTAATTTCCATCAATTTGTTTTTATCCACGAACTCACCTCCAGCTTCTCCACCTTCTCCAATTTTTTTTTTTCCCTTTGCCGAGGAAGTCAAACTAAAACCTTCCCCTACCTGCACTCTCCACAAAACAAAACCCACTGAGAGTTTTTCATATTTGTTGAGTTGCAGTGACGTGCAGTGTTTCTGACATCGCTGTTGGTACCAAACGGCCTCTAATCGACTTTTAAAAGATCGAGGTGGGGGGGGTGCGACGAGGAGGAAACGAGAGCAAAATGAGAGGAGGAAGGAAAATTTAGTTTATGAAGTTTGGAAATATAATTGCAGGCTGCTGAGGAAAGCAGCAAGAGAGGAAGTGCAGCAGGCTTGAGTGCATGTCCCTCACACACACACACACACACACACACTGACTGGTGTTGGGGAGTGTGGATATGGCGCTCTTCTCTTTGGCCAGAGGCTGGTAAATAATGGATGTGTTGGTGGAAGCGCAGGCAGTTTGAAATGTAAATGTGACGGATGGAGAGTGGTGTGTGTGCGCACACGGATGGATCATGAGTGTGTAAGTGTGTGTGTGTGTGTGTGTGATGCTGTCACTTGTGGCTGGGACTGGTTATGTGTCTAGAATGGTGATGGGCCGTCCTCCCTGAAGGGAAGAAGGAGAGGAAGTGCAGAGGTGTGCGAGCACAGCAAAGAGGAGTGGACACGAGGGAGGCGCATGGAGGAAGGAAAGAAGGAAGAAGGGTAAAGATGAAGAGGAGAAGGAGGAGGAAGAGCCTAATTAGCTCTCCTTTGACCCGGGAAACCTTCAAGTACAGTCGTGAGGTGGAACAAGATAAAGAATTGATGTTGAGTGTTGAGTAGATGTCAGATAGGGGTGGGCTGGGTGCTCCGACGCTTTCATATCCTACAGTATCATCTGCTTTTTTTTAAGTCTTCCAACATCCAGCAGACTCGATCTTGACTTAATCAGGCCGTAACGACCAAACCCTCCAACCGTCCTTCATACACTTTAATGCAAACAAGTGGACGGTTCGGACTCTGCAGGAAGCTCCCCGACTAACAACAACCAGCTCCTGCAGAGAAGCACTGGGTCGTCAGCTTTGTTTCTGACGTTTACTGATGGATGGCTGTGAAAACCACAATGCCCGTGATTCTTGGTGGCAGAAAAAGCCAGTCTGAGACAAACCGAAGAGGCTTCATCTGTTGAAAAAGCTGCTGATTTGCTCTTCTCCCTCTGTGCGCTGAGATTGTTATTGTAACTCATTTCTAAAGAGAGTTATTAGTCCCTGATGAACTGTTGGGCTCCCTGTGTGAGAGGCTGGTGTTAAAAAAAAAAACTGCATCCCAGGTCTAATGCAGCAGTGGAGGTCAGCTGTAGCATATGGCTCTGTGTGTGTGTTGGGGGGGGGCAGTGTGAGATGCCAGCTGGCCCAAACATGACAGAGACCGAGGGTAGAGTGAGTGAATACGAGACGAGGGAGGGTGGGAGAAGCTATGGAGATGGAGGAAAAGGAAGAAGGGTGGAAGAAAGGACACGAGATGGGAAGAAAGGGAAGAAAAAAGGAAGGAGAGATGGATGGATGGATGGATGGATGGATGGAGGGAGGGACAGAAGGAGACAGAGATAGATGGAGAGAGGTGAGAAAGTGAAAAGCATGGAGGGAAACAAACGTGAAGGAACTGGCATCTGTTGCCCTCCCAACCCCCGCCGTCACCACTGTCACCACCGGCTCCCATTGGTGCAGTGTGTGCATGTGTGTGAGTGTGTGTGAGAGAGAGAGTGTGTGTGTGTGTGTGTGTGTGCACGTGTGTGTGCGTATAGAGATAAGACAGAGGAAAAGGCCCAGATGGTCTGAGGGGAGAGTGACAAGTGGCTGTCAGGGGATTCAGACAGCCTGGCCCTCTGCTGCCCTGCTGGCACACACACACACACACACACACACACACACACACACACTCGCACACCTCCATCTCTTTGAAGGACCTTTGCCTCCTGTGGGGCACCTGTTCACCCTGGGCTGCATCTGTTTGTGGACTGGTCGTCCAGTCTTTGGTGTCCTGCAGGAACAAGGATGGACGTTCTTCCACCCATCAGGTGTTTTTCTGTTTGTTTCTTTCAGCAAAGTCACAAACATCTAGATTTTTAAGTAAATTTTTGTTTTTATTGTAATTTTCTCATCAGCCGTCCTATGATTAAATCCATGTAAACAGCTTCCTCTCAGTACCATCTTTCTTTCCAGTATTTGTGTCAGACTCTTTGTCCCTCTCTGTCCCACTTTCCTCCTTCTCCCTCTTCCTCTCCAGTGTTTTAACACTACACGTGTGCTGACCGACAGAGGGATTGTCACGACCAGTCACAGTGTGTATTATCTGTCATTTCGGAGCCATGGGACTCAGTTTAATGGATAAAGCCTGCGGAAAGCCCAGACTGCCGGCCACTCTATATCTTTATGGGTCATACACTCATCTTTCCAAACACCCTTAATACGCTTTATCTCTCACACTCCCTCCGTCTCCCCTTTCTCTTGCCGGAAAGTGGACACGCACACACACACACTCTCTCTTTATCTTAACTCGGTTGCCCTTGATTTGTGTGATCCTCTGATTCTTTTTTTTCCTCTCTTTCCCTGGGAATTTCCTGCCCGTCCTTCCCGAAATGAAGGATGGGACTTGGAGCTCCGAGGCCACGACCCTCGTAGTCCCACAGCAAGGCTCCCTGGGATATGTAGGCGCCTCCGGACTCGGGGACACCGGGGGGTCTCCCTCGTCGGGAAATGATGGCATGTGAGAGTGTGAGAGAAAGAAAAGAAAAGAGCAAAAAGGGGGGAAATTGATAGAGAAACTGGGTGTGAGGAGAGACGAAGAAGAGTGTGTGTGGAAGTGTGTGTGTGAATAACGCAAAGAGAGAGAGAGGACAGAGAGAAACTGTGTGTTAGTTAGAAAAAGAGCAAGTGTGTGTGAGGGACAGCTCGTCCTTCAGGCTCACCTCGCCCGCCCCCCCTTCCCGCCCCCCAGGGGTCTTTCTTCTCAGCAGCAGCAGTGATGGCGGCAGCGTTTTACTGGCCCCGGCTGACGGCCATGAAATGGCAAGAAATTTACTGCCGTGGAGCTCATGGATGTGATGGCAGACTGAGGACATCATCCCTCTTTCACCGCCTCGCTCCTTCCTTTCTTCTCCTCACGTATCCCTCGCTCGCTTCCATCATCCTTCCCTCCCTCCCAGCTGCCTTCGCACCCTCCCTGCCATCCTTTCTCTATGTTATCCTTTCATTTCTCTCTCTCCTTTTCCATTATCTCCCTCCATTTTCCAATTTTCTCTTGTTTCTGAATTCCCGTCCATGTTTATATCATGTTTTTGTCTCTGAGTTATCATGATGGATGCTTCTAAATACTACAACACCCATGATCCTTGGTGGCAGCCAAGCTCCTATTGAGAAAGAGCCAGGCTAGTTTGAATGTGCAGCCGTGAATTATTGAACAATGGACATCAAAATGAGGCTTAAAACAGGTAACAAGTAATAGAACTTCAATACCCAGAAATCCTATTAACCTGGCATCAAACGCTCGTATATGCCGGCTCGTCAGGGGGGAAGGCGGGGGGAGGAGAGAGGGGAGGAAAGGCCAGTCAAACCATGACAGTTCTGGTCTGTCGTACAGTGAAAACTGTTAGTAAAGCTGGAGGTGATTGTGTGCGCGCGTGCGTGTGTGTGTGTGTGTGTGTGTGTGCACCAGCCACAGCCAGAGAGCCTTACAGCGTTGGGGAGTAGGAGGGGAATATAAAGGGATTAGCAGCTCCAAATTAATACTCTGAGAATTGTTCATGCAGTAATGTATTCATGTTGCATATACAAGCGCACAGACAGACCTTTGCACACTCACTTAATCATATTTATGTACACTAAGTATAAAAATATACATTATTTCATCACCAGCCAAGACACCAGTGAGCTGCGTTCCCTCACGCTGAGCCGCACACACTCACTAAACGTGTGTTCACCGCGCCGATTCTCACATTTTCTGACGTTCCGAAAGGAGAGCAGTGTGTCACTGTTGTGAACAGCCGCCGCAAGATTTCAGCAAAACGTCAGACTTTTGAGGAGGATGCAGCTCTCACACTCTTATCCACTGCAGCTTTGTGAGCAGCAAACAGGAGCGAAAGCAGTTTACGGAGGAAACCGATAAGCTGACTTGAGTCTGAAGGAACATTCATTTCAGTGTCTTTCTTTTTTTGGGAAGGTGGGGGTTAGTCTCACTCTCACTGCACAGATGCATACGTTACAGTCGTTACATAACATGTGAGCTGTAAAGGTGCTGCCTTGCACATGCACAGTGACAAATAATTGCATTCACATCAGACTGGAGGGAGTCAACTCATAACCATGTAAGCAAATACGACACATAAGTTGATTTTGACTTCTCCTCAAAGGCTTGAGACGGATCTCGAATAACTGAAATTACATAATAATAGATTTTAGTGTGCTCACTAAGAAAAATGTGTCTAAACTGGAGATTTGTTTACAGCCCCTCTGCTGCAGAGTAAACTATGATTTCTGGTTCAGAATCATAAGACCTGACAGAGTCGGATGCAAAATACCCCGATGATTTTCCAGGGTGAGAAATGCTGCTTAAAATAAAAAAAAAATGGAAGAAAGTGTATCTGTCTGTGTGTATGTCAGTACAGTCTCCAGCATGTCAGCCGTGAAAGGCCGCTACACGCTGTTTGAGCTCTCCTGAGTGAGAGAAGTGTGACAAACAGCTCAACAGGCTTTGGCACGCCAGCTGTCCAGAGGGGACATACACACACACACACACACACATGCAGGAAAACACACATGCACAGGTCCATTCACATGCACTTGCAGCCATAGGAATAGCTGCACACGCGCTCACAAACCAGCACACACATATAAACGCGCAATAAAACACACACGCGGCTGCCAAAGCGTGGTGTGGTAATCTTTAGTAATGCCAGGGGTCCTGGGGACAGAGCATCTGAACAGTGCCAACGGCCACACAACATCAGAGCCTCGGCGCCCTGCCTTCCCACAATCCCCCTCTCCACGGGCAGCCAATCCACTGTCGGACAGGAAAAATTGACTTTTCTGGCGGCGCTTCACCGTTTGAGTTCTTAGAAAGGATGCTGCTGCTGGGAGGGGGGGGGAAGAGTGACAGAGAGACCATTTGGCTGAATGTTGCAGTGGCCTGCTGCTTCCTGATCGCCATGGCGATTTTTTTGATCAGCAACCATTAATAATGTGTGAAGCTGTTCATTAAGTCGGCGACTGCTCATTTTCACCATTTCTTTTCAGCATATCTAATCAGCTGCATTTAGCATGAATAAACCACCACAGATCAACGACAAAAAGTGAAACTGTGGTGTTGGTTTCATCTTATAGTCAGATGAGGTGAACGTGTGTGTGTGTGTGTGTGTGTGTGTGTGTGTGTGTGAGAACCTGCTGCAGCATTAGTTTCTCTGTCTCTGGTATAAAGGGCAGCAGAGAGGAGCATTAGTAATCACAAGTTAACGTGAAACATTACTCAGCAATGTGAGCCTCCAGAGCCTCTGCAGGAGCCATGACTCACTTGCAGATCTACCATTTAACCTGATTATGATAATTTGTGCACAGTATGTGCATCATGTCCTGTTCCCAAAACCCAGAGGAGTTCATATACGGGAGGGTTGTTTATCCCTCCAACGCCAGGAGTTAATCATTGTTTTGTTTTAACTGCATTTGGCCAATGATATCATTCTTCAGGTTGTGCATGTGTCATTTAATTGTTTTACTGGATCAGACAGAAGCTACAGGCTCGAACTTTCTGTATGTTGTCTTCTATAGGCTGCAGCAAAGATGGTGCCACGTCAGGCTGTGCATACTGCAACAGAGAGCATTGCAGACCAAGCAGGAGTCTCTTTAAATTTTGCACAAATGTCCACTTGGATTTAAGAATGAACTTTGCCGGTCAAAGGTCAAGGATGTGCTGACCTCCAGACTTCACACAGCAATTATAGAAAGAAAAAGCTGCTTGGGATTTACTGTGAACTCCAAAACAATGATACATCTAAGGAAATCATTAGCGATGTGATGTGCAATGTGCAGTGCGATCATTTCAAAATGCGGCACAGTAAACCCATTCAACAGAAAAGCTGGGTCATATGTTTGTTTACATTTGCTTTAATTGCAGATTGGCTGCAGTCGCCCGCTGCCTCGGCCTCGGGCTGGACACCGACTCAAGGTTGACAGGCCGTCAAGTTGAGTGACAAGCTGCGGGGTGGGAACTCGACCAAACGAGACGTAGGAGAGGAGGTAGGCCCAGGAAAAACACCTCAGTGGCTGCGGGCGAAAAGCAGCATATTGTAGCTTGAAATCGCCTTCACCTCCTTCTGCTGGGTCATGAATCTTGCTGAGCACCTGAAGAACTGTCATCTTTTAATTTAAGTTAACAAATGGCGGCGAAGGTTGGTTAGGTTTTTATGTCAGAGGCATATTCAGAGAGAGAGAGAGGCGTTCCCACACCTTTCTTTTCTCTGAGCTGCTGGGAACGTCAGATGTGGGTGGTCAGTTAGTGAAGCCGTCCTTGTTGGAGGTTGCTGGTTATTGTGATAGTCAGGTGGTGGTGGTTGGTTGGAGGGGGGGCGGGCTGAGGCGTTCAGGCACCTACCAACCATCCACACTGCCGCATCGCCTGTGGGGTGAACCTCAGCTGTTCTTCCCTTCCTTTCCTCCCTCCCCCCTGACCTTCCTCCTCCTTCCTCCACTCCAGCTTGTTTCATCCCTCTCTCCTTTCAGCAGTCGGAGAGGAGCTGCTGCTGCTGCTGGTGGAGGTGGTGGTGGTGGTGGTGGAGGGCTGAGGAAGGGAGGGCCTGTCAGGAAAGGAGTGAAATGTGTGTATGTGTGTGTGTTTGTGTGTACAGCTGAGGGAGGGGTCGATATGATGAGGCTTCAGTGTTGTCAAGATGGATTAGCTGAATGACTTTGAGGGGTTTGTTCTCTTGTCTTTGAGCACACAGCCAACTCACTGTACTCTCTTCCTCTCCCTCCCCGTCTTTCCCTCCAAATCTTCACGTCTCCCTCTCAATATCTGTCTCCGTCCTCTTCTGTTTTCTCATAGGATGCCTCATTAATGCTCTGCAGCATCACTCTCCCAATCCCAATACGCACACCTGCCCCCAAAACATCCATTCAGCTACTCTGGGATAACAAAAATTGACTGATTTATTTATGCAAAAAAGCGGCCTGCAGTTTCATAAATTCATTTTTTTGATTTGTTTTTCCCACTTCCTGCACTTTCTGTCACTTTACCACCCGTTCCCCCCCCTCTCCTTTCTCATTCAAATCTGTGACATTGTTGTATTTTTAAACTAAGTTAGCTTAGTTTGCGGCCTACTATGTGGGAGCGTCTTTGTCTTCTTCTGTGGTCTTGCTCTGATGTTTTGTTTTGGTTTTTTTCTTAAAGGTACTATGTGTCTCATTTTCAAACATCAATATATCATTGTCTAATTAACTGTTACACCTTGGGATAATTATCTTAAACAGATGAAGCCACAGTCAAGATGATTAGTAGCCTCGGTCTTACACTGGTGGTGTTGTTAGTGCTCGTCTTTGTTTATTTGAAACCACATTTCCCATAATTCTTGTGGCCATAAACTGTGTTTTTTAGGGCAATTTTTCGGCAGAAACATTAAAACAGCAATAGAAGCTTCATGTGTTTGACATCTATTACACAACCGCTCATAAACGCCACCTCAAACCGTTACCCCCCCCTCACAGGAGGAATTCATTTTGAGGTAAGGCAGCAAACAAAAGCAATAAAAGCAGAATACAACAATAGAAGATGTTAAAACATATGAGTTTTATAAAGTGCAGACAGCACAAAAACAACAGTGCCGTCCATGTGACGAAAAGCTGCGTTCAATAAGGATAAGGAGGAGATAAATTACACGGCTGCGCTCTGGAAAACAAGCAGCAGTTTATGCTACAAATTGTGTTTTTCACCCACAATATAAATGCAAAGTCGGTGTGGTTACATTAAATTTTCAGAGAGTTGAATCTGTGAGGAGAAGCGAGGATCGCTCAGATTCACAGACACCTTTCTCTCTCTCGCTCTCTCTCTTTCTCTGTGATGTGTCAGCTGCTGATTTCTCTGGACGCCTTGGCATCTGCTCAGTCTCACACTTGCACCGTCCGTCTCTGCATCTGTGATTTGATCCCTGGACCCACATATAACCGCTAACCTGACCTGCCTCAATGCAAGAAGTCATATATGAGCCCTCTGTGATACCTATGGAAGACCGTAACCACATGTTTGCCATGGTAACAGTGGTGCTGAAGGCCCTCTGACCTTTGCGGAGCAGTGATTTTAACCGTGATGGCTAGAAAAGACTCTGGACGGTCACATGGTCCAGTTCAGTCTGTATCGCTCTGAGGAGGTGGATGTGATGTTTTTCTGAAGTCGACAATCATTTTCTTTAGTTCTCAGAGAGTAAATCTCCTCGTCTCCATCTTTTCTTTTCAATTTGCCACCTCCCTTCTCTTTCTTCCCCTTCTCCTCTTCCTCCTCTGCCTCCCCGTCCCTCCTTCCTCTCGCACTCGTCTCTGCTTCCTCCCACCTCCCCGCCCGTCTCACAGTGTGTGATTGATGTCGCGAGGTAGCATTAACACTTCTCACGCTGGTAGTACATGGGGGAAGGGGGGGGTCTGGGGGGAGGCAGGTGGTGGTTGTGGGGTGGGGGGGGGGGGGTAATGTACATGAACGATTGATTACCTTGCTGGTACTAGCTGATGACTTCTCCAAAGATGGCTCCACTTGAATCGATAAACAATGCTCTTTCCTTCTTACCTCCCTCCCTCCTCCTCCTCACCCCTCCCCAAACCTTCTACCCCCCACCCCCCACACCCTCCTCCTCTTTGGTTCTCCAAATCAGAAAGAGGAGCTCATGCAGCAATTATGAAGCAATGGCACATTTGCATACGGAAAAATAATTAAAACAAACAAAGTGAGACTGGGACCCCCTGGAGAGAGGAGCAGGGAGGAGCAGGGGGGGAGCAGGGGGGGGGAGTGAATAATGCTGGCACAGAGAGAGAGTTAATTGCTCCACGCCGAGGTTGCGCCATTTATCTTCAACTCTCTTGCTCCACCACTATTTCATTTGTCACCTTAGCACAGATGAGAGTTTACGTAGGTGTTCTCGGGATATCTGTTTCAAGGTAAGCACCCAGACACACACACACACACACACACACACAAACACACACACACACATATACACGCCCACACACACACAAATGCATTATACTATCATCCTTTTAAGAGACAGGTACGAATGCTGTGCCGTCAATGTGGAGAGATGACTCAGAGCTCTCCAGAGTTAACTATATCCTGTCTCACTTGCACACACACACACACACACACACACTTGCACGTTCAGTTGCTTCAGTTCATAGGTCTATAAAGAGCTGTTGTGTGGAAGAGTCCGGCTTTCACAGAGAATCGTTCTGCTCTTTTGCTGCTGGGTTCTCTCAGAAGTTGTCATTATGCTCCTGGAGCTTCCATACTGACTACTTAGTTCCTCCTCCTTGATGTGTGTGTGCGTGTGTGCATGTGTGTGCATATCTACAATGTGTGTGCTTTTGTGCACACCGTTTTCGTGCGCACGTCCAGTGTGTGAGTTCCCATCTTTGTCTCTTTGTGTGTGTGTGTGGTGCTTTAGAGCAGGCTCCCCGCTGACGCCGCAGGGTGCGAGTCGTCATGCACTGAGGGCCGTCCGCTACGTTCGCGCCAGAGCAGCTAAACTCCATTTTCAGCAGAGTGTTTGAAGCCAGAGGATGAAAGTCGCTGCTCTCTCTACCCACCCACCCACCCCCCCGACTCTCTCTCTTCTGACGCCTCTGATGGACACTCAGTGGCCAGCCACTTCTTTAATTAAAGGCACAGTCTGCCATCTTTCCCTCAGATGAAAGAGTATCGACCTGATAGAGGCTCTGGGCAGATATGGACGATGCAAGTGTCACTAAACTCAGTTTGGTCTCCCAGTGCAGTGTCTCTTCACCTGTGTGTGTTCTGTAGTTACACCTACCTGACTGTGTTACAGCTGAGGAGCCAGTGAGATGGAGCATCTTTGAAGTCAAGTCTTGAAGTCAAGTTGTGTGTGTGTGTGAATCCAGTGCAGAAACTGTATCTGAGTTAATCACTGCACTGCAACATCTGGCTTTCTTGAAACCATGACCTCAGTCCTCTCCTGACCTGAACCGAATCATGTTAGCAGCCTAAATGTGATCAAGTCTTAACAGCCAGTGTGTTTTCAGAAGGCGCTGACGTTGTTTTCCTGGGCTGCCCCATCACAGAATGCTCAGATCGTTAGTTTTGGAAACCGACGCCAAACAATGTTCCTCCATGCAGCGTGGACGCCAAGGCTCTTGCAGACTGCTTGACCATTTCTGGATCCGTGGCGCTTTAATCTGAAAGGGATTACCGCTTCCTCTGCTTCATAACAGGCTCTTATTTGCGAGGTCATGTGACTTGTTTTCCAGACCTTAGTTCAGCTGCAATAGGGCAACGCGCAGCTAAAAATGGGTAACAACAACAACATGCTCACGTGTTATCAAAGCCTTGAAAACACAGCAGTGGAAAACAGCGTGTAACTCACAGGTATAAATATACATCATCAAATTAAAAAGAAGCCTGTTTCGTAAAGCGACACCACTTGGTTTGTGGAGAACAACAAAATTAGCTGATTTAACCAAAGCTGGCATTAAACCCTACATGGTGAGAGTGAGCTTGCATGTTTTTTCTTTTTTATTCCTTTTGCAGATATTTGTAGTCTGCATTAACATGCTGCTAAAGCAGCCTGGTTCAGCCTCTGTAAGGAACTCAACATCATCCGCGCTGGCTGTAGCTGCGGGCGAAAACAACAAGACTTTAAACGCACGCTGTCGAAGAAGAAACGCTTTCAGTCTCTCAGAGCTCATTCTAATCGTGTGCTTCCTGTTTTTGTTGCTTTGTGCATTTGCTCGTGTGTGTGTGCGTGTGTGTGTGTAAATCCCTTGCTGTTTGTGAGCTGTGCGACACTGCTGGGTGCTCTCTGTGTCTACTCACTGGATATCAGGCACCCAGGGATCCTCAGATGCAGGCATTACCAGTTAATGCACCTCTGAAGAGAGCATCTGCACTTAAGACAATTATACCACAGATGGGCGTGTAGGTGTGTGTGTTTGTGTCTGTGTGTGTGTCTGTGTGTGTGTGAGAGAGAGAGAGAGAGAGGAAGAGACAAAGAAAAAAGAGTGAGACAGATGAAGAGGATGAGAGAGGAAGAGCTCTCTGTGCCTTCATGTAAAATTCGATCTGCGCTTCGCTCCTCTCTGAACCAAAATCCGTTCTTCTCACCTCTCTTCTGGGTTCAAACCGTTTGAGGTTTATTTTCAGGACCTTGCAATCACACCTTTTTCTCAGTTTTTTTGAAGCAAAGCTAGCAGCACGCACGCACACACCTTTCTCGGTGATCTAATTTCTGTTGAATCTGCAGGTACACACTTGTATCCTCAGTCGCTCCGATTTTTTCCAGGAGCCCAAAGTGGAAAACCACCTTGAAGCAGCTGCTGTGAACTCTGTTTTGAAGAATAAAAACTGGTCCAAGAATTTTTCTTCTGAGGCTGCTGACCTGTACTGAGGAGGATAAAACATCTGTAGAGTTCCAGGGTAAATAACTCCACAGATACTTGCATTGATCTGAAATCAAACTCCTTTGGCCATTCAGATGCGGAGCAGCTGCACCCTGTGCATATAGTGCATGAAGACATATTCTGTCCTACATCATCCCAGTGCTCCAAGCAGCAGTTTGATCACTTCAGGTCTTGTCCCAGCAGAAACCCCAAAACCAACCATGGAAAAACCTGCACTTCTTTCTTTCAGATTCTGAGCTTTCAAGCAGCGTCCATCTTTACTTACAGTCTGTGAATGCATCTTAAACTCAAATCTTTCAATGACCAGAGCCGGAGTCGGGATCAGAACAGTGATGGTATAGTCAGTGCTTTTTCTGCTGTGTGCCAGTGAAAGCTCCAAGTTAGTGTGGCTCCAACATGGCCGCCACATCCCCTGAACACTCTCTACCAGGATGACTGGCACCAGATATTTTATTCAGTAGATTCTGGTTTGAGTGTTTGTTCCATTCAACTGTCCCAGGTGTCAGCAGCACCTTTCCCCCTCTAGGGGACAGCAGGACGGATGCTAACAGATTGGACCCCCCCCCCCCCATATGGTAGGCAGTCCTGTCCTGTGATAAATAAACTGCTGGCTACTCTGACCTCTCCCTGCACTGAGCTCTCAGTGAGCATGTGCTGCTGCTGGATGGGTAGAGCTCAGAGTGGAGGGGGTGAGGAAGGGGGTTTGAGTTCCTCCTTCCCCTCTCTGTTCCCTCCTGTCCCCTCTCACTCTCTCTTTCTCTCCACTCACTCTCTTCCCTCCCCACATCAACGTTTTTCTCCCCTCCGCCGGAGTCAGCGGTCCATCTCGCGCCGCAGATTGCCAATGACAGCCGCGCTATTTCAAGTCGGGGGTTTGAGCTAAATTGGAGTGAGCAATACCACCTGTGCCTGCTGAAGGGCCGCTCTGGTTCGCGCTGTTGCTCCACAGAGAGGAAGCCGGGAGGAGGGGGAGGGCTAGGGGATGGGGAGGGCTGGGGGGGGGCAAAAAAGCTGCTACCTGCAACCATCAAAGCCTCTGTTTCACATGCAATCTGCCCAGCTGGCTCCCCTGTGAGGAGGGGTTAGCTCAGAGCAGAGCTGGATGTTTGCATCCCTCTCTTCCCCCCTCTTTCTTCCTCTCTGCTCTCTCTTCACTCTCTCTACAGGTGTGCACCGTCCTCTCTCTGCACTCGCTCTTCATCTTGCCACCTCTTCTTCTTCTCACTTTCTTCATCTATGGCTCTCTTTCACATTTTTCCCCCTCCTTTCCAACCCTCTCTGCTGCTCCTCATAGGCCTGTGTAGCCAAGATGAAAGTTGGCAGCTGGGGGAGAAACACGGTAAATCAAAACAAAGAGGCACGTCCTGTATCACCTACATTAAGACACAAACACTGACAGATGATTAGAGCTGTAGCTTTGGCTTGATTATGAGTGCAGGAAGTTGTTGCTACTTTCTAAACCAAGACTTGTCAGTGGTTTGCAAACACACCCACAACAGTCAAAATGTACAATGTAGATTAAATTAGTGTGACTCTGCACAGTTCCTCCTCCGGATTGGCTCCACCAGGAGTCAGGCTCCATCCTCCTCCTCCTCCTCTTCTTGGGCAGGATACAGTAGGCATCATTTAGTGGGGAGAGCGGTGGAAACAGCGAGGGGTTAGCCACGAGGTCGCCACACTTACTGCACGGCCGAGCTCATTTCCACTGCTGTCCACAGCCCGGGCTTCCCCTCAGAGAGAGAGAGGAGAGCTGCGAGCCGGTGAAATGGCTCATTCACTTTCTGATCACAGCCCGCCACTCTCCCCCTCGCAAACTGACACGCTCGCTGCACAAACACGCACACTCGCTCAGTCGCACACCGGGCCGTCTCCTCATCGCGCGGGTTATTTGCTATTTTCGTCCCTCACTTCTCTTGCGTCGTGAAAAATTTCCTCAGCTCTGGCGGTTCGCCGTGCGATCTCACCAAACTCACCAGATTTCATTAAAACCCAGCCGATTGTCGTGTCTTCAGATCAGACTTGATAGAAAATCTGTTTTTTTATAAGATTTTTGCAGACAAAAGTAGAATAAACCAGTTTGTCAAGTCGATATCTTAATATTTCCCAATTATGTTAATCCCTTTCTCAAACTAATCTGATAAGTAAAGCTACTCTAATGATATTTCAGAGCATAACCAAGGCAAAACAGGCTAATGCTGTCAGAAGCCTGCTTTTTCACACACAAGCTTGCATCTTTTTCCCTCTCTCTCTCTCTCCCACACACACAGATTTATGTGCAGGCACCCCAGAAGGCACAGCAGTGCTGAACCAATCTGCTTTTGTTGACTTGTACCTGTGCCAGCTCTCTCGCTATGAAGATGTCCCATCAGCCAAATGGTCAAATACCTGAGGTGCATCGCCCGTAACACTGTAACGTCAACTCGCATCTGAAGCAGTTTGGCTAAATCTGTGTGCTATTCAAAGCTGGACTTCATTCACCAGAAGCAACAGCTCAGGTGTGCAGGAAGTGGCCAAGTCCTGTGACATCTTAGGATATAAAAATAATGAGATAGTTGTGGGAAATGTGTGATAAAGGATAAGTACTGTAAGACCCTGCAAAAAAAAAAAACATGTATTGCACCAATAATAATGGGCGAGGTCAGGGAAGATAAAGATTACAGCACATGAACTGTGTCACATCAGGTCACCACAGTAAAACAGGAAGTTACAGTCCATGTTAATTGCAAGTTCATTATTGGATGACATTTTTATTCTTTCATATCATTTCAGAGTCCAAACAGACAGTCAGAATGGTTTAGAAGACGACAAACAGACACTTGAGGACGCTTGCCGTGATAATATCGAGTGTCCAATAGGAGCCTGTGTCTGTGTCCTCCTCCTTTATCTGTTTGCTTTTTAAGACGTTTTGCCCACTGAGACAAAACCCAGGCTCAGAGCTAAAAATCACTCTCTCTCCGATTGTAAACTTGTCTCCGATACAGTTTCCCTCGGCGACCCCAGTGTCTCATCCAGGGATCGATAGCACCACACACCACAGCCCTTTACTCACACTTCAGCCTGGCAGTAAGGGATTGCAGGGAGCCGGCGGGTCAATCGCCGGGCCCCCGGTCGGTTGATGGCCGTTCGTTAAAGAGCGGTCGACACGCCGGAGCTCGGTGTTAACGGTGTCAGCCCTGATACTCCCGCTGGGCCGCGCTCTCCTAATGACCAGCCAATCAATAGTCGGTCTGCCCTCAGTACTGACCAATCAAATTGACATGTCTTGTTGACACATCGAACTGGAGGGGAGGAGGAAGGTTCAGCTGTGTCAGTATATAACAGTGTCACAGTTAAGTTGGGTTTTGTGATGCATTTACAGACACTCGTAAAGTATTATCGATTCATTGGGAACAGAAGGGACATTTGCAGTTGCTATGCAGGCAGGAAGGAAAGCTAAGGTCGAATATGATGCTGTTATTTTTGTTTTCCTGTCGTAAAATGTGGATTTGAAGATGTCCAATTCAAATGAAAGGTGTTTTTTGAATAATTATTAATGGCTCCTGGTCTATTTTCTATGCAGAAAAAACAAGTGTGTTGCCACTGTGTATCAGTTTCTGGCACTATTTTGTTTCTGTGACAAATTCACCTGTGTCTCTGCTGGTGAACTTGTTTTGTTTCCCTCTTTTCTCTTTTGGGGTGAGATATTTTTATCAGCTCCGTGGGGTTTCTTTTTCTCAACCGCACAGTTTGTATTTCTGCCTCTCTGTCTCTGTGCGCTTGTCAGCTTTTGGCATTTATTTGCAAATAAACCAAACCAAAACTATTTATATATAAATAAGGCCAGGAGCAGTTTGAAAGCAGTTATCGTCGTGAAAACTGCCCAATATTATTGCCTGTGACGCCTCAAAACGCCAATCCTTCGCTTAAATCCATCCATCTGGGCATCGCTGTGTGCTGCATCATGGTTTGATGTGTTTGTGTTTGTGTGAATGTGAGAAGGCGAGGAGGGTGGCGCGCAGGGGGGGTGCAGGAAATGGACAAGCCTTGGATGTGAAAGGGGATTCAGGCCACGTGGCGACGGCTACACTGGAGCCTCAGTCCTCTGTGTCTGTCGCTGAGTCGCCCCGTCCGTCCATCTGTCCGCCCCCCCCTCTCCTCAAAGGGACACAAGGGTCGTTCAGACCGCGCACACAGATCCAGAGATGAAGAAACGAAGGACGCACACCCTCTTCTGACCGGACAAATGGACATTTGGTGGCTGTGAGTGAGGCACTTCAAGACCACTTTAATCTCCTCGCACAATGAAAGCAGAGGACATTGTTTCAATGCAAAGACACAACTGAGGACAAAACAGACAGAGAGCAGAACTTAAGTTGATCTGATTTTATTGTGGAGTCAATACAGTGTAAAGACAGAAGCTCGTGCAGAGGTTTGAATGCATCAGATAGTCATTAACACACATTATGTAGCTGAGATTTGCAGTCCGGTCAGTGTCACTTCTTCCAGTCCAAGACATTGTAAGAATATGTATAGATGGTTTCCACTGGACTGCAAAAACATGCAACACATGCAGTAGGTAGTTTTGCAACATCTGCAGCACAAGGCTCCCACTACATTTAGTGAAGTGGTGCTCAGGCTTAAAATGCTGTGCAGATAGAAACAAAACCTTCCTCTGCACAACATGTCATTTTGTCACAAGACATTCCTGCTCTTGTTCATTCATAAAAACAACACTCACATTAGCACATTTGTGTTACATTATGTGCACTGGTGAAAATGAGAACATTCCCAGTTGCATAAACCGACAAGTTCCACCTCAGCTCTACCTTATGAAACAGTCTATCTGAGAGGAGCCGGCAATGGAGTATTTTCAGTAGGAGACGTGACAAAGTGACATCATGCTGAGGGGAAATGAGCACGAGCAGAGATATATTCAAAAAAAAAAAAAGTCCACCGCCTCTATCCCTGAGCTTCACTGACAAAAATGCTTTAGGTGCTGAGGATTATGGATTAATCTATAATAACTAGTGAAGGGAAAGAGAAAGGAGGAGAAAAAAAAAAAAACAGCCTCCCGAGCCCCCGAGTCGACCGAACCACCACGAGAAATCCTGCCTCATCATCTAATGTTCCCGCTAATATTCCCAAATTGTATCGTTTAGACCTGTATCAGCACCGGAGAATTAATCATCATTTCTCTGACACTGCCTGTCCCCAGAGTTCATTAAATAAACTATATAACCCCCCACCCACCCCTCCTCCTCCCCCTAACATATCCTCTAATTTCCACAAGTTGGTTAGATCTTCTTCTTCTTCTTCCTCTTCTTCGTTGTCGTCTTTTTTGGTCCCTTCACCCAACCCCACCCCTCCATTCCTTGATAATCTGTTTATCCGTAAGTGTCACATTACATTTGCAAAGCAGCTGGGGGACCACTGCCATCTTGTATGGAGGGGCTTCAGTGTGATTACCCGGCCTCATATTTGGCGCACACTCAGACTTGTCAAATCCTTTGATCTGAACTGTCTTCATAATCACTTCAAAAAGTCTTCCTGAGAGCGTGAGGGCTTTACAAATGGGCTTCCCACTTTCACAAGGCTACACTCTTATTCTCTCCAAGTGTGTGTGTGTGTGTGTGTGTGTTTTCTGTCTCTATATCTGTTTTATTTCTGCCTCTCTACAAGTGTGATTGTCTCTCTCTTCCTCCCTGTCTTGCACTGTCGTACAGCTCCGGCTCGCTCCGCCGAAGCAGATGAAAGAAAACGGCATAATTCAGAAAACACACTGGTCACATAAGAGGAGAATTATGAAAAGCGAACACGAGCCAAAAATCAATACGTCTCATGTTCAGTCGTCTTGTGATACAGGAGCCGCACACCGAGTCTGACTGTACACACGCTGTCATATCAAAGGCTCCATTCATATGCATGTTCACTGTATACATGCAGAGCACTACTGTACATGCTACACTCCCATTAATAGAGGTATTAATGTAATCAAGCTTCCGGACACTGTGCTAAAGGAGGAGACATCCTCCAAACATCCGTCATCAGAAGAGAGTTACTTGAATATATTTCACAGGAAATGAGGCAATAGATCTACATTTATAACACTAATTCCTATTAAACTGAACAAAGAGGGAGTGAAACGTTTCCCCACTGCTTTCATATATTATTCATCTGCGTGCGCTGTGTCTGAAGTCATTCCTAACCTGATTGGTCCGTTTTTATTTGAATGTCTGTGAAACTTTCTTCTGCTAATCAGCAAACATGATGTGTCGACGTCATGTGACCCGATTCCACCTGGACGTGGTGGTGTAAAGAGTGAAGCGCTGAGTGGCTCTTATTATAATGAACACAACTGCTAATGTCTAATGTTGTACAGCTGGAGCTGGTGCACTATGGGACAGTGGTGCACATTAAGAGTTTGGTTTTTTTCTTTTAAACAGAACTCTTTTCCTGATGATGCTCTGACGCTCTTAGATTTCCTTGAAGACAGAATTCCTCCTCCGCTGTGGGGGCGTGTCCACGCTTGCAGCCTGGCTGCCGTGTCACACCTGAGAAGGCGGGACCACTTGTTCCTCCTCACTGAGGTGACACCCCAGCAGCTCAGATTTCTTCTACTCTCTTTGAATAAGCTTTATTGACAGTCGTCGTCACAAACAGCACAGCCACAGCAGAGTGGACTGTGTTGTGTAGTTGTGTCTCTACATTAAGTGCAGTATATAGACGATGGTTAAGGCTCTGATGTGCTCTCTCTGGCTCTCTTAGGGATATTTGTGTGTGTGGCTTTGTGGTTTGTGTGATGGATTTCATTATCTCAATAGCTACATGTGTGTATGTGTGTGCACATGTGTGTGTGCCTCACTCTGTGTGTCTTTTTACCATAGGGTCCAGAAAAAGGGCTCAACTGAAACAGATAATGGTGGTGGCCTTTCAGCATATTTTTAATATCCTGCCCCTGTTGTCTCTCTCTGTCTCTCTCTCTCCTCAGTCAGAGCTTGGAGTCTGCTCTCTCTCTCTCTCTCTCTCTCTCTCTCTCTCTTTCTCCCTCTCCCTCCCTCCCTGCAGTGGATGGATGGAGGCGGAAGCAGTGGTGGCAGCGGTGGGGTGCAAAAGGAGCGTCCCACCCTCCTACCCCCTCACTCCCCTCCTTCGTTCTGCGCTTCAACAATAGCATTTGCATATTTTTATACTCTCTTTCCCTCCCTTGCCCCCCCCCTCTCTCTCTCTCTCTCAAAGAAAACAGCCTGAAGCGTGAATACTCCAGCAGCGGGCGTGTAGAGGAAAACGGAAGCTGGGGAGACGGCGTGTCCGCTTTTGCTCGGGGAGAGAGACGGTGCGCACACAAACACACACACACACACACATACACAAAGATATGCATACACACACACAAGGAAGGGCCCTTACCTCCAGAGGTTGTGCATCGTAGGGAGGATGGGGGGAGTGAGGAGGGATGTCAAAGTTTTTGTGTGTGTGTGTGTGTGTGTGTGTGTGTGTGTGTGTTACCAGGGGACTGTGGCTCTCCTGAAAGAGGAAGAAACAAAGAGAAAAACAGACATTAGAATCAGATGGGCACTCTCTGAAAAACAACACAGTCACACCGCACTGAAATACTGTCACACTCCGAACCTTGAAAACAGGCAGAGGAAAGTAACTGAGTACATTTACTCAAGCACAGGTACTTGTACTCTACTTGAGCATTTCAATCTGATTCAGTCTATATTTTTCTATTCTAGCCCTGCCTTTACACACGACCTCCCCCTCCTCCTCCCACATGTGAAAGAGTCTCCTGCAGTACTTCCTGCTCTCCTCTGATTGGTCCATTCTGAGAGAAGACACCTGAGTGGTGAGTCTGTAGCTTCTTCTGCTCTTTTTCCACGACCATCTTTTCACTGACATTACCTGTCAAAACAAAACTCACCCTTCTACAGCGACTACACTCGTCTCTGCACAGCGATATACTGAGCATTCATTCACTTTAAACTCTTAAGGGGTATTTTTATATTTTTGCACTTGCATATGCGACTTACTGAGAGTTCACAGCACCTGTACCTGCTCTAGAAAACTACATAAAAACAGCTGAGCTGCTGTCTCACGTCACTTTTGAGCCTGTAGCTCATCATCTGTGACATTTCCGTGTTTTTTTGCATGAAGCTCAGTTAGTGCCAGAAAAGCCGCTCCCTCGTTTGTGCAAATATTTGTCAAACGTCCACCGCCTGCATTTTTTTTTTTTTTTTTTTTTGCGGGCCTATAGCGAGCTCATGAAAGCATTTCCATTTGCCGTGCTAAACACACCTCAGTGTCTGGCAGCTCTTTCCTTGGAACACGATGTGTTTTCAGTTTGTTTGGGGTAAGCAGAACCACCACCATCACCACTAGCAGCAGCGGCAGCAGCAGGAGAAGAAGTGTTAGCAAAGGCAGAGCAGGCCGTCCTCAGCCAGACAAAAATACAGCAAAGAAACTCAGATGTCAACAACAGGAAATGTGTGTGAGAGGACAAAACAGAGCTGTGTGACTGACAGGTGGTGCAGTGCAGGAATACGGTGTCACGAAATATCGAGATAAACGAGTAGAATTACAAAAATGAAAGTTGTTCCCCAGAGATACTTTATTTTCAATGCTACTGAATCAGAACTGGAGTTGACGTTTACTTGATTCGAGTCTGTTTTGTAGAAACTTTGCAAAAAAAAAGTGAAACTAATCGACCAGTGTTAAGAAAAATAATGACTTTATTCGGTTTGTTTTGCAGCGCACAGACAGTGTGAGGGTGTGAATGGCTTCATTTACTTAATAGAAACACACAGAGCGTTGCACAGGAGCAACACTGTGCAGAAGGCGGATGTGTAGACATCAGACTGTGGATCAGGGCTGTGACGTAGACTCGTTTTATCTGCACCGAGGACCAGAAGACGTGCAGTCAGATTACCGGAGGAGCCAGGCAGCCTTATGTAACAGTGTCACTCTGAGTTTTAGCAGGAGGAGAAACGTGCAGGTTGGATAAACTACAGTTTCCATGACAGATATTGACAATGCATTGAGACGTGTGTTAGTCATTGTTGGGAGGATTTGTGTTTGCGGAAGCGCTAATCTGAAAAGGTCTACGACACACACACACACACACTGGAGGGAGGCTGAATTTAACACACACACACACACACATGCTCAACCGCAGGCATAGCTGCTCAGAATTGGCCATGCTTTGCTAAGTTTTTCGTCTCACACCTACAATATGAAGGTTAGAGTCTGAGAATAACAAGGCGCGCTGCACAGTGTAGAGAGGAGGACGGCGTGCTGCATGTAATTTCATCTTCCATGACACCCCGCATTATCTCAAGTTCAGTCATACAAAGGAGGCGTCCCTGTGGAAGACCTTGATTTGGAGGTTGTGGCAACATAATACAAGCTTGCAGTCTTTTCTCCTGCTCTGACAATGGAGACATTCACACGAGCAGTGATACTGTTTGAGGCAATACATATTGATACTAGCATGTGTGATGCCATACGCGCTGGAAAGTCACAAAAAATGGTGTTTTGTCCCACACTGACGCCACGTGACGTATTGAATGTGACACTACCTTTCAGGCAGTGTGAAGAACATCCTGAAAAATGTGAAAACTGTTTATATCGAGACAGAAAAACCTGTTTAAATCCTCAGAAGGACAGATTTAATATGATGCTGCTTGGCTAAAAAAAAACAAATCCTGTTATTCTTTTTTTTTTTTTTTTTTAAGCACTTTGCCAAAGCATGCAACAAATGGACACAGGCTCAGTACACATGTTCACACACAGTCAACATCACTTCCTGGAATGATGTCCTGACAGTGTACGACCAAAAGCCAAAAGCTGAGAGGGATATTTGACTTGACAGTCCATGCTGAGGCAATTTTCCAACATGGTTGAACAACAAAGTTCTATTGTGCTCAATTCTGTGCCGCATTGTTTAATTCTCTTCAAACTCGTCATCATTTATACGCGCTTATGAGTCAAAGTAAAAAAGAAAAATAAAAAAAACAAGTGCTGAAAGGAGAAGAGAAAGGAAGGGAGTTAGTAGAAGAAGAGCCCCCCCCCTCCTCCTCTCTCTCTGGTCCTGTGTCATACACTAGTTCCAAGCCTGGCTCACAGTCTGCACTGAGGCCTGCTGGTGACTAATGTGTGGTGGGTGTGAGCTCACAGGGGTCGGTGGCCAGTGTGCAATCCCCTCAAAGCCGCTTTTGTGATGCTGCTGGCTTGAACGCACACGTCAGGCCCGGGCAAAGACGGAGGGGGGAGGGAGGGGACAGGAGGGGAAGGGAGAGGAGCGAGCAGCACCTCTGAGAAGCAGGATGTGATAATCCCACTACTACGGAGGCCTCGATTTTCACACAGCCAGAAATCATCATGTCAGGTGTCCCCTCAGTCAAGATCATGGAGGAACTTATTTTGTAGACATGTGAGCTGCAACAGCATCAGTCACAGTGGAAATAAAAACTTTATCCTGTATATTTTTGAGTAAAGAATAAACAGACATCCTGCCAATGTCTACTGGAGGTTGAGATGACACATGCATGTAGCCGCTGGCTAACCAGCAGGCTAATTTAGCAGAGCGGTGTTCTCTCTAACATGCTTTTAATTTATCTGGTATTAACCTGTTCTGTTTGCAAAGCACTTTTCCAAACAAATATATAAATATCTTTGCAAAAAAGTAGCATAAAATGCAGTGAAAGGTAAAAAATCATAGAGTAAGAAATAAGGTTGATGTGTGCAGATGACTCGAAATGAAGAGTAAGGAGACGGAGCAAAGGAACAACTGTCATACATTTAGTCCCTGGATGATATTTAGAGGATTTTTTGTTGCAGATTTCACAAATAAAAAAAACCCCACATGCACAAAGAAGTTATTTAAAGTCAAATTTGAGGTATGCTTCCACAATAAAAATCCGGATCAGTTTTGTCGGAGGAATTTAAGGCTGATGTTCTTCATCAGGACTGTGTGGGTGTGGTTGGGCCTGGCACACGAACTCGCAGAGAGAGGAAAAAAACAACAAACTCCAATACAGAAACCTCTCGTGTTAAAACGTGTAACTGTTAGCAGATAATTGCGCGCTCGGGTTTGGACCAGGTTCCTGTTGCGGTATCAGAGGTTGTCTGAGTGCAAAAGCTCAAACTATGGAGTGTTAGCAAAACCTAATAATCAATCCGCTTGACAATAAAAACAAGGACGTGTTGCTGTGCAGAGAGGTCGCCTGTAGCTGCTGAATTAGCTGGTGCACATAGCAGGCAGGTTTGTAAGCCAAACAGTGAGGGTCATACGGTTCGGAAAAACAAAATCCACTCTGTGAAAACGCTCCAAAACAGGCTGATCATTGCTTCATGTAAAAGCATAATCATCTTTTTACCTACAGCTGCACAGCTAAATACCCCCAACATAGAGGGTGAATTGCATCACCCAAATGCCCCCTGTTGCAGCTGATATAGCTGCACCTTAGCCTGCCTGTGTGTTTGTGTGTGCTGTGGCTTTAAACCCAGGGAGGGGAAGAGGGAGTCGTCTAGAAGAAGATGTATGTAAACCCATTTCCAAACAAATGGGCCTGACTGCACGGCAACGGGGAGAGGTGCCATAAGCGTCCGGCGTGCATAATGCCCGCATGAATCAAGACTTCCCGGCTGCCGAACGTGACCACACAAGCTCTCGTATGAATAGCACGTGTCACCCGCGGTCGCATATCATCAACAACGCTCTCCGACCCCAGCAGCGAGCCCCCCCCCCCACCCTGTTCTGTTCCCCACCAAGTTGAGAGTCAGTCATCATTATTATACACGCCTCAAATCTGGAGCTAGCTACCCACGCTCAGCCGGTCATACGTGTTTACCGTATGTGGTGTGTGATATAAAGACACCACACAGTGCGATGCATGAGAAACCTGCATTGCATAATACAGGGGGTGTCAAAGCGTGGCCCGGGGACACACAGGGGTGCTGTGCAGGCTTTTACAGGGCCGTACTTGAGTGTGGTGGACAGTTTTACACATCCGTTTGAATGCACGCTGCAGAGTTATAGACTTTTTTCTACTGTAGCGAGCAGCCGTTTGTTTCCATTCACTTCTGCACAATATGAAAGTCAATGAGCCCACTCTTGCAGCAAACCATTTTGCAAATGACATTACTGTGTTTTAGAGCACTAAATGCATATTCCCCTACTGTTCCAGGCAGTCACTGGTTCCCACTCATTTCCAAATGGTGCAAAAACCAGTCAACAGAAACTCTGTCGAGTTGTGTAATTCATCAGTTTCTGTAAATGTTGTATTATCTTCTGGTGGCGATGGAGTTTACACACAGATTGACTGGATTTGCCTTATCTCTAAATGATAATGTAACATAGTGAAGGATAAGTTTGGAGAGTTTGCTGGATAAAGTGTAAAAATGTTGAAATCAGTGGCTCTTTGAGTTTGCAATGGTAATTTTAGATCATTTTCAAATCATACATGAATGAGTGGAAGCCAGTGGATTCCTGGAAGCACAGGGATGAAACATTCACAGCAACAACTCCCAGTGATGCTCAAAAAGCTAAAAGTATATCAGGAATTAAAAAAAAAAGGCCTAAAACAACAACTCAGACTTTCACCGTCAGCTACATTTACATCTTAGCACTTGTTAAGCACCGATGTTGGAGTTTACAGCACTCCATGTTCACATCCTTCACTTTCCGCTCCATCCAACCCTCACTGGTCCCATTAGAGCTGTAGATTTTCTGCTCATTTGCTAAGCATCATGGATCATCAGATGCATCGTGGGTACATTGCGGCGGACGCTGCACGTTGTCTGTCTGCGTACGCGTCACACCTGCACTTTGACACATGCACGTACTGTACAGACACACACACAGGCCGCATAAGCTCCACATACATAAAGATACTGTGCACACACACAGCTTCTATAGAGGCCACATGTGCAGCTTTTCTGTGCTCTACAAGTGGAATAATCATAGATGCACACACAAAACACTTACACACACACACTTGGTCCATGTGGACCATGCAGGCCGGCTGCCTTCACCCCGAGAGGCCTGGCTTTGAGTCAGGGCCCCGCCGGCAACTCCAGCCACCCCTCATACCCCTCAGCTCATAGATGGCAGCAACAGTATGTGTGCATGCAAAGCATGTGTCTACAAACATACGACTTCAGAGAGCCTGTGTGTGTGTGTGTGTGTGTGTGTTTGTGTGTTTGGGGGGTGGCAAGGTTTCCTCCGACGCGATGCAACGAGGCCATCATTTATCCCTGATTGGGATGAAGGCAGTGGGGTTGGATTTGTGCTACAATGTGCAGCCCATAAAGACAGAGAGACGACATTTCCTCCCCATTTCCCTCATGAATATCAAAGGCGGAGGCAGCGCCACCACCACACAGGCCGCACACAAGGAAAAATTACAGCCCTATTATTTTATTTGCATTACCTGTAATAGGCAGCATATTAGGTGCTGTATTTATTGCCTTATCAGCACCAGCTTGGCTGTAAACATTTGCAGATTTATTAGCCACGCGGGCTTTGCCCAAACATCACACGTAATTACTTAGCAAATACTGCAAAGACGCTATCTGGAGGCTTTTTTTCCTCCCCCCCCTCCTTGTTTTTACTACTTTGCGGGCTTTGCGATGGATTGACCAGACTTAACCGAGAAAGAGCAGGCGGCGCCGGTGTTGGAGGTTGATGCATCTATCACAGATGGGAGATCTTAGAGGCTAGTTTTTCCCGCTGCTGGCTCGGACCCAGACATGCCTATAGCCTCGACAGGGAATCAGAGAGTGGCTGTTATTTGTACGGCTTTATATCCAGAGTCACTCCTTTCGGGGATGTGGTTAGTGTTGTTGTTTTGTTTTTTTTCTCTACCTGAGCGCCCGCTTCCATCCAATTATGTTGTTTGTCTTCTCAAAGGCCTCAATCTAGCTTTGCAACCCCCCCCCCCCCTTCTCCTGTCTCTCCTCTCCTTGCTCTTCCACGCACTCTGTTTCACAAAGTTAGATAGAACTAGATCCATTAAGTTGGTGAAATGAGCACAAAAAAAAAAAAAGTGCGAGAGGGGGTTACCCTAGGTGCGCCCGTTCTTCTGTTATCCAATTTTACTGGGATTTGGAGTGATTTGCGCCTGGCTCCCCGAGGGAAATAAATACTTTGATTAATGTAATCCTGGGCAGGGAGGTGCCACAATCCCCCCCCCTCAACACCACCACCACCGCCACCACTGCTTTCCTCAGGGAACGCCACTGTTTAACAAACAAAAACAATAAGCAGGGACTGTAGAGAGACATGCACAGTGGCGACAAACCAGGCTGCTGAGGACTTCTATAGATTTGACTTCCTGCGGATTTAGTTTATTTATTAATTACTCTGCTTAATAACACAATATCATTCTTGATTAGCATGTGTAATACAGTCTAATAGAATAGGAAAATACCAGCGTGTCCGTCCGCTGATTTGCATACACAATAACACTGTGGTTTGTTTTGATGCTGCTGCTGCTGCTGCTGTTGCTAGAGGTGGGGGTGCTTAGGCATGTGTGTCCATGCTGATGTGTTTTACATCTGTATGTGTGTGTGTGTGTGTGTGAGTTGCAGAGAGAGAGAAGAAGGGATGTGGCTGAGACCGTGAGGCAACCAACACCCAATGAGAGATGGGTGGAGGGATGAGGATGGGGGGTGGGGTGAGGCTGAAGACTGACAGACAAAGCACCCCCCCCCCCCAATCTCTCTTCTCTCAACCACACACACCTCTTTCCCCTCTCTCTCTCCTCCCCTCTGACTCAGAAAGCTGCACTTCATGCTATCTTTGCCGATCTGTCCCCCGTCACTCACCTCCTCACCAGCCGCCACTAGTGGGTTGTGTGTGTATGTGTGTGTGTGTGTGTGTGTCAAACAAACACCTGCCTTTGGCTCAGGCCACCATGATGAATCTCTTCCTCCCTTACGTCATATTTTCATCAAAAAAAAAGTGACCTCCCTGCAACTTTCGACATTTATCTCCAAATTAAATCACACCTCAGAGCCGTTTTAACACATATATGTTATTGGAACATTTCTCATTTTAATCCGGAGTTTATTCTTTCTGTCCACAAATACAAACTTAATTAATTTTGTCTAATTGAAATAGGATTTTTTTTCACATCTTTGCTTTAAAAAAATCAATTTTAATAGTTTCAATTCAATCCAAAACACGTACACAGAAGAAAACACCAATAAACACACACCTCTGTCCTTTAAACTATTGTCTTGACACTAGTAACCCCATTTTAGGCCGAATTATGACACCCCCATTGATTTCCAATCGCAAATCAATACCAGCTGCGCTGATACATGCCTGAGCCATGAGTCATGGTGAAGTGAGCAGTGAGCACCGTCAGACTCCTGTGATAACACTAAACATAAAATCTTTACCTGCATGTCAGCCCATTTACGAGCTGTAGACACACACACACACACACACAGCGCTGCTCTGCTAATACAGGGCAATTACCAGCACCATGCGGTGGAATCAGAGGTGTATATGTCTCTATATTGGCATTTATTAATAGAATATTAATAAAGTGTCTCTGTCTCGTTTGGATGGGTTGAGAAAAAAAATCCCATTCATGTCCTAAATTGAAGGCATGTGTAATGCTTACACTGATATTCAGCGTAGCCCATTTAATTAACGGTATAGTAGCTGCATTATCATGTAAGTGCTCCAAGTTGGATTCAGCTTTAAATCAAGGTTTGGCCTGACGTGAGACGCACTCAACGTATGTCGTCTGGCATTAGTGACTGGACCACGGGGGGAGGGGGATAAATTATGTAGCCCATAGGCAACTTAAGTAGGCTATAATTAAAATGGCAGGAATTGCATCCATTTAATCTGAATATTGTAACCAGGGGTGCAGTGGAAGCTACAGGCACATGCACGGGGCTCAGCCACCTTTTTTTTTGAAGGGGGGGCATAAATCTGCATGTCAGGTGTCAGGAGTTTATGGCCGGCTGTGGAAAGTAGAATCAGAGCGATGAGACTATGAGGAGGTTTTATGAGGGAGGGAGAATTGATTAGCGTTGTGGGTAAATAGATTTTAGCCTCCAAGTGGATGTTTTTATCCCCCACTGAATGTGATCACACATATGTATATATTTCTAATGAATGATATCAGCGCTCCCTCACCTTGATTCTGATTTTTACATGCAAGTGTGTGTGTAGCAGTGCACTGTTTGCAAACATGCATGCAGGCCACTTGTGATAGATTTGGCTTGTGACTGAGGGAAAAAGCCAGTTCATGAAAGCATCTTGATAAATTAGACAATCTGCTCCTGGAGGAATAAATAAATGGCCTCCTGCTACCTCCTGCTACCAATAACCGTCATTGTTAGGCCATGACAGAATGGGTGCATAATGCAGAGTAATCACGCACAGTGCTGCTTTGGTGGCGTGGTGGTGCTGCTGGTGCTGGTGACGATGACGATGATGAAGAGGAACAGTGGATAGTGCAGCGCTAAATGGCCGGTGGAGCATGCAGAGAAATTGCAATGCACTAATTCCCGGCGGATGATTCATGAGTCCTGCTCAGCCCTCATTTGCTAATAATTCTTAAAGTCTCCGGTTGCTCATATGTTTCCACAAAGACCTGCTGCCTCACACTTATGGCTTTATAGGCGACTGCAGATGGCGACTGGCTTAAAAGAGCGCGCGCGCGCACGCGGCCTGATCTGATCACACGCTATTTGCATATCAACGAGCTGCCGCTGCTGTCACAGGCCCGCGCGGATCAATACGGTGGAAACGAGAACGCACGCGCGCGGCTCGCAGCCTGCAATAACACAGGGATATCTTTAAAAACGGGATAATTAAATTAAGTTGTTTTAAATCGCCTCTGGGACTGAGAGGGATGAGCGCGTGCAGGCTATAGAATAATATCAGGACTTAGTGAGGTGCTGTATTTATTATAGAGCTTCCTGTGCAGCCTGGCACTGTTTTTCCAGGAGGCCTCTGGAAACCTGTCCCCGTTTAGTCACTTCCCTCCTGCAGACCAGTGATATCTTAATTGCCAATCCCGTCATCAATCTGCGAATCTGACGCTATAAGAGCGCACCTCTGCACTGCAAAAATACATTTAGTTAAAAAAAAAAAAAAAAGAAGAAGAAGAAGTAAAAAAAGTGAGTGGCTCGTGGAGCAGGATTCTGGCTTTTTGCAAAGCAACTTAAGCAGCTGATTTGATCAAAAGATTAAAGTGAAGCTTTATTTTCTTCACTAGAAGGAAAGAGAAGAGCAGCAGCAGCAGGACCAGGTCACAAAGGTCAGATTTATATTGTAAGGTGAAAATAAAGTTATTCCAATAATGGTGATAGAAAAAAAACATTGATTATTGAACTGTGACATTGGATGGATTGGATTTTTTTTTTTTTTTTTTTTTTTTTTTTGCAGTGTATGCTTTACATATCTGCATTATTTTGGCATCACTAGTGAGCGCGACACCTGGCGGCAGTTATCGTTATGATTTCCGCGTTATTAATATTATTGATGATGGAGCCCACAATGAAGATGCATTTCATCTCCAGCTCAACATCTGTGCACAGCTCCAACACCAAACACATGGATTTCAACCCTGCGCGTAAAAAGCACATGTTCCTCATTAGTTCCAACTTGACACTGATTAAAATAATAATAAATAATTTCCCTATAGGAAATAACACATTTTACTTGAGTTTCCAGCAGTGCACCGTGCAGTGCTGTGAATTTAAAACTTAGCTGCTTTTCCAGCTCATGAAGAACACGTCAGCTCGGATAAAGTCAAACTGAGGCCACTGTCATTCACGGATTAAGATGAAAACAGCTCTGATCATAAACAACAGCTTGTTATTGGCGCGAGGAGCCGCTGGCGTTACTGTAACGCGTTACCGGGGCCAGCACAGCACCGGTGCAGGCTGGCCCGGGACACCGAGGCTCTTTTCATCTCGACTCCAGTGCACAAACATACAGCTTAATGCGACTAGTGTTTCCCCCTTTTATTGGGCTCACCATGGCTACCAAGTGCTGGGCTCAGAAATGCACTCCCCATCAATGAAGGGAAAAAAGGAGTTAACCCGTGAGAAAGAAAGGACAAAAATAACCCTGAAAAGCAAAAGTGCTGCGAAAACCCAGCGACTGGTCCACGGACGCGCGTTCATGTGCCATAGATCCACAGTGGAGTCGCGCAAAGTTGTGAGGGAACTCTGAAACGCTTTGACGCATCATCCCTGTTACATTATCATTATTATCATCATCATTTTTTTCTTCACTTTTTTTTAAAAAATAAATAAATCTGCTCTCAGTTTGAGTTTTTTCCCTCCTTCTTCATCCGCTCCCTGGAACAGCTCCAAAACAAAACCAAAAAAAAAAAAAAAAAAGCAGGAAAAATAAAGCGCGAGCCGGTCAGCAGTCATCACCATCCAGGCTTGTTTTATAAGCAATCACAGGCTTTGTCTGTCATGACGAGTGCAGTTAGGAGCGCGCGGCGGCCGGCTGCCTGCCGCACATAAACTTTAAACAAACTTTGCAGCGGCGATATCGATTCATATTAAAGGATTTCATATTGCACTTGCCTACGCGTTCCCTCTGGAGGATTCAACCGAGGGGTCTCCCTCTCCCTCTCCCTCTCTCTCCCTCTCTCACCCCACGCCCCCCTCCTCCTCCTCCCCCTCCTCCTCCTCCTCTCGCTCCCTCTCTCCCTGCTTAAAATGTGATTGATTGCACTTTTCTCCGGTGGACATTCACTACAAAACAGCACAGCTTATCCATCTGCCCGCTATTTATATATATAAAAAAGCACCCAAAAAAAACGGTGCGTAAAAGCAAACAGCGGCGCGAGTATTGATTTTTACGCATTCGTGTAAAGAGGAAGGAGGAGGAGGAGGAAGGGGGGGAGGGGGGTTGGAGAGGTAAAGGACACGCGTTTGCAATTCGGTTTTAAATATAAGTAAGAGAAGATGTTGATGCGTTCAAGGCGCGGATGTAAAGATGAAAATATGATTAAAGGCGAGGAGCGGAGCGTGTCGGTGCAGCCGCGGTGGAGAAACGCGCGGAGGAGACCATCAACTCTCACATTCCTCGTGCGTAAAGAGGAAAAAGAAAGAAAAAAAAAGAAAGAAAGAAAGGCAAAAAGAAATCGCCATGGATAACTGTTGACTTACCTTGTGTCCAAGAGCAGGGAAATAGCTTCACATTGTTCATGTGGCGCCTGTGCACGGTTATCTCCGTTTCCCCACCACTCGGTGCTCCCTAAGATTTTCTTTCCTCTGCCTCAACTGAGCAGGAGCACTCCTCGGCTCCCGCTATTATTTTCACTAAAATATATGAAAATTTATGCAAATGAAAATCAGCACTAACTGTTCGTCTCTTGTTATACTTGGGGATGATTTTTTTCCTCTCCCCCCTTTCTTTTTTTCTTTCTTCCTTTCTTTTTTGCGCATACAGAATAAATGAACTCCCCCAGCAGGGAACTTTGGGACCTTTTTATAATAAGCAAATAAATAATAAACACATCATATATCAGAGGAGTGTGTGTGTGTGTGTTTTTGTTTTTTTATCGGCGCGTGGTGATTTCGTGGAGCATTTCTGCAACGACTTTTTGAGTCTTCTCTTTTATACCTTATGTGTTGTTTTTATGATTTTTTTTAATTTTTGACGGTTGTCTCGTGCACCCTCCGCCTGTGCACCCACGGTGTCACGTTCCTGCTGGCCGCCTGAGACGCCCTTCCAGAGCGCGCAGTGTGGATTGAACAGCAGTAATTTAGACAGAAATCCTCACTGTATATTAATGAATAGAGGGCCCCATGGCTCTGGCCCCTAGCCTGCCTATTCAATGTAAACAAATCCACGAGGCTCCCTCGGTTTTGAGCCCAGTCCAAATTAAATCTACTGGGATGAGGAGAAGAAGAAGAAGAAGAGTGGGGGCACTGGCATGGAGAACACAGCTCCACTGCCTTATATTTGCCCTTAAATCTCTTCTGCAATAAAATCTTTGCGTCAGCTTTGATTTGGAGAGCTTACGGGTTTAACGCATGACATGTACCCCCCCACCCCCAACCTATAAACAAAATACCGTTAATCCTGTCAGGGAGTCACCTGTCACAGCCTCTGCTCCGGCCAGGTGGATCCAGCCCTCAGCTCCACCAATGGGTGCAGTGGGAGCTATATATCTGGCACTTGTTACCACCCATGGGTGCATCCATAGGCGCAGGGGTCCCACATACTTAACAAAGGCCCCATTCATCTGTGGGGTTACATGGTCACCTTAAGGGATGGTGCACATTTAGAGGCGATGTCTTTTGATTTTTTTTTTTCTCTTCCTCTTTCCTGTAAGCAGACGTCTCCAGCATCGCCACCCCGCACACACACACACACACACATCCCCCAAAGGACTGCTCAATTTGCCCTTGTTTTGGCTGCCACTTTCTCTTCCACTGTGCTTCAGTGAGGTTGCCTGTGCGCGGCGTTTCCGCATGGAAGCATCCCCGCAACCTTTGTGCATTAACTCCTGAGGAGCCGAGGCGCAGGGCAGGGGAGGCGGGGAGGGGGGGGAGCTGCACGCTGGCTTCTCTGCACTTGGAGCCACGACACTCACTCGTCCTGCATGTCTCACGCGTTAAACAGACTCTGTGCAGAGTGATGTTTTGAAGTCAATTAGAAAAATAAACTGCAGCTTGTGCACTGAAGACAGATCAGATTTGAAATGCAAATAGCCTCATATAACATGAAGCACTCCATCTCTTTCTCTTTATTTATTCTGAGCCTTTCCTATGTTTTTATGAGTGGCCCAGGGGGAGTTGAACTATAACTGTGGCAGCACTGACGCCTTACTCTATTACACAATCAGGTCAGGATGGCAGATTATTACAATTGTTGCCCATAGATCTTCTAATGGCAAATGTGCACGCATGGTTTAAGTAAACTCTTTCTAGTCTTTTTATTGGCTGAATCGAGTTTATCCACCTCTCTGAGCTCTGTGATGTTCCAGTTTTATGAAGACTCGTGCTTTCAAACAGGTGAACTAATGCAGAAACACAGAGGTGGTGTAAAGTGCAGGCTGTCCTCCATGGTGTCAGCTCGAGTCCTGCTGATCAGAAGGCAGAGGTCACAGTTGATCCACCTCTTTTATTTACCCCCTCACCCCTGTTTGTGCACCAGTATCTCAGTACTGTTTACTACCAAGTTGTCTTCCCCGTTTTGTTTGGACTGCAATTAAAAATCAGCCAATTGGAACAGCCGGAAGGAGGGCTCGTGCGCCCGGAGCAAGGCTGGCGAGACCTGCCAATCACACCCCGGGTAACCAATCAACGAGGACGCACGGGGTAAACATCCGCGCGTCGTCGGGGCTCGCATGGGGGGGGGGGGTGGGGGGGTGTCGGGGGCGGGACTACACGGCCTGTCAGGGAGAGAGAGAGCGAGAGAGAGATATAGAGAGAGAGGTGGAGAGAGAGAACAAGCGAATGAGAGAAGAGGCTTTGCAAGCAGCGCCGTACACTGTTATACTGGACTGTACTTCAACGGGAGTTTGCGGTTTGGCAGGTTTATATACATCAAAACAGAACAAAGAGAGAGGCTCTACAGTGCTATAAAAGAAGAGAGAGAAAAGAATAAAGCGAGGGAGAAATCTCGGCGACTGAATTACAAAAGAACTGAGGACACTCTGCTAATGTTTTCCACATCCAAAGGGGACATAAACCGGGACTTTGGACATTGTGGAGAATTTGCAAGGCTTTTTGTTTTCCGCGACCTCCAAAAGTTTGTTTGGGACAACTCCTTTTTCTCCTCGGTTTGAATTTTAATGTCCAACAATTGCATCCCAGTGCGAAAGTTTCTTCACGGACCGCACATGGTTTCAAAGGGCTTTTTGAGAAACCTGGGATTTTACCCGTCCACGTCCACGCACAAGTGTTTGAACTAGAATGTTGTAGATACATGCGGATTGTATTCAGCGCTCTGCCTCCGGTTTTTCCATTTTTTGGCGTCTTTTACGCACGTCGATGGTATTTGCCAAAAACCGACCCATACTTTTAAAGTTTGAATAATTCATGAGATACAATTTGCCCGCTCGAAAGAAGTGACTGTAAAAAGGGAGGGGGGTTATCCACAAACATATTCATAAGGGTTGACGGAATGGCCACCGCGGCTTCCAATCCTTATCTGCCCAGCAATAGCATCTTATCGTCCGGCTCCATCGTGCATTCTGACTCCGGAGGTGGTGGCATGCAGCCGGGCAGTGCTGCGGTTACCTCGGGGTCTGGGGGCTACAGAGGAGACCCCTCGGTCAAGATGGTACAGAGTGACTTTATGCAAGGCGCAATGGCAGCGAGCAACGGGGGACACATGCTGAGCCATGCCCATCAGTGGGTGACATCCCTCCCGCACGCGGCAGCTGCTGCAGCAGCAGCCGCGGTCGCTGCAGCCGAAGCCGGATCGCCGTGGTCGTCGAGTCCCGTCGGGATGACGGGCAGCCCGCAGCAGCAGGACGTGAAAAACTCCGGCAGAGACGATCTGCACACGGGCACGGCGCTGCACCACAGGCCCCCTCACTTAGCTCCCCACCAGACTCACGCCGGGGCTTGGGGTAGCACGACTGCGGCTCACATTAACTCCATATCCGGGGGCCAGCAGCAGCAGCAGTCGCTCATCTACTCCCAACCGGGGGGCTTCACTGTGAACGGGATGCTGAGTCCTGGGAGCCAGAGCCTGGTACACCCGGGCTTGGTGAGGGGGACACCCCGGATCTGGACCACGGCAGCCACCACCACCACCATCATCACCAGCATCCGCATCACCAGCACCACGGCGGCGTCAACAGCCACGACCCGCACTCGGACGACGACACGCCGACCTCGGACGACCTGGAGCAGTTCGCCAAGCAGTTCAAACAGCGGAGGATCAAACTGGGCTTTACGCAGGCGGACGTCGGCTTGGCTTTGGGCACCCTGTACGGGAACGTTTTCTCTCAGACAACCATCTGCAGATTCGAGGCTCTGCAGCTCAGCTTCAAAAACATGTGCAAGCTCAAGCCTTTGTTAAACAAGTGGCTTGAGGAGGCCGACTCTTCCACCGGCAGCCCCACCAGCATCGACAAGATCGCGGCGCAGGGGAGGAAGCGAAAGAAGCGCACATCCATCGAGGTGAGCGTCAAGGGGGCTTTGGAGAGCCACTTCCTAAAATGCCCCAAACCCTCGGCCCAGGAGATCAGCAGCCTGGCGGACAACTTGCAGCTGGAGAAAGAGGTGGTTAGAGTCTGGTTTTGCAATAGGAGACAGAAGGAAAAACGGATGACGCCCCCAGGAGTGGCACAGACGCCGGAGGATGTGTACTCTCAGGTCGGCAATGTGAGTGCAGAAACACCGCCCCCCTCCATGGACTGCAAAAGAATGTTCAGTGAAACATAGAATATTTTATATGAAATTAAACTGATTAAAAACAAAAACACACACAGACTATCGCCAGGATAGACAAACATTTTTTGATACTGTGATTGTGAGGGAATATGAATAAGACTGCAAATGTGTTATCTATTTTTCACCAGAAAAAGACAGAAAAGAAAAGAAAAAAAAAGCAGCATCCTCCCCCCTTTTTCCTCCCAATCCCCTCAGAAAACGCACCGTTAACCTTTTTCCAGGCCCTGAAATGTCTTTAACCTAAAAGGTTCCTTCTGCTTTTTTCTTTCAGGGGCATTTTTTAGTAGATTACTTAAAAGATGCAAGTGAAGCGAGCGACCAGAGGGTGACAACCACAAGTTCATTCCACCAGGTAATTTTGGCGCATTAAAACACACCAAGAGGAAACCAAACCAAGTATTGTTTTTTTAATATATATATATACATATATATATATGATTCTTTTTTCTCTACCCCCCACATCCAAAACAATTTTTTACTCCCCCTCATTATCCTGTGTTTGATTGAAGAAACAAAGGAGCAGGCTTTTTGTATATTTAGAAATGGGACTGAACCGCCCCCCCTCCTCCTCCTCCTCCTCCTCTTCCTCCTCTTCCTCCCCTCTGCCCAACAATAACAAGAGGGGGGAAAAAACTGCAACAATATGAAGAAGAGTGACATCCACGACGCTTCCATCATGATTTACAGCTTTTTTTCCTTCTTCTTCTTCTGAGGTGGATTGCATGGTTTCATTTACACACACACACACACACATGCGCGCGCGCGGAGGATTAGGGATTTTTCCTCTCTCTCTCTCTCTCTCCACGTTGAGGCCCTCGTGAAAGAAAAGACAACCAGGACCAGGACTGTCCCAGCCTGATCTCAAAGATCACCTTCTTGGGTTTTTTTTTTTTTTTTTTTTTTTATCATTATTATTATTATAATTATTATTTAATGGACTCTGACACCGTGAGTGGATTTTTCTCTCCTTTTTTTCCAACGAATAGAGCATAAGACATTTGAAAAGACTTCAGCTGCACTTATTTGAGAAAAAAAAAATCTGTTGCCAAGTGTGACTGAGTGGGTGCTGTGGATATACTATTAATGCTGCCCTTTCTAAGCAGTGTTCTTTGGTAGGTTTTAATAAACACAACTGTGTAAAGCCGGCAATAGAGCTCACTAGATCAGATACTGATCTGACTTATTTACTTTATATTTTTCATCAGAATGACTTGTTTTAATATTTTATTGGGAATACATATGGATTATTCCAAACGGTAATTTATTTCCCCCCCTCTTCCCCCCCTCCCTCCAACAGGAACTTGTGTAAGATGCTTTCCCCTTTGTTTTATTTGAGGTTTTGTTTTTTTCTTATATGTTTTGTTTGTTTTCATTTTTTTTTCTATTATCGTTTCTAAAGGAGCACAAATCATCATCAAGCTGACATTGACCGTTGTTAGGTAATAAGGGTATATTTTGATGTGATCATTTGATTGTAATTTAATTTCAGTAGTGGTTCCGTACGAGCTGATTGAGACACAATAAATTTGTTAGAATGAAATGCAGTCATGTTGTGTTCTGACCTTTATGTTCCTACCACGTGCTGGGCTGTGTTTTGTTTCTGTTTGTGTCTTGGTTTTTGATATTTAGAAGGGGGATATTGGCATGTGTGCTGTTGTTGTTGTGCATGCAGCAGCAGCAGCAGCAGCTGATGAAGAAAATGGTGGACTATTTTGTCCCAGATGAAGCTGCGAGCTAATAACACCCTCCATTAGAATAATGCACAGCACAGGAAATGACGAGGGCTCAGGTTTAAAAGCAAAACAGCTGATTTTTGTTTATTTACCGAATCTATTTGTAGAGAGGGAAGAAAGAAAGATAAGTTGGCTTGGTGGTTTCTGGAGAGCCCAGGAGGTTCTAGGGTATTGCCTGAGCTTAAATAAATGTCCACCCCGGTTTGTTATCATGGTCCCATAACTGTACATTACCATTTAAATGGGAGATCGCGGCCAGTTGCAGGCCTGCACAATGGCTCGTCTGTTTGTTTACATCTGCTGCCTCTTCAGGCCTGGGGCAAAAAGCAGCAGCAGCAGCAGCAGCAGCAGCAGAAGCCCCAACCTCAGCCTGCAGCCCTGGACAACATGGCTCTGTGTCTGTGGCTGCAAAAAATAAATACAGAGCACAGACAGTCAGAGTGATGACAGACGCGTCCATATTGTGGGTGTTGACGCACAGAGCGTCCTCCTATCCTGACTGTACGTTATGTAATATTTACGTTGCAGATAGTGGATCTCCATAATTCAGACTGAAGCGCATTGAACATAATTATTAGTCTGCTGCACGAGCGTCTCACCCCTCCACAAATACAACAGCCCTAATCTGCAAAATAATTGATTTCCATTCAGTCAAGAGACAGAACTGAATCTTAAGCTGTCTGCCGTGGGCGCGCGCGCGAGATTGTGAATGAGTGTGTAAAAACAAAAAAAAAAAAAGAAAAAAGAAAACAAGTGTGTTTCCAAATGCTCCAAACCCACTCAGCTCGGCAGGTGTGTTTCCTCCAGGTGGAGTGCGTCCCACGAGGTCCACAGAGCTGACGTGCTGTCTCTGTGTATCCGGGGCACTGGGTCAACGGGCTTATTGACTGGAGAGAGCTCCAGAGCTGCAGCCACATGCAGCTGGAGACAGGTCCATGTGTCAGGACGATGAGATAATGTCCCGTGTGTGTGTGTGTGTCAGTGTGTGTTTCTTATATCTGCACTAATCCCAAATGATAAAGACTGTATTGTATATATTTATATATTATATTATTTTTTTTCCACGTCACGGCTGCACGAGGCCAAATGTGTTTCCTGGGTCTCAAACTTTTCTCTTCTTGACTTGTCTCGCGCGCCTATTCAGCAAAACTCACAAAACGTGTCCTCTCGCTGCAGGATTTGAATTTCGCGGATGATTTCCCATACTAGTTGCTTAGCAACTGAATTCAATGATATAGAGAAGTAGGCATCATTTTTCTTTGTCTCCATTAGTAAAAGTGGCAGCAGAGACACGCTGTGCACGCGCTCCTCCAAACTTTAGATTTCATTTATTCTACGTTAATGGCGTTTGTGAGGAGGTTTTTATTTATTTTTATTTTTTATTATCATTATTATTATTATTTTAGAAGTTTGGCTGCTGGAATAAAATAATCAGAGCTGATTAGAAGAGAAAACAACACGAGAGGCTTTGCTCCTTTAATTCTATTTAATGTTGCACGCTGCTGGACTGGAAGTTACTCGCAGGCCTGTGTCCTGTGGCTCGTGCTGTCTTCTACCTATGTGCACGTGCTCATTATGCATGCAGTTCCTGTGCTATAAAATCCAATGCAAAGTCACATGACGTGCTGAAATGACCCCCTCCCTGCCATGCTCGCCCAAACTCCCAGGACCTTCAGCACACTTGAGCTTCTCCTTAAGCAGTTGACGTGAACAAACCCCAGAGAGCTGCAGCAGCTCCAGCGGACCTGTGCGCGTTTACATTACGCACAACGTATGGATCCAGCGTCAGAAAACACACACACACACACAGAGCTGTGAGAGCAGCCAGCAGCCTCGCATGGTTTGTGCAGAAATATCCCAATCTAGTGAGAGATTTTACCAAGGGCGACACAAAAAGAGTTTCAAATCTCATAATGGGTTTTGATCCGCCTATTCTCCAACAGCTTTGCCTTTTTTCATGGGTCTTCAAAACCATGTTGGCAGCAGCATGGGTGTGCGTGTGTACGGTGCAGGCCTGCCCCGCTCTCTCACACACACACTCTCCTCTCTCCCAGTGTGTGTGTGTCTGTGTGCACCGATACGTTCAGGCCCTAGGAGCACTTTACTTTCCCTGTTATTGATTTAGGACGCCAGTGGCCCAACAGGCTCGACGCGCCCATTCGCACTAATTAAAGCAGCTCGTTGTCACACCACCGTGCCCTTTAAAACAAGACTTGAGCACAGGGGTGGGTGTATGTGTGTGTGTTGGGGGGGTTGGAGTGGAGAGTTAGTCTGGATTTGTCCTATAAAACCCAACTTTTAATGTCTAATTATTATCAATATTTCATGTGGCTGTCAGCAGCGCGCGCCCTTCAATCAGTCACTGACACTCACGTGCAGAGTAAATGTAATCAAAAATAATCTAATGACACACATTTATATTTTATTCAGACGCCCAAGCAAATAAAATAATAATCTTCAGGCCCAACTTGAGTTCAAGAAGCTGTTGCTCTGCAGCCTGTTTATATGACGTAATCATCCTCTTTAATTATATAGGCTACACACACAGAGGCTTTAATTGTATTTATGTATGTTTCTGTGTGTGCACGTGCTACTCAGAGCTCCAGGTTTATGATAAAGCAGGTTGGGTTTTCTAGGCTCTGGCTTCCACTGGTGTTGTGTCCCCACTGCGGACGCACTGACATGTACAGCAGAGCAGGTCGGTGTCAGGGTGTCAGGCTCCTCCTGACCTGCTGAACACGTGCATATATACACAATGCTTGTGCACCACCATCATCACCTCCACCTCCACCGCCACCTCCTCCTCCTCTCTCCTATACTGTATTTACTCCACGTGTCGAGCGCATGAATATGGATTATCCTGAGCTGCTCTCCGCAGGGAGCCGTACTCCTTCACGTCCACATGGATTTATCTCTGCTGCAGAAAAGACGCTCAGGAAAAAAAAAAAAACCTCCTCCTGTCTGCTCCTCGCTCCTGATCATTATTATTACTGTTATTTAAAGTATAAGTATAGTGGCTTATTCCTTTTATTCAGCTCGCGTTTGTTTGCTCCTCGTGCTGATAAAAAAAAAATCCTCCAAAATATTATTCCTGCTATTTTTTTTTTTACCTCATTATATATTATTTAGATGATTAACAGCTAATAATTCTCTTTATTGGCTTAATTTATGTTTTTATTTAATATCTGTTAATTGTTATTATTAATAGCAGCAGCATAAATAAATTAGCCAATCAGGAGTGTTTAATATCTGCAGCCATTATTATTATTATTATTATTATTATTATTATTATTGCCAGTTCATTATTAATTCTGTTTATTTCCATTTACACAAGAGTTTGTCAGAATATTAAAAAGACACACAATTCAGAAATGAAAGCATGAGATCATAAATAGTAAATAATGTAAATGAAGAGCTGATCAAGTTGTGGATGAAAGGAAAGAAGAAGAGGAGGAGGAGGTTTTTAAAAAATATGACGTGACTCTCGGGGGTTTCCTCTCTATAAATTGTGAAGGTCATGGTTTTGTGAGCAGCAGGATGGATAGGTAGAGGAGGGGGGGTGGCATGGAGTCTGGAGGCAGCTCAGCCACACAGAGGTAAATGTGCTTCAGCATCTCATCTGCCTGTCTGCGTTTCTAAAGCACAGGGAGCCTCGTGCACTCTCACTGTGTGTGTGTGTGTGTGTGTGTGTGTGTGTGTGTGTGTGTGTGTATGTGTGTGTGTTCCTCCCTTTTCCTTTTTCCTACTGCGCAGTGAACGCCTCTAAAGCAACAGCAGGAGTCGTTTTATCAACTTTAATACACAATTCAAACACAGTCATGTAATAAAAACAGGATGTGTCTTTATTTCTATAAAGACTTTCAAAATACAGTGAAATTAATCACTTGAACTTGGTGCAAAAATCAAAATTCCTGCTCAAACTGCGTATGAAAAAGGCCCCAAAAGACGGAGGATAAATAATATTCCTTTTCCTACAATAGTTGTTTTTAGTGTTTGATTTTTTTTCATAATATTCCTAAATTTAATGCACAAACAGAGCAGGAGTTGTTTTTATTTTGTAGGAACTCCTCACTGTTTTATTTCCATAATAATCCAGACGTTTTCATTCTTATTTCTCTGTTGTGAGATGTCACAAAGATGAGTCTTATTTACACTGTAGGATCAGAGGAACCTCTCTAATAATTTATATTATTAGGACTTTTTAGATTTATGCTTTCAGTCTCACACAGTTTGAATCGACGTGCTTTTATTTTGGAAACTTCATCATGACACCTGGTGTGTGTTTTGTTCCGTTCCTCGTGCTCACACTGCTGCGTTGTGATGAGTTGTGTTTTCGACGGGAACTTTCTTTGGCTTGAGAAATAATGGGGTAGGACTCACACACACACACACACACACACACACACACTGCACTGATGGAAGAAATAGAATAACACAAATCAGCTTCACATTTATTTATTTATTATTTATGGTCATTTTGTCCAAAGCTCGTGTGTGTGTGTGTGTGTGTGTGTGTGTGTGTGTGTGTGTGTGTGTGTGTGTTTTCTCTCGGCCTCTGTTGTGTCTCACAGACATTTTAGTGACTGAGGGGAAGTTGCAGCACAGACAAACAGGCCCTCACCAGCACTGACCCCAGATCTGCAGCTGCTGCATCACCGCCATGAACCCAACACGAGCCCCTCACAGAACAGGAGAGTGTGTGAGGCCTGTTTGTTTGCAGGAAAACACACAGTTTATTTATTCACGCAGCATTTAAATCATCAGGTCTTTTATCTTATTTACAACATTAAAATCATTATTTGTATTATTTCTTAATTGATTTCTGGATATTGCTGTAAAAACTCCTGTGTAGATATAACCCACATATTCTCTCTCTCTCTGATGTGCGTCCGTCTCCTCTCCAGCTTCCCTGACCTTACAGCGCCACCCAGTGGCCGCGCGAGCCGCGCCGGCGCCTCCACGCGCTCCTCGTCATTATCTCCAGCAGAATCAGCGGCCTTAATTAAAGCCACTCTAATAAAGGTGACATTTTCATGTAGGTTTGATTATGAGATTTAGATTCTGCTGAAGTTTGTAGTGTTTTCATGAACTTCACCCTGAGAATACAAACATGCACACATTCACAGGAAGCCTCCTCTTCACTGACATAAATATATATAGTATATGTTTTTATGAAGTTGTTGCTCAGTTGAGGTGATATTGTGAATCTGGACTGATTTCAACCACAATAACAATATTGTCATTTATCTAAAGGGGTAAAACAAACAAAAAAAAAAACATTGTTGAAAAGTTGGTTTTTTCTCTGCAACAAATTTCATCTTAGCAACAGAGAAGTTGCACATGTAAATAGAAAAAGGCCTTTTAATGTGATGCAGTGTGTGTGTGTGTGTGTGTGTATGTGTGTGAGAGAGTGTGAGGAGATGCTGCTCAGATACAGATTCTGCTTTGAGTAAATTGTCCCATTTCTTAAGCTGAATAAACCATTTCAAATGCACTGGATTATCTAAATATACTTTATTAACACTGACATTTTGGAATGACTTTAGTTTTTCCAGAGCCACAGTCCTGCTGCAGCCTATTTTTGAACTTGTATTACCACCTTAATTGGTTTCCTGCAGAACTCTGTTGTGCAACTTTTTCTGTCGTTCTACAGTTTCTTGTGCAAAAATGAACTCCTCGTCTTGTTTCTTTCAGCCTCACACATCCACCTCGTCTCGTTTCAGGGTCAAACACGTGCTCCGCCCACGCTGATGATCCCCCCGTGAAAGACGGCCGGGCCCTGCTTTATTGGTTGCCATGGGAACCAGGAAGCTAGTTAGTGATCTTTCACATCTTCTCCTGCTGTTTATTCGTGTGACATGATGAGAGAGGCAGCTTTTCGCTCGGAGCGCACGGCTCATGGAGGAGCGCTGTAGAAAAGCTGTGACACCCTTTCAGGATTCATTCCGAGCAGGGACCACTCTATTGATGCTGATGGGATCAATAATCACCACCTGTGTCTTAGATGCTACAGATTAGCTGCAGAAAATTATGCACTGATTGCATATATTGCTGATCAGAAATAAAGCATCAAAGTTTAGATGCTTTATTCTGACACATTTGTTCACAATAACTCATTTTTTTCCAGCTGGGTCACTTGAATTTAACAACATGAAGGATAAAGAGTTTGTTGATCATGTCTTTTTGAGATGCAGTGAAAGAAAAGATGCATTTATAATAGAGAAACTCCGACTGGAGCTTCATCAGGACCCAGGGCCACGAGTAGCATCTGTATATAAAGTTATGTTTGAGTAGATAGTGCAAGTGCAGCTTGTGATGTAAAAACTTCTTGGTCCCTACCCATAATCCCCCTCACCCGAGAAATTGAACCCAGCTCCACCCTGCATCCAGCCGGGGCCCCGCGTCTCGCATTCGAGAGCTCGGCTGCCTCCGAAGCCTCGTGTCAAAAAGCTGGTCAGCATTTCAAAGGAGTCCCGACATTCGCCGAGACTGACGCCCCCACAGCCTCCGACGAGCCGCTGCCAACAATCGTTGTTTATGTTGGCTCCGGGAACCAGCGTACAGGGAGAAGGGTGCGGGAAGTTGCCAAGTAATGAGTTGCTAACCTCAAAAAAGTAGAAAAGACGAAGAAATCCTCCAAAGACGAGCCAGGACTCTCTGCTCACGAGCACAAACATCACATGGAGGATGACTTCTCTCTAAACAGAGACAGACTGAGGCAGATGTTTTTCTACTGCGGGCTTCAAGTTAATTCTTCAGGGGACTTTTTTTGGCGTTTAGCAGTTTGCTCTTGAGTTTAGTTTGGTTTCAGGAAAGTCAAGTTTTGACATCACCTCACTGAGATCAGTCAGATCACAATCCCAGGCTCTCAGTGTGTTTATAAGCATATGTCTGTGTGTCAGTGAATGCTAGCACACTGCATTCTGTGTGTGTCCTGTCTAAGTCCCAGGCGGTGGTGGATCTCCGCAGCAGACGGATCGATGGTCGGGGACAGAGACAGGGGTCGGGCGGTCCTCAGGGGTCCGGCGGTGACATCTCCTCGGCCCGGCCGGCCGCCAGCTCGGGTCAGCCGTCCCGGCAAGGCCGTTCTCTCTGGCAGCAGTTACCAAGGTGACAGCATGTCAGCGCAGCCCCCACAGCGCCGCTGAGGGCGGGAGGGTGAGGCGGGGGGGAGCGAGCAGGGAGCCCAATGCATCACCACCTCTGATGGGTTTGTCAATACTGCTTAGATCCGGGGGGAGCCAGGGCCCACCGTGACACACGCTGGGCCCCTCCAGGGAGCCAGCATCAGCACACACACACACAGACTTACACACACCTTCACCTGCACACACATTACACACACTAGCATCCACATGTTTGTGCATCACATACATTTTGGTTGCGGTACATCAGCCGGTTGCATGTTATGGCTTCATATTTACAAGAAACACATGAAATAATCACACACACTCCCAGTTATGAATGAACATGAACACAGACTTGTTTTTGTTATTTAAATGCACACAGTGTTCACATTCCCCAACCCAAGCCCTTACTAAAAACCTTTTCTGCAAACACACATTAAAAACACACACTTCTACTTCTTACACGCCCATGTTGCAGGATACACACATGATCTTACGTCGCTGTGTTATTCAGACATGAACACAGTCTTTTTTTATTGCAGCATTTTGTTTTGAGTCGCCACAATATGGTTGCATGTATGAGATAAACTGCCTGTGCAGCTTGTTTACATCCACATAAATGTCATCTACACGTCCACACATTCACATTCTGCCATAAAAGTACAAGGGAGGCATGAAACAAATCACATCACATTCATCCCAGAGAGACTTGTAATAATCTTGCCCATAACCGCCACATCTCTAACCCCAAATTTAACTGAACCCTAAAGTGTAATAAGTTAAACCAGTAACTCCACCCTGACCATAAGTATGCACATTAAAGGACGCACTGTTGTTGAATTCAAAGCTGCGAAAATCTTGATAAATTGCAAAAACGCTGGTGAGGCGACTCCAGACATATCTGAGAGCCCTAAATATAAATATTCACAACATTTAACTTTCACTGGTTGTGTGTTGTGTTGCTGTCACGTGTGTTGCATCATGTCCTCTTTCTGTGTGTTGATCTGCAGAATGGGTTCACTTCTTATCCACTAACTGGTGCAAACTGGGACTGAGCCACAGCTGAGTTGACCCCAACTCGACAGATTCTTGTCCCCATAAGGTGAGAAATGAATGTAAACCTGCAAACACCCTCACAAACACCGATTCTCGGCCTTATTGAATGTGCATTTTGGCTCATAAACACCGATAGAGCAGCATGCACAAAGATAATTAGCTGTAGTCTTATTATATATAAAAGACATGTAGGTTTTCTCAGTAGACACACGCAGCCATATGCTCCTGACAGACACTGATAGCCGGAGGAGGCTGCATGGATGCATGGATTAAGCTGTTGGTGCAGGAGCGGAGGGCGAGCCGGCAGATAAACATTACTGTACTGTATGCTGCTGCAGGAGCCGAGGGTGAGGTGAAGGAAGAGAAAGCACGCTTGGGCCATCTGACTCTGTATCTCATTAACCAGAGTGAGAGGTGGAGGTGGAGAGAGGGTTGGGGGGGGGGGATTGGAAAAGCAGCATCAGCCACGTTTGGCTCAGAGGAGGGCTGGCGGTGTAACCATTTCTAGGCGGTGGATTTAATAGATTACTAATGATCGGCCACAGGTATTTCCAAGTTAGACATTACAGGCAGGTGCCCAGAATGAGATCATTGGCTAATCCGTGCAATTTTTACCTCTCTTGAAACCCACTTTGATACGCGAGTAAGAGCAGGGTACACATGTTTGGATTCAAAGCAGTTAGCGTTGTGAGTGAGCGGGGGGGGGGGTTTACAGCTAATCTGGTGCCGCTATCTCAGTGTGGTGAGGTGCTGTAAGTACAGTTGAGGGAGGTGTGAGGATATACGGAGCACTCAGGATCCCCGTAGGCTCTATATCCAATCTGACCAATCCTCTTAGCAAGAGAGAGTTGAGCTCTGCCCTCCCCAGGAAAGTCTCCTTTTCATTCAACCTATTATGTCAATGTTTAATGCCTGAGGAGGGAGAGGAGAGGTAAAAATATTATGACTGTAGCCTCCACAGAGCTTGTTTGCAACTAATACCAGAGTGCCGAACTGCTCCTGTCAATTTCTCATGGTTGTTTTGAACATCTGCTACAGTGCCCCCCCCCCCACACACACACACACACATACACACCCTTACATTACACTGTGTGTGTGAGCTCTACAGCAAAATGAAATGCCTGATTCTGATTTAAATAATCTGTATGTGTGGCGCCTTAATGCTCGCCGCCGCCACCGCCGCAGCAGCAGCAGGGCACAACTTACACATTAGCAAACACAGAGGTTGCTTGCACTCAAACACGGGCGCCATTCGAATGGCTTCCGCCGCCGTTTAAAAGCTTTGCTCACTGAAATAAAAGTAATTAATTGGTGTTATACACCAAGGACATAATTATCTTTTCCAGTAACTGGCACATATTTAATTACCAGTAATTGTTCCCCTAGCCTTGTTCAAAAGTGTTGCGCGCCAGACAGTTCTGATATATTATACACTAATCCTGCACTTGATACTCAGTCAATTAGGAAATGTGTGTCAAAGACCAAGCATGTAAACAGCATTGTGGAACACACACACATCCTTCTGAGACACGACGCCTATGTGGGCCTTTGTCGGCGTCCTCACACACACACACACACACACACGCGCACACACAATCATCTGTGTCACTGCTCTGCACTTTGTTTTCCTCCTCAGGGTATGAATCTCTACCTATCCCCTTCCTTCCCTAGGTGTTAATGCCTGCCAGATTGGAGGAAAGTAATTTGAGATCACTTTGCAACAAAGGCCGCAGATACTGATTAACACGGGGGCTACTTTCTTAGCCAAGTGGCGCAGTCCCATTTAAAAAAAAAAAAAAAGCGTCAGGAGCTAAATTTACTCCCCTGTGCCTTGGGGTGTGTGAGGCCAGAGGCTGCAGTGGGGCCCTTGAACATGAGAACAGGGTTTAATAAGTAAACAGGAGAGGCAGAGAACAGTGCTTCTGATCAGAGCTTATTTGCCCAGCCGAGCCCCCGGTACGCGCTACTAGCTGATTAGCCCTGCCGATTGTACCTTGTAATTGCAGTGCCTTGACCCCCTCTAGGCAAATATTAGATTTTAGTGGTTTAACCTTTCCAGTCGTCAGAGCGGGGTAAATTGCCCAACCAGATGTTAAGGAGCCCAGCAGTAGTCCACAGCCCTTCTGATCAGCAGGGGAAAAAAGCTCGCAGATTGAACCTTTTCTTTTTAATATTGTCTCAATTTCCTCCGGCCTTTCAAGCTGATTTTTTGCAGCGGTTTCCTTCCCAGAGAGGCGGCGGCGCTCCTCGATCCTTATCCCGTCCTCTGATGTCAGGTTACGAGCGAGACATATTTAAAATCAGTCCGGTCACAGTCATTAGCGAAGGACAAATGATCAATGAAAAGATCAATGACAGATATTAACCCAGCAATCAGTCCTTCAGTTCAATCACTCCAGCAATTTGTCAGCTGGTTACCTGCAACACATCCACCCAGACAGGTTCTCCTCAAATTCATGGGAGGACATTTTTTTTTGCAACTGATTTTCATATTGTGTTTTTTACAGTGTTTTGTGCTTTTTTTTTTTATAGTGTTTTGTCTTTGTTTCTTATCTGTCTGCAATTTGAGATTCCTTCTTATGATAAAAAGATGAAATCTGATTCTGAATCTTAACATCTCTGCTGTTTTTGCAGATGGCCATCATTTGCAAAAGAGGACTCTTATTTTGGAGGAAAATGGTAACTGATACTATTATTATTAGCCCTCTTCCTCATAAAAAAGAAAAAAATGACTACATTTCAAGCAAAATAGTTTGCAACCAGCTGCCAAGACTGTTGTGGTTGAATTTTTTGCATGCAAGCGCTTCATTTTTTCCTTTTCGTCATCCAGAGGAAAGATTTCCCCCAAGTGAGCTGCGCTGCTGCGGATGCAGGGCGACGAATTGCAGACAAAGCAACGGGGCGTAGATGTCGTCAAACGGCCTCACGTTCCAGCTCCGAGCCGAACACGAGGTCAAACGAACAGCAATTATACAATCCCCTTCCTTGGATAAAAAGCATTATTCTCCACCAGATCCCTCTGTGTAATAAGGCAGAGATTGATGTGTGACTGCATGCGAAAGCTCGCTCGAAGCGTCCATACGGATGAAATGGAAACAATATGAAAACACTCTCTGAAGGGTGGAATCCCCCCTCGCCCACCACCCCCCTGACTTTTCTGATCTCGCCTGGCATTTAAAAAATTCACCCAGATATGTAAATCTCCCTCGACCGCAAAACCCAACAGCTGTGCCTGGTTTCAGTCTCTGCAAACCTGTAAGTGTCGGTGCAGCCAAAACAGAAATCAGAGGAGGCCTCTGCACAAATCAACATAGATCTCAGTCCCAGCTTAAGAAAATCAACTTCTAATATATAATCTTATATGTGGTGCAACCTCAGGATTACAATAGGAAAGTGCATGTGTTTGTATGCGTGCCTGGGTGAGCTTACTTGGATCTGTGGGCTCTTCAAGAACCCCCACAGCTTTGGGAGCTCACTCACTCTCTCACAGGCTAAAGCCCATTATGGGAAACACTTTAGGACAAGACGGGGCGAGGATGGCGGAGGGGGCGACGGAAGTTTTTCTTGGGTCATTCCCCGCAGTTTCCAGAGGTCTCGGGTTTCTCCTCTTCCAGCCTCCGATCCAGGTCCTCTTCCTCCCTGACAAGCATCTCCAGGCCCCCGTTCACCCCACATGTAATAGTTTCCTTCCTCTCCCGGCCTGTCACCTGAAAAAAGAGTCGGATGGAAGGAGGGGAGGAAAATAGTCATCTTTTCATCCCCGGCGATGGACTGAAGTAACCCTTCAGCTGGAGGGGAAACCCAATACTGCCTCCAGCTCGCCGTCTGAGGACAGAAAGGAGAGGGCAAGGGGAAACTGGGGGGGGCGGGCAACCAAAGTGGTTCCATGTGAGAGATGGAAGTTAAGTCTGGGAAAGACAGGGATCGACACCCTGAACTCACCCCCCCTGCCCCCTGCTGCACTTGAACCACCTTACACAGTACCATCCATAGGCCTCACAGTCTGATCAGTGCTGCTCATGTTATTTATACACATGAAGAGCATAAACCTGTTCGACCCCTCAGATCAGGAGAAAGGAGACCATTAGCATCTGAAACCAGCCGAGGAGCGTTCAATGATGCAACTTTTGGATGATTTCAAATGCACCGTCAGGTTTAACCACTTGTCTTCTACATTAAACACTTGTTTAATCTCAATTTTTAAACCATCGTGGTCAAGAAGCCCTTCAGAAAACTGCAAATGTGAATCGACGATTTCATGCAAAACAGGCAAATCTACTGAGGATATAATCGTAAGGCCCAGAGCAGCCATTAAAGCATGGCAAAATCTGAACAGCCACAGTTTCTGTGGCACATGGGCAAACTCTGGCTGCTGAGCAAAAGCTGCTGAACATCCACTAAATGGACCTGAGGTGAGAAGACAATGATGTGCACATGGTCTGTTTTATGCTCCTGGTGTTGCTCTGCCTTTGAGGAACACCGGGTTGTGTTTCAAAGGTTTTATGCAAACAACCTGTTTGTTTCTATTCAGACCTGCTTTGTGCGTTTCTATCCAGTTGTTTGTTCTGCGCTGCTCTATTTTATTTCTCATAATTCATTTTCTTGTGCAGTTGTATTAAATTTTAATCTGCCCTGTTCTACTCTGCTCTAGTTTTTCCTCTCTCTCTCTCTCTGTCCTCGTCTGTTCTCCTCTGCACTGTACTACTTTACTTCTTTCTCTGCTGGAGTTCTTTACCAGTCTGCACTTTCTCACTCTTTCTTTTGTCTCATCTCTGTTTATTTATGTCTCACTCACTTGTCAGTGTCACTCATTTTATTCTATTTATTTGCATTGTGTTGACTTTTGTTTTGTTCTACCTTTAGCTGTTGTTCCACCGCTTTCTCTTCTATTTTATTCTAATCCTGTGCCTGTTTTATTCTATTCAGCTCTGTGCAATTGTATTAGCCTCAGTCACAGTCATTTCTCTTCTCCTCTACCTGACTGTTTTTCTGTTTTAATATGAAACCCTCTCTCAGTGGCTCCTGAGGCTCCAGCCTGTTCAGGTATAGCTCTCTCCCCCATGGAGCCATTCTGAGGAGGAGGCCTAATATCCACAGACATCTATGGCCGCCGCCCAATCTGTTGCACGCTCCATTCATTTCACGCACTGCCAGAAGTGCTTTGTAATTATCCTGATATTGATGAAGGCTGATTCCAGCAGGTAATCGCTGGCAGTTCAGCTGTTTTTACGCATCTCAGCAAAATGTCTCTATCCATTACCAGTGGCAAATTAATTTCCACTCAATGACCGTACTTGTTGATAATCTACGAATCTGTGTGTGTGTGTCTCTGTGTGAATGTGTGTGAATGAGAGGTGGTGAGAGGGGTGGGGAGGGCGAGTGAGCAAGCAGATCTTGACAGCATATAACTGGGTTTACCTCACACAAAGATCACTGCAGGTGTCACACACCGCTGTATAAACTATTACTTTATTAGTGATATAATGACACATGGATTGTAAATTGATTCAGAGCTGGGGACTGGAATAGAAGAATGTGTATTAGGCCTAGAAATAGAATAATGCAGGAATAGGAAGAATCAGAATAGAAATGGGAATATGAACATGAATGGGCCTAGAAATAGTCTGGATGGATGCAAATGGAAGGAGGAATAGTAACAGGAATAGGAATTGTGTTAATTAAATATTGTCCATTATGATTCACTTCTCTCAGGTGTGTGTAGAGTGGATGGAGCTCCAGGTGGAGCTTACAACACCTGCTGATCCTGGGTCTCGCCAGGTCCACTTGGCCCGACCCGGATCCAAACTGTGGACCCTGATCCTGGACCCCAGGACCTGAAGACTGGAGCTGTGCAGATGTGACGATTTACAGGTCAATATTAAAAATCCAGCATCTTATTTTTTTCATTCTCACATTTTCCAGGTTCAGAGAAACTCAAATCTTAAACGACATTAAGCAGATTTTAAATCTCGTCGGTATTTCGCACCAGCTCAGCTGTGCGTCAGCTGTTGACATGCAGCACCACGGTGATATAACACTGAGTGGATGTTGTGTTTTACGGTACTCTGTGCTCTTGCAGAATGGGTTGGCTTCAGTGGAAAATGAAACCCTGTCAGTGTTGGTGCCTTTGACCTGCAGAGGGAATGGACCCCCCCAAAACCAACAGAGGTAGGACAGCACTTAATCACTGACTGAGCTGAGACACACACAGGGACAACACTGCTTCTTTTCTGTCCTTGTAACAAGTAAACAATCCATCCACATCCTTGTTAGTTAATGTGACCTGAGGCCTTTTATTCTGGATGATCATCAGTGAAAATCTGAATCAGTTCAATCAGAACTGTCAATTTTTATTTCTTTCTTTCAGTCGGTGCACGTGCTGCTCTGTACACGCCTCTTAGAACAAGATCAACATGTGCACCGTAAAAAAAACATGCAGCTAAGTGCATTAAAGATGTGTGATTCATGGTGTAAGTGACCACTTATACTTAAATGCAGCATTTCTGCAACCTGCTGTGATGTATTGTGGAATATTGAAGATCCTTCCACCACAGCATTAAGGGGTAAATAAATATGCTTTAAAAGAGTAAATGAGCTTGAGCAAAGTGGCCCTTTGAGTCCCCATGTTTGTGGAGCAACCATAATGGATTCTTTAGAGCCGTGAACGGTTTATAGGCATGACAGCCATGTTTCAGCACGATGGGCTTATCCCTACGCAAGGCGCTAAGGATATTAGGGAATCAGCGTAAAGCAGCATGGAAATGATGACTGGAGCAAAGCCTCAGCTCGCTGGCATTATAAGCCTTCAATTCTCCAGCACTCCATCCCTGGGAAAGAGGGGGAAGGAGCGGACTTGGCACAGCTCCACAGAGCAATATCCTCCATTATTTCTTGCTCCATCGCTGTTTTAGCCCTACAATTAAAGGGATGTTGCTCAATCTGGGGACGGGGCAAATTGAGAGGAGGTCAGTGTCGCCTATTGTGGCGTTTCCTTTTCAAGACGGTGCAGGAATCCCTGCCGTCCTTATGGAGATCTGTTGGAAGAGTTGGATGAGAGCCAGCTCTCTAATGCCTGGCACTGAGCTACAGCCCCATATGAAACACTGATGGCACATGCCATGCATGAAAAAAAAAAAAATACCACAAGGTTCCCTAAATGAAATCCTTTTACTCTCACGTCAGAGCAGTGCTTTCACTGCAAATGCACCTTTTCCCAGCGACGTTTGGCCACGTTTGCTCCTCATTAATCAACAAGGTGAATCTTCTCATTAACAAAATATGGGGATGTGCACCGAGGACTGAATTCTCCGGTTCTGCAGTCTCCACAGTGTCAAGTCCCCACAGTGTGGTGCAGGGTGTACCTGAGTCCACAGTGAGCTCACCAAATGAATATCTCCACCCAATCCACCCACGGTGGCTCGCCTGTCAGAGACGGACCACGGCAGAAGGATGATTAATGTCCCACCCCTCACCCCCCACTGTGAATTAGAGACCATGGGTCGAAACTATTTTTCTTGGTGAGCAGGAGCACGCTTGTGGCTAAAAAAGGGGCAAACACTGTTTATCATCTGCCTGACGACAGCCGTCCTCGGGGCAAATTAACCACGCGGCCATATCGACTGGCACGGGCCGGGAGTCAGTGCCCCTTCACTTTGATTAATCTCCCCGTGTTCCTGTTCCAACTCTATCAAAGTAATCTAAGTGAAGACACACAGCATTGATCTGTAAACACAGCATAGTGCTGTACAGAAAACACACACACTGGGAGAAGAAAGGGAACCATTTCTTCTGTCCTGTTTACAGCAACTAGAACTGACCAACACATCACCTGTGCATATTCTTAAATCTGGTTATCATATGTAATAGAGGTCACTGAGAATCTATGACATTGTTTTTCAGTTGCCATCATCCCACATTAGCAGAATTAACTTTTCATTTTTATATACTGGGCATGTGATGATGTTTTTTTTATTATAGCAGACATGAATAACAGGTCTGTTTTATTTGATTTCCTATTTAAAGCACATGAACACATCTCAGTAAAACAACACTAGACCTCCTGCTCCTCACCATCAACAATGTGAAGACTGTGCTGGTACAAAACCATGCGTTGCTGCGTGCACTCCCCGGGGGGGCAAAGCTTATTTTCATCCCTATCAATAAAGTTTGGCTTAAGTGGCAGCTTGTGCTCATCTATTCAAGGAATCCGCACAAAATGTTGTGTTAATCCCAGCCTGCGCTGCCCAGCACCGACTGCACCACATATGCAAAACAATCTGTTTTATGTGTGGCCGTGCCAGCGTGCTTGGCAGCCGGTGACTGTGCATTTTTTTTTTTTTTATTGTGTTATTTCTGACAACTCATGTGGATCCGCTGCTTTAAATCCTGTGGCGTGACATTTACAGTGCCCCTCCTTTTGTTTGTGATTTTACATGGAAAACAGATGTTCACATACAGTTTGCATTAAACTGCGTGTCAGAGCCTCACAAGCAGGTCTCTGGGGTCAAAGTGGTTGCAGATAGTTGTGTGTGCTTGTGTGCAAAAATGCTGGCACTGGACAGGGTGTGAAAGCCTGAGATGTCAGAGAAAAAAGATCAAAGATGTGCGAAAATAGAAACCAGAATTATCAATCAATTTCCAACAAACTGTCCAGTGATGCATTTGTCCTCTTAATAATGTAAATCCCCAAGAGTCAACTTTGTTTTTCTGCAAATATTTGATGATAACAAAATTGACAGGTGATTTTTTTTTTTTTTTTAACCTGGAGACGAACAAGTTCTCATCAGTCTCAGAACTTTATTGGAACAATGGCTGGTGTTGATTTACAACCTAAAAGAAGGGACATGGGGAACAGTTTTAATGTGTTGCATCGCTGCAGTTTGGTCGTGGCTTTTCCATGTGGCCGGCATGTTTCGAATTTCCATGATCATACGGAACAACACACGTTTCCAATGAGCTGTGGCTTGTCTGATGTGTTGTGGACTGATATCTAGAAGATTTAAAAACTGAAGCAGCCTGTGAAAGTCAGTGCATTCAGTGTCTCAGTTGTTTTAAAATGTGTGACCATTGCTAGATTCTTTTATGTTTCGTGCGGGTCATTTGTCATTTCAGACAGGTTATGCAATTGTTTTCTGTTGTCAGGTGGCTTGAATTAAACACTTTATTCTCCACATTTTTTTTTCCTACTGCTTCACATTTGAAGACAAAACAATTTTATCTTCTGTCTGTGTCCCCTGGAAATGTAAGTGGGAATTAAAGAGTAAAAATTTTAAAATATTCCTCATAGTCTAACATAAGCCAGGCTTCATTAAAGATTTTGAAAATGAAGCCAAAATAAATCTGATATGAAACTTTCAAAGAGCCCTGATGGTAATAAATTGTTAATAATTAGTCAAAGTGTGCGTTTGTGTGTTCAAAACATTCATAGTAATTATTATTTTATTATAAAGCATAAAATCTCTGTGTTTTAAATCATTTTAAAATAAATTATGTCGCGTATCTCTGACGTAAAACTACTTCCGCCGCCGACGTCAGCGCAGTCAGGAAACATGGCGGTGCCCTGTGTGCGAACCGTGGGCTCGCTCCTCGGTAAATGTGGGACTTGCTGCTCCGGTGTAAACGCAGTCACGTGGCAGCTGAGCCGACAGGTACAGTGGGATAACGTCACTAATAAATCAAATCGATCGTGTAAACAAAACAGTCGTGTACACGATATTGATCACCGATCATCAAATCGCAGGCGCCCTTGAGGTAGCATCCTCCTGCAGCTTCCGTTAGCCGAAACTAGCTTGACATATTTTGACATTAGGGTTTGTCAGCGTCATATTTACTTCGCTGATAGTCTGATCGATTTTAAATCATATTGATATATATTTATTAAATCTTCAGGACAGTTCGGCTGTAGTTTTGTTGTTGTTGTTGCTCCAGATGTTTTAGCAGGACCTCTGTAGTTATCTAACCTGACACACATAACACCGGCTCCTCTCCTCCGCAGGTCCTGAGGAGGCAGATCTGTGTGAGCTCTGCCCTCCACAGAAAGAACCTGGCGGCTGCAGGGCCGCAGAAGTTCACGGCGGAGTTTATAGAGAAGCAGGTGGAGGAGTTCAACATCGGGAAACGGCACCTGGCCAATATGATGGGAGAGGACCCGGAGACCTTCACCCAGGAGGACATAGATGTGAGTCAGTGCAAGCATGTAAAGCAGTATTGTGTGGATGAGGCTTTTTTATTCACCCACTGCCCTGTGCAGGTCTCTTTTACTCTTTTCCATTGATTATTGATTGTTTATTAAAAGTGTGATCAGCTGCAGGATGAGTTAAGGACCTTTCAGGGATCTAACTGCTCACTGCCCTCTGTTTTGTAAAGGTTAAGAGGATATGTTAGGTCGTGTCATTTGCTGACATGTTGCAGTGTTAAAATCAAAACGTCCGGCTCATTATATCCCATATAACCAATAATAAGATCATAATGATGATAATGAACACACTTCCTCTAATGTTTATTTATAATATCTCACAGTTTAACGTGGGTTCATCCGCAGCTGAAAATAGTCCCTCAACAGATATCACTATAAGATACTAAGTATTTTGCATCTGTGTATCTTCAGGTGGGGGGATCTGGTCTTAGATGTGGAAGAACACATTGTCGGTTTAGATTTTTCCTGGTATTTGTAGTTTTTGCGCCTGTGAGAACTGTTTACATGGGTTTTCTGCCTCAGTCCGCAAAATAAGAGCTCCTCAGCAGTTGTTGTTGTTGACAAGTGGGGAATTTGTGCTCGACAGCTCCTCGGGATATTCAGGCCAGTGATTATCCTCTCTCCAGGCCTCTCCTCTAAACCTCTGCAGGGAGGTGCAGGTACTTTCAAACAGCTCTACAGTCGTCACAGCTTTATTTTGACGGTCAGCCGGACAGCCCCGTAATGTGTGTGTGTCCACATCTGTCTCCCCCTCGTGAGACAAAGACTCGAATCCACAAGCCCAGAGCCGAGCCTCCACCTCTCGGGCTGGTGTGTTGTTCGAAGGCTCCGCTCTCTTCACATCATCATCATCATTAGCGCTGGAGGAGGTGGGGGCCACCTCTGGCTAATTCGCTGCATCAGGGACATTAGCAACACCCTCAAACTCTCTCTCACACACACACACACGCTGTTTATTTGAGATTTTTGGCAAATACGTTAACCCTCGCTGCTCCAACCACTTAGCCTGATTTCCCAGCACCCCCCCCCTCCTCGCTTGGCTCCCAAGTGTCCCTCAGATGTAATGAAGACAGCAGACGGAGGCGGGCTGTGAAAGCCAAAGTGACGGCGAGCAGCCACGACTTGGCTCCGTGCAGGGAAAGAGGAAAATTTGGGCGGACTGGAGAGAGGAGTGTGGAGTCCAGACTGTTCAGGTGTGACGGTGACAAAGACCCAGGAAAAATCAAAGGGATGTTTACAGCTGGGGGGTTAATTTAACTCTGGATGCTCGCCACACACACACACACACAGCACTTTGTGACACATTCATGACCTTTGAAAACTTTTACTCTGACTCAAAGCTGCATCATCTGCTGCTGCCAGCGATGAGTTTTAATCTCCAGCCATTTAAACTGATTCCAGGTCTGATCGTTCAGTAAGTCGATCACTTCTGAACCAATCAGATACAGATGTTCTGCAGGTTCAACTTCTTCTGCTGAAAACTGAACATGTTTGGATTTGATTCTGCTGTTGGAGCAAAACAAAACATTTAAGGAGTAGTCTGATCGGGTTCGGGGTTATTCGATTATTATTTCTATTTCCTGATCGATCGTTTTGTTTATGGATAAATCAGTTCATAACGAATGACGGCCATCGCTGAGACGCTGTCGTCCAAAACGTAGCACCGTGCCACCTGGATTTGCTCGGTTTTACTGTCGCTCTGCATCTTCACCTCCGTCTCTGTCCCCCGGGGAGGGGAGGGGGGGGTCGTCTCCGCCATATTGTCCCAGGGCTCAGGGGACACGCAGGTGTGTCTTCATCTGTTCCCTGCTCCTCTCTGCCTGTCTCTCCCGTTTCCTCCTCTCTCTTTATCCTTTAACTTCTCCTCGATTGTCTTCCACACACACATACACACACACACACATTCAGTCCTTTTCTCTCTGCTTTCCGTCGTTTTGACAACCTTAAAGGCAGCAACCTGCTCCCTCTGTGCAGCACCTGCTGCCTCACTAATTGAAGCGACAGAGAGGAGGGAAAAAAAAAGCAAAGAAGAGGAGGAGGAGTGGAGAGATGGTGGGATGGAGGACGGAGAGAGAGAGATGAACAGACTGTCTTGATGAGTGTGGCGGGGCCAACACACTTCCTGTCTCCCTCTCCTCGCTCACACACGCATTCACAGTGCCATCTGTAGCCCTGCTAATAACACTGACACACACACACGCACACACACACACACTCGCGGCAGCAGAGGATGAACTTGGAGTGAACTGTTGGACGTCCACAGTGTCCTCTGCTCACTGTCAACAAAGCCAAAAACTTGTGCCTTTTTCTGCTTGTTTTCTCCTCTAACTCTACAGTAACACACACACACACACACACACACACACACACACACACACACACGCTCTCCCCTTTCCTTGAACCCTCCGGCAGCTTGTGTCTCTTCTCTTCTGTCAGGCCGCTGTTGACCTCTGTAGTTGGGGACATGTCAGCGTTGTGCTGATCTGCCGTCAGTGGATCTATCAAGCTGCCATTTCTTCTTCTACTGTTTAATTTATTTATTAATTTCCCCCCTCTCTCGCCCACAGAGGAGCATCGCCTACCTGTTCCCCTCCAGCCTGTTTGACAAGAAAGCCCAGCCTCTCATGAAGGTACATGTGTGTGTGTGTGGCTGAGACACCTCTGAACTTAACTTTCCCATCGTGTGTGTGGTCGTTATTGATTAGAAATTCACACCAAACTGATGCAACTTTATTTTTATTGACTTTTCTTCCATTTTCTTTTGTTTTTTTTCTTTGTATCTTAAAAAGAAACACAAACGTTCACCTTTCACCTCTGAAACCAATGTGGAACTAACTTGATTTATTTCCTCTTCTTCTGCAGCATCCAGATGAAATATTTCCAAAGATGAGAGGTGGGTGATGTGTGATTATAGATTATGGATTATTGGTCGCAGTGAGTGAGCGAGCTGCCTCTGAACTGGTGCTGTTTTTCCAGCCGTGCAGTGGGGAGCAGACGGGCGGCCGTTCCACTTCCTGTTCTACACCGGCAAACAGTCGTACTTCTCCCTGATGCACGTGAGTACCGCAGGCGCCGTCGGGTTCTGGTGCGAGGTGGAGGTGAATCTTCATCCAGCTCTAAATCCCCCCCCCCGCCTCCCTCCTCCCTCCTGCACCCTCGGGTTATATCCGATTCAGAGAGAGAGTTGAGAGGAGGCTGCGTCGTCCCCCCGAGGACAGACCGCATCACATCCTCTTTTCCACGCAGCTGAATAGAGCTGGGGCGACAGAGGTGGGAGATTAGGGGGCGAGGGAGGGGTCAGACGGAGTCCGTCCTGACAGGTGAATCACTGGAGGATACCTGCGTCTACCTGAGCTGCAGAGGTGCTGAAGTTCATTCTCACCGTCTCAGTCTTAGAGGCAGTTGAGTTGTTTTTTTTTTCTAATAGATAAGAACGAAGATGGAGAATCAGAGTGGGCCAGCAGGGGGCAGCAGTCTCCCCCTGCTGTCATGGAGATGATCATACAAACAGGTAAAGAGCAGATGAACCATCCAGAGGTGTTTTTGTGTCCAGGTTGTAAATGGAGTGCGAGCTGCAGCTTCGTCCCACCGCAGGGAGCAGAGACTCCCCTGGGAGGTGGGGTGGGGCAGAGTGGGCGATTCGCACTGCTCCCCCACCTCTGCACAGGCCCCCTCCTCTCCCTCCTCTCCCTCCTCTTCCTCCTCTTCCTCCTCCGCTCTCGGCCGTTTTTCTTCCTGTCTGTAGCTGCTGACCTTGTTCAAAGACGCTTCACAGACAATAGACGTGTCTGTATCTGAAACACAGACGTACCATAGCTGCATATTGGTCACACTCCTTAGACACACACACACACACACACACACACACACACTATTGTGCCCTGCAGCCACAATCTGCACCCCCTGCTGCTGGTTTAAATAGGTATGTCAGACATGTCTGAGAGCAGGAGCTGCCTGTCTGCATGATCGCAGCCTCAATCACACTCCTTCCTCTCTTGTTTCCTCCTCCACCCCCCACCACCACCACCACCACTTCTCCATCTTGTGTCCACACACCTCAGGAGTGTTGCCAGGAGGGGGCAGCGGCGTGTGAAGCTCTGGCTGTTGTCGGGGTTCAGGCAGCGTGGTACATTAACCTGCTCCCCGCTTCACTGAGCCCTTTATGGGCAGAGGGGGGTGAGGGGGCGTGAAAAAACAGCCCCACCACACCCTCGCCCGTCACTCTGACTTCATCTGAACGTCTCATATCCTCAGCTGAGAACGTGAAGCTCGCTCTCTCTCTCTGATTGAAAAGAAGGAGCTCAAACTCAAACGGATCCAGATCCCGCTCCTCTCCTCCTTTTCATCCAGCCAATCCATGCGAATTATTTCTGCCCATTGTAGAGCCCAGTGTTTGCAAACGTGTAACGCAAGCCCCTTATCCACCCCCCCACCCCTCCTCCTCCTCCTCTTCGTCCTCCTCCTCCTCCTTCTCCTTCTCTCTCTTTTTTTGTCTGATTTTCTATTACGTGTTTTTTTTTTTTTTTTTTGCAAAGAAAATTGGTTTTTGCTTGATGTTTGCTTTTTTGGTTGCTCCCCTCCCTCCCTCCGTCCCTCCCCCTCCTCCTCCTCCCCAGTCCCCCTCTGTCGCTGGTCGGAGTGGCAGCGGATTAGGCACACTCTATCAAGAAGGAATTAAACAAACATCTGGTGAATAATTGACGGGGAAATGAGTTCTCACTCAGGCGCGGGGCGGCTGAGGTGGGGGTGTCTGCCTCGGGGACGTGACCAGCATGCCCCCCCACCACCACCACCAACTCCACCTCCATCAACCCCACCTTCACCAACCCCCACCAAACTAACTTGAATGTTCATTCACAATCACACCTTTACTTTCTGTTGTGTTGACGGAGGCTCATTTTTCTGTTAACTGCTGTTGCTAATCAGCTGCTCATTGTGACTGTCACTGTCTTCTATGGTAAAGAAAGAAGTACAGTAACATGTTTAAATCCAAAACATAAGAAATAGATGAAAAATGATTTGACAGCCCACACGCAGTACCTTCTTAGTCCACCAGTGGGCTCCTTGTGCACAGGCTGAGTAAAAACTGATAGATCTGATCTTTCACAGTCGTGTCCTTCATGTTGCTGTTGTTGTTTTTGGTGAATTTCAGGAGCTGTACGACAAAATCCAAAACCTGGAGAAGCACCAAGACCGTCTGAGAGCCAAAGGACTTTTTTCCCAGACGCCCAAGCAGATAAGGTGGAGAAGGGGGTGGTGGTGGTGGTGTTGTTGTTTTGATGTTCAGGTGGTGTCAGGTGGGAATGATAACAAGGTGTATCCCTGTTCCTGCAGCTCCCTGGGCACGAGCCGGTGGCTGACGAAGGAGGAGGTGGAGGTGGTGCTGGTGGAGAACATCTCCACTCATGATGTAAGAGCAGACTTCCTTTCCTCCACTTCCTCTCTTCTAATTCGCTGACACCGATGTTAACACGTGTGTGTGTGTGTGTGTGGTTTTCTCCTCAGTACGCTCACCTGATAAACCTGATGGAGCGCCTGCTGTCCATGCCCTACTGCGCCGTGGAGGAGGAGTTTGTCCTGCGTTACCGCCGGCAACTGGAGGCTCAGTCGGCGAAGCAAGGGGTGCCGCAGCTGGAGAGGGACGACAGAGGCGTGGCCTTCAGCAGGGCAGAGGGTGGATACACAACCTGTTACATGTTCAGATGTTTAAAGTTCAGACTCAGGGACTTCTCCAGTCCCTCATGTCTCTTCTTTAGTTTGTTTGTGTTCACGATGAGGGTGTAAGAGTGTTGTCGTGGTATTGTGATTAGAAAAAGGAGGTGAAGTTGTGTTTGTGTGTTTTTTCTCAGGCCGCAGGAAGACGTCCACCGCCTCCGTCGTCCTCCGAGACTGCGGCTCCGGACACGTCACCATCAATGGCAATGACTACCTGCACTTCTTCTCCGTGCTGCAGGACAGGTGAGCAGGAGACGCCGCTTCCTTTAAAAATGCGCAACGTGACGCATGGCCACCACCACCCTCCTCTGCTGCTGCATAAAAAAAATTAAGAAGCAGCTTTTTCACTCTTCACAGCATCGCCTCGTTTTTTTTATTTATCTCCTTGTAGTAAGTTAATTACACAGTTGAGTGATTGTGTGTGTGCGTGTGTGTGAGTGAATGTCCAGGGCTGGTGTTGTCATGCAGTGTGAGGATGGGCTGTAATTGGAGCAGAGAGGTGACAATTGACTTTGTCAGCAGCCATAGGCCATTCAGCCCGAGACGCCATCCAGAACACAGACACTTTCTCTTTCTCACACACACACACACACACACACACACACACACACACACACACACACACACTCTACCTTATCCTATTCCTGCTGAGTCAGAAGCTACTCTGTAATATGTGGTGGTGAGATTGTAAGAGAAAGCTTTTCAGTGCCGGGATCCTCTCTGCTTGTCTGAAAACTCACCCAACCAGACATTAAATTAGCTAAGCCTCTGCTGTTGATACCACTATCTGTAAAATAGCACACACTCCTGCTCTGCCTATTCAACCACTCCTCATTCTTTCACCTTCTTTTTTCCCCCATTATCTCCTGGTCATTTTCTTCTTCTTCTTTCTGTCCGCCCTCAGAGAGCAGCTGATGTTCCCGCTTCAGTTCATGGGCATGCTGGGACGCTTCGACCTGGAGTGCACCGTGAGCGGCGGCGGCCGGTCCAGCCAGGCGGGGGCGCTGCGACTCGCCATCTCCCGGGCCCTCCTCAGCTTCCTGTCCGAGGGAGACATGGAGAGAATGAGACAAGGTGGGAGAGGCGGCACTTTATCCTGAAGCAGCAGAAAGTCAGACTGAGATACAAACAGGTTAATGTTGAGTTCCTGAGTGGTGGAAAATGAAACTTACATTGTTATATCAATTAAATTCTCAGCCTCACCTTTGTAGTCACAAGCCACGCCCACAGGAAATGATTCACGAGCCAGAATTTAAAAGAAGCTGATTTAAAAGTCTGATCATTCTCCTACACAGGAGTCAGGCACAGGTCGGTGTTGTTGCATAGATTGTGTGTCCTCTGCTGGTGGGTTTGGTCCTTGTCTGACTTGTTTGGTTCGTGAACTGTTGTTTTGATGCATTTAGACAAGTTCAGGGCTAAAAGAAAAGTTCTGCAGCTGGAGTTCAGACTGAGGTGAAGCTTGTTTGAAAAAAAAAGAGATGAAGCCGAAATCTCAGGAGGCATCCAAATGTTGCTCCTGTGCACAAAGGAACAAATAAAACTCTGAACACTTTGAATGCAGCTGAACAAAATTTAGAAACAATAAATATCAAAGCTCGTTTATTTAAAACAAAGCCAGCTCTGAAAATAATCCTCCTTCATCCTTCCATTCGATTTCTTCTGTATCATTTTCCAGCTGGGCTGCTGACCCTTGACCCCAGAGTGAGGGAGAGGAAGAAGCCAGGGCAGGAGGGAGCGAGGAAGAAATTCACCTGGAAGAAACGCTGAGGAGGAGGAGGAGGTGGGATGAACTCACCTGACCTCAGATGTAAAACGTCCACTGACGTCTGGTGTTGCCGCAACCCCCCCTTATACAAACTGACATCATTGTCGTCTGTGTCGAGCCTTCGAGTGTCTTTGTATCTTTGTGCTCCCTCCCTGACACAGACGCCATGTTTTCACAATGCTGCTGCAGTGAGCACCCTCAGCCACTAGATGGAGCCATCTGTCAAGAGATCAATGGAAAAGGACGAAGTGATTATCAGTATATGAGTCAATAAATTAAGTTGTTCATGTAAACAGACACTTCCTGGTTCTTGTTACGGTTGTGATAATAACTAAATGTAACCACTGGACTTGTTTTCACTTTGATAAGTTATTGATAAAATATGATTCACAGGACATGATTTAGAAATTATTTCAGTTTTTCTAAAAAGCGCTGAAGCAGTTGCAGCGCAGTCAGATATATCATGAGCTCTGAATTACCCATAATGCAACTACAGCCAAATCAATCACCCTGGGGCAACGGTATAGAAATGTGCTGTTCATATCGAGCTCCGCTAAACATGGCAGTGTTCTAATTTCCCCAGGCACCAAGATACTAACCAGAGCTCACCCTGATTAGCTGATTATTGGCAGAAAATTGACTGGCAGCAATTCTGATAAATGAATTGTTTGTTTTTGTTTTTTATTTTATTATTATTATTTAAAGCAGATCTGTTTTAAGAAGAAATCCATGTCTGTTTTAAATACATTCCCCTGTTCATCTGGTCCAGATGTGACAGATGTGTTTATATTATTTAAGATTGTGTGATTGATTTTGTTTCTGTTTTTATTTTATTTTTTTCCTACACTATAAAAAAAGAAAGAAATTGTAAAAACAGTATGTGATTGTCAGAAAATTATCTGAGCAGGTTTTCCATTTGGTGTTATGACCAACCTTGGCCACAAGATGTCGCCAGATTAACATGAAGGTGAAGCAGGTGAGTTTCCGCTCATTGTCACGCACCTGCCTCCATCAGAGATAATCAGGTTGGATGGATTGAAGCGGAAGTGATAAGTAAAGTGGTGAATAAACAGTTGGGTGCAGTAGATCAGCTTGAAATGAAACGATGTGTTTGTTATTGATGGATTAAGTGTTTTTTATTTTTTTTTAAGTTTAAAGTCTAAACATAAAACCCTGCTTGTTTTTAAGATTAATCTGTTATTGATCATGTGACAGGTCCACCGTTTACCTGTGATCAGCTGGGTGTTGAAGAGGTGGAGGCAGGGGCGCGTGGGAGTGTGTGCTGAAGAGGTGGAGTCACGTATCCTCCCATTGGCTGCCGGTCCAGACAGGCGTACGAGACAGATTACTACAGCCGAATACAGAGAGCCGTGTGAGGGTGATCGGGTGAGCCAGCAGCCGCAGCAGCTCGGCCCTACCTGTCCTCCATTTCGGATCCAAAGTGGAGGCGGGCAGCGGCTGGTACAGCGGCGATTTCCTTGTGTTCCGGTCCAAATGGAGGCAGCGGTGCTCAACCCCGCGATCATGACGGAGGTGGACTGCAACAGCAACACCCTGAACGCCGAGCTGGAGGTGAAGAAGCTGCAGGAGCTGGTTCGGAAGCTGGAGCGGCAGAACGAGCAGCTGCGGACCCGGGCCAGCGGCTGCACGGTCGGCCCGCATGCGCTGCCTCAGCCCGCGGCGTGCGCGCTCGGAACCGCCGGTGGGTACTGTCTGCCCAGCCCGGTGCCCACCCTGCTGTGCCAGTCGTCCTTGGGGTCATTCTTGCCACCGGAGGAGCCGTTTGAGTATTTCCACCCGCACAGTGCCGGTGATGGAGCGGCGGCTGCGGGGGAGGCGGAGGACGGATCCGAGCCGTCGGTTCTGGACGAGCTGGAGCTGCTGGACTTGGATTCCCTGTGCAGCCCGGACGAGTCTGATGAAACATGGTAACTATCTTTCGAGTCATGCTTTGCATTCTCAACCATTTGTTGCTTTGCAGCAGCAGCAGCAGGTCTAAGTCGTGAGTCTTGCACGCAAAGGCCACATGGATCATTTGGATTTTCGTATTGTCTGTGAATGTGGCAGCAGCAGTCTGTCCAGCGTCTGCTGCCAAAACAAAGACACACACCTTTGAGGGGAACCCTGGAGAGACCACATGTGCATGAGAGTTAAATGCACATCAGTATGTCGGTTGCTGGATGCTTAAACAGTAGTGCCTTGCTTTGCCCACAGGGAATCGAACATTGAACCCTGCCCTCTGTATCTGTGCAAGCCATTATTATCAGATTTGCTGATGTCTTCCAAAGCCTGTGCAGAAACCCCCTCAGACCATCACTTGTTTGTTGTCTTCTTTCAAGATGTAGGTTTTTACACCCACATCTCAGACATCTGAGACGGTTGCTAAGAGACCAAATCAAATTCAGGAAGTGAAATTGGGCAGATTTTCTTGCAACTTCCAGGGTGAAGTGGTCACCTCGTGCAAACAGGAAGCACAAGAGTTGACACTTTCTTACATGAGTAACTAACTGACCCTATATGATGTGCTGTAGCTCGTTTCCAGGGGGAACTTTGGCCCGATTCTCCTCCTGCGTATTCATCTTTTATTCGGTGTATAGCAGGCAGTCTTTATTTATCTCCTCCCTGTGCCTAGAATAGTAACTTGGGTTTGTGTGTGTTTCTGCCCCCCCCCCCAGGTCAGACTCTCACCTGATGTCAGTGCAGGTTTTAATCTATAATTCAGCTCCCTCCGTGCTGCCAGCAGAGCAGAGCTGTGGAGGAGGAATTCGTCGCTGTCACAATAATCTGATCCACTCCATCTGAACAGAGCTGCTCCTCTCTGCTCCCATCTGAAAAGCTTAACGTCGCCCCGAGTCGCGGGGGAGAGATTTTTCTGAGTCAAGTGTGGGGGGGCGGGTTCGATGAGTTGGTGGCACAGGGAAAGAAAGAAAGAAAGGAGTCGTGATGTGTCAGGGAGCTAAAACACATTCATATAACTCAGATTATCAGAGGAAGGAAAGTGAGACTGTTAAAAAACAAAAGAGGATGTCAGTGTTGCACTTCCTCCTTTCTGCTGTTGCTCTGTTGTGGATTAGTGTTTACTGAAATAGCTCAACAACTTTTTGACTCTTCAGACTCTCAGCCTCTCATTCTGCGTCTCCCTCCAGGTTGTACACGTCATCAAAGGCCCCAGAGTTCACAGAAAACTCCCTCACGCCTCTGCAGTGGTGCCGGCAGGGCCTGGACTCTCCCAAGTCGGAGGTGGAGGCCGCCAGGCGATCGCTGTCCCTCCGACTGGAACAAGGTATGGGTTCACAGCTGTCACTGGGTTGTTAGTGTTGAACACTCTGCAACAAGGAAATGCATGCAAACTTACAAATGCAACACAGAAAGATATCAGCATCCTTTCCAAGAATGATGTTAAATCTTCAAATTAAAACATCAAGAGGGTTTTTTCAAGGCTCTGCAGATGCTAATACATCCTGCAGTAACAGCCTCAAAAGACCAGAATGCAATGCACATGCACTAAATCTAAGAATAGGTGAGGATGAGAAGCAGAAGCAGGAGAAACAGCCAATGACATCACTCCTGCAGGTTCAGATGATGTCTCGTGTCACATTAACATCATAACTGGCTGTTTCCACGGAGCCTCCATGTCCGTTTGTTTTCATGCTCCACCACATCAGAGGTGGATTTTTAAGTCTTGAGTTTCCTCACTCACTCCCACTCCAGCGGAGGTGGAGTCAGCAGATTAGCTGGCAGGGTGCTGGCCGTGTCCTCTGGGCTATTTGAAACTGATGTAAGCAGCTTTTAGGTGTCTCGCCAAAAAACACAGCTCACACGCTCACTTTAACGGTCTCACACAACACAAACCTCTTTCTGGAAGAAGCACTAAATTGTTACTTGTCTGGACTCAAACAGCCCGACACCTAAATTTACACGACTTGGCTGAGATTCAGGAGACAGGGAGTCTCGGTGACTTTGAACATGAAGTCATTTTCACAGACAGAGCGTAGTGTGACAGTGAAAGGTGGTTCCAGTTCGGTCTGCAGCAGTGATGCTCAATAATTTGGCCAGAAATGTGATGATATGATATGAATGTTGCACCCGCACAGGAAATATGTGGGTAAAACTAGAGAATCTTATCCAATGGAATAAATAATGACAAGATCAGATGCTTTGCTGTTATTGGTTTCAGGACTGTGTTATCAGGGAGGATTTGCTGAGGGCAGCGATCAGGAACAGCTCACACACAAACACCTTGACTCATTCACACCTGGATCTGTCGGCTTAAGTGGAGCTGTTGGTCAGTGGGCACAGGGCTGAGCGTGTGCGTTGCTGGGAAGTGGGACGTCAGGTTTGTCTTTACAAGGGAGCAAAGTATTGTCAGACTGGCTTCAGTTAGTTCTTCCAGGATGAAGCTGGATCACCTTCGTCACTACGCTGACTAATGGGGATCAGCAGAGCAGTGGAGCTCACACGCTGTTAATCCTCGTAGCCTTAAGCTTGTTCAGGCCCGGGGTCACCTGACCTGCATGTCTGTCACCATGGCGAGCATCACAGGAGGAAGTCGGAACACGCTGGAGAAAGTGAAGCAGGGAGAGTGACCACAGAGCTCCTCGGTTTCTCCAGCGACACCCGAGAAAGTCGATAAGGGCTGTTAAAACTGCCTCTTGTCTCTCGCATCCGGCGTTGTCATGGTTACCCCGGGCGCCCGAATCGACTCATTTAAAAATAGGTTTCATGTCTGTTGTTTTGTGTATTGACGGTCTGGCAACCTAGAAAAGCAGATGAGGATTATCAATAGATGAGTCCTCCTCTGATCAACGGGTGTCTCTGCAGGGCTCAGTGTGTGTGTGTGTGTGTGAGAGGAGTGAATGGAGGCGACAGCTCCCAAGGCCTCAGCTGAGCAGGAAGCTTAACACCCTGAAGCTTTAATGTGAGGTGACAGTGTGTGTGTGTGTGTGTGTGTGTGTGTGAGGCTGCTCTGTCTTTCCATACTTTAGAAATAACAGCAGAGAGTCAAGTTGTGTTGAGAGGAAACATGTTTGTTGTTCTGTTGTGCTTCTGCCTGATGCAGGGGTTGATGGGAAATCCCTGAGAGGTGCAGTAACGTCCTCCTCTTCCTCTGCACTGAAACTGTGTCTTTATGTTTCTGTGCATGAGGTCACCTGCTTTTATCTGGCTCTCCTCCCTCGTCTTTGTCATATCTGGGTCACAGAGCTCGACCTCCGGCTGGTCTCAGGTCTGTGAAGTTGCTCCAGCTGTGCAGCTTGTTGCATCAGAGACACTGAGTGCCCCCCCCCACCCCTTCCCGCGCATCACGTCGTTCAGCGTCTGGCAGGCGTCCTCCCACCAGCTCGGCCCCCGCCGTCTCTCCCTCCCGCCCGGAGGTTGAGAACGGTGAAAATGGAGAGTGGTTGCTATGGAAACCGTTTACATGAAAGAGAAAAGTACCCGTGCTTCATAGCTGCATCTCTTAGATTCCCACTGACAGGTAACGCAGAGAAATCCTCCATCCTCCAGCTTTGGGTGGATGCAGCCTTCAATAACACACACACACACACACACACACACACACACACACACACACAAGTTCAATGAGATGCACAATGCAGCACATTTTATTCATCTTTGTTCTCCTGTAGTGCCTGGCATCTCAAACCAGTCGAAGTGTCTTCTCTGCCTCTATGAATAGAAACTAAGGTGTGTGTGTGTGTGTGTGTGTGTGTGTGTCTGTGTGTGTGTCTGTGTGTGTGAGCGGCTCTGTTGTGTTGAATAAAAGCTTTGTCCTCGGTGCTGAGCACATGTACAGCTGCTGAATAGAGCAGTGACAGACAGTGACAGACACAGCGCTGGTGAGGTAACAGCCTCCCCTCTAAAGACGTGTGTGTCTGCGCATGTGTGTGTGTGTCTGTTGTGTCCATCTTTGTGTTTCCTTTGGCTATTTTTGTGAGGACTGGTCTCAGTTTTGCACCTGTGATGTGAAGACTGTGACTTCTCTTCATAATGTGTGTGTGTGTGTGTGTGTGTGTGTGTGATTGTAAATTTATATAAACATCTGTAGTTCATGGTGCATTTGTGTGGGACTATTTTCAGCTGCGGATCAATACGCATTTGGTTCACTAGTGAGTATTTATGGTAGCAGGATTGTGTGTGTGTGTGTGTGTGGGAGTGACTCAGATAAATCCCTATGAGCCAGGTGAAGTGTGGGTAATGTAGTTTAAATGGGATTGATATATTATTTGTGATGATGATGATGATGTCAAATGAAATATCCCCCCCCCCTCCTTGTTCCCTCCCTCTCCTCTCTCTTCCATCCTCAGTCTCCAGGTGGCGTAGCTCCGTGTCCAGCCCCTCCCCTTCCCCCTCTTCCTCCTCCCCCGGACCCCCTCTGAGTCGAGTGGCCGGAGTCTCCCCCATCAGCGCCGCCTCCCCCTCGGCCAAACCCTGCTCCACCCCGCAGTCGTCTGAAAGACACGGTAACCGGGGCGACAAGCGTGCGTCTGTCACACCGTCTTTGCTTTTCTCACATGCTTGTATTCAGCGCTCTTCCCTCCTTCCTCTCCTCCCTCCAGCTCCATCCCTCTCCTCCCCGCTCCACCCTGTCCTCCACCGGACGCTGAGCCCTGTAGGGAAGGAGCTGTCCCCTGTATCCGAGAGGACTCCCACGTTCCTCCCTCACCCAGCCAGCAGAAGTAAGACTGCCCCGTTAAAAAGATCTCAACTCCTTCTTTTCTTCTGTCATGTGCAGCGCAACACACACGCAGAGCTTATAGATGAGCTGAATACATCATGATACTCATGTGCAGGCTGAGACTTTTCAAATGAACTTTGCAGCTTCAAGCTTCACTGAGATGCTGTGGTTTTGTTTGAGTGTGACAGATTCAAGTGCATTATTTGTGATGGAAAAAACTAATGTTCCAGACACAGCGCAGGGCAAAAGCTGCAGGGGACAAGAAAGAAGGGGGGGGGGGGCAGCGTTGGGAGGGCCGTCGAGCCCTGAAGGGACCGGGCCGGTTTCCCTCTGCAGAAAACTTGCTGCCACAGTAACATGGCTTTTTAAACCGAGTCTTATGAAAAGTATCAACAGTGTCAGAATAAGCCCAAGTCACAGAGGAGAACAAGGTCCTGGGTCTCCTCATTCTCATTAGAATAATACCCCTGATAGAAAGGATTATTTCAGAGAGCGGTCACACAGAGCAGCTATCAGGAATATCATTAACTGTGGAGAGGTTGGTGTAACCTCGCTGATGATATTTCTGCCTCACTGGTGCTTAACAGGCTCTAATTCTCAGAGCCAAGTATGACCCTCCATTAGCGTGGATCCTTCATCTTTATGTAGAGCACACTCGGCTGACTCGAGGGTGCGTTTCTCATTACCCAGCCACCAAAAACCGAGCGCAGCACGACGACGCTGTCGCTTGTGTAACACTGCAGTCGTGTCAGGTTTGAGCCGGGGAAGTGGTGACGAGTTGGTGTATTTGACTTTTTTTTTTTTTCTTCTTCTACTTTAAGGCCGCAGCTTCCTGCGCTCAGCCCTCAGCCCCCAGTCGTCCATCGACAGCGACGTCGGGGCCTCGGAGGCCGAGGACGACTCCATCGCTCTGGGGTACAAACTGCAGGACCTCACGGACGTCCAGGTCATGGCCCGGCTGCAGGAAGAAAGTGAGTCATTTACTGGGCTCAGCTTGAAACTGGAGCAAACCGCAGCTCTGCGGTCGTTTAGCAAAACCCACTGAGATCCAACACATCTAATAACAGTGTTTCTGTGTGAAGAACAGAGCTTCTTGTCAGATGTGATGTATAATTAAAACTGTAAATTGCAGGGAATTCAGACCAATGCACGTCAACTCTATTGTTCCGTATTTAGGCCACCAGTTCCCAAACACCAAATAATATGAAGTGAAGTGAAGTTTTTTTGTTTAATTTTATTCAAAACAAACTTTTGAAATTGAAAGAGCTCCTGTTTTGGGCTCAGTTGAGTGTTTGGAGTAAGCAAAGAGGGGAAAATGAAATACATACATAGGAGATGAATGTGTTTTAAATCCAAACATCACAGAGGACTTTAAACACACTGACCTTCATCTCAGAGCATGATGGTGAGGATGGGTTTGATGTTTTCACTCTGGCTGATGATGTCGCTGTTTTGTGGTTGTGCCAGTCCACTTTGTCTGCTGACCATCTGTCTCTATTGTTCCCTCCTCCTCTCTAATGTTTTAACATATGGCCCCCAGATCTCAGAGCTCATCGCTACTTCAGCTTCATTAACCCCAGGAGGTGACAACTGTGTGTGTGTGTTTCTGTGTGTGTGTGTGTGTGTGTGTGTCTTGCCTGCTGGTCCTCATATCTCGCTCCTCCAGGTCTAAGACAGGACTACGCCAGCACGTCGTCCATCCTGGCCAACCGCCGCAGCCAGAGCTTCACCTTCCAGCTCAGCCAGCTCAGCGCCGGCCCCGGCCTGGAGGAGGAAGAAGAGGAGGACGACGAAGACTACGGCCTCCTGCCCCCGCCGCAGCCGCGCCTCACCCGCCTTCCGCACTCCCACACCTTCTCCAGCATCCGAGACTGGCGAAGAAGCACCTGTTCCCTGTCCACCCCTCCTTCCACCCCCTCCACCCCTCCGTACCCTTCCGCTGGGTTCGCCTTGCAGGCTCAGCCCCAGGCACAGCCTCAGGGACTGGGGCTGGGGCTGGGGCTGGGGCTGGGGCTGGGCAGCCTGTGCGCGTCCGAGCAGCAGGGCTTCAGACCAGGATCAGGTGAGAAAAGAGGCCGATGCCAGTGCAAAAACATAACAGTGTCTTCTGAGGTGATGGGTGAAGTGACAGTCGCATTCTCCAATGTGCAAAAGCTACAAGCTGCACATTTACCAAGGTTAGCAGATTTATAAAAATATACGATATGACCCACAACAAAAGCTGAGTTATCTTTAACTTATCTTGACCACGTCGTCACAATGACCCACTTTAAAATTCGTACACTGAGCCGTCATGTCTTTGCACTAATGAGCTATCTCTGTCTCTATGTTTCGTATGTGAAATCTTGTATGTGTGTACTTGTTTACATATTTGTGTGTTGTTGGTTTGAACTGTTTTGGGGAAACTTCACCGTGGCGTCCAGCCGAATATGAGAGTAAGTCGTTTTCCACTCAGTATAAATTAAACACTTTAGTCACTGAGTTTTAATCCAGCTTTTGGTTTGACCAATATCACACTGACAGAGACACATCCCGCCTCCGCTCACCGATCATACGTCGACACCCCGGACTGACCCACGCTGATGCTCTAACCACTTAATAATAACTCTGCGTAAGCCTCTTGTACAACTAGACTTGGAGCTCTAAGGCTTGCGTGTTTCCGTTCTGAGGCCGAGACGAGAGAGAGAGTTTGATGGGATTAGAGTTAGGAGAGTATATCAAGCGACTGTTGTGCAGTGAAGGGGATCACAGCCAGCTTTAGATGCTTTCTTAAGAGATGGAGGCACAGTAAAAGAACAAAACACAAAGTTAATGTGCTAGTCTATTTGCTCTTTCGGCCTTGTCCTCTAACCCTCTGTGATTTGGGACAGTGAGAAGACCGGATTGTTTTAATCTGCATCTTTAAACATCTTGTCTCTTTTGTCTGTCCTGGTGTTTTTGTTGCTCTGTGCTAGATAAGCTGCGGAGGAGCATGCCTAACCTTGTCAGAGCTCCCAGCATGCCAAGTGTGCCCATTCCCACCAATCCTAGCGCTTCCCCTTCTTTGCTTCGTAACAGCCAGAGCTTCGATTCGTCCAGCGGGCTTGCTCGCCTGCAGTCCTCCAGTAAGTCAAACCTAACTTTGCTGACATGAAACATAAGCTGTGCAGAAACGGCGTAGGATGAATTTAGGTTTTCTTTGCTGGCCCTGCCCCAGTCCCCTCCCCAGGCCAACTTCAAAACAGGGTGCAGAGCGTCGGAAATTTCTCCTCCTTGTCACGGCAACCCCTGAAGGCCACGGCCTACGTCAGTCCCACCATCAAGGGCTCAGCCTCCACGCCGGCTTCCGTCAGCCTCCAGTCTCTGAGCAGCAGCGGCGGGGCCAACGTCGGCGTGGGCGTGGGCAGCGGGATCCCTATGCTCAGTAAACCTGCCGGCGGAGGGGGGACGCCCACATCGGCGCCGGGCACTCCCCGCAGCAGCCTGCCTCGCCCCGCCTCTTTTGTGGCCACCACGAGCTCCACTCCCCGCAGCAAAGTGGCCCAACCAACGCGAAGGTGAACTGTTTATCTATCTTCAGCTTTATTTTTGTTTTTTTTTTGCATCTGTAGCTAAAATCCTGTTTGAAATGTGACTCTTTTTCTCTTTCCTCAGTTTACTGACGCCTCCAAAGAGCTTGTCCACCCTCAGTGCCCTTCGTGACAGCACCTGGAGAGACGGCTGCTACTGACCAACAACGGACTGGTACAGTGACGCAGCGGTGCAGCAGCACCCCGCTGGCTGGGGCGACTCGCTGACACCTGGTCATCGACTCTGTCAGGGTGACGTAACTGTTGAGACCTTAAATCTGAGATCCTGCATAGAATAGTTGGAAGCTCCCAGAGCCGAGGGTCTCGTCTTGGCATCTGTTGAGTTCTATGCAGAGTTTCTTTGCGGGAAGGCGGGTTGTTTTATCCTGGATTAGAGTGTATATGCATGTTCAGCTTCACACTCAACTTTGATCTGTGCCAAGGTGGGATTTGTTCCCGGTTGCTCATGTGCAATAAACTGCTGGCTGTAGGGCACCAGTAATACTAACCTGCTAAAGAGGGCTGCCGGTTTTTATGAATGAGCCTCACGATACTGTATTTGTTTATATATTTATTTTAGGTAAGACATTTTGGACTAATCAGGTGTTTTCCCTCTGGCAACGAGCGCCAACGATGCTGCTAAAATGAAATCGGTTCCTCGTGGTTTGGGCACATTTGGTGTGATTTTTACAAGCAAGACAAGTATGTATCTGTGTAGAAAGCTAACTATTGAGTGTGTATACGTAATACATATACAATGATGCAATATGATTGAATTTTAAATGTGAATCCTGACCAAAATGAAAATGTCTGAATGTGTTTACAAAATTGTCTCACTATGGCATCACAAATCTTTGTGCATATTAACACTTTTACTTCAACGACCCATAAGGGAAACTGTTCTTGTTGCACTTTGTATAAATCTCTGAATTTACTGATATTTTTACTTTCTGTTTACTAATGTTTGCACTTGTTTTACATTTGGGTGTAAAAAAAAAAAAAAAAAACAAGAAAAAAGACACATCTGTTGGTTAAATGTTCTTTGAGAGATTTCACAGTTCTACACGGCATAATGTAGCACCCTTTGTTTGTAATGTATGACTTGTGATTTTAAACAACCCTTAACATGGCACATTTCACAAAACCGTGACACTTTTGTTACTGTAACGGACTGAACGAATGAAAGGTTTTAATAAAACTCTGAATTACAAACATCCTTTGGCCTGGCGTTTAACAAGAAACTAATGTTAACTGTGTGATCGGAAAGCTCGGGCTGTTTGAAATTGTACCGAAGGTCCTAAGAGGTCCTCGAGACTCTTAAGTCCAACAGCCAAAGTGAAAATTCAAAGGCTACAACAAACCTCAAATACCTATCTGAGCAAAGTGCTCATCTCCCTCCTCCTCCTCCTCTTCTCCACTGCCCCCCACTCGCCCTCCTCAGCCCCACCTCCCTCTTCCACTGGCCCTCTGTGCTGCCTCCCTGGAGCTCCATCCAGGTCCTGAAGGCTCCATCAGATCCACTTGCCCTCACGGTGACTGTCATTTAAAATGAACCAGGTGTAATTCTATGCTTTGTCCACAAGATGTCGCCAGATCAGCAGTCGGAGCCAGGAGGGAGCCACCTCACTGTTCCTGACAAAAACAGTTGTTGCAGCTCAGCAGTTTCAAAGTGTCAAAATGAGTATCACTAAGTGTGTGTGTGTGTGTGTGTGTGTGTGTGTGTGTGCGCGCGCGGTCCCAGGTGGAGAGTCACAGGTGTTTGTGAACATCACTCTGAACTGCATGATGAAGATGAAGCAGGAGGAGCTGGCCGACTGTCTGCACAGCAGCGAGATCTCTTTGGTGGTGTACTTGTGGTTAACAGTAGTGTGTAGTGTGTTTCCTTTGGGACCTCATTGATGCGCAGCCATGAAATGTTTTTGTTGACTTGTTTGTGTTTTCATGGTATAAGCTCAATGTAAATGTACACACCATGAAGCTGTGGTGAACAATCCATTTGGGTATGTTATCTTTATTGGATTGATGTGTATGTGTGGCAGGTATACCTAGGCATACGTATATCTGTATGTATGTTGCAGCTCCAGCAGATGCTGGTTGTGCCTCGGATTTATTGATACCTCACCTCACGTGTCTATTTATTGCTGCCTTGTCATGTTACTTGTTGAGTTTGACACGGTGGCTCCACGTTGTGATTGTCGGATTGCTGAATGTTGATGTGGAAATGAGGATGTGTGTCGGTCATTGTGTTTGTGTTTTGCAGGAGCGAGTTGTGCGGATCACGTCCTCCCAGCTGTGAAGACTTGTCCACTGATGTGTTGTGTGTGTTTGTAATTGTTTTTGTGTGTAAGTCGGAGTGCAGCAGTAGAAGGTCCACAGAGCTGGGTGATCGACTCTGGCTCCTCCTCGCCGCCAGGGGGCGCAGTTCCAGCTGCAAATCAAATCCCAAACAATCCGTGAACCAATGGATGACACGTCTCGATTGCACTTCATTTTATTGAACGCTAGATGTCCTACTCGAGCACTGTGTCACTGAGGCCTCGAGTAATGAACCATTATTTGAATAAGGTGTCTAAGCTTCAACAAAGCGTCGGTCGCCCATCATTATTTGTGCGTGCGTGGTCTTTGTGTGTAAGGTGGAGTGCAGGAATCAGTAGAAGGTCCACTTTATGTTGTTTGTTTCACTCTAACCTTTGTCTCATTTGCATGTTGCATGTGTTTAAACCTCCATCTGAAGTCTGAAAGACAAAGAACAAGTTGCATTTAGTCTTGTTAAACACTTTGACTTTCCATGTTGTTCCTCCTGGAAGCTGCTCTCCACCACTGAGGCCATTGATAGACAGATGTCTATCTATTGATAGGCATCTGTCTATCAATATGATTCAGCTTCTACTTGAATCTAAACATGTGTTTTTATAGCACCTCCTGCAGAGCACGGTCAGTTCTAATGAAGGAATGGTCTCACGCTGAATCATCCACACCGTCATTAATGACGAACAGTGTCCTCCTCTAATTCTGCCCCCTTTGCTCTCCCTGTGGTCACAGCGACTGTTATTGGTGCTGTAATAATGATTAGGATCATGAAAAGCTTTCATGTGTTTCTTGAACGCATAGGCCTTGATCCAGACAGACTCGTTTAATCAAGCTGCAAGGTGTCTCCAATTTAGTGCTCAACAAAGCCACGCCCCCTGGAAGGTGGAGCTGCATCTCCCTTGGCTGAGCACAGGTGTGTGCGCTCTGCAGCTCAGGGGCCTATGAATCCTCATTCAGTCTGCAGGAACCACAGCAGCAGCAGCAGCAGCAGGGACTGTGAGTTTGCTGCAGTGAGTGGTCAGGAGCTGCAGATCTTGGTTAGATCATCTTTTCACTTTAGGTTCACTTTGTTTAGTACTTTCCCTTTTCTTGTTTGTGCCAAGTGGCTCTTGTTAGCAATGGAGTCTACCATGTGCTTCACTTCAGTCATTGTAGACTAATGCAGTTTGCAGTTTGTAGACACTTGTACAACAACCACTTGTAGTTGTTTAGAAGCTGCATTAGTTTACAAGATGGCTGACTTTAAAGTGAAGCACATGGCAGACTGCACTGTTAGCACTAGCCATGTAGCACATACAGAAACTGTGGAGCTATGGCTCTTACTTCACTTCAGGTTTACTCTATGTTGTGCTTTGTTTCATTCTAACCTCTGTCTCCTTTCTACTTTTGCATGTGTTCAACCCTGAGATTGGTGGGTACCATGTACTTTGACTACCTCGACTTGGTGAAAGACACAAGGCCTACACACTTATTTTCTTTCACAAAACATTTAGTCAAACCTCCATCTTAAGTCTGAAAGACAAAGAACAGGATGCATTTAGTCTTGTTGAACAAACACTTTGACTTTCCATGTTCTTCCTCCTAGAAGCTGCCCTCCACCACTGAGGCCAGAAGACCTTCACTGCTTGGTTCAAAGAAGACAAAGACCCTGAAGACTCAAGTGTTAGTTTTATTGTCATTTAAATTTTTCTTTAGCCTTGAACCCATTTCTTGTTTGTGCTGAGTGGCTCATGTTAGAAATGAAATCCATCATTTAGTCATCTAGTCATCTATCATCTATCTATCATCTAGTCATTTCAGTCATCATAGACTAATGCAGTTTGCAGTTTGTAGACACTTGTACAACAACCACTTGTAGTTGTTTAGAAGCTGCATTAGTTTACAAGATGGCTGACTTTAAAGTGAAGCACATGGCAGACTGCATTGTTAGCAGTAGCCACTTAGCACATACAGAAACTGTGGAGGCAGGAGCCATGGCTCTTATTTCACTTCAGGTTTACTTTATATTGTACTTTGTTTGTTTCACTCTAACCTTTGTGTCTCTTTTCTACTTTTGCATGTGTTCAACCCTGAGCTTGGTGGCTACCATGTGCTGCTACATCAACTTGGTAAGAGACACCATCCATCCATCTTCCTCCGCTTATCTGGGGCCGGGACATGCTGGTAAGAGATACAAGGCTTTATTTTCTTTCACAAAACACTCAATCAAACCTCCATCTTAAGTCTGAGAGACAAAGAACAAGTTGCATTTTGTCTTGTTTAAACACTTTGACTTTCCATGTTGTTCCTCCTAGAAGCTGCCCTCCACCACTGAGGCCAGAAGACCTTTACTGCTTGGCTCAAAGAAGACAAAGACACTGAAGACTCAAGTGTTAGTTTTATTGTTATTAAATATTTTTGTTTTTAGCATTGATCCCATTTCTTTTCTGTGCTAAGTGGTTTGCGTTAGCAATGGATCTGCCATGTGTGTTACTTTGGCCAAATTGTAGTCTAATGCAGCTTCTAAACAACTACAAGTACAAGTGTCTACAAACTGCAAGCTCCCTTACTCTACAAGATGGCTGCCTTACCAAGTGAAGCACATGCAGACTTCATTGTTCGCACTAGCCACCTAGCATGAACAGTAATGGCCACAGGTCTTGCATGTTTCACTTCAGGTTTACTTTAATCTTTGTGTCCTTTCTACTTTTGCATGTGTTCAACCCTGAGCTTGGTGGCTACCATGTGCTGCTACATCAACTTGGTAAGAGACACAAGGCTTTATTTTCTTTCACAAAACACTCAATCAAACCTCCATCTTAAGTCTGAGAGACAAAGAATAAGTTGAATTTTGTCTTGTTAAACACTTTGACTTTCCATGTTGTTGCTCCTAGAAGCTGCCCTCCACCACTGAGGCCAGAAGACCTGCACTGCTTGGTTCAAAGAAGATGAAGACAGTGAAGGCTCAAATGTTAGTGTTATTGTTGTTAAAAAATTTTTTAGCATTGATCCCATTTCTTGTCTGTGCTGAGTGGTTTGTGTTAGCAATGGATCTGCCATGTGTGTTACTTTGGCCATCTTGTAGTCTAATGCAGCTTCTAAACAACTACAAGTACAAGTGTCTACAAACTGCAAGCTCCCTTACTCTACAAGATGGCTGCCTTACCAAGTGAAGCACATGGCTGTCTTCATTGTTAGCATTAGTCACCTAGCATGAACAGTAATGGCCACAGGTCTTGCATGTGTCACTTCAGGTTTACTTTAATCTTTGTGTCCTTTCTACTTTTGCATGTGTTCAACCCTGAGCTTGGTGGCTACCATGTGCTGCTACTCCCTCAAGAAGGGTAAGAATGACACAACCATACACACCTATTTTCTTTAACAAAACACTTAGTCAAACCTACAAATTTAGTGTGAAAGCTAAGAACAAGTCAATTGTTTGCTGGGACATCCTGTGTTAATGATTTTTGTCCCATATGGGATGGCATTTATCTTGTTTCAAAATAAAAGAAGCATTGCCTTTACATCTAGTGTCTGAGTGCCTGTGTGCTGCCTAGAGCCCAGAGCTTCACTGCTTGATTCACACATTCAAGACTTAAATGTTAGTTTTATTGTCATTAAATGGTAGGTAGTTTGTGCTTCACTTTGGCCATCTTGTAGTCTAATGCAGCTTCTAAACAACTACAAGTACAAGTGTCTACAAACTGCAAGCTGCATTACTCTGCAAGATGGCTGCCTTACCAAGTGAAGCACATGGCAGACTTCATTGCTAGCACTAGCCACCTAGCATAAACCATTAATGGCCACAGGTGTTTAACTTCAGGTTTACTTGATCTTGTACTTGTTTCACTCTAACCTGTGTCCTTTCTGCTTTTGCATGTGTTCAACCCTGAGCTAACTGGCTACATCTAACAGCGGTGGCTACCGTGTGCTGCTACTCCCTCGACTTGGTGAGAAAGACACAAGGCCTACACACAAACCTTTTTGTTCTTTCACTAAACATCTAGTCAAACTGTTTCCTCCATCTTGTTCAGTGTGAAACACAAAGAACAAACATGTGAAGTAGTTGCATTTAATTTTGAACCACTTTGACTTTCTACATGTTTCTTCTAGAAGCTGCCGTCCACCACTGAGCCCAGAAGAACTTGCTACAGAGACACTGAGGACTCAACAATGTTCCACTCACTGTAATGTTAGTGTTATTGTCACTAAATGTTTCTTTAGCCTTGATCCCATTTGTGGTTTGTGCTACAACAATGTTGTTTGGAAAAAGTACAAAATAAAGTAAATGTCAAGTGGAAATGTAACGTCTGTGAGTCATGTTTCACTCGAATCTTTGTCTCCTTTGTACTTTTCCATGTGTTCAACCCTGAGCTAACTGGCTACAGCTAACAATGGTTTCTACTTGGTTTAAAAAAAAAAAAAAGACATAAGGTACACTTTGAAGTGTTTATTTTCCTATTCTTAGTCAAACTGTTGCCTCCATCTTGTTCAAAGTCTGAAAGACAAAGAACAAGTTGCATGTAGTCTTGTGAAACAAACACTTTGGCTTTCCATGTCGTTCCTCCTACAAGCTGCCCTCCACCACTGAACCCACAACACCTTCACTGCTTGGTTCAAAGACACTGAAGATAGAAGAACATCAGACTTATTGTGTGGAAATGTTTCTTTAGACTTGATCCAATGTCTGGTTTGAGCTAAGTGTCTAGTGCTAACAATGGAGTCTGCATGTGATTGACTTGGTAACTCAGCCATCTTGTAGACTAATGCAGCTTCTGAACAAGTGTTTGTACAAGTGTCTACCACCTGCAGAGTCCTCTGACTTTCAGACCATGTCTGTCACATACTGCACATGAAGCATTACAATGTGTAGGCTCCTGAATGAACAGAGGAAGGAAGCTGGAGAGGATGTGAAGGGGCTGGAAGAGAGTGTGGTGAGTCCGGGGAGTCCTGTTTATGTGGCTCATTGTAACTTTGATATAGAAGTTTAAATGTTTTAGTGACATCAACAATTCATTCAGTGTCTTTGCTGATGTCAGCAGCAGCTGTGAATAAATAAGAAGCCGATCAAATCCAACAAAGACAAGATAGTTAAAAAATCAAATCAAGAGACATGATCATGAGTGAGTAAAGTAGATTGACTTCATCATGTCTGTCTGCCTGTCTTTGGTTTCATTCATGATCTTTATTGAGACCTAATGATTCGTGTCATTTGTGTTGCTCCCTCAGGCCAAAGAGCCGCAGACTGTGCACAAGCTCCGCCAAGTCTTCATGCAGGACCTCAGCACACGGGTTAAAAAAGTACACGGCCTGCCTTTCTTCCTCTGCGGCCTTAGCGTGTGTGTGTAAACGATGCTTTCACGCTCCATCTATGAGGTGCAAATGTCCGTGTGTGTTTCCCAGAGTCCTGGAGAATAAGCTGGAGGAGCTGAGCAAAGCGCACAAGCAGGTAGAAGAGACATTGGCAGTGAAACGTGCAGAAGCATCAGTGTCAGTAAGTCCCAACAAATCTTCTTCTTCAGTGTGTTGTGACAGAGTGGTGGTGGGGGGGCAACCTTTGAGATTTGGTGTCTTTTGCATACAGCCAAGCCGATCCCTGCAGGACGTTATCTGTCCCTGTCGTCCCCCATCAGCAGCTGCATCAGAGCCGGAGTCGCTCACTAAAAGAACCCCCACAACTGTAAGTTCAGATTCCTGAATGTCTGTAAACCCTTTCTTTCTTTCTTTCTTTTTTTTTTTTTAAATAATCAGACTGTGTAGATGTTTTCTCTTCTTGCAGACAGACCATAAACAAGTCAAAGGATGCCTACCACCCCCACCTGCAACGACGGAACGGCGGAAGCGGAAGCGCTTCCGCTTCTTTTTCCGTCTCCCATGTGCCGAGTGAACAGACAAGCAGAAGATCACCGGAGTGTCCGAGAACTTTGCTCAAACTCACTGTAAGTGCGATAAAACTTTGTGGAAGCAAACGAGGAAAGTTTATGAAGAAGGTGTTGGTGCTGCAGAGACGCGATGAGGTAGAAAGAGACGTTTGAGTGTGCTCCCTGTGCGCACCATGGTGCACAGTCGTAGCGACAGCAGGTAGCTCAGTAGCGGCTAACAGCTAACTGTTGCCAGCGGGTTAAATGTGTCAATTGGGCGCAGTGTTTTCATGTCGGATGAAAATGGTCCAATGAGAAAGGATCGATGAGATGATTAACGGAAACCTGACACGTAATCTGTCTATGTATTGATAGACATCGTAGACTCGTTTAATCAAGCTGCAAGGTGTCTCCAGTTTGGTGCCCAACAAGGTCACGCACCCAGGAAGGTGGAGCTGCATCTCCCTTGGCTGAGCACAGGTGTGTGCACTCTGCAGCTCAGGGGCCTATGAATCCTCATTCAGTCTGCAGGAACCGCAGCAGCAGCAGGGACTGTGAGTTTGCTGCAGTGAGTGGTCAGGAGCTGCAGATCTTGGTTAGATCATCTTTTCACTTCAGGTTCACTTTGTTTAGTACTTTCCCTTTTCTTGTTTGTGCCAAGTGGCTCTTGTTAGCAATGGAGTCTACCATGTGCTTCACTTCAGTCATTGTAGACTAATGCAGTTTGCAGTTTGTAGACACTTGTACAACAACCACTTGTAGTTGTTTAGAAGCTGCATTAGTTTACAAGATGGCTGACTTTAAAGTGAAGCACATGGCGGACTGCACTGTTAGCACTAGTTACTTAGCACATACAGAGACTGTGGAGTCACAGCTCTTACTTCACTTCAGGTTTACTTGATGTTGTTCTTTGTTTGTTTGACCTTAACCTTTGTCTGTCTTTTCTACTTTTGCATGTGTTCAACCCTGAGATTGGTGGCTGCCATGTGCTTCGACTACGTCGACTTGGTGAAAGACACGAGGCCTACACACAAACATTTATTTTCTTTCACAAAACTCTTAGTCAAACCTCCATCTTAAGTCTGAAAGACAAAGAACAGGATGCATTTAGTCTTGTTGAACAAACACTTTGACTTTCCATGTTCTTCCTCCTAGAAGCTGCCCTCCACCACTGAGGCCAGAAGACCTGCACTGCTTGGTTCAAAGAAGACAAAGACCCTGAAGACTCAAGTGTTAGTTTTATTGTCATTTAAATTTTTCTTTAGCCTTGAACCCGTTTCTTGTTTGTGCTGAGTGGCTCATGTTAGAAATGAAATCTATCATTTAGTCATCTGTCATCTATCTATCATCTAGTCATTTCAGTCATTGTAGACTAATGCAGTTTGCAGTTTGTAGACACTTGTACAACAACCACTTGTAGTTGTTTAGAAGCTGCATTAGTTTACAAGATGGCTGACTTTAAAGTGAAGCACATGACGGACTGCACTGTTAGCACTAGTTACTTAGCACATACAGAGACTGTGGAGTCACAGCTCTTACTTCACTTCAGGTTTACTTGATGTTGTTCTTTGTTTGTTTGACCTTAACCTTTGTCTGTCTTTTCTACTTTTGCATGTGTTCAACCCTGAGATTGGTGGCTACCATGTGCTTCGACTACGTCGACTTGGTGAAGACACGAGGCCTACACACAAACATTTATTTTCTTTCACAAAACTCTTAGTCAAACCTCCGTCTTAAGTCTGAAAGACAAAGAACAGGATGCATTTAGTCTTGTTGAACAAACACTTTGACTTTCCATGTTCTTCCTCCTAGAAGCTGCCCTCCACCACTGAGGCCACAAGACCTGCACTGCTTGGTTCAAAGAAGACAAAGACCCTGAAGACTCAAGTGTTAGTTTTATTGTCATTTAAATTTTTCTTTAGCCTTGAACCCGTTTCTTGTTTGTGCTGAGTGGCTCATGTTAGAAATGAAATCTATCATTTAGTCATCTATCATCTATCTATCATCTAGTCATTTCAGTCATTGTAGACTAATGCAGTTTGCAGTTTGTAGACACTTGTACAACAACCACTTGTAGTTGTTTAGAAGCTGCATTAGTTTACAAAATGGCTGACTTTAAAGTGAAGCACATGGCAGACTGCATTGTTAGCAGTAGCCACTTAGCACATACAGAAATTGTGGAGGCAGGAGCCATGGCTCTTATTTCACTTCAGGTTTACTTTATATTGTACTTTGTTTGTTTCACTCTAACCTTTGTGTCTCTTTTCTACTTTTGCATTTGTTCAACCCTGAGGTTGGTGGCTACCGTGTGCTGCTACATCAACTTGGTAAGAGACACCATCCATCCATCTTCCTCCGCTTATCCGGGCTGGGACACGCTGGTAAGAGATACAAGGCTTTATTTTCTTTCACAAAATACTCAATCAAACCTCCATCTTAAGTCTGAGAGACAAAGAACAAGTTGAATTTTGTCTTGTTTAAACACTTTGACTTTCCATGTTGTTCCTCCTAGAAGCTGCCCTCCACCACTGAGGCCAGAAGACCTTTACTGCTTGGCTCAAAGAAGACAAAGACACTGAAGACTGAAGTGTTAGTTTTATTGTTATTAAATATTTTTGTTTTTAGCATTGATCCCATTTCTTGTCTGTGCTAAGTGGTTTGCGTTAGCAATGGAATCTACCATGTGCTTCACTTTGGCCAAATTGTAGTCTAATGCAGCTTCTAAACAACTACAAGTACAAGTGTCTACAAACTGCAAGCTCCCTTACTCTACAAGATGGCTGCCTTACCAAGTGAAGCACATGCAGACTTCATTGTTAGCACTAGCCACCTAGCATGAACAGTAATGGCCACAGGTCTTGCATGTGTCACTTCAGGTTTACTTTAATCTTTGTGTCCTTTCTACTTTTGCATGTGTTCAACCCTGAGCTTGGTGGCTACCATGTGCTGCTACATCAACTTGGTAAGAGACACAAGCCTTTATTTTCTTTCACAAAACACTCAATCAAACCTCCATCTTAAGTCTGAGAGACAAAGAACAAGTTGAATTTTGTCTTGTTTAAACACTTTGACTTTCCATGTTCTTCCTCGTAGAAGCTGCCCTCCGCCACTGAGGCCAGAAGACCTTCACTGCTTGGCTCAAAGAAGACAAAGACACTGAAGACTCAAGTGTTAGTGTTATTGTTATTAAATATTTTTGGTTTTAGCATTGATCCCATTTCTTGTCTGTGCTAAGTGGTTTGCGTTAGCAATGGATCTGCCATGTGTGTTACTTTGGCCATCTTGTAGTCTAATGCAGCTTCTAAACAACTACAAGTACAAGTGTCTACAAACTGCAAGCTCCCTTACTCTACAAGATGGCTGCCTTACCAAGTGAAGCACATGCAGACTTCATTGTTAGCACTAGCCACCTAGCGTGAACAGTAATGGCCACAGATGTTGCATGTTTCACTTCAGGTTTACTTTAATCTTTGTGTCCTTTCTACTTTTGCATGTGTTCAACCCTGAGCTTGGTGGCTACCATGTGCTGCTACATCAACTTGGTAAGAGACACAAGCCTTTATTTTTTTTGACAAAACAGTTAATCAAACCTCCATCTTAAATCTGAAAGACAAAGAGTAAGTTGAATTTTGTCTTGTTAAACACTTTGACTTTCCATGTTGTTGCTCCTAGAAGCTGCCCTCCACCACTGAGGCCAGAAGACCTTTACTGCTTGGTTCAAAGAAGATGAAGACAGTGAAGGCTCAAATGTTAGTGTTATTGTTGTTAAAAAATTTTTTAGCATTGATCCCATTTCTTGTCTGTGCTGAGTGGTTTGCGCTAGCAATGGATCTGCCATGTGCTTCACTTTGGCCATCTTGTAGTCTAATGCAGCTTCTAAACAACTACAAGTACAAGTGTCTACAAACTGCAAGCTCCCTTACTCTACAAGATGGCTGCCTTACCAAGTGAAGCACATGGCTGTCTTCATTGTTAGCATTAGTCACCTAGCATGAACAGTAATGGCCACAGGTCTTGTATGTGTCACTTCAGGTTTACTTTAATCTTTGTGTCCTTTCTACTTTTGCATGTGTTCAACTCTGAGCTTGGTGGCTACCATGTGCTGCTACTCCTTCAAGAAGGGTAAGAATGACACAACCATACACACCTATTTTCTTTAACAAAACACTTAGTCAAACCTACAAATTTAGTCTGAAAGCTAAGAACAAGTCAATTGTTTGCTGGGATATCCTGTGTTAATGATTCTGTCCCATATGGGATGGCATTTATCTTGTTTCAAAATAAAATATGCATTGCCTTTACATCTAGTGTCTGTTTGAGTGCCTGTGTGCTGCCTAGAGCCCAGAGCTTCACTGCTTGATTCACACATTGAAGACTTAAATGTTAGTTTTATTGTCATTAAATGGTAGGTAGTTTGTGCTTCACTTTGGCCATCTTGTAGTCTAATGCAGCTTCTAAACAACTGCAAGTACAAGTGTCTACAAACTGCAAGCTGCATTACTCTACAAGATGGCTGCCTTACCAAGTGAAGCACATGGCAGACTTCATTGCTAGCACTAGCCACCTAGCGTGAACCATTAATGGCCACAGGTGTTTCACTTCAGGTTTACTTGATCTTGTACTTGTTTCACTCTAACCTGTGTCCTTTCTGCTTTTGCATGTGTTCAACCCTGAGCTAACTGGCTACATCTAACAGCGGTGGCTACCGTGTGGTGCTACTCCCTCGACTTGGTGAGAAAGACACAAGGCCTACACACAAACCTTTTTGTTCTTTCACTAAACATCTAGTCAAACTGTTTCCTCCATCTTGTTCAGTGTGAAACACAAAGAACAAACATGTGAAGTAGTTGCATTTAATTTTGAACCACTTTGACTTTCTACATGTTTCTTCTAGAAGCTGCCGTCCACCACTGAGCCCAGAAGAACTTGCTACAGAAACACTGAGGACTCAACAATGTTCCACTCACTGTAATGTTAGTGTTATTGTCACTAAATGTTTCTTTAGCCTTGATCCCATTTGTGGTTTGTGCTACAACAATGTTGTTTGGAAAAAGTACAAAATAAAGTAAATGTCAAGTGGAAATGTAACGTCTGTGAGTCATGTTTCACTCGAATCTTTGTCTCCTTTGTACTTTTCCATGTGTTCAACCCTGAGCTAAGTGGCTACAGCTAACAATGGTTTCTACTTGGTTAAAAAAATAAATAAAAAAGACATAAGGTACACTTAGAACTGTTTATTTTCCTATTCTTAGTCAAACTGTTGCCTCCATCTTGTTCAAAGTCTGAAAGACAAAGAACAAGTTGCATGTAGTCTTGTGAAACAAACACTTTGGCTTTCCATGTCCTTCCTCCTACAAGCTGCCCTCCACCACTGAACCCACAAGACCTTCACTGCTTGGTTCAAAGACACTGAAGATAGAAGAACATCAGACTTATTGTGTGGAAATGTTTCTTTAGACTTGATCCAATGTCTGGTTTGAGCTAAGTGTCTAGTGCTAACAATGGAGTCTGCATGTGATTCACTTGGTAACTCAGCCATCTTGTAGACTGATGCAGCTTCTGAACAAGTGTTTGTACAAGTGTCTACCACCTGCAGAGTCCTCTGACTTTCAGACCACGTCTGTCACATACTGCACATGAAGCATTACAATGTGTAGGCTCCTGAATGAACAGAGGAAGGAAGCTGGAGAGGATGTGAAGGGGCTGGAAGAGAGTGTGGTGAGTCCGGGGAGTCCTGTTTATGTGGCTCATTGTAACTTTGATATAGAAGTTTAAATGTTTTAGTGACATCAACAATTCATTCAGCGTCTTTGCTGATGTCAGCAGCAGCTGTGAATAAATAAGAAGCCGATCAAATCCAACAAAGACAAGATAGTTAAAAAATCAAATCAAGAGACATGATCATGAGTGAGTAAAGTAGATTGACTTCATCATGTCTGTCTGCCTGTCTTTGGTTTCATTCATGATCTTTATTGAGACCTAATGATTCGTGTCATTTGTGTTGCTCCCTCAGGCCAAAGAGCCGCAGACTGTGCACAAGCTCCGCCAAGTCTTCATGCAGGACCTCAGCACACGGGTTAAAAAAGTACACGGCCTGCCTTTCTTCCTCTGCGGTCTTAGCGTGTGTGTAAACGATGCTTTCACGCTCCATCTATGAGGTGCAAATGTCCATGTGTGTTTCCCAGAGTCCTGGAGAATAAGCTGGAGGAGCTGAGCAAAGCGCACAAGCAGGTAGAAGAGACATTGGCAGTGAAACGTGCAGAAGCATCAGTGTCAGTAAGTCCCAACAAATCTTCTTCTTTAGTGTGTTGTGACAGAGTGGTGGTGGGGGGGCAACCTTTGAGATTTGGTGTCTTTTGCATACAGCCAAGCCGATCCCTGCAGGACATTATCTGTCCCTGTCATCCCCCATCAGCAGCTGCATCAGAGCCGGAGTCGCTCACTAAAAGAACCCCCACAACTGTAAGTTCAGATTCCTGAATGTCTGTAAACCCTTTCTTTCTTTCTTTTTTTTTTTTTTTAATAATCAGACTGTGTAGATGTTTTCTCTTCTTGCAGACAGACCATAAACAAGTCAAAGGATGCCTACCACCCCCACCTGCAACGACGGAACGACGGAAGCGGAAGCGCTTCCGCTTCTTTTTCCGTCTCCCATGTGCCGAGTGAACAGACAAGCAGAAGATCACCGGAGTGTCCGAGAACTTTGCTCAAACTCACTGTAAGTGCGATAAAACTTTGTGGAAGCAAACGAGGAAAGTTTATGAAGAAGGTGTTGATGCTGCAGAGACGCGATGAGGTAGAAAGAGACGTTTGAGTGTGCTCCCTGTGCGCACCATGGTGCACAGTCGTAGCGACAGCAGGTAGCTCAGTAGCGGCTAACAGCTAACTGTTGCCAGCGGGTTAAATGTGTCAATTGGGCGCAGTGTTTTCATATCGGATGAAAATGGTCCAATGAGAAAGGATCGATGAGATGATTAACGAAAACCTGACACATAATCTGTCTATGTATTGATAGACATCGTAGACTCGTTTAATCAAGCTGCAAGGTGTCTCCAGTTTGGTGCCCAACAAGGTCACGCACCCAGGAAGGTGGAGCTGCATCTCCCTTGGCTGAGCACAGGTGTGTGCACTCTGCAGCTCAGGGGCCTATGAATCCTCATTCAGTCTGCAGGAACCACAGCAGCAGCAGCAGCAGCAGGAGCAGCAGCAGGGACTGTGAGTTTGCTGCAGTGAGTGGTCAGGAGCTGCAGATCTTGGTTAGATCATCTTTTCACTTCAGGTTCACTTTGTTTAGTGCTTTCCCTTTTCTTGTTTGTGCCAAGTGGCTCTTGTTAGCAATGGAGTCTACCATGTGCTTCACTTCAGTCATTGTAGACTAATGCAGTTTGCAGTTTGTAGACACTTGTACAACAACCACTTGTAGTTGTTTAGAAGCTGCATTAGTTTACAAGATGGCTGACTTTAAAGTGAAGCACATGGCGGACTGCACTGTTAGCACTAGTTACTTAGCACATACAGAGACTGTGGAGTCACAGCTCTTACTTCACTTCAGGTTTACTTTATATTGTGCTTTGTTTGTTTGACCTTAACCTTTGTCTGTCTTTTCTACTTTTGCATGTGTTCAACCCTGAGATTGGTGGCTACCATGTGCTTCGACTACGTCGACTTGGTGAAAGACACGAGGCCTACACACAAACATTTATTTTCTTTCACAAAACACTTAGTCAAACCTCCGTCTTAAGTCTGAAAGACAAAGAACAGGATGCATTTAGTCTTGTTGAACAAACACTTTGACTTTCCATGTTCTTCCTCCTAGAAGCTGCCCTCCACCACTGAGGCCACAAGACCTGCACTGCTTGGTTCAAAGAAGACAAAGACCCTGAAGACTCAAGTGTTAGTTTTATTGTCATTTAAATTTTTCTTTAGCCTTGAACCCGTTTCTTGTTTGTGCTGAGTGGCTCATGTTAGAAATGAAATCTATCATTTAGTCATCTAGTCATCTATCATCTATCTATCATCTAGTCATTTCAGTCATCGTAGACTAATGCAGTTTGCAGTTTGTAGACACTTGTACAACAACCACTTGTAGTTGTTTAGAAGCTGCATTACTCTACAAGATGGCTGAATTTAAAGTGAAGCACATGCAGACTGCATTGTTAGCAGTAGCCACTTAGCACATACAGAAATTGTGGAGGCAGGAGCCATGGCTCGTATTTCACTTCAGGTTTACTTTATATTGTACTTTGTTTGTTTCACTCTAACCTTTGTGTCTCTTTTCTACTTTTGCATGTGTTCAACCCTGAGCTTGGTGGCTACCGTGTGCTGCTACATGAACTTGGTAAGAGACACCATCCATCCATCTTCCTCCGCTTATCTGGGGCCGGGACATGCTGGTAAGAGACACAAGGCTTTATTTTCTTTCACAAAACACTCAATCAAACCTCCATCTTAAGTCTGAGAGACAAAGAACAAGTTGAATTTTGTCTTGTTTAAACACTTTGACTTTCCATGTTGTTCCTCCGAGAAGCTGCCCTCTACCACTGAGGCCAGAAGACCTTTACTGCTTGGCTCAAAGAAGACAAAGACACTGAAGACTCAAGTGTTAGTTTTATTGTTATTAAATATTTTTGGTTTTAGCATTGATCCCATTTCTTGTCTGTGCTAAGTGGTTAGCGTTAGCAATGGATCTGCCATGTGTGTTACTTTGGCCAAATTGTAGTCTAATGCAGCTTCTAAACAACTACAAGTACAAGTGTCTACAAACTGCAAGCTCCATTACTCTACAAGATGGCTGCCTTACCAAGTGAAGCACATACAGACTTCATTGTTAGCACTAGCCACCTAGCATGAACAGTAATGGCCACAGATGTTGCATGTTTCACTTCAGGTTTACTTTAATCTTTGTGTCCTTTCTACTTTTGCATGTCTTCAACCCTGAGCTTGGTGGCTACCATGTGCTGCTACATCAACTTGGTAAGAGACACAAGGCTTTATTTTCTTTTACAAAACACTCAATCAGACCTCCATCTTAAGTCTGAGAGACAAAGAACAAGTTGAATTTTGTCTTGTTTAAATACTTTGACTTTCCATGTTGTTCCTCATAGAAGCTGCCCTCCACCACTGAGGCCAGAAGACCTTTACTGCTTGGCTCAAAGAAGACAAAGACACTGAAGACTCAAGTGTTAGTTTTATTGTTATTAAATATTTTTGTTTTTAGCATTGATCCCATTTCTTGTCTGTGCTAAGTGGTTTGCGTTAGCAATGGAATCTACCATGTGCTTCACTTTGGCCAAATTGTAGTCTAATGCAGCTTCTAAACAACTACAAGTACAAGTGTCTACAAACTGCAAGCTCCATTACTCTACAAGATGGCTGCCTTACCAAGTGAAGCACATGCAGACTTCATTGTTAGCACTAGCCACCTAGCATGAACAGTAATGGCCACAGGTCTTGCATGTTTCACTTCAGGTTTACTTTAATCTTTGTGTCCTTTCTACTTTTGCATGTGTTCAACCCTGAGCTTGGTGGCTACCATGTGCTGCTACATCAACTTGGTAAGAGACACAAGCCTTTATTTTCTTTCACAAAACACTCAATCAAACCTCCATCTTAAGTCTGAGAGACAAAGAACAAGTTGAATTTTGTCTTGTTTAAACACTTTGACTTTCCATGTTCTTCCTCCTAGAAGCTGCCCTCCACCACTGAGGCCAGAAGACCTGCACTGCTTGGCTCAAAGAAGACAGACACTGAAGACTCAAGTGTTAGTTTTATTGTTATTAAATATTTTTGTTTTTAGCATTGATCCCATTTCTTGTCTGTGGTAAGTGGTTTGCGTTAGCAATGGAATCTACCATGTGCTTCACTTTGGCCAAATTGTAGTCTAATGCAGCTTCTAAACAACTACAAGTACAAGTGTCTACAAACTGCAAGCTCCCTTACTCTACAAGATGGCTGCCTTACCAAGTGAAGCACATGCAGACTTCATTGTTAGCACTAGCCACCTAGCATGAACAGTAATGGCCACAGGTCTTGCATGTTTCACTTCAGGTTTACTTTAATCTTTGTGTCCTTTCTACTTTTGCATGTGTTCAACCCTGAGCTTGGTGGCTACCATGTGCTGCTACATCAACTTGGTAAGAGACACAAGCCTTTATTTTCTTTGACAAAACAGTTAATCAAACCTCCATCTTAAATCTGAAAGACAAAGAATAAGTTGAATTTTGTCTTGTTAAACACTTTGACTTTCCATGTTGTTGCTCCTAGAAGCTGCCCTCCACCACTGAGGCCAGAAGACCTGCACTGCTTGGTTCAAAGAAGATGAAGACAGTGAAGGCTCAAATGTTAGTGTTATTGTTGTTAAAAATCTTTTAGCATTGATCCCATTTCTTTTCTGTGCTAAGTGGTTTGCGTTAGCAATGGATCTGCCATGTGTGTTACTTTGGCCATCTTGTAGTCTAATGCAGCTTCTAAACAACTACAAGTACAAGTGTCTACAAACTGCAAGCTCCCTTACTCTACAAGATGGCTGCCTTACCAAGTGAAGCACATGGTTGTCTTCATTGTTAGCATTAGTCACCTAGCGTGAACAGTAATGGCCACAGGTCTTGCATGTTTCACTTCAGGTTTACTTTAATCTTTGTGTCCTTTCTACTTTTGCATGTGTTCAACCCTGAGCTTGGTGGCTACCATGTGCTGCTACATCAACTTGGTAAGAGACACAAGCCTTTATTTTCTTTCACAAAACACTCAATCAAACCTCCATCTTAAGTCTGAGAGACAAAGAATAAGTTGAATTTTGTCTTGTTAAACACTTTGACTTTCCATGTTGTTGCTCCTAGAAGCTGCCCTCCACCACTGAGGCCAGAAGACCTGCACTGCTTGGTTCAAAGAAGATGAAGACAGTGAAGGCTCAAATGTTAGTGTTATTGTTGTTAAAAAATTTTTTAGCATTGATCCCATTTCTTGTCTGTGCTGAGTGGTTTGTGCTAGCAATGGATCTGCCATGTGCTTCACTTTGGCCATCTTGTAGTCTAATGCAGCTTCTAAACAACTACAAGTACAAGTGTCTACAAACTGCAAGCTCCCTTACTCTACAAGATGGCTGCCTTACCAAGTGAAGCACATGGCTGTCTTCATTGTTAGCATTAGTCACCTAGCATGAACAGTAATGGCCACAGGTCTTGTATGTGTCACTTCAGGTTTACTTTAATCTTTGTGTCCTTTCTACTTTTGCATGTGTTCAACCCTGAGCTTGGTGGCTACCATGTGCTGCTACTCCCTCAAGAAGGGTAAGAATGACACAACCATACACACCTATTTTCTTTAACAAAACACTTAGTCAAACCTCCAAATTTAGTCTGAAAGCTAAGAACAAGTCAATTGTTTGCTGGGACATCCTGTTAATGATTCTGTCCCATATGGGATGGCATTTATCTTGTTTCAAAATAAAATATGCATTGCCTTTACATCTAGTGTCTGTTTGAGTGCCTGTGTGCTGCCTAGAGCCCAGAGCTTCACTGCTTGATTCACACATTGAAGACTTAAATGTTAGTTTTATTGTCATTAAATGGTAGGTAGTTTGTGCTTCACTTTGGCCATGTTGTAGTCTAATGCAGCTTCTAAACAACTACAAGTACAAGTGTCTACAAACTGCAAGCTGCATTACTCTACAAGATGGCTGCCTTACCAAGTGAAGCACATGGCAGACTTCATTGCTAGCACTAGCCACCTAGCATGAACCATTAATGGCCACAGGTGTTTCACTTCAGGTTTACTTGATCTTGTACTTGTTTCACTCTAACCTGTGTCCTTTCTGCTTTTGCACGTGTTCAACCCTGAGCTAACTGGCTACATCTAACAGCGGTGGCTACCATGTGCTGCTACTCCCTCGACTTGGTGAGAAAGACACAAGGCCTACACACAAACCTTTTTGTTCTTTCACTAAACATCTAGTCAAACTGTTTCCTCCATCTTGTTCAGTGTGAAACACAAAGAACAAACATGTGAAGTAGTTGCATTTAATTTTGAACCACTTTGACTTTCTACATGTTTCTTCTAGAAGCTGCCGTCCACCACTGAGCCCAGAAGAACTTGCTACAGAGACACTGAGGACTCAACAATGTTCCACTCACTGTAATGTTAGTGTTATTGTCACTAAATGTTTCTTTAGCCTTGACCCCATTTGTGGTTTGTGCTACAACAATGTTGTTTGGAAAAAGTACAAAATAAAGTAAATGTCAAGTGGAAATGTAACGTCTGTGAGTCATGTTTCACTCGAATCTTTGTCTCCTTTGTACTTTTCCATGTGTTCAACCCTGAGCTCACTGGCTACAGCTAACAATGGTTTCTACTTGGTTAAAAAAAAAAAAGACATAAGGTACACTTTGAAGTGTTTATTTTCCTATTCTTAGTCAAACTGTTGCCTCCATCTTGTTCAAAGTCTGAAAGACAAAGAACAAGTTGCATGTAGTCTTGTGAAACAAATACTTTGTCTTTCCATGTCCTTCCTCCTACAAGCTGCCCTCCACCACTGAGGCCACAAGACCTTCACTGCTTGGTTCAAAGACACTGAAGATAGAAGAACATCAGACTTATTGTGTGGAAATGTTTCTTTAGACTTGATCCAATGTCTGGTTTGAGCTAAGTGTCTAGTGCTAACAATGGAGTCTGCATGTGATTGACTTGGTAACTCAGCCATCTTGTAGACTAATGCAGCTTCTGAACAAGTGTTTGTACAAGTGTCTACCACCTGCAGAGTCCTCTGACTTTCAGACCACGTCTGTCACATACTGCACATGAAGCATTACAATGTGTAGGCTCCTGAATGAACAGAGGAAGGAAGCTGGAGAGGATGTGAAGGGGCTGGAAGAGAGTGTGGTGAGTCCGGGGAGTCCTGTTTATGTGGCTCATTGTAACTTTGATATAGAAGTTTAAATGTTTTAGTGACATCAACAATTCATTCAGTGTGTTTACTGATGTCAGCAGCAGCTGTGAATAAATAAGAAGCCGATCAAATCCAACAAAGACAAGATAGTTAAAAAATGAAATCAAGAGACATGATCATGAGTGAGTAAAGTAGATTGACTTCATCATGTCTGTCTGCCTGTCTTTGGTTTCATTCATGATCTTTATTGAGACCTAATGATTCGTGTCATTTGTGTTGCTCCCTCAGGCCAAAGAGCCGCAGACTGTGCACAAGCTCCGCCAAGTCTTCATGCAGGACCTCAGCACACGGGTTAAAAAAAGTACACGGCCTGCCTTTCTTCCTCTGCGGTCTTAGCGTGTGTGTAAACGATGCTTTCACGCTCCATCTATGACAGGGGTCTCAGACTCGCGGCCCGCGGGCCAACTGCGGCCCGTGGGACGATAGTTTGCGGCCCCCGCCTTAATAATAAAGTTTAATGTTGGTGTGGCCCGCGAATTTGATATGAATGGCACGTTACAGTACTTTACAGCGTTTCAGTTACTAGACAGGAACTCAGTCAGAGCCACGCTCCCCATACAGGAGCTGCTCCTGCCTCTGCTGCCTGTTAGTTACAAACGGACCTGAAAATTAAAACCCCGTCCGACCTGTGGTTGATAGCTCGGACCTGGCGTTGTCTGTCTAATTAGCGAAGAAAAAAATCGCCGCGACCATTTACGTTAATGACGGCGATTTGTTTTGACACTAGCGTTAGCTGTTAGCAAAGTAGCTACTTAGCTTCCACTGTGTTTATATCGATCACATAGCAGGTAAACAAACTTAATACGGTATCGACAACGTCTCTGTATAACTTCACGCTGGTCCTGTTGCTCCGGTGCTAATCAGGACAGTGGCTCCTTTAGTGACAACTTGCACTGGAGCTCGGTGGAAACGGCGCTAGCTTGAAATGTTTATGTGTTGCCTGGCAACAGCCTCGTCTCCCTTCCAGTTGCGGAAGTATTTGTCTCGGTGGCGCCAAATTAATGGTTAAATAAAAAACACTGAAACTGAAACTTCAACGCGACAGTGACACCGAGTGGAATTATATATATTACACAGCCCCAAACATGTCTTTTTCAAAGCCTGCAGTGAAGAGAAAGGTTGGTGATGAGCACAGACAATTTCAGGAAAAGTGGGAAATGCAATATTTCTTTGTTGAGCACAGGGGCACCCCGACGTGTCTTATTTGCACAGAGAAAGTTGCGGTGCACAAGGAATACAATTTGAAACGTCATTACACAACTAGACATGCTGAGGAGTATGGAAAATACCAGGGAGATGAGAGAGCCAACCGGGTTGCCAATCTTAAAACATGTCTACTGAGGCAACAAGATTTCTTTAAGAAAGCAACCAAAGAGAATAATGCAGCAGTCGAAGCTAGCTACGTGGTCAGTGAGATGATAGCTAAAGCAGGAAAGCCATTCACAGAAGGTGAATTTGTCAAAAAGTGCATATTACAGGCTGCAAGTATTGTCTGTCCAGAAAAGAAAGATCAGTTTAGCAACATCAGCCTTTCTGCCAACACCGTGGCAGAGCGCATTTCTGACCTGTCAAGTGACATTTATGATCAACTGTGTGAGAAAGCAAAGTGTTTCAGTGTATACTCAGTCGCTCTTGATGAGACCACAGACATCACCGACACTGCCCAGCTCGCAATATATGTCCGTGGTGTTGATGACAATTTTGAAGTTATAGAGGAGTTGCTCACAGTAATTCCAATGCATGGCCAGACCACCGCTCAGGAGATATTTCACCAGCTGTGTAATGCCATTGAGAATGCCGGTTTGCCATGGAAGAGGTTTGTTGGAATAACAACCGATGGAGCGCCATCAATGACAGGGAGGAAAAATGGACTGGTGGCACTTGTTCAAAAAAAACTGGAAGAGGAGGGTGTGGAGGAGGCCATTGCTCTGCACTGCATTATCCATCAGCAGGCCCTTTGCAGCAGATGCCTGAAGTGTGACAATGTGATGTCTGTCGTTGTAAAATGCATCAATCACATCAGATCCAGGGGCTTAAAGCACAGAAGGTTCCGTGCTTTTTTAGAGGAAATGGAGTCAGAATATGGGGATGTGCTCTACTTCACCGAGGTACGTTGGCTCAGCAGGGGAAACATGTTGAAGAGATTTTTTGAGTTGAGAGCAGAAGTGAAAGCCTTCATGGAGAAGGATGGGTGGCTGTTCCTGTGCTAAGTGATCCCAAATGGCTCATGGACTTAGCTTTTCTTGTTGATATCACACATGAGCTTAATGTACTGAACAAGAAGTTACAAGGCCAGGGGCAACTTGTCAGTGCTGCCTATGATAACGTGAGAGCATTCACCACAAAACTTGTGTTATGGAAAGCCCAGCTCTCTCAGACAAACCTTTGCCATTTCCCAGCATGCAAGGCACTCATGGATGCAGGCACACCATTCAGTGATGAGAAGTATGTTGATGTCATTTTGAAGCTACAGGAGGAATTTGATCACAGATTTGCAGACTTCAAGACGCACAGAGCCACATTTCAAATTTTTGCGGACCCCTTCTCCTTTGATGTGCAAGATGCCCCTCCTGTGCTTCAAATGGAGCTCATTGACCTGCAGTGCAACTCTGAGCTCAAAGCCAAGTTCAGGGAGGTGAGTGGAAAAGCAGACAAGCTTGGGCAATTTTTGAGAGAATTGACCCCCAGCTTCCCTGAGCTCTCCAGGATGTTCAAGCGGACCATGTGCCTTTTTGGGAGCACATACTTGTGCGAAAAGCTCTTCTCCACCTTGAACTTCAATAAGTCCAAGTACAGGTCCAGACTTACTGATGAGCATCTTCAAGCCCTATTGAGGGTCTCAACTGCTTCCTCCCTCAAGCCAAATGTGGCTCGGCTATGTGAGAGGAAGCGCTGCCAGGTCTCTAGCAGCAAGAAGTAGGCAAGAGAAGCCATGTTCAGAACAGTTCATGTTCAATGTTCCATTCTTGTTCAGAAAGTTAGAGGTTAAAGAACTGTTAATACAGACAATTCTTCAGTCTTCTATATCTGCTGTATTATTATTATTATTTTATTTATTTATTACTGATTGATTGATTTATTTTCTTATTAATTCTTAATTTGTTTATTTTTTTCATCTTATTTTGTGTTAAAAAAAAATGGTGGGCCTAATGTGCCTGATGCGGCCCAGCCTCACCCAGACTCTGCCTCCAGCGGCCCCCAAGTAAATTGAGTTTGAGACCCCTGATCTATGAGGTGCAAATGTCCATGTGTGTTTCCCAGAGTCCTGGAGAATAAGGTGGAGGAGCTGAGCAAAGCGCACAAGCAGGTAGAAGAGACATTGGCAGTGAAACGTGCAGAAGCATCAGTGTCAGTAAGTCCCAACAAATCTTCTTCTTTAGTGTGTTGTGACAGAGTGGTGGTGGGGGGGCAACCTTTGAGATTTGGTGTCTTTTGCATACAGCCAAGCCGATCCCTGCAGGACATTATCTGTCCCTGTCATCCCCCATCAGCAGCTGCATCAGAGCCGGAGTCGCTCACTAAAAGAACCCCCAACAACTGTAAGTTCAGATTCCTGAATGTCTGTAAACCCTTTCTTTCTTTCTTTTTTTTTTTTTTTTTAATAATCAGACTGTGTAGATGTTTTCTCTTCTTGCAGACAGACCATAAACAAGTCAAAGGATGCCTACCACCCCCACCTGCAACGACGGAACGACGGAAGCGGAAGCGCTTCCGCTTCTTTTTCCGTCTCCCATGTGCCGAGTGAACAGACAAGCAGAAGATCACCGGAGTGTCCGAGAACTTTGCTCAAACTCACTGTAAGTGCGATAAAACTTTGTGGAAGCAAACGAGGAAAGTTTATGAAGAAGGTGTTGATGCTGCAGAGACGCGATGAGGTAGAAAGAGACGTTTGAGTGTGCTCCGTGTGCGCACCATGGTGCACAGTCGTAGCGACAGCAGGTAGCTCAGTAGCGGCTAACAGCTAACTGTTGCCAGCGGGTTAAATTGTTAGCAATGGAGTCTACCATGTGCTTCACTTCAGTCATTGTAGACTAATGCAGTTTGCAGTTTGTAGACACTTGTACAACAACCACTTGTAGTTGTTTAGAAGCTGCATTAGTTTACAAAATGGCTGACTTTAAAGTGAAGCACATGGCGGACTGCACTGTTAGCACTAGTTACTTAGCACATACAGAGACTGTGGAGTCACAGCTCTTACTTCACTTCAGGTTTACTTGATGTTGTTCTTTGTTTGTTTGACCTTAACCTTTGTCTGTCTTTTCTACTTTTGCATGTGTTCAACCCTGAGATTGGTGGCTGCCATGTGCTTCGACTACGTCGACTTGGTGAAAGACACGAGGCCTACACACAAACATTTATTTTCTTTCACAAAACTCTTAGTCAAACCTCCGTCTTAAGTCTGAAAGACAAAGAACAGGATGCATTTAGTCTTATTGAACAAACACTTTGACTTTCCATGTTCTTCCTCCTAGAAGCTGCCCTCCACCACTGAGGCCAGAAGACCTGCACTGCTTGGTTCAAAGAAGACAAAGACCCTGAAGACTCAAGTGTTAGTTTTATTGTCATTTAAATTTTTCTTTAGCCTTGAACCCGTTTCTTGTTTGTGCTGAGTGGCTCATGTTAGAAATGAAATCTATCATTTAGTCATCTATCATCTATCTATCATCTAGTCATTTCAGTCATTGTAGACTAATGCAGTTTGCAGTTTGTAGACACTTGTACAACAACCACTTGTAGTTGTTTAGAAGCTGCATTAGTTTACAAGATGGCTAACTTTAAAGTGAAGCACATGCAGACTGCATTGTTAGCAGTAGCCACTTAGCACATACAGAAATTGTGGAGGCAGGAGCCATGGCTCTTATTTCACTTCAGGTTTACTTTATATTGTACTTTGTTTGTTTCACTCTAACCTTTGTGTCTCTTTTCTACTTTTGCATTTGTTCAACCCTGAGGTTGGTGGCTACCATGTGCTGCTACATCAACTTGGTAAGAGACACCATCCATCCATCTTCCTCCGCTTATCCGGGGCTGGGACACGCTGGTAAGAGATACAAGGCTTTATTTTCTTTCACAAAATACTCAATCAAACCTCCATCTTAAGTCTGAGAGACAAAGAACAAGTTGAATTTTGTCTTGTTTAAACACTTTGACTTTCCATGTTGTTCCTCCTAGAAGCTGCCCTCCACCACTGAGGCCAGAAGACCTTTACTGCTTGGCTCAAAGAAGACAAAGACACTGAAGACTGAAGTGTTAGTTTTATTGTTATTAAATATTTTTGTTTTTAGCATTGATCCCATTTCTTGTCTGTGCTAAGTGGTTTGCGTTAGCAATGGAATCTACCATGTGCTTCACTTTGGCCAAATTGTAGTCTAATGCAGCTTCTAAACAACTACAAGTACAAGTGTCTACAAACTGCAAGCTCCCTTACTCTACAAGATGGCTGCCTTACCAAGTGAAGCACATGCAGACTTCATTGTTAGCACTAGCCACCTAGCATGAACAGTAATGGCCACAGGTCTTGCATGTGTCACTTCAGGTTTACTTTAATCTTTGTGTCCTTTCTACTTTTGCATGTGTTCAACCCTGAGCTTGGTGGCTACCATGTGCTGCTACATCAACTTGGTAAGAGACACAAGCCTTTATTTTCTTTCACAAAATACTCAATCAAACCTCCATCTTAAGTCTGAGAGACAAAGAATGAGTTGAATTTTGTCTTGTTAAACACTTTGACTTTCCATGTTGTTGCTCCTAGAAGCTGCCCTCCGCCACTGAGGCCAGAAGACCTTCACTGCTTGGCTCAAAGAAGACAAAGACACTGAAGACTCAAGTGTTAGTGTTATTGTTATTAAATATTTTTGGTTTTAGCATTGATCCCATTTCTTGTCTGTGCTAAGTGGTTTGCGTTAGCAATGGATCTGCCATGTGTGTTACTTTGGCCATCTTGTAGTCTAATGCAGCTTCTAAACAACTACAAGTACAAGTGTCTACAAACTGCAAGCTCCCTTACTCTACAAGATGGCTGCCTTACCAAGTGAAGCACATGCAGACTTCATTGTTAGCACTAGCCACCTAGCGTGAACAGTAATGGCCACAGATGTTGCATGTTTCACTTCAGGTTTACTTTAATCTTTGTGTCCTTTCTACTTTTGCATGTGTTCAACCCTGAGCTTGGTGGCTACCATGTGCTGCTACTCAACTTGGTAAGAGACACAAGGCTTTATTTTCTTTTACAAAACACTCAATCAAACCTCCATCTTAAGTCTGAGAGACAAAGAACAAGTTGAATTTTGTCTTGTTTAAACACTTTGACTTTCCATGTTGTTCCTCCTAGAAGCTGCCCTCCACCACTGAGGCCAGAAGACCTGCACTGCTTGGTTCAAAGAAGACAAAGACCCTGAAGACTCAAGTGTTAGTTTTATTGTTATTAAATATTTTTGTTTTTAGCATTGATCCCATTTCTTGTCTGTGCTAAGTGGTTTGCGTTAGCAATGGAATCTACCATGTGCTTCACTTTGGCCAAATTGTAGTCTAATGCAGCTTCTAAACAACTACAAGTACAAGTGTCTACAAACTGCAAGCTCCCTTACTGTACAAGATGGCTGCCTTACCAAGTGAAGCACATGTAGACTTCATTGTTAGCACTAGCCACCTAGCATGAACAGTAATGGCCACAGGTCTTGCATGTTTCACTTCAGGTTTACTTTAATCTTTGTGTCCTTTCTACTTTTGCATGTGTTCAACCCTGAGCTTGGTGGCTACCATGTGCTGCTACATCAACTTGGTAAGAGACACAAGGCTTTATTTTCTTTTACAAAACACTCAATCAAACCTCCATCTTAAGTCTGAGAGACAAAGAACGAGTTGAATTTTGTCTTGTTAAAGACTTTGACTTTCCATGTTGTTGGTCCTAGAAGCTGCCCTCCACCACTGAGGCCAGAAGACCGGCACTGCTTGGTTCAAAGAAGATGAAGACAGTGAAGGCTCAAATGTTAGTGTTATTGTTGTTGTTAAAAAATTTTTTAGCATTGATCCCATTTCTTGTCTGTGCTGAGTGGTTTGTGCTAGCAATGGATCTGCCATGTGCTTCACTTTGGCCATCTTGTAGTCTAATACAGCTTCTAAACAACTACAAGTACAAGTGTCTACAAACTGCAAGCTCCCTTACTCTACAAGATGGCTGCCTTACCAAGTGAAGCACATGGCTGTCTTCATTGTTAGCATTAGTCGCCTAGCATGAACAGTAATGGCCATAGGTCTTGCATGTTTCACTTCAGGTTTACTTTAATCTTTGTGTCCTTTCTACTTTTGCATGTATTCAACCCTGAGCTTGGTGGCTACCATGTGCTGCTACATCAACTTGGTAAGAGACACAAGCCTTTATTTTTTTTGACAAAACAGTTAATCAAACCTCCATCTTAAATCTGAAAGACAAAGAATAAGTTGAATTTTGTCTTGTTAAACACTTTGACTTTCCATGTTGTTGCTCCTAGAAGCTGCCCTCCGCCACTGAGGCCAGAAGACCTGCACTGCTTGGTTCAAAGAAGATGAAGACAGTGAAGGCTCAAATGTTAGTGTTATTGTTGTTGTTAAAAATTTTTTTAGCATTGATCCCATTTCTTGTCCGTTCTGAGTGGTTTGTGCTAGCAATGGATCTGCCATGTGCTTCACTTTGGCCATCTTGTAGTCTAATGCAGCTTCTAAACAACTACAAGTACAAGTGTCTACAAACTGCAAGCTCCCTTACTCTACAAGATGGCTGCCTTACCAAGTGAAGCACATGGCTGTCTTCATTGTTAGCATTAGTCACCTAGCATGAATAGTAATGGCCACAGGTCTTGCATGTGTCACTTCAGGTTTACTTTAATCTTTGTGTCCTTTCTACTTTTGCATGTGTTCAACCCTGAGCTAATTGGCTACATCTAACAGCGGTGGCTACCGTGTGGTGCTACTCCCTCGACTTGGTGAGAAAGACACAAGGCCTACACACAAACCTTTTTGTTCTTTCACTAAACATCTAGTCAAACTGTTTCCTCTATCTTGTTCAGTGTGAAACACAAAGAACAAACATGTGAAGTAGTTGCATTTAATCTTAAACCACTTTGACTTTCTACATGTTTCTTCTAGAAGCTGCCGTCCACCACTGAGCCCAGAAGAAGTTGCTACAGAGACACTGAGGACTCAACAATGTTCCACTCACTGTAATGTTAGTGTTATTGTCACTAAATGTTTCTTTAGCCTTGATCCCATTTGTGGTTTGTGCTACAACCATGTTGTTTGGAAAAAGTACAAAATAAAGTAAATGTCAAGTGGAAATGTAACGTCTGTGAGTCATTTTTCACGCGAATCTTTGTCTCCTTTGTACTTTTCCATGTGTTCAACCCTGAGCTCACTGGCTACAGCTAACAATGGTTTCTACTTGGTTAAAAAAAGAGACATAAGGTACACTTTGAAGTGTTTATTTCCTATTCTTAGTCAAACTGTTGCCTCCATCTTGTTCAAAGTCTGAAAGACAAAGACGAAGTTGCATGTAGTCTTGTGAAACAAACACTTTGGCTTTCCATGTCCTTCCTCCTACAAGCTGCCCTCCACCACTGAACCCACAAGACCTTCACTGCTTGGTTCAAAGACACTGAAGATAGAAGAACATCAGACTTATTGTGTGGAAATGTTTCTTTAAACTTGATCCAATGTCTGGTTTGAGCTAAGTGTCTAGTGCTAACAATGGAGTCTGCATGTGATTGACTTGGTAACTCAGCCATCTTGTAGACTAATGCAGCTTCTGAACAAGTGTTTGTACAAGTGTCTACCACCTGCAGAGTCCTCTGACTTTCAGACCACGTCTGTCACATACTGCACATGAAGCATTACAATGTGTAGGCTCCTGAATGAACAGAGGAAGGAAGCTGGAGAGGATGTGAAGGGGCTGGAAGAGAGTGTGGTGAGTCCAGAGAGTCCTGTTTATGTGGCTCATTGTAACTTTGGTATAGAAGTTTAAATGTTTTAGTGACATCAACAATTCATTCAGTGTCTTTCAGTGAGATTTGGTGTCTTTTGCATACAGCCAAGCCGATCCCTGCAGGACATTATCTGTCCCTGTCGTCCCCCATCAGCAGCTGCATCAGAGCCGGAGTCGTCCACTAAAAGAACCCCCACAACTGTAAGTTCAGATTCCTGAATGTCTGTAAACCCCTCCCCCCCCCCTTTTTTTTTTAAATAATCAGACTGTGTAGATGTTTTCTCTTCTTGCAGACAGACCATAAACAAGTCAAAGGATGCCTACCACCCCCACCTGCAACGACGGAACGACGGAAACGGAAGCGCTTCCGCTTCCTTTCCCGTCTCCCATGTTCCGAGTGAACAGACAAGCAGAAGATCACCGGAGTGTCCGAGAACTTTGCTCAAACTCACTGTAAGTGCGATAAAACTTTGTGGAAGCAAACGAGGAAAGTTTATGAAGAAGGTGTTGATGCTGCAGAGACGCGATGAGGTAGAAAGAGACGTTTGAGTGTGCTCCGTGTGCGCACCATGGTGCACAGTCGTAGCGACAGCAGGTAGCTCAGTAGCGGCTAACAGCTAACTGTTGCCAGCGGGTTAAATGTGTCAATTGGGCGCAGTGTTTTCATATCGGATGAAAATGGTCCAATGAGAAAGGATCGATGAGATGATTAACGAAAACCTGACACATAATCTGTCTATGTATTGATAGACATCGTAGACTCGTTTAATCAAGCTGCAAGGTGTCTCCAGTTTGGTGCCCAACAAGGTCACGCACCCAGGAAGGTGGAGCTGCATCTCCCTTGGCTGAGCACAGGTGTGTGCACTCTGCAGCTCAGGGGCCTATGAATCCTCATTCAGTCTGCAGGAACCACAGCAGCAGCAGCAGCAGGAGCAGCAGGGACTGTGAGTTTGCTGCAGTGAGTGGTCAGGAGCTGCAGATCTTGGTTAGATCATCTTTTCACTTCAGGTTCACTTTGTTTAGTGCTTTCCCTTTTCTTGTTTGTGCCAAGTGGCTCTTGTTAGCAATGGAGTCTACCATGTGCTTCACTTCAGTCATTGTAGACTAATGCAGTTTGCAGTTTGTAGACACTTGTACAACAACCACTTGTAGTTGTTTAGAAGCTGCATTAGTTTACAAGATGGCTGACTTTAAAGTGAAGCACATGACGGACTGCACTGTTAGCACTAGTTACTTAGCACATACAGAGACTGTGGAGTCACAGCTCTTACTTCACTTCAGGTTTACTTTATATTGTGCTTTGTTTGTTTGACCTTAACCTTTGTCTGTCTTTTCTACTTTTGCATGTGTTCAACCCTGAGATTGGTGGCTGCCATGTGCTTCGACTACGTCGACTTGGTGAAAGACACGAGGCCTACACACAAACATTTATTTTCTTTCACAAAACACTTAGTCAAACCTCCGTCTTAAGTCTGAAAGACAAAGAACAGGATGCATTTAGTCTTGTTGAACAAACACTTTGACTTTCCATGTTCTTCCTCCTAGAAGCTGCCCTCCACCACTGAGGCCACAAGACCTGCACTGCTTGGTTCAAAGAAGACAAAGACCCTGAAGACTCAAGTGTTAGTTTTATTGTCATTTAAATTTTTCTTTAGCCTTGAACCCGTTTCTTGTTTGTGCTGAGTGGCTCATGTTAGAAATGAAATCTATCATTTAGTCATCTATCATCTATCTATCATGTAGTCATTTCAGTCATCGTAGACTAATGCAGTTTGCAGTTTGTAGACACTTGTACAACAACCACTTGTAGTTGTTTAGAAGCTGCATTAGTTTACAAGATGGCTAACTTTAAAGTGAAGCACATGGCAGACTGCATTGTTAGCAGTAGCCACTTAGCACATACAGAAATTGTGGAGGCAGGAGCCATGGCTCGTATTTCACTTCAGGTTTACTTTATATTGTACTTTGTTTGTTTCACTCTAACCTTTGTGTCTCTTTTCTACTTTTGCATGTGTTCAACCCTGAGCTTGGTGGCTACCATGTGCTGCTACATGAACTTGGTAAGAGACACCTTCCATCCATCTTCCTCCGCTTATCTGGGGCCGGGACATGCTGGTAAGAGACACAAGGCTTTATTTTCTTTCACAAAACACTCAATCAAACCTCCATCTTAAATCTGAGAGACAAAGAACAAGTTGCATTTTGTCTTGTTTAAACACTTTGACTTTCCATGTTCTTCCTCCTAGGAGCTGCCCTCCACCACTGAGGCCAGAAGACCTGCACTGCTTGGTTCAAAGAAGACAAAGACACTGAAGACTCAAGTGTTAGTTTTATTGTTATTAAATATTTTTGTTTTTAGCATTGATCCCATTTCTTGTCTGTGCTAAGTGGTTTGCGTTAGCAATGGATCTGCCATGTGTGTTACTTTGGCCAAATTGTAGTCTAATGCAGCTTCTAAACAACTACAAGTACAAGTGTCTACAAACTGCAAGCTCCCTTACTCTACAAGATGGCTGCCTTACCAAGTGAAGCACATGCAGACTTCATTGTTAGCACTAGCCACCTAGCATGAACAGTAAGGGCCACAGATGTTGCATGTTTCACTTCAGGTTTACTTTAATCTTTGTGTCCTTTCTACTTTTGCATGTGTTCAACCCTGAGCTTGGTGGCTACCATGTGCTGCTACATGAACTTGGTAAGAGACACAAGGCTTTATTTTCTTTTACAAAACACTCAATCAAACCTCCATCTTAAGTCTGAGAGACAAGGAATGAGTTGAATTTTGTCTTGTTAAACACTTTGACTTTCCATGTTGTTGCTCCTAGAAGCTGCCCTCCACCACTGAGGCCAGAAGACCTGCACTGCTTGGTTCAAAGAAGATGAAGACAGTGAAGGCTCAAATGTTAGTGTTATTGTTGTTGTTAAAAAATTTTTTAGCATTGATCCCATTTCTTGTCTGTGCTGAGTGGTTTGTGCTAGCAATGGATCTGCCATGTGCTTCACTTTGGCCATCTTGTAGTCTAATGCAGCTTCTAAACAACTACAAGTACAAGTGTCTACAAACTGCAAGCTCCCTTACTCTACAAGATGGCTGCCTTACCAAGTGAAGCAAATGGCTGTCTTCATTGTTAGCATTAGTCACCTAGCATGAACAGTAATGGCCACAGGTCTTGCATGTGTCACTTCAGGTTTACTTTAATCTTTGTGTCCTTTCTACTTTTGCATGTGTTCAACTCTGGGCTTGGTGGCTACCATGTGCTGCTACTCCCTCAAGAAGGGTAAGAAAGACACAACCATACACACCTATTTTCTTTCACAAAACACTTAGTCAAACCTCCAAATTTAGTCTGAAAGCTAAGAACAAGTCAATAGTTTGCTGGGACATCCTGTTAATGATTCTGTCCCATATGGGATGGCATTTATCTTGTTTCAAAATAAAATAAGCATTGCCTTTACATCTAGTGTCTGTTTGAGTGCCTGTGTGCTGCCTAGAGCCCAGAGCTTCACTGCTTGATTCACACATTGAAGACTTAAATGTTAGTTTTATTGTCATTAAATGGTAGGTAGTTTGTGCTTCACTTTGGCCATCTTGTAGTCTAATGCAGCTTCTAAACAACTACAAGTACAAGTGTCTACAAACTGCAAGCTGCATTACTCTGCAAGATGGCTGCCTTACCAAGTGAAGCACATGGCAGACTTCATTGCTAGCACTAGCCACCTAGCATAAACCATTAATGGCCACAGGTGTTTCACTTCAGGTTTACTTGATCTTGTACTTGTGTCACTCTAACCTTTTGTCTTCTCCCTACTTTTGCATGTGTTCAACCCTGAGCTAACTGGCTACATCTAACAGCGGTGGCTACCGTGTGGTGCTACTCCCTCGACTTGGTGAGAAAGACACAAGGCCTACACACAAACCTTTTTGTTCTTTCACTAAACATCTAGTCAAACTGTTTCCTCCATCTTGTTCAGTGTGAAACACAAAGAACAAACATGTGAAGTAGTTGCATTTAATCTTGAACCACTTTGACTTTCTACATGTTTCTTCTAGAAGCTGCCGTCCACCACTGAGCCCAGAAGAACTTGCTACAGAGACACTGAGGACTCAACAATGTTCCACTCACTGTAATGTTAGTGTTATTGTCACTAAATGTTTCTTTAGCCTTGATCCCATTTGTGGTTTGTGCTACAACCATGTTGTTTGGAAAAAGTACAAAATAAAGTAAATGTCAAGTGGAAATGTAACGTCTGTGAGTCATGTTTCACTCGAATCTTTGTCTCCTTTGTACTTTTCCATGTGTTCAACCCTGAGCTCACTGGCTACAGCTAACAATGGTTTCTACTTGGTTAAAAAAAAAGACATAAGGTACACTTTGAAGTGTTTATTTTCCTATTCTTAGTCAAACTGTTGCCTCCATCTTGTTGAAAGTCTGAAAGACAAAGACGAAGTTGCATGTAGTCTTGTGAAACAAACACTTTGGCTTTCCATGTCCTTCCTCCTACAAGCTGCCCTCCACCACTGAGGCCACAAGACCTTCACTGCTTGGTTCAAAGACACTGAAGATAGAAGAACATTAGACTTATTGTGTGGAAATGTTTCTTTAGACTTGATCCAATGTCTGGTTTGAGCTAAGTGTGTAGTGCTAACAATGGAGTCTGCATGTGATTCACTTGGTAAGTCAGGCATTTTGTAGACTAATGCAGCTTCTGAACAAGTGTTTGTACAAGTGTCTACCACCTGCAGAGTTTTCTGACTTTCAGACCACGTCTGTCACATACTGCACATGAAGCATTACAATGAGCTGCAAAATGTTTTATTTGTATTTAGCTTTGTAGCATTTGGCATTTCAGAAAAGAGCAAAGAAGAGAATATAAGGATATTATTTTTACATGTTATTTCTTTGTGTAATAGCGAAGAGCCGCTAAAGCCTGGTTCACACATGAGGACAATGGGGCTGATTTTGCCCTGATTTCCCCCCTTCCGACCAAGGACAGAAGTGGATTACGGATTATTTCAAGGCTCTTGAGATTATGCTCTGAGATAATCCTTTGGTGTGTGGTGTGTCAAGAGTCAAATTCTCCCGACAATGGGCTCGGGAAACAACTACTGATGGACAGAAGTGTCCATCAGTAGTTGACAAAATATGAGGAAAACATACAAAAAGACAACAAAAATAAGATAAGAAGATGAAAAGTAAGGTAAGAAGATAAGAAGTAAAGTCAGATAAGATAGTTGGGTCGGTCTTTGTTAAGACTGATTCTGAGCAGGGTCACGATGATGATGAAGGTAGCAATGACGACAGCAGCAGGACAAACACAGGTCAACATGATGTCTCTGTCCAGCTACACGTGTTCTATGTGTGGGCATCACCTGGTCTGTTGACAGGTGACATTTGATCTTATTGACCTTCCAGTTGATCATTTCTGTCCTCTGTGGTGTTGATTGAGTTGCTCACTCGCAGCCAGAGTGCTAGTAGTATTCCTCTTGGAGGAGGTGGTGATAGTAGGAGAGGACCAATGAAAACCTAGCCTCTGTTTAACATAAACCCGTGTTGCGCTCAAAGTCAGTCTACAAGATGGCTGAGTTACCAAATGAATCACATGCAGACTCCATTGTTAGCACTAGCCACTTGGCTCAATCAAGACATTGGATCAAGTGTAAAGAAACATTTCCACACAATAAGTCTAATGTTGTGGAGTGTTCGGTGTGTTTGAACCAAGCAGTGAAGGTCTTCTGGCCTCAGTGGTGGAGGGCAGCTTGTAGGAGGAAGGACATGGAAAGTCAAAGTGTTGAACAAGACTAAATGCAACTAATGTGCTCATGTGTGTTGTTTTATGTTTGAGAGTGAACAAGAGGGAGGCAAGAGTTTGTGAAAGAAAATGGAGTTGTAAGTGTCCCTTATGTGTTTTTAAAGCAAGTAGAGAGCAGTGTGAGCTGTAGGCAGTTTGCTCAGGGTTGAAGACATGGAAAAGTAGAAAGGAGACAAAGGTTAGAGTGAAAGAGGTCCAAGATAAAAGTCCCGCATGTCAAGTCAGGCGCCGAGGAGCAGGACAAGGACCGGAAGCTGCAGAAGGTCACGTATGTGAAGGAGATGCACCACACACACATGAAACAGTGTGAGTGTGTGTCAGAGTGTGTGTGTTTTCTTTGTGTGGGCTCCTGATTGAACAGAGGAAGGAAGCTGGAGAGGATGTGAAGGGGCTGGAAGAGAGTGTGGTGAGTCCAGAGAGTCCTGTTTATGTGGCTCATTGTAACTTTGATATAGAAGTTTAAATGTTTTAGTGACATCAACAATTCATTCAGTGTGTTTGCTGATGTCAGCAGCAGCTGTGAATAAATAAGAAGCCGATCAAATCCAACAAAGACAAGATGGTTAAAAAATCAAATCAAGAGACATGATCATGAGTGAGTAAAGTAGATTGACTTCATCATGTCTGTCTGCCTGTCTTTGGTTTCATTCATGATCTTTATTGAGACCTAATGATTCGTGTCATTTGTGTTGCTCCCTCAGGCCAAAGAGCCGCAGACTGTGCACAAGCTCCGCCAAGTCTTCATGCAGGACCTCAGCACACGGGTTAAAAAAGTACACGGCCTGCCTTTCTTCCTCTGCGGTCTTAGCGTGTGTGTAAACGATGCTTTCACGCTCCATCTATGAGGTGCAAATGTCCATGTGTGTTTCCCAGAGTCCTGGAGAATAAGGTGGAGGAGCTGAGCAAAGCGCACAAGCAGGTAGAAGAGACATTGGCAGTGAAACGTGCAGAAGCATCAGTGTCAGTAAGTCCCAACCAATCTTCTTCTTTAGTGTGTTGTGACAGAGTGGTGGTAGGGGGTCGGGGGGTTGGGGGCAACCTTTGAGATGTGGTGTCTTTTGCATGTCAGCCAAGCCGATCCCTGCAGGACATTATCTGTCCCTGTCGTCCCCCATCAGCAGCTGCATCAGAGCCGGAGTCGTCCACTAAAAGAAACCCACCTGCAACGACAAGCCCCCCCCCCTCCTGCCGGATCACCAGCGGGATACCATCACAGCAGATCGTCATCGCTCGGAGAATCAAACACGGTGCGTGTGCTAAATGTAGATCAGAGGCCTCATATTGTGTCGTATATTACGCCCCTGAACAGTGTAAAGAGTTAATGTTTCTAAACGAGGCCCAGAGCTTTGATGGATCATGGCTGATCCGCTGGGTGGGTGCTAGGCGATCGACTCTCGCTCCACCTGGCCGCCAGAGGGCGCGGCTGCAGCTCCGCGGAAGCGGAGCTGGAGGTGCTTCCGCTTCCGCTTCCGCTTCCTGTCTCACATGTGCCCACTGAACAGACACGCCGAAGATCACCGGAGTCTCCGAGAACTTGGCTCAAACTCACTGTAAGTGCGATAAAACTGTCACGAAACTAACGAGGAGAGTTTATGAAGAAGGTGTCGAGGCAGCAGAGACGTGAGGAGGTAGAAAGAGTGGTTTGAATGTGCTCCGTGTGTCCACGCTGTCAGCGACGGCAGCTACTCAGCAGCTAACAGCTAACTGTCAGTGGCAGGCTAGGTGTCAGCGACAGCAGGTAGCTGCGCAGCTAACAGGTAACTGTCAGTAGCAGGCTAGGTGTCAGCGACAGCAGGTAGCTGCGCAGCTAACAGCTAACTGTCAGTAGCAGGCTAGGTGTCAGCGACAGCAGCAAGCCGCGCAGCTAACAGCTAAGTGTCAGTAGCAGGCTAGGGCAGGGAGCTACTGGAGGGTAGGGAAACTGTTGCAAAGGTCTGAAAGCATTAGGAGGTGTGTGAGTAAATAGTTGAGGGATACAGGGTTAATGGACAGGGTTGAATTATTTGTATATTCCTTCTCTATGTTATCTTGTAACTGAATGTACCACTCTGGGTGTGGTAGGTGGCTGCAACGCACCTGACAGCTGGATGGGAGCCGCCAGTCAAGTCCGACAGAGGAGGAAGATGAAGAAGATGACCGGAGTGTGGCCATGGTGTAGCTCGGAGAACTTCGCTCAAAGTCACTGTAAGTGCGATACAAGTTTGACAAAGCTAAGGGGGGGCAAGTTAATGAAGAAGGTGTTGAGGCTGCAGAGACGCGATGAGGTAGAAAGAGACGTGTGAATGTGTTTGTTGTGTGGAGGGTGTCGACGGCAGCAGCTAGCTCAGCAGCTAACAGCTAAGTGTTAGTAGCAGGCTGCAGAGGAAGTGTGTGTGATAGTAAAAGGTGTGTTTGTAAAGTTGTTGTGAGGAATGTGATTGAACGTGTCGAGTTTTTCGATGAGTGTGGAATGAGAAATGATGGATTTTCTTAATAAGGTGTGGAGATGTCGTCAGAATGAAGCAGACACTGTGGAGTGTGTCATTGAACTTGGAAACATGGAAACAAAACAGGTCATGTTAATTCATGTACGTGCACACGTGCAGTTGTGGTCAAAAGTTTACATACACTTGTAAAGAACATAATGTCGTGGCTGTCTTGAGTGTCCAGTTATTTCTACATGTCTGATGTTTCTCTGATGGACTGATTGGAACAGATAGTTGTTTGTGACAAAAAACATTGATGAAGTTTGGTTCTTTTCTGACTTTATTATGGGTGAACAGAAAAAGTGATGAACTGTGCTGGGTCAAAAGTATACATCCAGCAGTGCTAATATGTGGTTACATGTCCCTTGGCCATTTTCAGTTCAGTGAGGTGCTTTTGGTAGCCATGCACAAGGTTGTGTGAAGCTTGTGGTTGAATGTTTGAGCGCTGCTCTTGACAGAGTTGGTGCAGTTGAGTGCAATGTGATGGCTTTGTGACATGGAGTTGTTTGTTGAGCATTGAAAGGGAAGGCCATTGTAAAACCCTAATGGTGACCTGATTCAGCCATTCCATGAGGAATTTTTTTTGTTTTTTTTTTAACTTTATTGCCTGAAATGACATGAACAGGCAATTAATATCACAAAAGAAAACAAAAAGAAGTCATCTTGAGATTGGGTCTCATCTGTCACCTCTATATAGCACTGCAAAGGGTGTAGCACATATTTCTTTTCTAGTTCAGTTCTCCCCAAAAGAGATACGTAGGATATTTGAGATAATAATGATTTAAAAAAAAACAAAACAATAAATGAATGAGTATACGTGCACAGGAGTCCTAGGTGAGGTAATCAATAATTTGACATGTTTCCAAAATGTTTGTATTTTCGGGCTGTTCCAAAATATATGCGTATGCTCACCGACCATGCCACAGTTCCTCCAGCACTTGTTGCTGTGATTGTTGTTGGAAATAAAAGTTATTAACGGTGTCCTGAAGAATCTGATTTTAGCCTTCCAGTCAAATTTTTTGTAGAGTTGGCTTCCTGCCCCCTTGTGGCGTCTGGAACATATGTTTTTCCAAGAATCGTCATTCAGTTCCTGTTCCCATTGTTGCTTGATGTGTGATGCATTGGCTGAGATATCCATCCTTAATGTTTTGTATGTGAGAGAAAGTAGTTGTTTTGTTGAAGAGCGGTGTTGAGACATATGTATGAAATGACTGTCTATAGTCGTGGGTTCCTTTCTTACATGTTTCCAATCTGCATTTTTTGTAACAGAATGTCTGATTTGTAAATCACTTGAAGGCAAGTCAAACTTATGTCTAAGTTGAGAAAAGGATTGAAATCCCTGTCCATCCAGGATTTGATTTATTGTTATCAGACCAGTCTGTGCCCATCTTTTATAAGCTCTGTCATACATAGATGGTAAAAACTCTATATTCCCTGCTATAGACACGGGTCGTGACAGGCCTACAGCTGCCTTTACTTGTGTTTGAACTACATTCCAGACCTTCAATGTATGTATAATCCCTAAATTATGAATCTTAATGTTTTTCTGAGATTGCTGGCTAAGAAATGGAAGACTAGACAGCGATACCCCTGGTGTGGAGTTTTGTTCAATAGATACCCATCCAGTCTGTGGATCCCCGACTTCGGTTTTGCCAAATGACTTTTGATATTAATTTTTCTAATAATTTGAATATAGATGGTGGAACCAAGATAGGGAGGGAGTGGAATAAGAATAGTAGTGTTGGTGGGATATTCATTCTCACTGAGTCTGTTCTGCTGAAGAGTGAGAGTGGGAGCACATCCCATCTGTTGAAATCCTTTTTAATGTCTTGCATGAGTTTGTCATAGAGGAAAATAATTGTGTGGATGTAGGTGTGAGAAAAACAGCAAGATACCTGAATCCCTGCTTAGATCTTGTGAAAGAGGCCAGATCATCTAAGTGAGAAGTCCATGAGCACTTTGGATGTGTGTTTGGGGTCGTTGTCCTGTTGGAACAGCCAACTGCGCCCAAGAGCCAACCTTTGGGCGGATGATTTGAGGTCATGTAGAAGAATTAGAAGGTAATGGTCCTCGTTCACGATCCCATTTACTGTCTGCGAAGCAGCAGTTGCATGGGCAGCAAAAGAGGCGCACAGCATAATAGTAGCAGCAGGGTGCTTGAGGGTGGGCATGGTGTTGTTGGGGTTAAAGGCCTCACCTTTTGTTGTCCAAACATATTGCTGGGCATTGTGGTGACACAGCTTGATTTGAGTTTAGTGTGAGCACAGAAGTGTCCTGTAGAAGGGTTTATGTTTGTCCATGTGATGAGGAGCAAAGTTGAGTGGAGGCTTAAGGTGGTGGTTGTTGCATGGCAGCCTGTGAGCGCATGGAGATGCAAAAGAGGCTTGAGTGTGGAGAGTGAGAGGTGTGTTGCAGGAGCTTGTGATTGTTGACAGATGTGCTTTTTGGTGGTTGTGGGTTGAGTGTTGAGGCTCCTGGCCAATGTTGTGTGAGCAGCAGGTGATAGCTTGTGTTTTGTTGCTGATGGTGGCAGTGAGAGAAGAGTGGCATGCACTTTAAATGTGGAAAGAATAGTTAGCAGTGTCGGTGTTGGGAGGTGCAGGTGCTTTGAAATGGCTCCAAGTGAGTTTGCTGAGTTGTAGAAGTGAAGGATTGGCTTTTTCAGGTCCACGATGAGCTGCTTTGATTTTGTCATTGTAGCGTTTGTGGGGGTGTGTATGCAGTGAGACCTATTGAAATGGTGTGAGAGAAGTGAGCAGCTGTAGTGAGTGATAATGAGTGGGAAGAAGTGAAGAGGCCACGCTATGAAGGTGATTTCACTGACACAAGTTTGTAAGTGAGCAAAATTGCTACGTGATGTTGTCGTATGTATGTTTTTGATGCACAGATGTGATGAGTTTTAGTGTGAAGCCATGATGAAGTGATAAAGGAAGGAAAGTTGCTGAATGTTTGTTGTGACCAAGAAGTATGTGTTGCAGTGAGTGTATGAGAGAGAAATCAGAGATGTAGAAATAAGTGGAAAATGAAGAGAGCCATGACATGATGTTGTTTCCAAGTGTATGTAAAGTTTTGACCACAACTGTATGTGTGTGTATGTGTATGTATTTGATGGAACTACGTGTGATGATATGTTAAAGCCTGAGTGTTGTTTGTCTGTAAGAGGCCCACAAGAGTGGAGCACAGAGGCAAGCTGAGTGAGTGAGGAAAGACTAGTGTGAAGTTTGCTGGAAGGCTGCTGGGTGGTTGTAGGTCAGGTGGAGCTGTGTGAGATGGGAGGGAATGGAGGTCAGAGCTGAGGCACCTTTGAGCTCAGTGCTGGAGCTGGCACTGTGTAGTCTGGAAAAGTGGAAAGTGAGAGCATGTGATGACATGAGGTGTGTGGTGTGTTATGCAAAGTGAATGTAATATGAGGAAATGGAAGTTAGGGAGAAGGTATGTAGATGGATTAATGGCGTGTGTCAGGGTTTAGTCACGATATGCTCTTGTGACCGTTTCAGTAGTTGGACTTATTGTTGTGTTGTGGGTCAGATGTTTCCCAGGGAGAGCAGAGATGCAACCAGAAAATTCAATGGAAACAGTAATAATGAGTGAATCGAGTGCTGACAGTTGTGATGCTTCTCTGCAGATGTGCTTCTACAAAGACACAGCAGCTTGGCCCAAAGGCGTCCTGGAGGACAAAGGCTTTCCCTGAGACCATGTGAGTCCACAAATAGTACACCCCCCCCCAAAAATGGATGGTTCCTGCTGAGGGAGAAGAGAGCATGGGGAGAGAGGACATTGTGGATGTGATTGAGAAGGAGGGCGACTCCATTGCTGTGGAGTGCAGTATTACACGGGGCAGCTGTTGGACATGGCTGCCATGACTGAGGCCGGTCACAGGAAGGTAAGAGTTGCACATGAAGGAGACACGGCGATGAAGAAGCTGTGGCCACAGCTAATAACCCTGCGTGTGTTTGTGTTTGTCAGGGCTGTTACGTGGGGTTTGACTGTGGCCACGCTGCAGGAAACTCTGAGTTGAAGCTACATGACCGGGGGAGCGGACTTTGCCTGCTGGTGCTCGTACAAGGTGAGCTGACGTCAGGTGTTGTGTGCACATGTAGCTGATAGTGGTCATGTTTGATGAGTGTGGCTACATGAGTGTCCTCTGTCAGTATGTCAACTCAGGTGCCGGCGGTGTGGCTGCGGTGTTTGTCCATGAGGAACATGGACACGGCAGCGGCTTCAGACTGTCCAAGCAGGCTATCCTGCCGGTGTGGCCCCTGGAAGCCCCACGTGCACGTCATGAAGGCCTGTAACCCTGAGCAGAGATGCTGGCAGCTGTGGCTCTCCTTGTGTGTTGCCATGAGGAAGGTGTCGGAGGAGCTGGAGAAGAGGGGTGTGGCGGTGAGTAGTGACACAAGAGTAACTTGATGTGTAGTTGATGCATTGGAATGAGAATTGGCTTGTATGAAAGACAAAGGGCTGGAGATGATGTTTATTCTAGCAAAATAGAGTTTAGTGTCATTGATTGAGATTTCTGGTTGAATGGGGACAGAAAGGTCAGATGTGTCTTTGCCAAAAGTGTTGTCAGATAGAAAAATAACGTGGAAGTGATACATGTAGTTTATGTTGAAAACACAAAGATGCTACAGTAGCATCAGAACGTCAGAAAGAACACAGTGTGTGATTGGCTTGAGCTTGGAGGAGTAGATGCATGTGGTTTGGCAGTTACTTGAGGAAGTTATTGATAAAGTTATGTGGAAGGGCAAAGAAAGCCGCCCTGCAGGAGTGGCAGAGTTCATGAAGATTGTTGTGTTTCATTTTCCTCCTCCTTCATGTTAACAGCAGACATGTTGAAGACAGGGCTGGCCACTGTGCAGATGTGTTGCACACTGCCATACTACATATCTGCCATTTGAAGTTGCTATGTGCTCATGTGACAAGACTTGTGTCAATGATTGTCAATGACTGTGTGTGTGTATATATATATATATATATGTACACTAGTCAGAAAAAGTTAGGCACATTTGACGTTAATGTGAAATGTATGGAAAAATGTGAAATGTTGATGCTTCAGTGATGTTATGTGGTGAAAGTAGGGCATTGAAGTAGAAGTATGGAGAATGGTCATTTGTTTATCTGAAACCATGTGTTGAAACAAAAGCTGAATAGTCATCCAAAAGCTGAATATTGCTAAGTTTTTGTGAGTAGTGTGTGTATGTGTATATATATATATATACACATACACACGTGAGCCTAAAATGATTCATAGCTCTGTCAAATACAAGGGATTTCTTCATTTTTTCACTCAGAAATTAGTATTTCGCCTCAGTTTTTACTGAAATAGGACACAAAAGAAAGTCTCAAGCCATAATCAATTTGTGTTTAGATACAATGTGTAAAAAAACATCTTTAACAGGGTGAAAACAAAAAATCACACTGTCTAAAATCATTCATACCCTGTCTGAATAATCAGTTGCATAGCCCTTATTTTTTATTGCAGCCTCCAAACGATTTGTATAATTGCTCACAAGCTTCTTGAAGTATGGGCAGGAACTGTGGACCATTGCTGCTTTGCAAATGTTTCAAGATGTTTGAGGTTAGAGGGTTTCTGTGCTGTCACGTGTTTGTTGAGCTCCAGCCATAGGTTTTGGATGGGGTTTAAATGAGGACTGTGACTTGGCCACTTGATAATGTTAATATCATTGTTGTGGAACCATTTGTTCACCACCTTGGCTGTATGCTTGGGATCGTTGTCCTGCTGATAGGTCCAATACTCCCCCAGGTTCAGGTTGTGTGCTGCGTGCTTGAGGTGTTGTTGAAGAATGTTGATGTGCTGGTGTTTGCTCATGATTCCTTGGACTTGAACCAAGTTGCTAGGCCCATTTGCTGAAAAGCAGGCCCACAGCATGATGCTTGCACCTCCATATTTAAGAGTAGGTGCTGTGTTGTTTGGTTTAAAGGCTTCACCCTTGTTTGGCCAGATGAAAGCCACATGTGTGGGGGGGGGGGGGGGCAAAAAGTCAGTTTTTGTTTCATGTGGGCACAGAGGAGAGGAGCAGAAGCTTTCATCTTTGTTTAAGTAGGTGTTTGCAAAGGTCAGAGGAGCTTTTACATGCTTTGGTTGAAGCAGGGGGGTGTTTGTCGGTGGACGTCCATAGAGGCCATTTTGGTGCAGTACGGCCGCTGGAGCGTGTGCCTCGATAGAGTCAGACCACTTGAACCGAGTTCCTTCAGGAGAGCCTCGGTAGTAGCGGTGGGATTGTTTTCAACACGCCGCTTGATGTTTGCGGTAAGCCGAGGTGACAGTATTGAGTTGCGGCCACGTGCTTTGAGGTTTTTGACGGTGTGAAATAGTTGGTACTTTTGGATGATGCTTTTCACCGTTGCTACTGGCACCTGAAATAGTTTGGCAATTGTTTTGTACCCTTTCCCTTGCTTTTTGGCATTGAGTGTGTGTGTTGTCAAGTGCTCACTGAGCTCTTTGGTGTTTGCCTTGGCAAGTGTTGCGTTGAGTGTAAAATGAGTGAAATGTGACAAGCAAGTGGACTTTTCTAGTCAGAAAAGTGGTTAAAGAAGAAAAAAGAACAAGTGGGCAAGATTGAGAACAATATGAAAGAGTTTAGAGGCAGAGAGGAGGGTTTGTTTGAATATGCTGTAGCTGTGGGTGTTTGTATCAGTGGGGTGTGAATAATTTTGGAGAGTGTGATTTTGTTGTTTTCACGCTGTTAAAGATGTTTATTGACAGATTGTATGTAAACACAGACGGGTTATGGCTGGAGACTTTGTTTAGTGTGGTATTGAAGTAAAAAGTGAGGTGAAATAGTAATTAGTGAGGGGAGAAATGAAGAAATGGCTTGTATTTGACAGGGGTATGAAGAATTTAGGGCTTAAGTGTATATATATATACACATGTACACACACACACACATATATATACATATGTATATATATAAGTGTGTGTGTGTGTACATGTGTATATATATATATGTGTGTGTGTGTATATGTATGTATATGTGTATGTATATGTATGTGTGTATGTGTATATATACACACACACACGTGTGTGTGTGTATATATATATATATATATATATGTGTGTGTGTATTTATATATACATATTCATGAATTCATATTCATGTGCACATGAAGTGATGTGTCCATGACATGTCCAGCTGCTCGTCCACTGACTGGCTCTTGTGTTTCAGTGTGAGGAAGAGGAAGAGGAAGAGGAAGAGGAAGAGATGGAGGTGTGGAGCTGCAGGGACGTGATGGTGAAGCACAGGAGGAGAGAGGCTGATGTGAGGTGAGTCAGTTTGTCATAGATGTGTGAAAGTCAAGCAGGTAGCAAAAAGGGGAAGAGCATGTTGAGTGTAGTAAAAGTTTAAGAACAACATCACAGGAGGTTGTTGTAAAAAGAAGACAAAGGAGAAGGAAGTAAGAATGGGGTGAGCAATGTGTTGTGTAAAAATGAGAGGAAGGAGAGGTAGTTTCCAAGGATGATTTAGAGTGTGATGTAAGTGATAGATAAGAACATGTGTGAGAGACAGAGACAGAGATGAAGAGAGTGAAGTGTGTTGTGGAGTGAGATAGATTTAGTGCTAGACGGAAGAGAGAGAGAGAGAGAGAGGAAGCACCTGATGACTGTGTGTAATAGTGAAGTGAGTAGCTGCATGAAGGTCATGAAGGTCCTTGTGTATGAGACAGTGTGTGTGGGGCTGCAGCAAGCTCTGGATACGTGAGAGTGTCCAGTGTCCAGGCTGGATCCTGCAGTGTGGCTGACAGCAGCTTCAGGCTCAGGTGCAGAGTGTGGTGTGTGTGTGAGGGTGAGAGAGAGAGAGAGAGTGGTTTGAAATGTTAGTAATAATAAGAGAGGAAGGATGTGAGTGACGGAGAGGAGACGGTCAGTTGATGTTTGACACGTGCGTCGGCTGCGATGTCGGCCACACAGAGTGGGGTGGTCGCAGTGATGCATGCTGCTGAGTGAAGCGATGCTTTGCGGGTTGATGTGGAGAGGAAAGAGACAGGATGGATGTGCGCACCATGCACGTGCTAATGCAGTGATTGTCGTGTGTGTTGTGTGTTAGAGAGGAAGCAGGTGCACTTGTATTCAGAGTTGAGTGGATGGGGGCATGGAGGAGCGAGGGCCGGAGAGGGCCAGTTGATGTGCATGTGCTCCATGTGTGGCTGGAGGAGGGAAAAGCAGCGGGCAGTGACGAGTAAGCGGCGCCACACAGTGGACTGGGGTGGTGGTGTTATGGTAGCGGTTGTAGTGCAAACAGGCAGATGAGAGTTGTGATGTGTTTGCTGCTGGTCACAGTTCGAGGTGTGATGGAGTGAGGGTTGCATTAGAATAGATAAGTGATTGCTGGGGGGGGGGTAGTTTGACCCTGAGAGGTAGGCCAAGTGAGTAGGGGGTAGATGGGGGGGGGGAAGGAATGGGGGAAGGAAGGGCATGATGGCTTTTTGTGTGCAAATGAAGTGTGTTTGAGAGAGAGAGAGAGAGAGAGGGAGGGAGGGAGAGAGAGGGTGAAATGTGGCAGTGTGCAGTGTGGCGCCATTTGTGGAGGGGGGTTAAAGGTTTGGGAGTGAGTGGTATGTGGAGATGTGGAGCAAATAGTTGTTTAGCTTTGATGAAAGAAAGAGAAGGGCAGAAATGATGTTAAAAAAGAAGGGGGTGTTGAGAAAAAGGAGGGCAGGGTTAAGTAGCTGTTTTGTTGGATGACCTTTAGAGAGGATGAGCGCAGTGAGGAGGTTTGTGTAAGTGTGAATGAGACATAGGAAGTGTGGTGGTGTAGCTTTTTTGAACATGTGTGTGCAGGTGGTATGCAGGTGTGGTGTGAGATGAATGTATATATGGTGAGATGAGTAAGATGAGAGGTGTGTTTGGAAGTGTATAGATCAAAGGGGGGGGTGGGGGGGGGGTGTTTGTTAGGAGAGAGAGGAGTGCAACACTTTAATGTGTTTAATGTGTGTGTGTTTGTGTGTTTTGACAGAGGTGGGTGTGATTTGGCAGTTAAAGAGGTGTGATGTGGTGGTGGCAGGTGGAAGGAGAGGAGGTCCAAGAGGAGTGTCAGTATGCTGAGGTGGTGAAGATGTGAGGAGGGAGGATGGTTTAGAGGTTTGTATTTAGACTTAGTAGATTTGTGATTGTGAATGAGGGGGTGTGTGAGCGATTGTTTAGTCTAAGCTGTGTGTGTGTGTTTTTTCTGACAGGGTGGGCGGCTGAGGTCAGGTGCTGCCGGTGAGGACGGAGGCCACCGCGCGCTTTGTCTGGTGAGTGTGACGCTTTGGAGAACAAAGCGCCTCTGTGTGTTTGTTGGCCAGCTCACTTGCATCCATTCAAACACATGCATGCATGCATCATGCATGCATTGTGCATGCATCATGCATGCATCGTGGATGCATTGTGCATGCATGCATCGTGCATGCATGCATGTGCATGCATCGTGCATGCATGCATGTGCATGCAT